>CM069903.1:66857109-67457109 GCA_036172215.1 Camellia granthamiana | reverse complement strand
TTTGAAATTTAAGGATGTTGTATCCCATGATAGATAATAGCCCATGATGTCATCATTGCACACAACATCAATTCCAAGGAGGCAGCATCATCCATGTTGCAAGGCTATGGAAGTTTCAATGCATTTCACAACGGGCTTGGTTAGGATGGAGGAATTAGGTTTGTTGTCCCAATCCAAAGAATAAATATTACACGAGCTTATTGCCAAAAATAGCTTCATTTCTGCTCTTTCTGCAATGCCAATGAAGTGGAAGGAATGAATATTTAGGTAGATTTTGATAAAATCTTATGAATACTCAAAGAACTCTTCTAGAACATTATTACAAAATATAAAGATTGCCAAAGAGAAGGAGAAATCTATCCCATTATATATGGATGTAATTACCATTGTTTTTAGAAGTACGGATATATATAGATGGAATTACTTGGATCCTCTGTTATCAGAATCTTACGATTTGGGATTCAATTCGTAATTTTTGCAAAATCGATACGAATCTATAGATGAATTTATTTTGGAAGTGAATCTCTAATGAATCGCATGATTCACAATCGATTTACGATTCAATTTACTTTTTACAATTCATGCAATTCTTGAAATTATCGTGTCTGACATATTTCAACTCTTTTTTTCTCCATCTTTTAGTAAAAATGACATAATACAACTTCCAATAACATTTAAAGCCAAAATAACCAATTTATATACACATGATTCATTATTTTAGTGATCACGATGTTTTTAATAGAATCCAATCAGATTCAGTCAGACTCAATATGTTTTTAATCTTTCTTCTCATTTTTTTTTTCTTTTAAAAAATCATAATATATCTTCTAAAATGTTTAAAATTAAAGTAACTTACACCATGAATTATCTAGTGCTATTTTATTAAGTAGTTGTTTGGGATGTGTTATATAAGTATACTTTTTGACTTTTTGGTTAAAAAAGTAGAAAAAAAAAAAGATGCATGTTTGGATTAAATTTTTTACTTTTTACGAAAAGATGGGTAATAAAATATTGAAGTAAAATCAAAATGACCATTTTACCCTTTTGACTTTTTGACTTTTTGAGTAGTTGAATTCAAAGGGCAAAATAATAATTTTGCCCTAATGACTTCCCCACAAGCTACCCTTAACTAATATAAACATTTTAACTTTTTTAGTAACTTTTTGACTTTTTAGCTTTTTTTAGTAACTTTTTGACTTTTTTAATTTATCCCAAACAAGGCCATTAAATATGGTTAAATATTATATGGGTGAGGTCAATTATACCTTTTAAAATGTTTTATGCTTTAAAAGAAAAAATCCTAAATAATTTTTTCTTATTATTTGGTCATTGTTACTTGAAAAAGTATGCATACTTATTGTCCAAATATCAACATCATTGTCAAATTATTGTTACTTTAGAATTTGAAAGTTTATTTTTGTTTACTATGTTTTATTAAGAATGGTTGATAAGAAATATTTACAAAAAGATAAGATAGTGATCTTACATAGGAACCTTTGTTAACTTATTATATATTAAACTACATGATCATCATTCAAAATAACATTTTAACTGATTTAAGTCTAAATATTTCATATTCATAAGATATATTTAAAATCGAAATATGTAGATATATTTTTCTAAGTAATTTAGAAAAAAATGACCGAATCTTTATGATTCACAATTCGATTCGATTCGCGATTCGATACGAGGCCATTTTGATTAATGATTTGAATCCCGATTTGATATCTATGGTTGGAACAATTGTTTTCCAAAGCATGAGATTTTCAGCACAGATTATGTAGTCTTTGTTGATCACTGTTGAATATGCAGAACTGGACACTGTTGAGAAGAGTCCCCTAATGCTTTGATCTCAATACAAAATGCTACTATGCCAACAACTAAATGAACATACAACATGGAAAATTTGAGGAAATAGGCTAAGCAGTAGGTATTGCTGGTTTCCTAGTAAAGGTGAAACAAATGGAGGATTTTTCTCCATGCAACGCATTTGTCTGTGCTACTAGCATGCACCGGATATAATCTTGTGTGAAGATCACCCGTATGAAAATTCTATGATTGCTCGCAACCTCCATCCTTTATTTCTGCTTCATTTTTTTTTAAAATTATTATAATTATTTTTTTATTTTCCCTTTTTCTCTCTGTTCTCGTGCTAAACTATCATAAAATAACATTACCAAAAGAAATTATTATGGATAATTACTGACTTGACAAGGATGTCGTTCTTTGTAAGTAACTTAACAACAATGGAACTTACCTCTTCTTTTGACACTTTAATTGGACATTTCATCTAATTTATGCCTGTAAAGGGCCAAATCCTGCAGAAAGTAAATCACAAGGTCACTCATATGTCATCATTCATTAGCTATACGTATTGCTATAAAGACAAAGAAATAGATGTATGAATCTGAACAAAAAAAAAAAAGGAAATTAAAAATCAAATACAAATCAGTATTTAACAAAAGTGGATGCCTACACTTTTGGGGGCAGAAGTTGACAATTTGGTTTTTAGGATATGACATATTGATATATCATACACTGAAAATATGCAATGGATTTGATGCTTTTTCTTGTTAAAGCCAAACTTCACAAAAATCTATACTAATTGTTATAGTCATCCAACCAAATGATTTCTTTTTTCTCTTTTTTTGATAAATCATCCAATCAAATGAACTTAGGAAGTCATACATCTCCTAGATTGCACATTGAAGAGGTCATGAACGTGAAATGTTCAAATGCATCAAAACATTCAACATGTAAAAGCTTTGCAAAACCATCATCCCACCACCTACAAAGCTGCCTCAGCTTTTTGAAATGACAAGGACTCCACTGAAGATCGGTGGTGAAATTATCCATAAAATTATCAAAATGAGATCTAGGTGCCATGACCATAATACATATGCACTCCACAAAGAGCTGTGAAACCAAGTTCCATTAAAATCACAGCAACAAATAACATGCTTCTATCTACAGGACAATATGGTAAACTCTCTACGAAAGAGATGATAAAACTTTAGACTGCTATTCCAAACAAGAACCACTACTACAAATATGATACTAATGGGATTGTATTGTTGGAGTAAGAAGGTATTCCTTGTATGGTGCAAATATTAATAATTCACCCAATAAAAACTAACCATTCAGAACAGCCAAGTATGAACTGAAATGGAAAGGCACAAGGCATTTCATTGTAAGATAGTAAAGAAAGCGAGTAAAGAGAAAATTATTTATTCGCAGCAATGTTGACGGACAACTCTGGGAGCAACCAGTTTGCACAAATATTTGAAGGGTTAGGTCTATATTTGAGGACAATAACGTCTAGACAACTGAAAATGAGGATTAAAAACTGGAAATCATGAAAATGGCATCATTCCTGTCATTACCATACACTACATTGTGCTCCTATAAGTTCTCTAACCGGAAAATAGACATAGCAATGCTTATCATGACAAACGTTTTTCTTTGCATTGAACTGGAAATGAACACCCAATCAATTGAAAAGCCTAGCCTACACTTCTCCTTAAAACCTAGGTATTAAGGAGAGGGAAACTAGAGCCTTATAACCAGCACAGATGGGACAACTCCAGGTGATGTGGGACACATTCCAACACAACCAACCAACCAACCAAACCAAGCCTCAAGTGCCATTAACTTGAATTCACCAGATTTGTATATAATCTTTGAACTTTTGATCTATTCAGCTTGTTTGGTATAGCTTTTTCGAAGTTGAAAGCAAACAAGTAGAAAGCAGAAGCCAAAAACACCCTTCTGCCAACTTCCAAATAATCAGCATTTTATAACTTGCTTAAGCTATTTTTCCCTAGTAACCTATAAGCAGAAACTGTACCAAACACCTGGCACAAACTCCTAAAATAAAATAAAATAAACTAAAATAAATGAAGAAGAAGAAGAAGCAGCAACAGCAGCCATAAGAAGCTCATATAAGCTAGACCAAACAACCCCATTGCCCTCATGGTGTCCAAATTCCCATATGCAATTTCAGTTTAGCCTAAGCCATTCATCCAGGACAACCATTATCCCAGAAATTCAATTAAGGAAAAAAGTGTCACGAAATAAATTGTGAAAGATCATGGAGAAGCAAAATAATAGAGGAAAGTGGAATAGGTTGGGAGGTTTGATCAAATTGACATAGGATCATACTGTCAACACCCAATTAATGACCAAGTAGCATAGCAGATGATAGTATGGAAGTCAACAGAAAAGAGAACAAAATAATAGAAGAACTATGTGATGAAGATCCAAGATTATTTTTGGATGGCAAAGGGATCCATTCTTCTACTATGCGGGAGGGGAAGAAGAGAGATCTTAAAGAGATAGATAATCTATAGATTTACTTTTAATTAAGTTGTACGATTAAGCTTTGTTGTTAGATTTAGGTTTCTATGTACTTTGGGAGTTTTGTCATTAGCTGTATTGTTGTTAACTTTGTTAGTGTGAGAGTGGTAGTGAAGAGAGAGCATTTGAACTTATTGGAGGAGATGTCTAATTGCTTGTCTCTTCTTGTACTTGAATGCATGGAGGAGATCCATTTTATGAGAGAGTCGAATCACAGGGGCTAGCTCAGCTTTGCACAAGGCCCCAAGCTAAGGGACAAGTGGCTTAACCCCACAGGTTTGACAGTCCGGAGGTTACCTAAACTAAAAAAACCAAGCCTATAACAAGTTAAAAACAGCTGTGATAATAACCTATTGCAGATCAAACAAGGATCTTATGTCAAGCATATTTCTCCCTTTCATTTTAGCACATCTAAAGAAAACTAGACAATGTTACGTGAACAAGATCTCACAAAATTGGCAGCTATTTTGAACGACAATAGCCAAGGAGATTCGACAAAAATATGTAGGAAATTCATACCCAGGTATAAGCATATACACCAGCCTCTGTTGAACCTAGAGGACTTCCCCTCCTGATAAATTTTCCCTCTTTATAAATGTATAGCATTGGTACTCCATTTGACAGTTCTAAGTTAATTACCTGTCCATGAGACACGATTAAAGCTTATTTATAGAAACTCAAATCTAAAGATCCATGTTAAACCCTGAAATTTTATATGAAACAAGAAGCAGTAATAACCCCTAAAGAGATTTTTCTAGTTACCTCCTGTGTAGTTAATTTGTCAAGATACATAATAATGGCCCTCAGTGAATTTGCATGGGCAGCAACCATCACATGCTTTCCCGCAAAAAGTTGGGGTTCAATCTGCAATGTAATCCTTCTCAGAACTTGGGTGTTGACACAGTGACATTTCAACCTTATAGACCCATGCATAAGAACATTCAGCAATGCTTCTAGACATTTTATCGATCAATATCCAAACTTAAGATGTCACCTTCCAAACTCAGATATACTAGAAAAGATGAATATGGCTTTGCTTACATGCTTTCTGAAATAAGCAACAGCTCTTTGAGAACACATTTGCAAGCTTTCACCATTGGGGGGGCATGTCCCATAACTTCTACGCCATTCATGGACTTGCTGCTTTCCATATTTTTCAGCTGTCTCTTGTTTATTAAGACCCTGTAACTCCCCATACCTGTGAAGGAAAGTTTCTAATACTTCATCAAGCTAGAAGTTTGAGGTGAGTATAAATTTAAGTGGGAGAAAAGGAACATAGACATGAAAATACATTCTTTCATTTAGTTGCCAAGCTTTCACAACTGGAATGGATTGCTTCTTGGTCTCTTCACTATGAGTTTGACTCCACATTTTGGACTCTTCACTCTCGTCATGTATAATTATGGGCACCTGTAAATAGTAAGGGGGGTTTAAAACCTATGCAAACCAGTAAATTTTCTTGGTGAAGGCAGGAAAGGTACACATCCAAAAAAAAAAAAAAAAATTTGTATTGCTTGACCTGAAATAGATTATCTAAAGAATTTTATAATGTTACTTATCAGACACTTGTTTCAAAGGTTATCAATTCATCAAATATCCCTGCAATTGCACGAACACTGGTCTTGCGGATATAGACTTTGTGTTCAATACAAGACCTACCTGAATATTCTTGTCATCAAAATGCACACACATCCACAAGAAGGGCCAAAGAAGTTAAAACACCCCACGCCAAAAGGGCCTAACTTTGGAGGAGTGATGAGGACTTCCAATGCTAGCTTGAATGTGCGTGTGTATTTTTATATGACCATCATTGCTGAGTACACTAATGCTGTAAGAGTAATGATTAGCAATGATGGTTTAAGTAAACCAGTGCATTTGTCCAAATGAAATTACAAGATTCAAGAAGTAAAATCAGGCACATCAATTATTAGATAAGAGTATAGCATTGTAGTTAAATTGAGAAATGAATCATGAATCACAATTCTCTTTTTCTTTTTTCTTTTGTTTTTTAAAATGGTAAATCAAATTGAATTGTGAACCAAAAAATTCGATAACACTTTCCAAAATAGCTAGAAAAGCATACATAGACATGTAAAAAATTAAATCTACTATAACTGTGAATGATTAAACATATATTAGTGCAAAACTTGTTGGGAAGGGTGACTAGTGCCCACATGGTCTAGTAGGTCAAATGCTTGCCTCCATGTCAAAGAATGCAAGTTTGAGTCCTGCCATAAATTTATAAGGCTGTACTACATATGTATCTGTGTGCATTGATTCAATTGAAATATTCAAATTTCAAGGTCCATCATACAAGAAGCCAAAAGATTCCAAATTTCAACATGAGATAAAATTAACAAAATTTGCATGATAATTCATAAATTCATCACAAGTTCAAAACTTATCAATTACTAAAAGTATGGACACAGATACGCGACACGACAAGGATACAACATGGACACGACATGGACACGCCAATTTTCAAAAAAAAAACAGGACACGACACATGGGGGACAAGCATGAAATTTATAATTTTATGTGTTTGTTATGTCATATATATACATATGAATATATCATTCAAGATAATAAAAAATGAAATACGATACTAATTGCTATAATTTATATGGTTTTTCTTTTATTATTATATCTTAAGTTGTTTTCTTCAAACTTATAATTAGTTTGATCGTTGTTTAATTGATAGACACGTGTGTTTAGGCGATAGAGACGTGTATTCTCCAAGTGTCCGGGTTTTAAAAAAAATAATAAAAATAGGACACACTTTGATGAGTGTCGGACACATGTAAGTAGGGATGGCAATTTGAACTCAGCTTGATGGGGACCCGCTCCCCCGCCCCCAATAGGAGCGGTTTTTTTTCGAAAAATATCCCCAACGGGCCGGGGATGGTATTCAAAATTAAATCTCCGATCAGTTTCGGGCCGAGGACGGGGATAGCTTTCACGGACCCAGCCCGTCCCCGGCCCCGGCCCCATTTCTCTCCCGAAGTAAAATTACGTTTGTACCCCTCTCTATATATATATGTGTCTCAATTAGTTGGGATCAATTTAGTGTATAGGTTCACACACACAAAACACATCGCCTCTCTCTCTCTTTGCTGCTCTCTCACTGCCGCTCGCTCGCTCTCCCTCACCACCGCCGTCGCTCCTCACTCACCGCCACCGTCACTCTTCCCTCTACTCTCTCTCACACACTCTTATATCTCACCGATTTCAGTCCCTCATTCACAGTGCTCTGATCGCCATTTTTGCGATGAGAGAGAGCTTCGGGTCGGGAGAAAAATGGGGGGGAGGGAGAGAGAGAGAGAGAGAAGAGAGCCGCTATGGAGTGCTCTAATCGCCATTTCAGTCCCTCACAGTGCTTTTCACAGTGTCAATCTCCACCGCCGATCTCCTCCACCGCCCTCCTCCGCCATCCTCCGTTTCTCTACTCTACCGATCTCCCCCGCCCTCCCCCTCATCTCAGATCTGTGAGATCTGTTTTTTTTATTTTTTTATTTGTTATTGTATTTTTTTTTTTGATCTATGATGATTTGTGTTATTGTTTCTTTTTTGATCTATTTTTTTTTAATCTATGATGATGATCTGTTATTTATTTTTTTTGATCTGTTGTTTGATGATGATCTATGTTGTTGATAATGATCTCTGTTGATGATCTATGTTGTTGATAATGATCTCTCCCTCTCTGTTTGGTTTTTTGTTTTTTTTGGTCTGGGAAATTTCGAGGTTGGGGAAACCCAATCCCCGTTAGGGGGCGGGGGCGGGGCCGGGGCCGGGGCCGGGGAAAATTTTACCATTTAGGATCGGGGACGGGAAGTGTGATCCCCGGCCCCGCCCCGCCCCGCCTGTTGCCATTCCAACATGTAAGAAAGTGTCCAAAGAGTGTCGTTGTCTGACACGGACACAACATGGATATGTCACCTTCTTAGAAGTGTTCATGTTTCTTGGGATATTCTATACACCAAACCATGGTTCCATATCAGTCACTTGACTTGTTCTTTTCCTCTTTCATAACTAGAGTTAGCTATCATTCTCAACGAAGTACGTACACAAAACTAAACTCCCAAATTTCAAACAATCATGACTTAAATACTCTATAAGTTGAATAAACCAACTACTTACTTCAGAGAATTCAAAGTGCCCAAACCACCAAACTTTTCAAGCCTTTCAATGAATGCCTCCAAAAGATCCTTCCGCGAGTAGAAATACATGGCTAAAGCTACAATTAAATATAAAGCCATCTAAACAAAGGGAAAAAAAAATTTGTCTATTAAATGTTGGAGGGTTGAGAGCACCAAAGGGTCCAATCCAAGACAATAAAAGAAGGGAAAAAAGAGGATATGAATGGAATAGACAACCCTTAAAGCCTTGAAAGTCCTTGAGAGACTATTCTTCCAACAAAAAATAAAATAAAATAAAATAAAGAAGCAATCGGCAGAATCCATGGTGAACCAACCTATTTGGTTGATTCATCAATTCACCCAACCATTTCATATTAATTAGGGCTTGAATCAACTGGAATCTTAAGATTTGAATCGCAAATCGTACAATTTTAACAATTATGATTATAGTTATACAAATAACAGATTTTAAAAACATTAAATAATTTACTATGTAAGCAATCCTAATATTGTACAGTCTATTAGATTAAAGTGTCTCTCTCTCTCTCTCTCTCTCTCTCTCTCTCCCCTTTTTTCTGCTTATAATAATTATTATTTTATTCATCTGTTTTTTGCTTTTTGGCGGAACCAATCGAAGAAAAGCAGCAGGAACAAAGAAACAAACAATAATGGAGAAATACCTTATTGCACCGGTGTTGAGTCAGGGCCAGCATAGCAGTCATTTGAGCACGAACCAATGCAGATGTGAAAATAATGTCAACAGGTATATAGCTAATCCTTTTACCCGCTTCAATTGCTTCTTCTATGCCTTTCTTGGTCAATGGCACATCAACACAACCAGAGAACAGGTTCATCTCATTCCACAATGACTCACCATGTCGAATCAAGATCAGAGTAGACTCATCTGGACAGCATTACAAAGCCACAAGTTTACACGTAATGTAGGATTGGCATGAATGGTATATCAAGAGTAAAACCACACATTGTGCATCACTAGTTTGATTATGTAAGATTGAAGGATCACTTCAAATCAAGTACACTCACTTGAAATCTTCCCTGGATCGTCAGCAGTGCCACGTGAGGAGGTCACAATTGGATCTACATTTGCAGAATGAATTGGTGATGCCTTGATTGTAAACCGGGTTGAGCTAAAAATTCCATTTCTCAACAATCTTGAATTGATCCTCAAGGCCTTTGAAAATAATCTCACATCAGAATTCTCAATTCCATTACAATCTCTAAAATCATTGCCAAATCCCTGGACACTGATGGCCCCAATGGCTCGACGAAGTGAGTCAGTGTTCATCCTAGTAATCTAATGAAAGCCATAACACAATGGATGTCAATCAAACATATAAGATTAGACTAAATATATATACTGTACATTTTGATGCATAGATAGTGTGAGATATAAATCGATGCACCCTTTAAACTATTTTACAAAATAGTAATATACCATAGTTTCTTTTGTGCAGCTTATATATCTAAAATACTGGCCTCGTTTGGCAAGTTAATATTTTAGTCAAAAAGTTAAAAACTTATTAAAAAAAATCAAAAAACCTATAATCTATACTAAAAAGTCAAAAATTTTATTTTCTCTTTATTTTTTGCACATCTTTTCATAAAAAGCTAAAAAAATCACCCCAAATATACTAATTTTTTTTACCTCATATTTTAGCCCAAAAATCAAAAAGTTACTAAAATAGCCTCTTCTCAAAGGAGGCCTGTGCCCTTTAATCTATTTCGCAAAATACTGATAAGACCATAGTTTTATTTGGGAATATTATATCTAAAATAATCAATATACGCAAATGTATAAACATAATAATTGGTTCTTAAAACAAAACCCAATTCAGATTTCAAGTCCATGATGGAAAACATTGCCAATATCTAAAATGCAAATTTTCATAATAAAATTATGGTACCCAAATGATCAAAACATATGAAGAACAAATCAAAAAGCGAAACAATTAAAATGGGCCATGCTAAAAGCAAATATCGCAATCAGGTGAATAAAACTTGCCTATTTGTTTTGGAGTCAAATTTGACGAGACGATGATGGAACTTGCAGAGGCTTTGCGTCAGCTGCTGGGTGTGAGATCGAAGCGAAGAAGTTGATCCATCGGTAGAGAGCATATTTGAGATTCCCAAATAAAATGGGTAAATCATACTTTGCCTCTATGTTTGACCACGTTTTTACTGTTACTTTTAAAATTTATCTTTTATTTTTCAAGTTTTTCTAATTTATTTTTAAAAATAATTTACATTTAAAATTAGACAAAGAAATAACACACTGAGAGTAACGCGGTATACAAATATTTTATTATATATAATGCACATCTCATACATAAATTGAAATCTCAATGTAATCATATGTGTTTTTTTTTTTTTTTTTTTTTTTAATGTTATGTTGTAGTTATCATGGTATTTTTTGTCTAATTTTGAACCTAAAAAGTAAATTGAGAAAAATTTAAAACATAAAGGGTCAAAGTGAAAATAAAAAAACTTTAAGGGTCAAAATGAAAAAATAGCCAAACATAAAAGAGATAAAGTGTAATTTATCCATATAAAATTTAGAGGATTGCTATTAACACTTCATCAATTATTTTGATTCGATCATTTTTTAACTTTTTTTTTATTACAACAATAACTTCAAGTAAAATTACTAAAAAGGACATCAATAATTTTGGAACACCCCAACTCACAATTAAACCCACATATCTATTACATCATGAGTTAAAATTTATGAGAGCACACACCTCCATCACCCCATCTATCTTTCCCAAATTTCACCTTCAAAACCTACCCATCTTCAAAACTTTAAAAACCCTTTGGCGGTAATATTCCTGCAGCAATAGTGGCAACCATTTGATTATATACACTTCTCCGGCAATGACAATGAGTGGAAATTTTTCTAGCAATTATAATTCCATAACACAAAAGGAGTACAATTATAAAAGTTTTAAAAAGCTTTATAATTTTGATGGTATTCTTAACTCAGGTAAGATTGGCTTTATAAAAGTAAGTTTCTTAAAAAAAATGACAAAAACAATAAAACTGTTTGTTAATTTTTTTGGACTGAACTCCTGAATATATGACTGAAATTTAGGAATACAGATCCAAACATTGTTTATTTGTTCAGGAACAGGTAACCGAATATTTCTTATTTGTTTGAGAACAGATAACCGAAGCAGCAACAGAAGCAGGCAAATAAAGGAGGTCGGATCACCCTTGGGTGGTTAACCAGCCAGCCAATTGGAGGGTGAAATCCTGTCCAATTTTACTCACATGGAGAGCATACAAGTACAGTGATGCCATAGATGAATGACAGAAAACCAACCAGAGAAGCATAAAAATGATTTATCTTTAAAAATTTTGTAAGTTAAGTTTTATAAAGTTGACTCTCACTCACTACCTTTTTCAACACATTTAACCTTTTTAAATAAATATATTAACTCATTAAAAAGTCACAAATGACACTTTATTAAATCAAAATTTATCTTTTTGACAATAAAATATTTTTGTATCAAAAATCAACCAAACGTCAAAAAAAAAAAAAAAAAAAAAAAATCTGTGTAAAATCAATTTATAAAAAAAAATAATTTTTTTGTGTAAAATATTTTACGACGAAACCAATGGAGCCATAGTAGAAAATATAAATGGCATACTATATATTGGGGGTGTTTGGGAAGAGGGTTAGGCTAAAATAGCTTACTAAAAGATAAAATATGACATTCAACTCATAATTGTTTCACTTTTTCTGTTACAACCATCAAATTAACTAATTACAAAAAAAGGTCAAGTAACTTCTCAAACACAACTATTTTAACTAGACTTAAAAGTCAAAAAGTCAAATAGCCAACTAAAATAACTAATTTTTCAAACGATGCCATTATATGCTTTTTTATTCACTAGTAGTGTTAAAATTTTGATATTGAAAACAAAATTTACTAACATAAAAGGACGGGAGAGAGATTGAGGGGGGGGGGGGGAGAGGGGGGAACTTTACTTTACCCTATATGTGGTTTGGGCCATGTACAGATGATGTGGAATAAGTAGTCAAAGACTTCTTGGAACAATTGGAATACTAAAATGCAAGAAAGAAACCAAATTGAGAGCAATAGCGACACTTTTGGGACGAGCTTAGAATTGTCTCAAATTTGGTAGTCTGATTAGAAACGGCGTTTTAAATCGAAATCAAGGCCATTCTTGGCAATGTTGAACTGTGAATTTTAGTCAAATTCCTTCGTTTAGGCCTTCAAATTAGCAATTTTTCTGTTTTAGGAAAGTTTCATTTTGGGAATAACTTTATTTTGAAAAGTTTGTTTTTAGCGATGTCTATTTTGGCACATTTATATTGTTTCTTAGTATACAAATTTGGGCTTAACTCATATTTTCTAATTTTGATAATTTTTGTTTATTTTCGTGTCTAACAAGGAATTATCCTAGGAATTATCCTAATTCCTTGTTTCCTTATTTGATTAGGGTTCAATTTATTATAAATACGCATGTATGCCTTAGGGCAAATTATCTTTGATGCAATATAATTCAGTTCTTCAAAAAAAATTTATTCCTTGTGAATTCAAGGATTTTGTTTGCTTGCTAGAACGATATTTAGGCTCGTGTGATTTATTATGCTACGTCAACGAACCACTCCCTTATTATCTGAAAATAACCCCATAACTCCTATATGGTTTATACACTAAAACATACACTAATTTCTGTTAACAAAACCTTGTCTTCATTTTCTCTCTTTTTAATTAAACCTGCAAATATATATATATATATACACACGTATTTTCTTTCTTCTTCCTTCTATGTTGCTAACTCCAACAAATTTGTAAATGCGTTTATAAATGCATACATCAGAAAACTTAGCATTTATCCATGGTCGAAAGTGAAACAAAAGGAACCAAAACCAAACTCTTCAATAAATTCTCCAATTTGATCTCTTCATCATTAACCAATTACTATAACAATATAAATACCCACAAAACAAAAGTACAAGCAAATTATAAAAAAACAAAAACAAAAAATTGAGGGAAAAATCTAATCTCTTATAAAAATTGATCATAATTATGTTATATGAGAACTACATATTCTAATTTTTCAGGCCAAAGTTCTTCACGTTGTATCTTCCCATCAATGAGGTAAAAGCAAGTGGTAGTGGCGGTTGAAAAGTACAAAGGCGACGACAATAGTCAGCAAAAGTAAGATGAGACTATTGTGAAGCTTTGGAAGGAAGATAGGGTAGCTAGAGGTGTTGGGGATGAGTGTGGGTGTGATTGGTTTGAGTTAGAATTAGAGTTAGGTTTAGGTTTGGGGTTTGCAAGGTTTGAATGAAGATGATGAAGAATGGCATACTTTTTGTAAATTTAAAGATGTGCATCTCTTGATCTTAAAATAAAGTCTACTCTCTTTATGGGCACATGAACCATATAGTCAATTAATTTGGATAGAAAAATATACGGTACATTTTAGTTCACAAACAATTTAGGGATTATATAGTCATCATTTTTAAACGTTGAGGGGTAAATTGCACATAATCTAAACCACATAAAATAAAGTGAAGTTTGTCCTTAAAAAAAAAAAATGTTTAGCTTATATGGCCATACTCATGAGAATTTGTATCAAAATTATTACATATAGTTATTTAACTTATAGTTATGAAAGAACTGTGAAATTATGGGATTTGAATTCAGATAATTGGGATTTGCTTGTGACTGGGGAGGGCTTGACCCTTGTAGCTTTGTAAATTAGTTGGGTTTGTTAGGTTGGAAAATGGCTTTGCAAAATCCTTATTTTTTGCTAACTTTGAGCATTAATTAAGGTGGGACTCAAGCGTTATTTTTAACGTTTCTAAATTGGTTCATATTTAATGCCGCGTAGTGAATAAAACCGTATATTTGGTTGCTCAAAACCATTTCCGGATGAATGAGAATTCAACACGCGTTTTCAGGTTTGTGGAACTAGCTTTAGGTAGGTTTCCTATACATTTGTGAAATGTGCTTGTCCCACATTGGAAAAACTTAAGGATTTATTTGAGTTTATATACCTTAGCTTGGGATACTTGGGATGGGCCCCAAGGAGCACCCAAGTTTGTGGAAGGGTGAGGTTATGAGTGAAGTGGGCTAGATTCATTGGACCCAAAACAAAAACCACACGCGCGCCGTCATTGCCCGTCCGTCCAGTCGGCGCGGGTTGGCTTGGGCTTGGGCGTTGGTGTGAGGTTGGGTTGGGCTTGTCCGACCCAATACTTATCTTTTTGGGCCAAAAACATTGGTAATTTATTTATTTTTTTTTATTTTGTTTTCAAAATTCAAAATAAATTAGTTCAGAATTTTTCCTTCACCCAAACAGGTCCCTAATAGGTTCAGGCCCACCCGAACAGGTTCAGACCCACTCGAACAGGTTCAAAGGGTTCAAAACAGGTCATACCTGTTGAATTCCAACCGAATCTATCTTAACAGTATTGAATCTGTCCGAACAAATTTATATCTGTTTGGTACCTGTTTGAACAGCTACCATTTCTCCTATAAATAGTTGGCCATCCAGTATTCATTTCCATTGGAAATATTCCAAATTTCTTCTATTTCTTCTTCAGTTCGTCCTCCTACACTACTGTATCTGTTTCTGCATTTATTTTTAAAAAAAGAAAGAGAAAGAGTTAGAACATAATTTGGTTCGCCAGACTTGTTTTTGTAGTGCTGCAAATTCAAGTGTTAGTCGTTGTATCCTAAGAAGTAGACGCCGATTAAAACTCGAAACACCCGAGCGAGGGCGAAATCTACTTTAAAGATATTGTGTCCAACACAAGTCTCGACTTTAATTTCTGTAAGCATTTAATTTAGAATTTAATTTATATAATTATTTTCTGAATTATTTTATTTTGTTATTTATTTAATTTATACATTTAATTTACACACACACAACACTGTGGGTATAACAATCTTAAAGTAGATTTGCATTTTTGTTTCAAGAAATTAAATAGTAGTCATATACTGTTTAATTTCTTAAATAGTTGTAATATACTGTTTAATGATTTCTTTAATAACATAGTAGTAATATACTGTTTATCATTGAAATTTTGTTACAAAATATTATTCTGTATATTTTGTGTGTAAATTCTTTCTTGTATAATTTTGTGATTGATGTATTATTATTTCATTAGAATTATGACAACTGAAATAAACAGTACTGAGACTGTTATTACTTTGACCCCCACACCTATTGTGCCAGTGATGACTCCGACAGTACCGATAAATCATAGAGAGAAGCTAGAAAAATTCAATGGAAATGATTTTAAAAGATGGCAACAAAAGATGATATTTGATCTTATCACATTGAATTTGGCTTGCTTCACCCATGAAAAAGCTCCGCCACTGAACAAGGGAGAAATTGACCGGTAAGTGGTTGCCGTAGTCCATGCATGGAAACATGGTGATTTTCTGTGTCGGAATTATATCCTTAATGGATTGGACAATACACTATACAATGTGTATAGTGTCAAAAACACTGCTAAAGAACTGTGGGAATTTGTAGATCATAAATATAAGGCAGAGGATGTCAATACAAAGAAATTTGTTGTAGGTCGTTTTCTAGATTTTAAAATGATAGATTCCAAGACGGTTATTAGCCAGGTTCAAAATCTCCAATTAATTCTCCATGACATACATGTGGAAGGGATGGTTCTCAGTGAATCTTTCTAAGTAGCGACAATCATTAAAAAATTGCCACAATCTTGGAAAGAATTCAAGAATTATCTAAAGCATAAACGCAAAGAGATGAAATTGGAAGAACTGATAGTGCAGCTCAGAATTGAGGAGGACAATCATGGTTCCGACAAAAAGTCAGGAAACCATATCATGCAGGCTAAAGCAAATGTTGTGGAACATGAACATGAGTCAAAGTTCAACAACGAGAAGCGGAAGCATGATGGCAATAGTCACAAACAAGGATCTACTAGTAAGATCAAAGGGATCAACAACGGGTTCAATAAGAGGTTCAAAGGCAAGTGTTTCGTGTGCGACGAAGATGTACATCACGTTAAGGATTGTTACATTCGCAATGATGGAGGGAGTTCAAGCAAAAAGCCAACACAAGCCAACATAGCTAAGGATTTTTATTTTTCCGATGGAGTGGCAGACATCAATCTTGCTGCGGTAGTATCTGAAGCAAATTTGGTAGGCAATCCCAAGGAGTGGTGGGTGGATACTGAAGCAACCCGCCATATCTGTACAGATAAGAAAATGTTCACAACCTACAAAGTAGTGGAAAATGGGGAACAACTTTTTATGGGAAAGTTCTCCATTTCAACTGTGGAATGACAAGGAAAGATCGTGCTGAAAATGACCTCAGGAAAAGAACTCACACTCAACAATGTACTCCATGTGCCAGAAATTCGCAAAAATTTGATTATGGGTCATTGTAAATCAAGAATGGGTTTAAATTAGTCTTTAAATCTGACAAGGTTGTACTCTCCAAGAGTGGCATGTATGTGGGGCAAGGTTATATGAGTGATGGGCTTTTTAAGCTCAATGTAAATACTATTATACCAAATTTGGCTATTAATAATAAGAACACATCTTTTGTTTATATTGCTGAGTCTTCTTTTTTATGGCATGGTAGATTAGGACATGTTAATTTTAATTCTTTGCGTAGACTTGTTACTTTAGAATATTTGCCAAACTTAGAGATTGATCCTAATCATAAATGTGAGATTTGTGTTGAGGCAAAACTCACTAAGGCATCATTTAATAAAGTAAAAAGAAGTACTGAACCTCTAAGTTTAATTCACACAGATATCTGTGATTTAAAATTTGTCCAAACTAGAGGAGGTAAGAAGTACTTTATTACTTTTATTGATGATTACACTCGATATTGCTATGTTTACTTATTGAGAAGTAAAGATTCCTTAGAAACTTTTAAGAAATATAAACTTGAGGTTGAAAATTGACTTGGCAAAACTATTAAGATAGTGAGGAGTGACAGAGATGGTGAGTATGATGCACCATTTGACGAATTGTGTTCTGAACATGGTATTATTCACCAAACCACTGCACCCTATTCTCCTCAATTAAATGGAGTTGCAAAGAGAAAGAATCGAACTCTTAAAGAGATGATGAATGCCATGTTGATTAGTTCAGGGTTACCTCAGAACTTGTGGGGGGAGGCGATTTTGTCTGCTAACTTTATCCTTAACAGGGTACCCCACAAGAAAATTAATCAAACACCTATGAATTGTGGAAAGGTCGATGACCTACCTACAATTACCTCAAAGTATGGGGGTGTTTGGCCAACATGGCAGTCCCTAGTCCCAAAACGACTAAGATAGGACCAAAGATCGTTCATTGTGTGTTCATTGGTTATGCAAATAATAGTAGTATATATACATTTTTAGTTCATAGATCTAAAAATCCAGATATGCATATAAACACTATTATTGAATCAAGGAATGCGTCGTTTTTTGAACACATTTTTCCTTGCAAGAAAACTAGAAGGAAAAGTTCAAATAGAAAAACTTTTGATACTGTTATGGGTAGTAGTGAAGACCACAATGATAATAAAGCAGATGAACCTAGACGTAGCAAGAGGGCTAGGATCTCTAAATCATTTGGTCCAGATTTTCTGACAAACCTGTTAGAAAATGAGTCTCAAAACTTCAAGGAAGTAATGTCAAGACCTGAAGCTCTATTATGGAGAGAGGCTATAAATAGTGAAATTGAATCAACACTGAAAAATCATACTTAGGAACTAGTGGATCTTCCACCAGGGTATAAACCTCTTGGATATAAGTAGATATTCAAGAGAAAAATGAAAGCAGATGATTCAATAGATAAATACAAGGCTAGGCTTGTTGTTAAGGGATACAGGCAGAAAAAAGGCCTTGATTATTTTGACACATATTCACCAGTGACAAGAATAATATCTATTCATATGTTGATTGCGATTGCAACTTTGTATAATCTAGAAATACATCAAATGGATGTTAAAATAGCTTTTTGAATGGCAAGTTAGATGAGGAAATTTATATGGAACAACTGGATGGGTTTCAAGTTTCTGGCCAAGAAAAAAAGGTTTGTAAACTTGTCAAATCCCTTTATGGATTAAAACAAGCCCTGAAACAATGGCATGAAGATTTGATCACGCTATGCTTTTGGATGGTTTTAAGATAAACGAATGTGACAAATGCGTCTATGTTAAAAGCATAGACAAATGCTATGTCATAGTTTGTCTTTATGTGGATGACATGCTCATTATTAGAAGCAATAATGACATGATTAAATCCACAAAGAAAATGTTGAACAAAAAGTTTGACATGAAAGATCTGGGAGTAACAGATGTAATTCTAGAAATAAAAATTATTAGAACATCTATGCTTTATCTCAGTCTCACTATGTTATGAAGATTCTGGAGAAATTTGAAAAGCATGACGACCATCCTCTTAAAACACCTGTTGACATTAGTCTTTATTTGTCAAAAAATATAGGTGCAAACATATCACAATTAGAGTACTTTTGGATAATCGGAAGCTTAATGTACTTAATGAATTACATTAGGCCAGATATAGCCTATGCTGTAAGCAAATTGAGTAAATACACAAGTAATCCAGGGTCCGATCATTGGAAAGCAATGATTAGGGTACTTAGGTATCTAAGACATACCCAGAATTATAGCCTTCATTATACCAAATATCCAGTAGTACTTGAGGGCTACAGTGATGCAAATTGGATATCGGCTACTAAAGACTCAAAATCCACTAGTGGATACGTTTTTACCCTGGGAAGTGCTGCACTCTCTTGGAAATCTTCTAAGCAGACATGCATAGCAAGGTCGACAATGGAATCTAAGTTTATCGCATTAGATAAAACAGGAAAGAAAGCAGAATGGCTTCGTAATTTCTTAGAAGACATTCCAATGTGGCCTAAACCTGTGTCAACTATATACATTCACCATGATAGTGAAGCAGCAGTAGGACAGGTGCAAAATCATATGTATAACGGCAAGTCTCGACACATTCGTAAAAGACATAATACCGTTAGGCATTTACTCTCATATGGAATAATTTCCATAGAATATGTAAGGTCAAACGAGAACATTGCAGATCCATTGACTGAAGGGCTAGCTAGAGAGCAAGTGTATCATTTATTGAGGGGAATATGATTAAAGCCTATTACTTAAAAGTCGCTATAATGGCAACCCAACCTAGTTGATTGGAGATCCCAAGATCTAGGTTCAAAGGGACAACCGAATTATGGATGACTTCACGTATCACTAAGGAGGTTTACTCTTACCCATTTCTATGATAAGAAGAGTGATACCTGCAGCATTAGTGGGATAAGCTTTGCTTTTAATGATTCTTATAGCTTGGACATCCAAGTGGGGTATAGTAGGATACTCTTAATAAGAAATTACCTATATGAGTATGAACTAGGCTGGTCCTGTGAGAATTGAGAAAGCTAAATTCTTTAGAGCACTCATGAATTACCAGGCATTGTTCAAGGCCAAAATGAACACAACCGTAAGAACCAAATTGTGTCTGTAGATACACTATGTGTAGTCTATTATCTTGGCTTACACAAACAGCTGAACAGTTCAAGGCATCGTGTCCACTGGTTAGCCAGTAAGTCCAATAGGCTTTCAGTAGAGGATGTTCAAAACCAAAAGCTACGGTGTCGTTTGGTAACACTTACGTTTTCAGTTTTTTGTTTATATTTACAAAAATTTTAAAAACTCAAATAAAAACTTGTTTGGTAAAATTTTTGATTTATAAATCAGTGGTCTCAGTTTATAAATTTGGCCAAAAAATGAAAACACAAAAAATGTGTTTCCATTTTGAGTTTCAGTTTTTTTTTTTTTTACCACCCAACACTAGCCACCACCCGCCATCATTTTCTACCACCGTCTTCCGCACCACCACCCACCACCTGCCACCACCATTCACCCACCTGCCGTCGCCACCCACCACCCTCCACCACCCACCTGCCACCCACTCGCCACCACCACCCACCCCTCGCCACCACCAGTACCCAGCTACCATCCACCCGCCACCACCCATCACCCGCCACTACCATCCACCGCCCGCCACCACCACCCGCCACATACTTGCCACCACCACTCACCACCCACCTGCTACCACCATCCACCACCTGCCACCACCAGCCACCCACCACCACCAGCCACCCATCCGCCACCACCACCACCACCACCACCACCCACCACCCACCCGCCACCCACCTACCACCACTACCCACTACCCACCACCCACCACCACCACCACCACCACCACCACCCACTTGCTACTACCTACCACCCGCCACCGTTACCCACCCACCCACCACTACTCGCCGCCACCCACCTGCCACCACCATCCACCACCCGCCACCACCACCCACTCACTACCACCCGCCACCCGTCACCAGCCACCACTACCCACCACCACTTGCCACCGTCACCCACCCACCCACCATCACCACCCACCACCCACCAGCCACCACCACCACCCACCCGCAACCCACCTATCACCACCACCCACCACCCACCATCCACTCGCTACCACCTACCACCCGCTACTGTCACCCACCCACCTACCGCCACCACCACCCGCCACCCTACCCGCCACCACCCACCACCCACCCGCCACCACCACCACCCACTTGCTACCACCCACCACCTGCCACCGTTACCCACCCACCCACCACCACCCGCCATCCGCCACCTACCTACCACCACTACCCACCACTCGCCACCACCACCCACTTGCTACCACCCGCTACCGTCACCCACCCACCCACCACCACCAGCTACCCACCACTCACCGTCACCACTTTCCACCACCGTCTTCCGCCGCCACTTGCCACCACTTTCCATTTCTCACTTTTTTTTTTATATTTTTAAATTTTTTTAAACATTTTGTCAATTACCAAACGCGTTTGTAATTTATGTTTTTCTAAAAATAAACAAAAACTAGTTTATAAAATTTTTGTAAATATAAACTGAAAACGTAAACGTTACCAAACACACCACCTAACTCGATGTGGTGTATTTTCCTAATGTACTCTTTCTTTGTCTGCATCTTGTTGCATGTCTATTCTCGTGAATTCCATTCATGTGAGAGATTGTTGGAAAATGACTTTGCAAAATCCTTATTTTTTTGCTAACTTTGAGCATTAATTAAGGTGGGACCCAAGTGTTATTTTTAATGTTTCTAATTGGGTTCATGTTTAATGCCGTGTAGTGAATAAAACTGTATATTTGGTTACTCAAAACCATTTCCGGATAAATGAGAATTCAATGCGCATTTTCGGGTTCGTGGAACTAGCTTTAAGTGGGTTTCTTACACATTTGTGAAATGTGCTTGTCCCACATTAGAAAAGCTTAAGGATTTATTTGAGTTTATATACCTTAGCTTGTGATACTTAGGATGGGCTTCAAGGGATACCCAAGTTTGTGGAAGGGTGAGGTTATAGGTGAAGTGGGCTAGACCCATTGGATTCAAAACAAAAACCACACGCGTACCACCTCTGCCGCCGTCCGTCCAGTCGGGCGGAATGGGCTGGGCTGGGCTTGGGCTTAGGTGTTGGTGTGAAGTTGGGTTGGGCTTGTCCGACCCAATACTTATCTCTTTGGACAAAAAACATTGGTAATTTATTTATTTATTTTTCATTTTGTTTTCAAAATTCAAAATAAATTGGTTCAGAATTTTTCCTTCACCCAAACAGATTCCTAACAGGTTCAGACCCACCCGAACAGGTTCAAAACAGGTTCATACCTATTGAATTCCAACCGAATCTATCCAAAAAGTATTGAATTTGTCCAAACAAGTTTCTATCTGTTTGGTACCTGTTCAAACAACCACTATTTCTCCTATAAATAGTTGGCCATCCAGCATTCATTTCCATTGGAAATATTCCGAACTTTTTCCCTTTCTTCTTCAGTTCGTCCTCCTGCACTACTACATCTGTTTCTGCATTTATTTTTAGGAAAAGAAAGAGAAAGAGTTACAACATAATTTGGTTCGCCAGACTTATTTTTGTAGTGCTGCAAATTCAAGTGTTAGTCGTTGCATCCTGGGAAGTAGACGCCAGTTAAAACTCGAAGTACCGGAGCGAGGGCGAAATCTACTTTAAGGAGATTGTGTCTAACACATGCCTCGACTTTAATTTTTGTAAGTGTTTAATTCAGAATTTAATTTATATAATTATTTTCTAAATTATTTTATTTTATTATTTATTTAATTTATACATTTGATTTACACACACCATTGTGGATATAACACAAACATGGTGCTTCTATATTAGTCTGAATCCAACTAAATAGTGCTAGACTCATTACCCAAAACTTGTTCATTGGGCAAGTAGGACAGGGCTCAATGCCCTCGGCCTTTAATAGGAAGCACTGTGATAAGCCCATTAGTAAAACTAATTAATACTAACAAGCTTGCATAATTAAATCAATAACACTACAAATTTAGACCTTTTATGAGTAATATTAAATAAATAAAAAATTTATATATAATTTTCATACATAATGATGTGACTCATTATGAACCATTCATTTTAAAACAATATACTATTAAAAATACATTTAATTACAATAATGACATTGTCATGTCATTCTTGCAGAGTTTTTTGTATTAATTTTATATAGTATTTTTCATCCAGAATTTATCCATAAAAAAAAATTAATAGTTTAAAATCATTTTACTCATAAATCCCACATTTCATTAATTATATTTTCACCAAATAAATACATCCAAAGTAAATTATGAGTTGATATGAGTGATCCATAACATTTTTGTAATTAAATAGTTGAGTCTTGGATAGCGTTCATTTGGATTGTATGTGGGTTTGTATTGTTGGGTTTACTCAAATAGCTATTGTTCAAACTGATGTAATTGTTTTGATATTTATAAAGTTATACATATTCTCCTAGTGAGTTGAAAGAAAAAATAAATAAATAAAAAAAAATATAGAGAAATACCAAACTTAAATGCCGTAAAACAACACAAAAAAGCTCTTCTCATGTTTGATTTTTCGCGCACAATATGCATAGAGTGATGTGTCCCAAATTGATATGTTGTGTGGATTACACTCCCGATAAATTTAATGTCTTTTTTATAATTATTTTTTGTACTAGAATTATGAAAATTACATTAAATCAGGTAATTATTTTGGTGTATATGACATTTTATTCAGTAGGCTACTCATACCTGTTAAAATTGAAAACTTGGGTCTTATAAGAAAATACATAATTAAAGTAACAGTAGCTAGAATAATGATGAAGATGGCTTACAACAACTTAGGTTTGAAAGCCACAATTAAGTGACTACATTATGAAACAGTTCCACCAGCTCAGAAACATAATAGCCTCAATCCAAATTAAAAAAAAAAAATTTGCAACAGATAAATTTAGAGAGACCAAAAGAAGCATTACTATCCAAACTCAAACCTATATAATATCTCATATAATTGACAGACAGAGATTAAGAACGACTATTCCAAGAATCATCTTCAGGGTCCTTGTATTTCTGGAATAGCTCGGCGCAGTCAGACATGGGCTCCTTCCTCAAGTATCCCATGGCATTTGCGAAGCAAGTGTCGGTAACGACGCCATTGTAGCGGGTGAGGGTCAGACGTGAGCGACTGCGTCCTGGGCCTGCTTCATTACAGTCGGGTTGCGGGCTACTAACCAGCACTGCATCACAAATATCATCCCCAAAGTCGCCGCTCACTATTATGCTATATTCTCCATTATTGTCAGTCACCGCCCCAATGCTGTACTCAACCTGCATAGAGTCTTTGTTCTTGCAATCGATTCTAACTCTAGCACCTAGCTCCCAAAAAAATAAAAATTATCAAATGGTTATGATTTTGAGTAATATGTTTGCCCATAATGGAACAAGATCTGAGAAGCAAAAAGAATAAAGTGCTTCCAAAATTGGTTTGATGTTAATCAAATTCAACTATGAGATGCGTTAGAACAAAGAGAGGCCATACAGCGGTATGATGTGATTAAGCCATGCCATATTGAATCAGGATCCTCGGCCGCTATTTCCAGCGGCCGTTTCCATCAGCCCCCCAAAACGACGTCGTTTTGGGGTTTTTTTTTTTTTTTTTTTCTCTCTCTTCTCTTTCGGCCATCGCCGTCGTCTGGCTCGCCGTCGCAGGAGGAGGCTGCGAGCTCGCCGTCGCAACTCGCAGCTCGTCGCCTCGCCGCCGGCCATCGCCTCGCCGCAGCAGCTGCACCGCCGCCTCCGCCTCCTCCTCCTCCTCCTCCTCCAGTGGTTATGGCCCCCTCCAGTCCGGCCCTTCCCTTCCTCCTCCTCCTTCCTCCCTCTTCCTCTCCTTCCTCCCTCTTCTCCCTCTCCCCTCCCCTCTGGTTCGAAGAGAGAGAAAAAGAACGAAGAAGAAGAAAGAAAAAAAAAAAACAAAAAACCCCCAAAACGACGTCGTTTTGGGGGGCTGACGGGTAGGGCTGCCGGGTAGGGCGGCCGAGAATCCGGACTCTATGCGATATTTAGAGTCAAACCCCTACTTAGTCAAATGATGACATGTCTTAGCTCCCGTGGGCAGTGTAATAACCATCTAATTCTATTATCTAATCTTACCAATTGATATGTCATAGTAGCTGTGAATACTTCATTCGACATATGAATAAGTAGTGAGCCTAGTTACACCCAGAGTTGAGATTCTTGTATTTTGGGTTTCATTTGGTTTGTCTTTGGAATCATAATTTCAAAGGTAATTTTTTAAATTACTTTTCAAAATTCATAACCAAATACACAACTCAAAATTATTTAAAACTCAATTTAAAAATTAATTTCAAAATTCATAATCAGATACACAACTCATAATTCAAAACTCAAAACTCTTTTCAAAATACTTTTGATGATATAGTTTTAAAAATGGTTAGTGATGTGATTGTTAAATTATTTTTATAAAAAATCTAAAAAAATTAATTTCTATATTTAAAAAATATCTAAAACAAATATAATTTTTTTTTTTTTCAAATAACATGTTGCAATCGCAAAAATAAATAAATAAATAAATAAAATATTGTACTGTTCCGGTCAACTAGCCGGACGACTAGACAGATGTCCTAGAGGATGTCTGGGCAGACGACCGGGTAAACCCAATCTGCTTTTTTCAAAATTCAAAATTCCTTTCAAAACTCATTACCAAACAAATTTTCAATTACTCAAAACTTGACTCACAATTCTAAAAAGAGAATCACAATTCTAAAACTAAACCAAATGCAATCCAAAATTTTCATGACACCATGTTCATTGAGAACAAGTTAAGACAGAGACTTCTGCTCCCAAACTTAATATGCTTTCAATGACCTAAGACATATTATTTGGTGCAACTTATTATAAACAAAAAGTTAATAATTACAAAAAAAAATCTAAAAGCACCACTCCAGCTTTCAAATAAATAATTTTTTTCAGATCATTTAAATTATTTCTGCCTAACAAATTGTAAACAAATGTTGCATCAAACAATTTGTCACAGACTCTCAAAATAAAATTAATTATCAGCAAGTCATTTAAGCTGTAACCTAGGAAGTATGAATACGGATACGAGATACAGGTATGATATGATACGGATACGTTTATAGGACAAAATCTAAAAAAATAAGATACCGGCACAGTCAGGATATGTTGTAAAATATATATTTTTAAAATTATTAGTAAGAATTTGAGAAATCGCACTGTAATTTATGATGCAAAATACAAACTTTAACAATTAGGTATTAATTTAAGTTTTTCAATAGATTTAGCAAATATTTTATTTCAATATCAAATTTAGTATGTTTATATTACAATAATAAAATAATCTATAACTTGACATTGTGCTTTTTCCTTTAGAACTAGTAAAAATATTGTATTCAAGTTTATTTATTTATTGATATTTAATTTAATTATTGTTATATTCTTTTATCCTTACTTTTTATATAATAATAAACGACATGCATGAAACAATAAGGATATATCAATTTTGACAAATTTTACTCCTTTAACGCATCATGTACTTATCAAAGAACTAAACAAAATATTAAAAAAATATTCTTGTATTTATCCTTATAATTATATTATATTATAATTATAATGTTATGAAAGAAATGTTACAATTCTAATTTTGTAAAAGTATTAATACGTGACTTGGAATATCTGATATTTTAAAATTAAGTATTTGACACTCCAAAATTTTGAAAAATTAATTAAAAAATATTTGATACTTTTTATAAATATTCAAACGTATCCACAAATATTCAAAGATTATCGATACCCAATATAGATGGATCTCTTTTTTAAAATATTCGTACTACGCTGGCTGTAACAAACACTCTAATATAGTGAATAGAGAGGCATTGTAGTCTCAGATCTGTGTTTGGAGTGATGAAAATATGGCAAGATTAATTTGCAAGGTGCAACATTAAAATCAAACAGAGTCTAAAATAAATAATGTTAGATGTATTAATTAATGTATTAATTAGTATATTAATAGATGATGTGACATAATTTTAATGAGTATTTATAATTTGTATAATAAATAAAATAAGTAATAATGACATAACACAAATTAATACATTAATATATATATTAATTAATATATGTAACACCACCGACTGGGCAACATGATAGAGAAACCATTCTGCTTCCAAGCCTGGTCCATACTAATAATCGCAGCATCACAAAGAATGTTGACATTTTTTTGTAATCGGCTGAAAAATTTGGGGAAATAACTGCACGATCGTGACAGTAAGTTTTTTATTTATTTATAAAATTATAAAAAATGTAATATTTTAATTATTAAAATATATAAAAGAATTTCATCGATTTATAATTGTTTTATTATTCATTTATACCGTTATTTTTCTAAAAAAAAAGAAAAGAAAAGATATCACATCAATATTTTCGCTCATAATATATATATATATATATATAATTTTAACTTTTCAAATATATTAATTTTTAAAATTTTTCAAAAATTTAAAAACCCATTTAAAATGTCAAACTCACACAACTAAACAAAGTTTTTGGACATTTATACATATAAATTTTAATTTATAAACTTTTATTTCATTAAATCTCAACTAAGATTTTTAGACATTTAAATTCTATTAAATTTTTAATAGTCGGAATTGTCCTTCAAACAATGATTATTCATAATTTATGATTATTTATAAAAGAATATGATGATTTGACATTTATTTTGATTTTTAAAACTTTAAAACATTAACTTTTAAATTGAAAAAACTAAAAAGAAAATTATGTACAATATATATATTGAAAAAATTGAATTATTTTTTTATGCAAAACTAAAAATTTTGTATCTATAAAAAAGCATGATGATAGAACATTAATTTGCAAAACTTTTAAAAAAATAAAACTTTAAAAATGAAAAAATTGATAATATTTTCAGTTTTAAAACTGGAAAAACTGATAATGTTCTTAATTTTATTAGATAAGATAGTTGAATCAAACCAATAAATAGAATGGCAAAAACGTTTAATTGCATGCTCTGGTTTTTTTTTCTTAGTTGACGAAACAATTATTTAAAACATTATTATGTAAAATTGATAATATTCTTAATTTTAAAAATTGAGAAAAACTGATAATATGTTTAATTTTATAAGACTTATAAGTTCAAAAGATCTTAGATAGAATTTGAACTATCATAACATTTATAAATAAAACTTTTAAGTAATTAACTCTAAAGTTTTAACATTAATTGACTTGTACAATCATTTTTAGTTAGACATAGGTGAATTGATATTACAAAGTTAGAAAAATTCTGCGGTGCACCCTATGGTAACTCTACTACAAAATTATAGAAACTTACATAAATTTTAAATTTTCATAAATTTACGTAAATTCAACTTACATAATTTTATTATAAAATTGTATACGGTGTGCACAGCGAACCGGAAGTTAGTACAAAGTTTAGTAAGTAAATGAATGAAATTGATAGTTTAACCATAAAATAAAAAATAAAAAATAAAAAATAAAAAGTGAGTGGGAGGGAAGGGGGTTGGGTACCAGCGATGCCGGGGGATTGACTGGTCTCAAATCCGAAGCGGCAAGTGTCGCAGTAGACGCGGCCCCTCACTGTGAATGGTTTTCCGTTGCCAAGGTAGTTGGCGGTAGCAAGCGCTGGGATCACACACAGTGCTAACAACAGTAGTACCATTCTATCCATTGTTTTTGTTTCTATTTTCTTCTTCTCCTCAGACTATTGTATTGTATTCCAGAAGAGTTTGAGAGGAAGGCAAAGTGAATCACCAACTGTTATATAAGCAGATTGAGAGAGTGAGAGAGAGCTGGCACACGGCAGTGATCACATGCAATCACCCAAAAAAAAATGAAGGAAATCAGAAATAGCGTGTCTTGCGCCATTTGCTTCATTAAAATCGGTCGGTGGGGATCCCTTTTCGCGCGGAGATCTGCAATCTGCATGCAACGCAGTGAAACTTTTCTTGAGATAATAACTAGAAGTCCACTTCTTAAGCAACTCTGCCATTAATATCCATTTTATTTTTTTAACCACTTTATCTATATTATATATTAAGCAAAATGGAATTTTTAACCCCAAGGCCTGTAGAAGCTCCAATCTCCTAATCCTAATTTTCTAATTTTTTGATTTAAAAAAAAAAAACCTTAGCATTTATTGCCTTCTCTCAAACCAACCTCAGCATTTATTGACTTTTCTCAACCCACAATCTTTTTTGACTTCTCTCATAACTATTGCAATACCTTTTTAATTTCTCCCATACACTATGGTTACACACAAAAATAAAAAATAAAAAAGATAAGAATTTAGCTATAGATCTCAAAAAGATGTAACATCTAAATTTGAATTATGATTTAATAATATAATTATGTATATTTTTTTTATGTATATCTATCAAAATTTTAAATCACTTAATGGGACAAATTAATCAATTTTTCAAAATTATTGATTTTTAATTTATAAAATAGATTAAAAAAAACTATTGACTGATTTATTTATTTAATAATAAAAATATTTCATAATCTCTCTCTCTCCTAATCTCTCTCACAAATTTTCAAAAAAAAATATTAAAACTTGCATTTCTTTTCTTTTTCCAAAAAAATCAGATAATATTTTTTTATTAAAGTTGTAGATATATACCTATATTTTATATATTATATTATAACATAACAAAAAAAAACTAAAAAAAAATCTTTAAAATTTATCTAAATAAACTTTAAATCAATAAAACTCACATGTTATCACATATCTAACTCACATCATAATTTACCTAAATAATACTAATTAAAAACAAATGGAACTACAAATAAATTAAATTTTAAAAAAAAAGATACCCACAACTCCATCTTAAATAAATTGAAAAAAACATATCCGAATAGAAACCATACAAAAATCTATACTATATATTAAGCAAAATGGGGTTTTTAACCCCAAGGCCTGTGGAAGCTTCAATCTCCTAATCCTAATTTTCTAATTTTTTGATTTAAAAAAAAAACCTTAGCATTTATTGCCTTCTCCTAAACCAACCTCAGCATTTATTGACTTCTCCCAACCCACAATCCTTTTTGACTTTCCTCATAATTATTGCAATATCCTTTTTAATTTCTCTCATACACTATGGTTACACACCAAAAAAAAAAAAAGATAAGAATTTAGCTATAGATCTCAAAAAGATGTAACATCTAAATTTGAATTATGATTTAATAATATAATTATGTATTTTTTTTATGTATATCTATCAAAATTTTAAATCACTTAATGGGACAAATTAATCAATTTTTCAAAATTATTGATTTTTAATTTACAAAATAGATTAAAAAAAACTATTGACTGATTTATTTATTTAATAATAAAAATATTTCATAATCTCTCTCTCCTAATCTCTCTCACAAATTTTCAAAAAACAATATTAAAACTTGCATTCCTTTTCTTTTTCCAAAAAAATCAGATAATATTTTTTATTAAAGTTGTAGATATATGCCTATATTTTATATATTATATTATAACATAACAAAAAAAAATAAAAAAAAATCTTTAAAGTTTATCTAAATAAACTTTAAATCAATAAAACTCACATGTCTATCACATATCTAACTCACATCATAACTTATCTAAATAATAATAATTAAAAACAAATGGAAACTACAGCTAAATTAAATTTTAAAAAAAAAGATACCCACAACTCCATCTTAAATAAATTGAAAAAAAAAATACCCGAATAGAAACCATACAAAAATAAAAATAAAAATAAAAAGATATATCTATCTATCTATATCTATACTATATATTAAGCAAAAGGGGGTTTCTAACCTCCAAGGCTTGTGGAAGCTCTAATATGTCAATCTTAATTTTCTAATTTCTTGTTTTTTTAAAAAAAAATTAACCTCAGCATTTATTAACTTCTCTCAACCCATAAGACTTTTTGACTTCTCTCATAATTACTGCAGTACCTTTTCCAAAACAAGTAATATGTATATTAAAAAAAATTTAAAACAAATATAAATATTTATATCTATATCTATCTATTAATTTATATCTATCTCTAACCCACAAGTTTTGTGGGAGTTCCAATATTTCAATCTAAATTTCTTGATTTTTTGATTTAAAAAAAGAAAACTTTAACATTTATTAATTTCTCACAACCCCCAAGCCTTACCATTATAATAACACTTTAATGCATTAAGAATAAGTATAAAAAAAAATTCCTTGAAAAGTCTAACACATATGAATTCCTTGAAAAGTCCCAACACATGTGATTATTATCCCTCATAATAACACTTTAATGCATTAAGAACAAGCATAAAAAAAATTTCTTGAAAAGTATAACACATATGATTATTATCAAAATATTAAAATTTAATATAATATAAAAAAATAAGACATTTAATTCATTGAAAAGTCCAACACATATGATTATTATCAAAATATTAAACTTTAATATAATATAAAAAAGAAAAAAGAAAAAGAAGACATTTATAAATGGTTATGGCTTCTGTCCAGTCCGGGATCGGACTGGACTGTGCTGTTGGGCCCGTGGGGGCCCACCACGGATCCCGTTTTGATAATCTGAACCGTAATATGTAAAAATCGTCGAGTACTATATGCCTGTAAAAAATCATGTTGATCGGATATCAGTAGCTATGCGATCAAAACAGTTTTTTGTCAACCGTTAATTTGTTCACCGTCCAATTTTTTTAATACGAAACTGATTTGATCATATAGCTATTGATATCCGATCAACGTGATTTTTTACAGGCATATAATACTCAACGAGTTCTACACATAAACGGTTCAAATTATCAAAACGGAACCCATGGTGGGCCCTACGGGCCCAACAGCACGGATCGGACTGGACAGAAGCCATACCCTTTAAAAATCACAATTCACATATCTATCCCCTGATCAGTATTTATTATCTTTTTTCAATCCACATGTTTTTCCACATGCCTAAATTTATTGATTTGGTCAAAATTCTCTAATCATCATTTAAAATCCCATCATACAAATAATTATAGATACGACCCGTGCATAGTTACTGCAGTACTCTTTTTAACTTCTCTAATACACTATAGTAAGTGATAAGATTGTTAAATTATTATTATAAAAAATCTTAAAAAATATAATTTATATACTAAAAAAATCTAAAATAAATATAAATATTTATAATTATCCTGTACATAGCACGGGTGATAGGCTAGTTTATATATACTAGCAATTGTTTTTTTTAGGAAATAGCGTATCTCCGGTTGAAAATTCAATTGCACTTCCAACGAGACAGTTGAGGTCTTTTATCAGTAAGAGTTATCTGTTTAGTCTAGTTGAATCTTTTACCGATAAAAGATCTTAACTGTTAAGCCCATTTCAACTCTTAAATGGAGATCAGTCATTTTTTTTATCACGAAAAATGGTTGAGAGCCCGAAATCTGGGGCTCGAATCCGGCTCGAAGCCCAAAACGACGTCATTTTGGGCTTCGAATTTTTTTTTTTTTTTTCTTTTCTTCATTTCCTTCCTTCTCTTTCTTCTTATTCGTTGAGTTGAACACAGAGGAGAGAGAGAGAGAACACAGAGGCGAGAGAGAGAACGCAGGTCGTCGTCGTCGTCGGCGTCGCAGCTCGTCGGCCGATCGTCGCAGCTCGTCGCTCGCCGGCTGATCGTCGCATCGCCGCCTCCGCCTCCGCCTCTGCCTCCCCCTGCCTCCGCTCTGCCCCCGCCCGCCTCCGCTCTGCCCCCGCCCGCCTCCGCCCGATTTTAATGCCCCCTCCAGTTCCTCTTCTCCTCCTCCTCCTCTTCTTCTTCTTCCTCATTCTTTCTCAAATTCGAGCCATTCGAGCCTTGCCCTTTTCGGGCTCTTTACCGGGACTGTTTTATCACTAACAAAAAAAATTAAGTTCTCACTTATTACTTTTTTATTATTATATATTAGCATATCACTCGTGTTATGTACGGAATAAAATAATATATCATTTATTAAAAATATGATAATTATATTTAATTTTTTTATGTTTTGTCTCTCGTAAATAAAATTTTATATATAAATTTAAGAGTTTTGTTTCAAATGTTCCATTACTATAATATATAGGAGGTGTTGGCGAAGAAGTTTTTTTTAGTTTTTTTGCTTAAAATAACACTAAAAGAAAAAATAGGCTAAAACAATTAATTAGATAAAATGTTACATCAAACTCATAATCATTTTACTTTTTCTTTCACAAATATTACATTTAACTATGAAAAATCCAATCATCTTCTCAAACACAAAAATTTTAGCCTACTAATGATCTAAATAAGTGCACTTTTTGACTTTTTAGGAAATATGAGTTGGATTTGATGTGATGTAGTAGAGAGGTGATGTGACTTAAATAAAATAATAACTTTTTAATTTTTTGACTTTTTAACTTTTTTAGGTTATGACAAATAAAGTCTAAAATAGCCTACTAAAATAGCAACTTCTCAAACACCCAAATAGTATAGATAGATTAAAATTGTTGTATTGATAATTATTAATTAAAATTATGCTTTATTATAATAAAAAAAATGACATAGTTCTAATACTTCATTATTTTAGAATAAAAATATATGAATTTTAAAAAATTATCATATTGGTTTTTGAAAGGGAAATAATTAAAAAAAATTTTAAAACTTAATGAGTAAGAAAGAATTATCGTAATATATAAAACCACTAAAATCACAGTTAAACCAGCAAATCATTCAAACTAAAAACGGTTTAGCTTAATCAGTTACGTCAAAAGATCAACCAACTCACACAAAAATTAATTAATTAAAACTTTTAAATTTGATTTTATTAAAATTTAAACTGTCACTAAATATGAAAACAATCTATTAATTGAAATTTAAAATCGACACAATATAAATTTAAAATTATAATAATATATCTCATAATTTATAAGTTTTAAATACAAATTTAAAATTATCATAATTATCTCATAATTTTTGTATTAAGAAGCAATAAGAGTGGCATTGAAACATATTGAATTAAAACATACACAACACTACAATTATCATAATTATCTCATAATTAATTAATTAAAAATTTAGTAATTAATTTTTTTAAATTATCATTTTTATTAATTAATTAATTATAATTATCTCATAATTAATTAATTAAAATTTTTAAAATTTAAATTATATTGAATTGAAACATGCACAACGTTAGTGGGTCCCACCTCACTACCAATCCCAATCCCCCTTCTAACTCTCCAAACAAACGGGGCCATAGATAGATGGATAGTGTAGATACATAAATATATTTTTCATTGAAGTTTTATTATTATTATTTTTTTTTCCCCAAAAAAGGATGCTTTGTGGTAGTATCATAGCATTTGTGGGCTCTGATCTCAAGATAACCGGTTGTCAACCAAATTTCACCTAATCCAAAGGAAGGAGCCCACCATCGGGACAAGAGAGGAATGCACCAACTCTTAACATAGGAAGCAGAGTCATGATCGAAGTAAAGCACAGTCAACTTAACTGTTTGAAAAATAGGCCACTAATCACGCCTCCAAAGAGTCGAGCCCTGCACAACTATATGGAATGAAGGCACCTTTCCACCCCCCGGGGGTTCTATTATGTAATGGGACTAGGCAAAATCCTCAAATGCCTCTGTCAAATCTTAGACCTCACAAGTCTTTAACTGATCCTGAATTATATATATGGCTCTTGGGCACATGTTAAACAAGTTTTAAAATATTGTATATTCTCTATTAGACTTACTTTCATGAAAGATGTATAAATTTTTAAAATTTCTTAATATATGCTCTAAAACGCACATTAATAATTTTTTTTGTATATTTATTTTCTTATGAATGCTCTTTTTCTTTACCTAAAATTGAAAAAAAAAAAAATAGAAAATACAGGTAGGCATGAACTGTGGCGTTCATGAGTCTCTCAAGAGTGCCTCCGAAGCATATTTAATGGGCATCATGATAATTTATTTCTCTTTCTCTTTACTTGTCGTTTTCCTTTTCTTTTTTTTCTTTTTTTTTTTCTTCTTTGCATTGAAACAATTATTTATCACAAATACCACTGCTGCCGGGGGTCTAAATGGTTGAAGGTCAACAATGAATAACGTGACTTGTGAAAAACTCAATTTACAAGAATCTTTGAGAAACAAAGAGCTCTATATGAAAAATTATTACATTAATTATTGTTGGAACATTGGGTATTATGAACTCTTTAAAGTCATGTCTGCGGGTTCTGCCTGAAATTTACTCGATTCACATGGAAAGGGACTTTGTGCGTAAGTCCTACGATTAGTTGAGGTGTGCATAAGCTGACTCGAATATACGCTTATTACAACCAAAAAAAAAAAAAAGTATTACTAGAATATGTATAATATTATTTACATAATACTCTTAACAAATAAAAAGTCACCATGTTGCATTCATAAAATTTTCAATCATTGATTTGAAACACAATGTAACTAATGCCACACACAATACTTCATAATTATTATATAATTATCCGCTCTATAGTCACCTATTTCCACGCATTTCTCTCACAATATATGTAAATAAGGGAAATTATTAGATAATTCCTGAGTATCGAGCAACATTGTATACTTGGAAATGTGAAATCGCAACACATTAAGTAAATAATTTTTTTTTATCTCCCAACTACTTAATAAAAATGAGTCCAACATATTCCACTTGTAAAAAATTTCTTTACATTATTAGTTTGGGGCATTTCATAAGCAAGACAACATGGTAATCCGAAATTATTCAATAATTGCCCATAAAATTTGTGTGTATGTAGACGGGTGTTTAAGTATTTTTCCTCATTTTCAAAACTCTCCATTTTCTCATGTTGGATGCGATAAATATCAAATGAGACAGATAGGATTTACTTGCTCTATTAGATGGAAAACAATGTGGATTTTTTCCACCATATTTGAGACTTCCTACTAATTGGAAAGACCAAAGAATCACCATCTAATTAAATATTTATTCGATGAATGATGAATAGACAGTTCAGATTTTCTGTGCATGCATGATGCGCATGTGCAAGAAGAGCTACCGTGATGGATGAAGAAGCGCCAAGGAAAGGAAAGGCTTCACGGGGCAGATCCATAATTCATGGGAATGATAACTGCAATGTATAGTTGTTTAATAATAATAATAGTCCAAAAACAGTCATAATTAAATCCAAATTGAATGCATGTTTGAATTCAACAGACAAGATTATCGTATTGAGTAAAGTCAAACTGCCTGCTTAATCATCAACGAATCAACTTTTATTTATGGGTAAATTACAAACACACCCCTGAGCTCTATTTAAATTACAAATTACCTCATGTAGTTTTAGAAATTACATTATGCCCCCTAAAGTTTCTAATTTCATAACAAATAGTTTCTTTTATTAATAAATCATCAAGTTAATTAACAATTTTTAATAATATTAAAATTTTGTTTCAATTAATAATTCAGATAATTTTATTATTGTATAGGTGAACAGTTAGAAATTTTATTTTTTCAATTAATTATGTTAAATAAAAAATTCTGACAATTAGGTATTTGTAATTTTCTAAACTACAAGAAATAATTCGTATTTTAAGCAAACCTCAGGGGTTGTATTTGTAATTTACCTTTTATTTTTATTTTTATTTTTTTTGTATTATGTAATGTTTATGAGGATCAATAGGCTTTAAATTGCACATGCACAACCCAGCTGCTCTACTCTTGGCCCAGAAACCAGTATGCATCAGTTGCTACTCATACGGGGTTGAAAAAAATCTCAAATGTCAAATATCACTTCTTACATGAATATTTATAATTGATTATTTTTTCTGGAGATAATTATTAAGCAACTAATAAAAATAAATAGGGATACTTATTTATAAATCTCTCTTCATCTACTTACCCACTTAGTCCAAATTATTTTCTTATATTCCAATAAATTTTATAGGCGGCATAGTTACTAAAATATCTTAATAATAATGAGAGGGTAATTTATATATAAATTGGGCCGAACTGGGCCGTTGTGGGCCTCAGTACGAAGGGCTAAGTAACGGTGCCATGAAAGCTACTCCGGCCCCAAAATAAGAAGCAAAGATACTCCGGTCCCAGAATAGAAGTAAAGCTACTCCGGTCGCAAGGAAGTTATATCGGTCACCATGTTCTATCTTATACCGGTCATGGCGTAGTAAGGTTAGTCCGGTCTAAGCTTTGTTAGTAGTTAGCTCGGTTTAGCCTTATCACGGTTGATGGAGGGGAACCGAGGTAAGAGCGGTGGTTGGAGAAACAGACTAAGTGTAGTTCGGTCGTAGCATATGGAAAGCCGAGGTGTGCTAAATCCACTTGGGGACTTGGTTCTGAAGATAGTTCGGTTCAGCCCTTATGGATAGCTCGGTCTTAACATGGGAAGGCTGAGGTAAGGGAAAGGAAAGTAAGGGCCGAACTAATAACTACTTCGGTCATATGGAAGTTCGGCCATGGTGAAACCATCTCACTTGGTTTAAGCAGTGAGGGGGTGCTGAGAGATAAGCATTATCTTTCAGGAGTTTGAATCCTAGGAGGACTCTACATAGAGGAGTAAGAGTCCTACTAGGATTGTGCCACACGAAACCTATAAAAGCTCACCAATATCACCTATGAAGAGGTAATGCAATTTGGCTCCCTGAATACATAGAGCTTTTGCCTATTTGTCTTGTTGACTGACTTAGGCATCGGAGAGGTTTCCGGCACACACCCGCCGGCTAGTTCACGTTTGTGTTTTCAGGTAGTGGAACGACGTCGCACGGAGGAACGCAGACTTGATCAACAAGATTATACGAGAAGGTGTATCTCTTTCCCGTACAAATAATATTTACATTGAGAGTGTGAATGTTCCATGTCAATGCGAATGTTCACATCATTAATATGAACAGTCACACATGAATGTGAATATTTACATTGTAAAGTATGAATATTTACATCATTATGTTGCTAACTATTCAAAAAATATTTGTAAGAGTAAAATTGTCTATAAAATATGTTAAATATGATAATTCTGATTTGGTAGATCAAATGTCTAAATACATAGGACTTGTTGGAATACAAAAATATATTATGGACTAATTGAGATATAAGTGCTTGAAAAATGATTTCTTAATAAACCTCTCAAATAAATATATCTTACTATGTAATTTAGTAAATAATAGTAAATTAAAAAAAATAAAAAAAATTGTGATATATAGCAATCATATAAAAGTGAGGGTAAATTACACTAAGCTCCCCTGAGGTTTGCAAACAATGTAGTAAGTTCTACAAGTTTGGCATAATTATACAAGACTTCTTTAGGGTTTTAATTTATATAACATTTGATCTCATTTTTATCAAAAATTCATTACTCATATGAATTAAAAAATGATATTATCATCTTATATATATTGAAATGTATATTTTATCTTATATATCTTTGTGTCTTCATATTATTTGCATCAGTTTTGATCTCTTTTTTTGGGTGAATAAGTGATCTCTTTAACCTTACTAAAAGAGAGGTTAATATAATTATATCAAAATTGTGAGACTTGCTATATATATATATATATTTTTTTTTTTAAATCTCTAAAAACATTCATTCCTCATTTTGCCACGCCCTCCGACCACTACCAATTTCTCATCACCACCACCACCACATACAGCCACATCCGCTCACCCCACCTCCGATGACCTCCGACAACAACCTCTTCCTTCCGCTAACCACTTTTCATAAGCGAAAACCACTTTCACCAACCAACTCTTGCTAGAAAGTACCTTTGGCCTTTGATAGCCTTTAACGATAACCATCCATCATCTCCAACCGTTGGGAATCACCTTTCGTGGTCAACGACAACCTCCAGTCACTACCAATCAAGTCTCAATAACTACCTCTTTCATTTATTTACAAAATAAGTTTTTAAAATATGTGAAGCACAAATAAATCCCAATTTGTAAACTTATGCACTAGTTAGTCCTGCATATTTTTTTGTTGAACCAAAAGGTTCTAAAACAATCAGATTAACCCAAGTGTCCTCTTCACGCATGTTTTTATGTTATTAATGAGGGTGAATGTGGAATTTTGTTGTGGGTGAAATTACATTTGTGGACATAAAGCGCATGATAGGCATTTTTGGGTTTCTCTCATTTTCGATTGAATATTTAATCTGCATATGGAAACATTGTCAAGAAACATTCTCACATTAAACATTGCCATGTTTGGGGATTTGGAACCATAGCTGTGATTGGGGGTTTTCGAAAGAGTTGTTCCTACAAATTTCATATTTGTGTTTTTGACTAAAACCCTAATTGGAGGACCAAGTCATCTACAGACCACCTTCAATAATAGACGATCAATCTCTGCCGGTAAGTGTTTGACGTCGTCTCTGGAGCCATACATACAAACATAATGGACAATGTTCGCCATCGTATACGCCAGTTACGCCACTACCATAATTCCAAACGTTGACAATGAAAGGCGAAGGTGTATAATGTTTGACACTTATAGTTGTTGATGTGTGATATAAAATGCTACCCTGTATTTGTATTCGATTATGGTGATATGATTTGAGCCGTTGTTACATGCCCTAATTGGCTGATGTAATGTGAAATGTAAGGTTTGGGTTAAATCAACATTGTGATTTTGATATATGACGATTCAGGCACTGCTAATGTATAACATTAGAGTTGATGTCCATATATCGTTGATGTTATGGGCTTGTGTGTTGAATGTTGACAGTAAGAGTTATATTTTAGTTTGTGGTGAAAGGGTATCTTGACATTGTTGTGTGTGTTTATGGCCTGTATGATGCCCTGTTTGGACATAGGATATGTGTTCTGCTGTTGTGGTTGTTATACGTATGGGGGGTTGTTGTTAACATGATCCATCCAATGCCGGTTGTTATGTGTGTTTATAGTATGTATGATGATCTGGTTGTACATATGATATGCATTCTGTTGTTCTGGTTGTTCATACGTATGAGCGTTATTGTTAACATGATTTATCTAATGCAGGCAACGGGTTTTGTGTCCCGACATTTGGTTGTACATGTTGGTTTTAGAGTGTAATAGGTAGGTACATGGTTATGTTTCCCGTGTGTCTTGTAGTGTGGTATTTCATTTCATGATATTTGTGATCTATGTTGGACATATGCTTGCTGTGTGTTGTAGTACATGGTGATGTTTACCTTGTTGTTAACGGTGGCATTGTTGCGACACGTATGAGCATGATTGTAATGCTGGTTTATTTGGTACGTTAGAAACAATATGAAAGACAGTACGACCCACCTTTGGTGCATTGAAAATGTGATATTGGTATGTTGTGTAGTTATGTTTTTAGACGAATGGATATTGTTATTGTAGATGTGCATGTTGGTTTTAAAGTGTAATGGGCAGGTACGTGGTTATGTTTCCCATGTGTTTTGTAGTGTGGTATTTCATTTCGTAATATTTGTGATTTATGCTGGACACGTCGTAATATGCTTAGTGTGGGATGTAGTACGTCGTGATGTTTACCTTGTTGTTAATGTTGTAGCTGTTGTGCCTGGTTTGAAAAGAAACTTGATTTCTGTTGGAAAAACTTGATGATGAAGGTCATGTTGTAACCTTCATGGGTGGTTTGTGGAAAACTACTAAAGGAGCCATGGTCGTGGTAAAAAAGAAGGCACCTTTTACATGACTACGAATAATAGGGATGCAGTAGCAGTTGCTGGTGAGAAGGAAGACTCAAATCTGTGGCACCAACGGCTTGGGCATATGAGTCAAAAAGGGACGAAGGTACTTGCATCTAAAGGGAAACTGTCAGATTTGAAATCTATGGAGATTGACTTTTGTGAGGATTTCATCTTCAGTAAACAAAAGAGTGTCAGTTTTTCAAAGGATGGCAAGAAACCGCAATCAGAAAAATTAGAGTTGGTTCATACAAATGTGTGGGGACCTGTACCAGTTTCATCTCTTAGAGGATCATCATACTATGTTACCTTTATTGATGACTCAACGAGAAATGTATGGGTTTATTTTTTGAAACATAAATCTAAAGTTTATACTACTTTTAAGAAGTGGAAAGCCTTGGTGGAGACTGAAACAGGTTTGAAAAATAAGTGCTTGAGATCAAATAATGGAAGGAAATATGAGGACAATGAGTTCAAGAAATATTGTGCAGAATGTGGAATTAGAATCGAGAAGATTGTTTGAAAGACACCTCAACAAAATGGCGTTGCAGAACGCATAAATAGAACTCTGAATGAACGTGCTAGAAGTATGAGGATACATACCGGATTACCAAAGATGTTTTGGGCAGATGCAGTTAACACTGCAACATATCTGATTAACCGTGGTCCATCTGTTCCATTGGATGGAGAGTTACCAGAAGAAGCTTGGAGCGATAAAGAGGTAAATTTTTCTTTTTGAAGGTATTTGGCTGTGTTTCATTTGTGCATATGGATTCTGCTAATAGAAGTAAACTTGATTCGAAATCTATTAAATGTACTTTTATTGGGTATGGTATTGATCAATTTGGTTATCGATTTTGGGATGATAAAAATCGAAAAATAATCAAAAGTAGAGATGTCATATTTAATAAGAAAGTAATGTATAAAGATAGGGACAAGTCTACATGTGAATCTGAATCTGAATTTGTTACTTGTCATGAGAATGTTGAGTTAGAAAAGATTAGTGAGAGTGATTTGAACAGTAGGATTCAGAATAATCCTGAAAAACTTATTCCACAAACTAAGCTACATACTCTTACTCCTAAGTTGAGACGGTCAAAAAGAGAGTCTAAACCTACACAACGTTAGTCTCTATCTTTACATTATTTGTTGTTGTCAGATGGGGGTGAACTTGAAAGTTATAATAAGGCTTTGCAGGTTAATGATTCAATTAAGTGGGAGTTAGCTATGCAGGATGAAATGGATTCACTCATGGCAAACCAGACATGGGAGTTGACTAAATTACCAGTGGGTAAGAAAGTTTTGCATAACAAGTGGGTTTACAGGGTCAAATAGGAACATGATGGGAGTAAACGCTACAAGGCCAGATTGGTTGCAAAGGGATTTCAGCAAAAAGAAATGGTTGATTACACTGAAATTTTCTCTCAAGTTGTGAAGTTGACTACTATCAGATTGGTGTTGGGAATTGTGGTTGCTGAAGATTTGCATCTTAAACAGATAGATGTGAAGACGTCTTTCCTCCATGGTGATTTGGAGGATGAAATTTACATGAAGCAACCACAAGGTTTCTTGGCATGTGGCACAGAGGAGTTTGTATGCAAACTTCGAAAAAGCTTACATGGTTTGAAACAAGCCCCAAGGCAGTGGCACAAGAAGTTTGATTGGTTTATGCGTAGCAGCGGTTTTACAAGATGTCAAGTAGATCATTGTTGTTATTTCAAGAGGTTTGAAAAAACTTATATTATTTTGTTTTTATATGCTGATGATATGCTTATCGCAGGATCTAACATTGAAGAGATAAAAATATTGAAGAAACTTTTGTCTAATCAATTTGAGATGAAGAATCTTGGAGTTGCAAACAAAATCCTTGATATGAGGATTCACAGGAACAAGAAAAATGGTATTTTGAAGTTGTCACAAGCTAAATATGTCAAGAAAGTTCTCAAGAGGTTTAGCATGGATAGTACACAACCAATGAGCACTCCATTGGTTAACCACTTCAGACTTACCAAAGAGCAGTCTCCGAAGACCGAAGAAGAGCAGGCTTATATGGAACATGTTCCATATGCTTCAGCTATCGGTAGCATGATGTATGCTATGATTTGTACTAGACTCAACATTGCACATGCAGTGGGAGTGGTTAGTAGGTACATGAGTAATCCAGGCAAATAGCATTGGGAGGCAGTGAAGTGGATCCTTAGATACTTGAGTGGTATTATAGACATGGCACTTTGTTTCAGAGGAACCAGCATCGGGTTATATGGTTATGTTGATGCAGACTTGGATGGTGATATGGATAACAGAAAGAGTACCACTGATTATGTTTACACATTTGGTGGTACAACAGTGAGTTAGATTTCACAGTTACAGAAGATTGTGACCCTTTCTACAACAGAGACCAAGTATGTTGCTATTATTGAAACTGGGAAGGAGATGACTTTGTTACAGAATTTCCTAGCAGAGTTGGGTAAGACGCAAGAGATGAGTATTTTACATAGTGACAGTCAAAGTGCTATTCATCTTGCAAAGAATCCAGCTTTTCATTCTAGGACGAAACACATTCAGCTACGATACCATTTCATTCGTTCACTTGTAGATGATGGAGTCTTGTCTCTTGAGAAGATCCAAGGCAATAAGAATCCAATAGATATGTTGACCAAGACAGTCACCATTGACAAACTGAAGTTATGTGCAACTTCAGTTGGCCTTCAAGATTGATGAAGGAAGATCGAGTTATTGCGGCGTTCCTCTATGTGATGAAGATGATGGAGAGCTTGTGTTATTAGGTTCCAAGTGGGAGATTGTTGGGTCGGTGTACCCTAATAAGTATTGTTCACTCAACCCTACTATTCACTTAAACACTAGGTCCAATGAGGGGTTTGAGGGGGCCTCTCCCAAGGAGAATGGGGGTCCAGGGGGGTTTACCTCCCGACCAAAATTTTTTGGGTACTTTCATAATTCCCATGTGCTTCCGTGTAATCCTAATTCTATACTTATAAATAGATGAAGGGGTGCTTTTTTTAGGTCAAGAGAGAGTTGTATTTTTCTGATCATAGTAAAAACTACAAAAGCCGTGGACGTAACCCTATTTTTGGGTGAACCACGTAAATCCTTGTGTTCTTATGTGTGTGATTTGTTTGATTCGTTAATTTCTTTCTTATTTGTTATTTCGTGTCTCACTAATCTTGGATAGAAAGGGTCAATTCCTAACATGAAAGAGGATTTTCTTATAAATTCTTCAAAAATAAACATAAAAATATTTAATATTCTTGATAAATAAAAATAAAAAATTATAAAATGAACAAACCACACCTTATTCCGTTGTTATCATCTAAAACATGTACTAAGGGCCCACTTGAATATATTATTTTAGTTGACTATTTAATTTTTTTAGCTATTTTAACTTGGTTAAAAAAATTGTGTTTGCGATGATAGTTTTTTTTTTTTTTCTTCTTGTAGTTGATTTGATGGTTGTAAGAAAAAAAATAAAATAATTATAGATTGGATGTGATATTTTGTTTTTATTGAATGTTTTAGCCAAATAACCTCTAGCCAACAAAGCCTAACTAAACATAAACTGCACTTCTATAAAGGCCCAATATGCAGACCAAAAAGAAAAACATGTTTGCCCAAGATGAAATAAAAAGCCTCTTTCTTTGTGGGCTTACGCAACCTAAAACTCAAAAGCCTCTCCTCTTCTTCTTCGTAACCCAAAAAAGCTCTTACGTCCAGCTAAAATAAATAAATAAATGATGAACTTTACATTTATGTACTGGGGTATATTACACTCATAGTTTTTTTACTTTTCTCTTATATCAGATGATCAAATTGCATCAATTTTTCTATAGTATCTTTTAGATTTTGTCAATTTAATTTAATTGATAATATCTTTTTGAAAATCAAACTAGGGATGGTTTGGGATGTCCTAAATAAGTGTATTTTTTGACTTTTTATAAAAAGATATGTAAAAAAGTAAAGATGAAATATTGATTGATGTGATCCAAAAAAGATAAAAAGATGGACTAAAATAGGTTATGCCAAACAAGGCTAAAATCAAGTTATGCTCCGTTTGGGAAGCAAATTTGGACTAAAATAGTTATATAAGACAAAATTAGTTGTTTTAGCCAAATAGGAAAAAATATCACATTTAACCCATAATAATTTTTTTTTTCTCACAAAGTCAAAAAAATCAAAAAATCTATCACAAACGAAACTTTTTAACTCCAAACTAAAAACACTAAAACATTAAAAAATCAACCTACAATCCAAACCAACTCTTATTTGACTGTTGGCGTTCATTTGAAATGAATGACCCATTTTCTATTTGATTGGATTATTTTGCTCATGCATTTTGTCGAATTTCTTAGCAGAAGTAAGATGTAAAAAATTAAAGAACAAATTTAAGGTTTGTTTAGTATTGGCTTTTTTGGTCAATTTTTTTTGGTAGGACTTTTTTAACCTGACTTTTTTAGTCTTGTTTGATTTTTGTTTTGGAATTTTTTTTGACTTTTATAAAAAAAAAATATACAATAATTATGGATAAAAAATAATATTTTATTGTATTGATTTATATAATCTATTTTATCTTTTTATAATTATTTTAGTTTCAAAAATGTTAGCCATGGCTTAATAAAATTTGAACTACACACGTCATTTTGGGCAACAGTTTGACCAGATGTGATGTCAGGTGGCGGTGGTAAGTGATGGGCGGCAACTAAAAGGGGGTAGAGGGAGGAATATATATTTTTGAATAAGCAAAAATATTTTAGAATTCTAAATTAAGACTTCTTTGGAATAAATTAAAAAAGTTTTAAAATTAAATATTATTAAAAAAATTAAAAATCTATACTATTCAAGAATAGTTTGTAGAGAGAAGTCACAAGGGCAAAATTATTATTTTGCCCTTTGAATTCAAAACTATTCAAAAAGTCAAAAAGTCAAAAAGATAAAATTATCATTTTGATTTTACTATAATATTTTATTATACATATTTTCGTAAAAAGTTAAAAAATTATCCCAAACATACATATTTTTTCTCTACTTTTTAACCAAAAAGTTAAAAAAAATATACTTATATAACACATTCCAAACAACTACTAAGATGTCTAACGGAGCTTTAGGGACGATAAGGCCTAATTGATGCGATATTTTAGTCTTACTTTTTATTTTAATTTTTTCATTGCCAAGAATATAGATGATTAAGGCCGAAATGTACATCATTGAGGCCGTTAATTAGAATCTCTTAATTTCACTTGCTGGTCAAACCGTATACTTTATGTGTGTTGAATGTCAATCAGGTTGTACATCGTCGGAGCATAAAATGAGCAAAAAGACAAAATTTGGACAGAGTTGACTTTTCTGAAAAAGTCAAATTGATGTTTTAAACCTGTTTGAAAGTGAGTAGAAATATAAAAAGAAAAGGAAAAGGCTTTTCTAGGGTTCTAAAATTGTTTTGACCTAAAGGGAGAGGCTAGGGTTTGGAAGGGAATAAACAAAAAGCTTCAAGGATGTCTCCCATTGTGGTTTCTTCTCCATCTACCTCCTTTCACTATTCCATGAGTGGCTAGTCTTCTTTTCTAGGGTTTTGATGAAACCCTAGTCATGTAATTATTTTGTTTTCTTTTTGATTTTTAATTATGTAAAGGTTTGAACATTTGTATAGTGATTTAGAAGTTTCTTTTATATATTTTTCATTATCTCTTTGAATATTTGACTTTCTGTGATTGTTGAATGTTATCCATACATGTGTTTTCTATTCCTTCACATTCAGGGTATGAGATGAACCATGCTACGAGGAACGAGTCGTATCACTACCTTAGTTTAGAGTGAACGATTCGTATTACTTGAGATGGTTCGTGCTCGTACATTGAATGTGATGATCTTCTTGTCAAATGCTTCGAGCTTGTAGTTGCGAAACATTAATCCGTTCAAACCATAGCATAATTGATTTCAATTGGAAACCCTAATTATGTGGTTAGTGGTGAATTCTCTACCCTAGGATTTTCCCCCAATTTCATTTATTATTAATAATTTAATTCCTTAGTTTAATTTATTCGTTATTAAATTAGGTTATGATCATTCAATCTTTTTATCAAAATTAATTTAGGAATTTAACAATTAAATTAGTTTAATTTCACAATAGTCCCTGTGGATCGATACCTGGACTTACCATTATTCTAAAAGAATTTGGTATAGTTTAGTGATTATATTTGGTGTGTTAAATGACCCATCAAATTTTGGCGCCGTTGCCGGGGACTTCTGGCGAAATTAATTAATTTAAAGTTACATTCTTATTTTAATTTTTAGTTTAGGATTTTATGTTTTTGGTGTTGCTAAGTGTGCAGAGCGTTTGAAATTGGAGCTATCATTGAAGTGCAAGCGGAGCGCAGCCGAGTTTAAAAAAAAAAACTCGCAGCACTAAAGTGAGTAAACAGAAGTAAACACTCACAAGCAAAGCACCAAAGTGCTAAAACGAAAGTCAAAGTTCAATTGGGGGTTGGAGACAACGTCTACACGCCAAGCACCCGCAAGACGAGTAAAGCGTTTTCGTTAAACCGCTGTGAGCATTTCTCTTTTAGCATTCTGCTTTCGTAACTTAGTGCACCGAGTCGAACTTATTGTGTGTGTGTGGGTAGTGTATGCACGGGCGTCGTTCTTGTCGCCCTGAATTGTGGTGTTTGGACCTTGAACTAGAAAGGACCCTTAGGAGACTTAGGGCTTCTGCCCATGTTTCTAGGCTTGAGTATTCATATTCATACATTGAGCCGTTAGAGATGGCAGATCCTAATGTCCCGAATGTGCCTAACCGGACCCTTAAGGATTATTTTACACCCACTGCATATACATCACCATCATGCATCCAATTGCCCAACACCACTGCTGCTCATTATGAGATTAAGTCCAGCACCATACAAATGCTCCCATCATTCCATGGACTAACTCATGATGACCCCTATAAGCATTTGAATGAATTTCTGAAAATTTGCTCGACAGTGAGGATCCATAATTTCACAAATGAGGCCTTAATGTTGCGATTGTTTCCATTCTCGTTAAAGGATAAAGCCAAACATTGGCTAAATTCTTTACCTGGTAATTCAATCACAACTTGGGACCAATTACAGCAACGGTTCTTGGAGAAGTACTTTCCCATAGGTAAAACCAACCAACTTAGGCGAGCCATCACAAACTTTGCTCAAATGGATGGCGAGCAATTCCATGAGACGTGGGAAAGACTTAGAGACCTTCTCCAACAGTGTCCCCACCACCAAGTGCCTGATTGGCAACTTGTTCAAACATTTTATTATGGCTTAACTGAGCCGTACCGCCAAATGATGGATTCGTCCTGTAGTGGGACATTTATGTCTAAAAATGATGCCGAGGCATGGCAATTGTTTGAGAACTTAAGTGATAATTCCCTTCACCATGCCTCCGCAGCCCGGCAAGTCCGGCAACCAGTAGTTGGAACACCGAAAAGATGGGGCATTTATGAGGTTAGGCAAAACCTAGAGTTAGCCCAACAAGTAGAGGCGCTGTCCCGCAAGATAGACCACTTATTAGCTACGGGACATGCCCCTACCCAGCAAGATCAGCCTCAATTCCGTAAGGCATGTGTTATATGTGCGAGCCCTGCTCATGACTTGAGTGAGTGCCCTTCGGCATCACAATTTCCGGAGTTAGTCCAAGAGCATGTAAATGTGGCTCAAGGATTCTCCAACCCGGGTAATGACCCATACTCGAACACATATAATTCGGGATGGAGAAATCACCCTAATTTCTCATGGAGACCCCCTTCACAAGGCACTTCTTACAATCCTCCACCACCAAGGCAGAATTTCAATAATTTTGCCAATTAATCATCCTACCAACCACCGCAACCTTATCGACCCCCACAACTGTACCGGCAACCACAACCCCCGCCTGTTCCTCAGGACAACTCTGCCTTTGAGATTCAGGTGTTGGAAGTTCTCTCAGAACTTAAGGGGTTAGCACCAATAGTTCACTCTCACACTCACTCTATTGCCAAGATAGAGACCCAATTGGGTCAAATGGCTAACAACATGAATCGGAGAGAGGAGGGAAAATTACCAAGTCAAACTGTGGCCAACCCTAAGGGACAATACGGGGCAGAGAGTTCGGGTGGGAATGGTAAGCAACATAAGCAAGTGCAGGCAGTGGTTGCTTTGAGAAGTGGTAGGGAGTTAGAGCCTCAGTTAGTTGCGTTTGATACAACTAGAGTTAAGAATGGTGACCATGGGAGTACACCTAATGCGAGCAAGGGTGAGGGGGAAACACTTAAGAGGGATGACTTAGTCCCTAGCACTCCATATGTGCCTAAGGCATCCTTTCCCCAATGCCTTGATACACCGTCCCCTTTTAATAAGAAAGCGGCATCTATGGAGGCAATGATGGATGTCTTTAAACAGGTAAAAATCAACCTTCCCCTGTTAGAGATGATTAAGCAAGTACCATCATATGCCAAATTTCTGAAGGGCCTTTGTACGCAAAAGCGTAAATCTAGGACACATGTGTCTCAAAAGGTCCTACTCACGGAGCAAGTAAGCTCCATCTTGTTGAATGACACACCTCCTAAGCTTAAGGACCCGGGTGCCCCAACCATTGCATGCATTATAGGGGACCATTTCATTGATAGGGCCTTATTAGATTTAGGGGCTAGTGTCAATTTATTGCCGTACTCTGTGTACAAGGAATTTGGGCTTGGCGAGTTGAAGCCCACTACTGTCACTCTTCAATTGGCTGACCGGTCCCTCAGAGTGCCACGTGGCATGATTGAGGATGTGCTAATTAAGGTTGATAGGTTCTACTTCCCTGTTGACTTTTTGGTGTTAGATATGGAACCTGTAGCCAGTTCTAAGAAACAAATCCTGGTGATCTTAGGTCGACCTTTCTTGGCTACAGCCAATGCATGCATCAATTGTCGGACCGGGGTTATGGAAGTTTCATTTGGCAACATGCAAGTGAAACTTAATGTTTTCCAAGTATCCCAACAACCTTATGAGAGAGAGAAGTGCTTATTAGTGGATGCTGTGGATGAGATTGTGGATGAGGCTTTGCCCTCCATTCTTGTAGAGTACCCTTTAGAGGCTTGTCTAGCTTATTTTGGGTTTGAAAATTTTGATATTGATGGGTTAGTTTAGGAGGTGAATGTCTTACTTAATTCTTCTTCTATACCGGATTTTCCTCCATGGAAAGCCCGGTTTGAGTCACTTCTTCCTCTGTCGAGAAAGCCTGCCATACCATCTTTGGTCACACCACTTACACTTGAGTTGAAGCCACTCCCGGCCACACTCAAGTATGCATTTTTAGGGCCCCAAGATACTTTACCGGTCATCATTTCATCTGACTTGACTGTAGAGCAAGAGAGTCAGTTAATGAGTGTTCTCGTGGCACATCGGAGTGCTATAAGGTGGTCAGTGGCTGATTTGAAAGGGATAGATCCCTCCGTGTGTATGCATTATATACACCTAGAGAAGGACACCAAGCCTTCTCGCGAAATGCAATGGAGACTGAATCCAAACATGAAAGAGGTGGTGAAAAATGAGGTATTAAAATTGTTGGATGCAGGTATTATATACCCCATCTCAGAGAGCAAGTGGGTGAGTCCCACACAAGTGGTGTCCAAGAAATCGGGCATCACCGTTGTTGAGAATGAGGGAGGAGAGTTAGTCCCCACACGAACCACTACTGGGTGACGAGTGTGCATTGATTATAGGAGACTAAATTCCTCGATTAGGGAGGATCATTTTCCTTTACCCAGGGGTTTGATGGACCCATTTTACTATGATTGATAGATTGATTCCTTATTCTCTTTTCTTTCCTTTCTATGCTATTTTGTTTTTCTTTGTTCTCGTTATGCTTTATTTGCGTCTAGGAGACTTTAAATCCTCTAAAAGTGTAATTCCTTTGGTGTTAGCCGTGCCCGAACAGCATCTGATGGTCTGGTATAGCCACCTAACCGTGTTTGTAGTGAGTTCCTAGGAGACCAACTGAGACGGTGGAAACTAGAGTTCGAATGGCAAAGCCTAAAACACAAAGGTTTGGGATTTCCGAGACTAGAGTCTGGTTTAAATACCCAGGGATGTAGAGATTGCTTCAAAACTACCTCAGCTTGAACTCTGTATGGCAGCCCCATAGGTTGAGGTAGCTTTATGCGCCTCAATTTTGGATACCGAATCAACCTAGTCTGTCATCCTGTTGGAGAATAGGGAAAGTTACAAACACAGTTAGAGAGAAAAGTAGTACCCGTGATTTTCGCGTGAAGATTATACCTTTAGTGGGCATTCCGTTATGTTCTTATGTGCTATATTTATTTCGGATATCAATTGAAGGTAGAAATGGTTAAGTATATTGTGGGTTGTACTAGCCCGAAGGCTATAAACTATGCTGGGTTTTATTACCTGAGGGATTCTGAAGTGGCAACTTTATACCATAACTCTAGTGCCTTTTGTTAGGTGCTAGGAGTTAGTTTTCCATTTTCTTGAAGCATGTACGCTTGCGAGTGTTTCTTGTTTTTGTTAAACTATGCTGTTGCAATGTAGCAGAAAAAAGGTCATTGCATGCGTATGAGTGGAAGGGACCCTCCCTAGCCTGGGTAAGACCTTGATTTCTGCTTTGTGGTTTATAGGAAATCAAGTATTCAACCACATTTAAAATAATAATAAAAAAAAATGCTTTCATATTTATTTTTTGTGTTTTTTTAAAATATATATATATAGTTGTTATACTTGTTCAATTTTTTTTTTTTTTTTAAAAAAAATTTGTGTTGTATTTGTAAAAAAAAAAATAATAATAAAAAAATAATAATTTCCCGCATGTGCGTCACTGTGCATGCACATGGCGCAAAAAGCTCACAATTCCAATTTGCATACTGCATTAATTGCAGGTGCGCGCGGAGGTGCGCCTTTCACGCCGCACGTGCGGCTTGGGCCCCGTACATGTGGGACGACGATTTTTTCCAAAAAAAAAAAATCGCGCGAGGAGGGTTCAAATCGCCGCACGTGCAGCCTGGGCCCCGCACGTGCGGGACATTTGTGAGATTGGAAGTCTGCCCACTGCTATTAAAGCAGGTAAAGCCAAGTGCGGGGCAACTTTTCTAAAAAAAAAATAATAATAATAATAATAATAATAATAATAATAATGTTTTGTTTTGTTTTAGTTTTATTTTTATTTTTATTTTTATTTTATTTTATTTTTTTAATTTCATTTTTAATTTATTTAAGTAAATAAATACATAAATAAATTTTAAATATAAATAAATAAATATACAATTATTTTATTTATAATTTTATTTATATATTAAAAAAAATTGAATTATTTATTTATTTATTTATTTAATTTTATTTTTCTATTTTCTTTTTTTTTTTTAAAATAAAAATTCACAGATATCATGGTGCTAACAATAATCCTAATTTATTTATTTATTTATTTTGCTATATTTGTTTAGTTTAAATTATTTTGTTACTGATTCTCATTAGTTTGTGGATTATTTTATTTTTATTTTTAATTTTATTTGTTTAGTTAGTGATGTTATTTTTTTTTATTTTTTTTTTATTTTTTTTCTATTCTATGATGTAATTGTTCATTTCATTATTAAGTAGTTTAGTTTTTATTTTATTTTATTTTCTTCTCTTCTCTTCTATTAATTAAAAAAAAAAATGTTTAGTTTTGGTTATTTTATTCTATACTTCAGTCTCTTTTGTAGTTTAGTTATTTTATAGTTTAGTTTAGTTTATTTTATTTTATAATTTAGTTAATTTAATTTAATGTCATTTTTATTCATTTATTTAATTCTTTCTTTTCTTCAAAAAAAAAAAATAATTTTGTGAAGTGTGTATATGTTACTCTCTGCCTACCTGGGTGTGCACCTACAATTCTGGTAATATTCTCTCATTTCTCTTTACTTTTCCATTGAAGACAATGCCATATTCAAGTTGGGGGATGAGGGTTATATTTTCTTTTGTGCATTTCTATTTGACTCATAATTCATACTTATACCTGTTTCACTTGATTGCATTACTTCACTTGATGTGACTTTTTGCTAGTAGGGTGATGATATTTGCATATGTTAATTGGCGAGCATAGTAGACTTGTATGAAAAGGGTTTATTGGGTAGATACTTGCATGCGATGTTTGCACGAGGAGAGTTGTCTGTGTTTGTGGTTTTAGTACACTTGTCATGAGTATGTCTTAATTCACATGAATACACTATTATAGCGGTGATTTTTTTATTATAATCCCTGGTGTACATCATTGATAATAGTTAGAGTTGCAGAAAAGAATAAATGAGGAGCCAAGATTCTAATAAATAAAAAAAAAACACTTGACTTGTTTAGGTTCATAACCTTTTTAACTCGAGTTATTAAACCCGTAGGGATGTCTCTACACCTAATGCCCTAAAACTGTCTGGTTTGGGAGTCATTGGCCCAAAATTTGCTACATGGGTTGATTAGAAAGCTTAAGGGACTTAGACATTGCACAGTTAAGGAAAAATAAGAAGAATGACTTGTTCGGATCCGTAACATTTTCAACTCGAGTTATTAAGCCCATAGGGATGTCTTTACACCTAGTGTCCTAAAACCGTCTGGTTTGGGAGTCATTGGTCCAATGCTTGTTACATGGGTTGATTAGAAAGTTTAATGGATTAGGACATTGCACAGTCATATAAAAAATAAAAAAAATAAAAAATTGAAAATCTTGGCTACAACAGGTTAGTTTTTCTGTATATGTTGAGTGTTATTATGAGTTACACTGGACTATTACAGCGGATAGTTAACTAATATGGTGATTGCACTTTATACCGAGGGTACTCATAACTTGTCTACTAGCATGCACAAGTATAGGGAACTTTACTTTTGTATTAACTGAATTGTGGTTTTGACTCAATAGGTTCCTTCATGTTTGTCCACTGTGTCTTTAATGACTCATGATGTCTCAATATCACACTGTAGTGGCACATAAGCTGATTGTTAGGTGGAGTAGTGTAATCATTTGTTGTTGAGTATATATGAATATGTTAATGTTTGTGGGTATCATTTCTGGAAACCCTCGCGAGACTTTACTCGTCCACTTGGGGTAACCTTGTGGTTTAAAGGCTTGTTGCATATGCTAAATGCAACCGTTTTCCCACGAAAGAGGAAATAGATAGATTTTGTTTAATTTTATTTTATTTTACTTGCTTGAGGACTAGCAAGTAGTAAGTTGAGGGATGTGATTAAGGCCGAAATGTACATCATTGAGGCCGTTAATTAGAATCTCTTAATTTCACTTGCTGGTCAAACCGTATACTTTATGTGTGTTGAATGTCAATCAGGTTGTACATCGTCAGAGTATAAAATGGGCAAAAAGACAAAATTTGGACAGAGTTGACTTTTTCTGGAAAAGTCAAACTGATGTTTTAAACCTGTTTGGAAGTGAGTAGAAGTATAAAAAGAAAAGAAAAAGGCTTTTCTAGGGTTCTAAAATTGTTTTGGCCTAAAGGGAGAGGCTAGGGTTTGGAAGGGAATAAACAAAAAGCTTCAAGGATGTCTCACATGGTGGTTTCTTCTCCATCTACCTCCTTCCACTACTCCATGAGTGGCTAGTCTTCTTTTCTAAGGTTTTGATGAAACCCTAGCCATGTAATTATTTTGTTTTCTTTTTGATTTTTAATTATGTAAAGATTTGAACATTTGTATGGTGATTTAGAAGTTTCTTTTATATATTTTTCATTATCTCTTTGAATATTTGACTTTCTGTGATTGTTGAATGTTATCCATGCATGTGTTTTCTATTCCTTCACATTCAAGGTATGAGATGAACCATGCTACGAGGAACGAGTCGTATCACTACCTTAGTTTAGAGTGAACGATTCGTATTACTTGAGATGGTTCGTGCTCGTACATTGAATGTGATGATCTTCTTGTCAAATACTTCGAGCTTGTAGTTGCGAAATATTAATCCGTTCAAACCATAGCATAATTGATTTCAATTGGAAACCCTAATTATGTGGTTAGTGGTGAATTCTTTACCCTAGGATTTTCCCCCAATTCAGTAAACCCAATTTCATTTATTATTGATAATTTAATTCCTTAGTTTAATTTATTCGTTATTAAATTAGGTTATAATCATTCAATCTTTTTATCAAAATTAATTTAGGAATTTAACAATTAAATTAGTTTAATTTCACAATAGTCCCTATGGATTGATACCTGAACTTACCATTATTTTAAAAAAATTTGATATAATTTAATGATTATATTTGGTGTGGTAAACGACCCATCAATGGAGTTGTCTTTAAAGCATTATTTTAAGGAACACGAATCACTGGCCTTGAGTTGTCTTTAAAGCTTTATTTTTAGGATGATGAATCACTGCCCTTTGAATAAGTGAATTTTTTTATTGCTACAATAATTAGTGGGTGTTGGTGTTCGCTTTCTTAGTAGTTTTTTTTTTTTAATGAATTTTTCAAAAAGTTTACACTTCTAAAATCTATTCAATTAGGCGAACTGAAAAAAAAAAAAAATAATAATAATAATAACAAAATTTTATAAAAAATCCAAAAAGCACCCAAAAATAATAACAATCGACTTTTTTGTGTGTTTTTTTTATTAATGATTTTTTCCCCCATAACTTTTCAAATACATTTACACAAGATAGACTTAAAAAGTAAACAAAAAATTAAAAAAAAATCAATAAAAAAAAAAATTAAATATGTATCTATATATACAAGAATCGCTTAGCTGTATGAGATTCATCTTTTCTTTTCAATTTTGCCCTTTCATTTTAAATAATTTACTAATTGTAATTTATATATTAAGTGAAGGTTTTTTTTAGAATTACGTAAATATTCTCGGTCAATTATGTAACATATTTTTTCATAATTACACGAACATTCTTGATCAATTATGAAGCAGTCCGTAATTATGCAAACATTCTTGATTAATTAAAAAACATAAATATTTTATTTTTTAACAAATTACAAATACACCCATAAGGTTTGTTTAAAATATGAATTGATCTTATAATAAGTCTCATATTTTGGACTCGTAATCTATATAGTCCTATACTTTTTCTTGTGATCCATTTTAGTTATTTTGGATATGTAATGACTCATTTGCCCATCACATTGAAATGTTACTTTCAAAAAAAATACATTAAAATTTTTTTAGTGTCATATCATACCCGTTACGTTAGAGTGTCACATTTGATAAAAGTACACTAAAGAGTTTCTAATTTTTTGAGAGTGTCAGGTGTCACGTTTGGAAAAAAGTACAGTAAGAAGTTTTTAATTTTTTTTTAGAGTATCACATTATACCCGCCACGGTGTCACGTTACACTAAAAAGTTTTTTTTTTTTTTTTAAGTACCACATCATACTCTCTACGTTGTTACATTTGAAAAAAATACACTAAGGAATTTTTAATTTTTTTAGAGTGTCACATTAATACATGTCACATTGAAATATCACATCATAAATGTCACATTAATAAAATGATATAGTTGTCCACCAAAACAATATCAAAATAAAAAATAGGACTATACGAAAATAAACTCTTCACTAATAGGACTTGATAGATCAATAGAAAAAATTTAGGACTAATTGGAGTAGTTGTTTGTAAGAAAGGATTTATTGTTAAATATCCCTAAATTTTAATTTAACACAATATTCAGGGAAAAAAACTATTCTCCTATGCAATAATAAATTATCAAAATTGTTTATTGAAAAAAAAAATTCTCATATCATTAAAAACTATTAATTGACTTAATGATTTATTTATTAACAAAATGGTTAACTGAAAAATATTTTTCTTACCATTAAAAATTGTTAATTTAGTTATTAATAAAATTAGTCATTTATTATGCAAATATGATTTATGTATTAATAAAATTCAACATTTTTAAAATGAGAGAATTATCTTAGTATTTGTTTTATATTTATCTATTGAGAAAAGCTACACACCATAAATTTTTTTTTTTTTTTTATAAATTCAAAAGAAATGTTAAAGACTCATAAATTCACCCAAAATGATATGGTAATAGAATTGGAGTATACATCATTGGGTGTATAACAAAAAAAAAAAAAAAAACATAACATACCACATAATTCTATTATATATCTAATGATTTGTTCTATTCAATTTTATAGAACAATATTTTAATTTTTAAAAAATTATCAAAATATAAAATTTAAATATACTGTAATAATAGCCCCTGCCTTGCACGAGCTTTTTGAAACTAGTACATATCTAGGATACTACTTTGGGTTGAAATAGCCATATAGGACAAAATTGGCTATTTTAGTCAAATAGCACAAAATGTCACATCCAACTCATAATCATTTTTATTTTTTCTCTCATAAAATTCAAAAAAATCAAAAAACCTATTTCAAACGAGACTTTTTAACCCCAGGCTAAAATAGCCATAAAGCCAAAAAGGCAACTCACATCCCAAACAAAGGCTATATATATAAGAGCTGCTTAATTGCTTGAGATTCGTCTTTTCTTTCCGATTCTTCCCTTTCATTTTGAATAATTTACTAATGGTGGCCTATATATTGAGTGAATATTTTTTTGTAATTACGCAAATATTCGTGGTCAATTATTAAATATAAATCTTTTATTGTTTAACAAATTACAAATACATCCATAAGGTTTGTTTAAAATATGAATTGAGCGAAGGTTTTTTCGTAATTACGCAAACATTCTTTGGTCAATTATGAAATATAAATCTTTTATTTTTTAACAAATTACAATCCATAAGGTTTGTTTAAAATATAAATCGGTTCTATAATACTAGAAATTACAACTATCGTTTGTTATAAATTTTAATTTAACACAATACTTAGTGAAAATAAAAGAAGGCAAATTACACTTGTACCCCTGAGATTTTGATTTAATATTACTCTTGGCGTTTGGAAAATTACACTAACTCCTCTGTTATTATAATTATTTAAACGGAATGAAGATATTGAACTCATCCACTCTCTCTTTTCTTGTTTTGTTTTGCTTTACTTTACTTCTTCTATTTTTTTTTCTTTCTTCTCCTTTGCTTTATTTTTTTTTCAATGTAATTTTCTTTATTTTTCTACTAAGAGTTGTTGCATTTGATATAAGCAGGAGAATTCTGAAATGAAACTATAAACCACAAGTGTAAGAATGTAATTTCTAGAACGTCAGGAGGTGAGATATAATTGGACCAAACCTCAAGAGTATCAGTGTAATTTTTCTAAAAGAAAACTATTCTCCGATGCAATAATAAATTATCAAAATTATTTATTGAAAAATATTTCTTATATCATTAAAAACATTCAATTGACTTAATAATTTATTTATTAATAAAATAATTAATTGAAAAATATTTTTCATATCGTTAAAAATCATTAATTTACGTAATGATTTACTTATTAATAAAATTGATCATTTATTATGTGAGTATAATTTATGTATTAATAAAATTAGTAATTTGTATTATATGTATTTTCTTCTACTTCTTTATTAGTTCAGTGAATTATCTTAGTATTTTTTTTAAATATTTTTTTAAATGAAAACATTATCTTAGTATTTGTTATATATTTATCTATTAAGAAAAGTTACACATCATATATATATATATATTTTTTTTAATAAATTTGGAAGGAATACATCATTAGGTATAAAACAAATCAAAAAAAGAATAAATATTATACAATATAATTTTATTATATATCTAATAATTTATTCTATCTAATTTTATAAAATAATATTTTAATTTTTTAAAAAATTATTAAAATATAAAACTTAAATATAGGTCCTTCTAAGCTAATATATATATATATATATAAAAGTTTTTCAACTGTATGCCATGTCGGTTGTTTGGTGGAGTAATGCAAGGCAGGGCACAGTTGGGAATAAAATTTAGAGGTTGTTTGTGATGTTCTAAATAAGTGTATTTTTTAATTTTTTATAAAAAGATGTATAAAAAAATTAAAAAAAAATATTGATTAATGTAATTCAAAAAAAAATAAAAATTATAAACTTATTTAGTCTTCCAAACTTGACCTTAGGATCACAAGTGATATGGCTGGCTGACATGTATTAAGATCATCATCAATTAACATTAAGCACTAAAAGACAAAACTATCATACCACCCCACCTGCACTGCACCTATATGAACAGAATGTCAAGGCCCTTTCACCATTCCAAATGTTTCTCACCTTTTTCTTTTTTTCTTTTTTCTTTTTTTTTTTTTCCTTTTACCTTTCTCAGTTAATTCTTCTTGCTTTACTAGGATAGGAACCCTATATATATATATATATATGTAAGATGATCATAACCGCAAAAAGTCAAATCCACAGCAAATAAATACCCCTTCTTCACAATTTACTACTACTACTAACCACTCCAACAACTCTTTTTAACTGATGAGACATTGCTATCATTTCTTGGGGTGTTTTTTAGAGGATGACTTTTTATTAATGGGAAGGCACTTGCCTGTCATCTTTGGTTTCTCTCTTTCAACTTCTTCCTTCTCCACTGCTTCTTCTCCCAGTCCTCCTGCCTTGCAACTCCTGCTCCCATTCAAAACACAGAGTCATATATATATAGTAAAATGAATTTTACTTAAAATTATTGTAATAGAAGTTTATCAGAATGATGTATAATGATTTTTCTAAAATTTAATTTTGTACCAAAAATATATATATATATATATATATGAGGTTTACTGTATATCACCAGATGAATTTCATTATTTTTCACCTAGCAAACTATATTTTTGTAGAAAATCAAGGCTTTACTCTAGTAGTTGTGTAGTAATTTTGTGGTGTGAGTACTTATTTCTTTCCCATAATTCTCGAGTTTGGTGAACTGTCTTTGATGTAAATTGGATGATCAAAATTTGTTTTTTTTGTTTGGGGGGGGGGGGGAAGGAGTTTCACCATACAAAAGAAGTCTGGCAAAAAACAGAGTTCAGAACAAGTATGAAAAAAACAGCTTCATAGATACATATAATTAAGAAAGATTCGTACATGTCTCTGTGATGGTGTATTTGTACCAACAACAAAAAGTCAACAATTTGATCAACCCTATCTGAAGAGTCAGACTAGGCCGCAGGAAGGGCTTATCCACATACAGGGAAATGTTTGTTACAGCTTTGGTTGATTATAACTTGTTTTGATTTAAGAATTTATCTCAGATTGTTTGGTATGACTTTTATTTATAATTTATTATGAAAAAATAATTTAAATAATTTAAAAAAAATTAATTATTCAAAAATTAAAATAAGAATACTTTTACTTCAACTTTTTTATTATTAATTTTTAACTTAAAAAAAATTTCACCAAACTCACGTATACACTTTCAACTTTCTCCTCTAATTATAATATTTTAAAATCACGCCTGCTCGTTTGTTTTAGCCTTCGTTTGAAAAAAAAAAATAATAAATCTAAATTTTTAATTTTTTAATTTGATTAAAAAAATTTAATTTTAATTTTTTTTTGATTTTTTTTATAATTTTATGAGAAAAAATAAAATTATTCTAATTGAAATGTGTCATTTTATTTTATTAACTTTTTAATTTATTATGTCTTTTAATGAGCTAACCTACTTCTTAAATAAGGTCTTAATTCCCATCTTAAAAAAAAGATTTGTTTTAATTAATTTTTTTTAAGTGAAATTTCTATTTTTTTCAAATTTCGGGAGTTGTTAATGTAACTTACCCATTTATTTTTATTTTCAATAATTTTACATAAATATATTAAATTTTTTAAAGTTTTAATTCATATAATATTTAGTTTAATTTTTATTAAAAATTAGTTAGGCATATGAATACAAAAATAATATGATCATATATTTTATACTAAAACATATATTTTATCAACATTTTATACTGAGAGTAAGTTTGGCAACAAACTAAATAGTTGCTTACTGATTTATTAGCTTATTCCTTGCATTATCTTGCTTTTTTTTTTTTTTTAACTTTTTTTATTTATAATAAATAAATAAAATGATAATAATAAGTTATATCCAAATTATTCCTTGGTGGTAGTGATGGAAGACGGTTTTTCACTTTTTTTATTTATAACAAATAAATAAAATAATAATAATAAGCTAATTATTCCTTGGTGGTAGTGATGGAAGACGGTTAAAGATGATTTCTTTTTTATTTTATTTTTTTGATGGTGTTGATGATGGTTAAAGATGTGTTGAGGAAGTAGAGCATTCTCGTCAAACTATTTAAGATTTTGATATATTTTAATTCAAAAGTCTTTTTTTTTTGGCTATACAATCTTTCAATACACTTTCCAATAAGCTCCCTATTCTTTGCCTATGCTATTTAAATATTATTTTTATTTTAAGTGATCTTTTATAAACTCAACACAAGTAACTCTAAGATAATAAAAATATTCACTTTGGTTTTAGTTTTTTAAAAATACTTTTCAAAAAATTCTACTTTTCTTATTTTTCATATTTTTTTTTATTTTTACTGAATTTTTTTAATATTTTAAACAAAATTTTTAATTTTTAGATACACTTAACATAAATACATTTAAAAAATATAATTTTTGTGAAAAAAAATCTTTAAAAAATTTACTAAATACCAAAAATACAAAAAATAATATATTTTTCGTATGTTTGTATATTTATTAATTTTTTAAAATATTTTTTCACAAAAAATTTATTTTTTAGATACATCTAAATAAGGTGCATCTAAAAAAAATTTAAAAAAAATACTTAAAATTTTAAAATATTCACTAAAAATAAAAAAATATGAAAAATAAAAAAACTCAATTTTAAAAAAATTTAATTCAGAAAATTGAAATAAAATATACTGATTAATTTTTTAATATTTGACTAGTCAAAATTACTAGCTACATTTGTGAAGCCAAAATTACAAAAACTAAAGTAGCTAACTTGGTAATTAGTTTGATGGAGTTTGAAATTTAATAATTTATTCACTATTTTAGCTAAAAAATAAAAATAACTAATTTGATGTAGGTAGTTTAAGACTCGAGAAATGACATGAATAAAAACTTTACTAAACATGTAAAATAAGACTAAAATTTTGGGACACATTAAAATGGAAAAAAAAGGCTAACAAAATGGAACCGAGGAAGCAATTAATAGATTTGAACTAGGGCAAGCATTAAGAAGATGAGCAATACTAGGTATCATGAAAAAGCTTTCATGAAAATGATCATGAAAGATTTATGATTCTTGGATTACATTTAAAACAAAGCACCACACACTAATCAAGATAATCCAAGGGTCATAATTCTTTCATAATCATTTTCATGAAAGTTTTTTCATGATCTCTAGCTTTTCTCTAAGAAGATAAGCAAAAGTGAGTCGCCACAAACCTTTCTTCATTGTAAGAAGACGATCTCTGCAACCCTGGCTGAACCTGAACTCTCTCCTCCGCCATTGATGACTCCACAATGCTCCCACTGAAGTACTCCTTCTCTTCTCCTTGTGAGTTCCCAAACCTCGGATTCTCCGACATACACCTTATCATCTCCTCCTCCACCACCACCACCTTCGCCGCCGTCTTACACAGCACCCCTTTATGAAGACTTGTCGCTGTCCCACTCTTCCTCGGCGGCAGCGGCGGCGGCGGCGACTGTTCCTTCACGACCGGCACAGTCTTTCCTCTAAACGACGTCGACCCGCCGCAAGAAATCAATTGGAGTAGCACCGAGCCACGACTCAGTGTTGACTCGGTGGTAACTGGGTCGCCATCTTCGAATCGTTTGGATGTGTTGTTGTTGTTGCTGTTGTTATTGGTGTCATTGGCTTTGTCAGAGACAACTGAAGAAGTAGCTGATGGAGGAGACGAGTTGTCTAGAGTTAACTCGGAGGTTGGGTTGTTTTTGTGAGTGGACTCGTGTTGGTTTAACTCAGTCTCAGTCTCTTCAGTGGAAACTCCTCTAGAACACCGAGAAGAGTACTGGGTCGGAGTCACAGAGCTTGTATAGCTCGTCTTGTCCTCTTCTTCTTCTTCTTCATCATCATCTTCTTCATCGTCTTCTTCTTCATTGTCCACATCATCTTCGTCTTCATATCGATTAATGTTGTCCACTTCTTCTGGTTCAGAGTGTCGTTTTGGAACTAAATGTTTGCGTTTTGGGTGGTTGGTGGGGTCAGGGACTTGCTGTGATCTGCTGCTAACTTGAAGTTGTTTGAATTGTTCTGAAATTATAAATAATTTTCATTTAAAGAAAATTAACAAAATTTCTAAACAAAATATAACTGTGGAGTGGAGTTGGGTGGATTAGCTAAATTTGATGAGTTTGCGAGATATACCAGTGGATCCATCTAAGAGTTCAGAGCCTTTAAGAACGTATTCAGCTCCTTCAGATGCATATATAACATCATTTTCTGATAAGTCATTCCACACATACCCATTCTTGTAGCTCCTGTAACAAACAACATTTATGAAATTAGAGGGAGAGAGAGAGAGAGAGAAATTGGAAGAATGAGTGTACCTTTTACAAGACCAGGAGTAAAGAGAGGGCATGCCTTTGCCTCTGAGAACAGTTAGGCGGTCCATTACATCTGTATAGACATTTTTTACACTCAACACTGATCAAAGATTGCCTAAAACTAAAAGCAAGAATGAAAAATCTAAAAGTAATAAATAATATACCTTTGAGGCGAAGGTGTTGGTGGGAGAGATGGGTGACTTCCATGTAATGGGGGTGTTCAAGATGACCATTTCTGGAGAGGTAATAAACAACTTGAACCTTTCTCAAGGTTGGTTTCACAACCACCATTGGCTTCACGCATACTTTGGCCCTGTCTGGACTTGTCTCTCTGCATCTCCTCCCCCTGCTCTCCATTACTGATCTTTCTTACTTTCTTCCTTCTCTTTCTTCTTTGTCGCTTGAATGGGAAAATATAAGAGCATCCGCATCAGCATGCTCAACAAATATAGATTTGGGTTAAGTATAGCCTTCGTTTAGAGTCTGGATTAGTTTTTTAATTTTTTGATTTTTTAATTATTTTAATTTGAAATTAAAAAATTTTATTTGTGATAAGTTTTCATTTCTTATTTTTTTTAAGTTTGTGAGAAAAAAAATAAAATGATTATAATTTTAATTTGACATTTTATTTTATTAGACTAAAATAGTTAATTTTATTCTATATAGTTATTTTAGCCCAAATAAACATGCCAAATATATCTATAGTTAGCAAAAATCATAAAATGGCTCAATAAATTATTTCCAAATTAACTTTTGATTAATTTTGTTACAGTAAATCATTACCGATAGTGATTTATGTCTCCCTTCTTATTGTATGTTCCTTTGGCTGAAAAAATAAAAATAAAAAAAATTCACTACTGTTCATATGTTATATAATAAAATATAATAAACGGACAAGAGAATCCAGACAACCGATTACTGTACAACGTTTTGTTTTGTTTTATTTATTTATTTTTTGAGATTGGTGCACAATTATTATTTTTATTTTTTTAACAATATAAAATTAAAATGTGTTATATAAATGTATTTTTTAATTTTTTAGCTAAAAAATAGAGAAAAAAAGATTTATACTTGAGATAATTTTTTAATTTTTTATGAAAAGATATTTAATAAAATATTGTAAAAAATCTAAATTGCTATTATATCTTTGTTGACTTTTTGACTTTTGAGTAGTTGAATTCAAATGACAAAATAATAATTTTGCCCTCTAGGCTTCCCTTACAAGCTTCTCCCAAATAGTATAGACTTTTTTATTTTTTTAGCAACTTTTTGACTTTTTGAGATGATCTAAATAAGCCTCCGTTTGGGAAGCCAAAAAGCCAGGCTTTTTGGCTATTTTAGCCACAAAAGACAAAATAGGCTTTTTTTAGCCACAAAAAACAAAACATCACATCCAACCCATAATCATTACACTCCTCTCTCACAAAAAAAGTCAAAAAAGCCAAAAAGCCAAAAAGTCCTTCCCAAACCAAACTTTTAAGCCCAGGCTAAAATAGCCCAAAAAGCCAAAAAGCCAACCCACTTCCCAAACGGAGGCTTAACTGTATTTTTTAACTTTTTACGAAAAGATATGCAGAAAAGTAGAGAGGTGATGTGACTCCAAAAAATAAAAAGATAAAAATTGTATTTATATAGTACCCCCTAAACAAACTCTAAAAAATATTAAATAAAATAAACAAAATAAAGTTGTGCTTGGTAAGACTTTGAAACTTCGATGCCACTCTTTGCTTTGAGGGTAGTTTTTGGTTAGCACTTTCAAAAATTGATTCTACACTTATTTTTTAAAACGCGTCTGCCTAGTCATCCTTTCGAATGTTCCTCAGACGTCCGGCCGGTTTGTTGGAAAAGTGTTCGTTTATTTTTTTTTCTTCACCTGTTATTTTTATATTTTAAATAAAAAATTTTTTTAATTTTTTTGGGGTTTTGAATAGAATTTTGAGTTGTATTTTGGTTATGAGTTGTAAATTTTTAAATCAAATATCATATGTCACATCATTCATTTCAAACTCAATTCAAAACTCTTTTTAGGGCTCTTTTGGGAACATAGAAAAACGCAAGGTTTGCGTTTTTTGAGCAAAACGCATCTGGCGTTTTTGTTGTCATTTGGGAAGTGTAAAAAGTAAGTTGTAAAATTACATATCTACCCTCAACATTTATATTTTGTAAGTTTGGGTGAAATGTAAATTTTTTAAGTTGAGTGAGGGTATTTTAGTCAAATCACTTCCAAAAAATTTGGTTAAAAGCAACTTTTTACCAACTTCCCAAATCACTCTAAAAAATCTTGGTTAAAAGCAAAAAAGTTGATTTTTACCACCTTCTCAAAATAGGCCTGAATACTTATAACTAAATAAATTTTTCACACTCAAATCATAATTTTAAAACTTATAAATTTAAAATATAACTTTATTTTTAAATTATAATTTTAAAATTCTACCCAACGAATTTAGCTAAAAATTTGTTGAATCAGATATGATGGATCTAACTAACCGACTTAACATATAAATATTGATTATATGTATGTAAAGGAAGAGGTGATCTAAAATCTGGACTAGAAAATTCTAGGGGTGCAATTTGGGCGGGTTAAACCTGAGCAACTCGAGTTTAATTTGAATTTTTTTAGGGCTTGGACAAAATATTTTTAAATTCGGTACGAGTTTGGGTAAAAATTTAGAAGCTCGAATTAAATTTGGGCGGGCTTGGGCAAAGACGTCAAACAACCCGAAACCTGAATTATATATATAGATATATAAAAATATTAAATATACATATAAATTATTAGCCATTACATGATATTAAAGTAATTTATATTATTAAATCATATTGAATATATATTATATATACAAATAACATAAAATCTTACTTTTTTTTCTTTTTATTTTCACTTATAAATTGTAAAGACTACTATAGTGGCATATCTCTTACATCATATAAATTATTTATTTTGATGATATTATTGATTTTCTATAAATAAATAAAAAATTGTAAATAGAGTCAAATTTTAATAATTTAATAATCTAACTGCAAAAAAAAAAAACCTAAAATTCATTTACAATTCGGGCAACTCGGGCAATTCAGGTTTAACTTGAGTCGGGCTTGGGCAGACAACCTCGGGTTACAATTCGGGCTTGGACGGATTTGGGCAGGTCTTAACACAACTTGGGCTGGGCTTGAACAACCTTTCAACCCGACCGAACCCGCCCGAATTGCACCCCTATGAAATGTTGTTTAGGTGTATAGTGCTCACCACGTGTCTCAATAATTCTAGTTGTTTGTTTTGTTGTGTATTTTATATATTTTATTCACAAAATATAGGTGAATCTAATAATTATAATATATTTTATTTATTTTATTTGTCATAAAAAAATAATAATTGTGTTTTTAAAAATAAACTATCTTTTTGTGGGTGTGACAAACACAATAAATTAAATAAATTGAGTATGTCAAGATTATCAGATTGATTTCATTTTTTAATGAATAAAATATACAAAGTATCTGATAAAATAAACAATTCGAATCATCAAAACGAAACCATTGATAGGCCCCATAGGCCCAAATAGTGTCCTCCCGTTTAGATTTTACACGAGAGGGAATCTACCACCACAATATGTAAAATAGTAATGTTAAGGACTAAAAATTCAAATATAGAAAAATAATAAGAAATATAGTCACTACAATATGTAAGTGCTTTTTTTATTTTCAAAATTGAAAATTTTGTAAAAAAATATATTTGAAAATCAAATCCTCTCAGAGCATCTCCAACTCTTTATCAAATTTGAGTAGAAATTTGATGAAAAAGTTTGATATGATATCATGCACTCTAACAGTTTTCATCAATTCGGCCGATTGTCAGGTGAGGAATAAAAAATACCAAAAATCTGATTGTCTGATAGGATGTCTAGGCAAACGTCCAGCCCAACAATTACCTACAAATTTGATGAAAAGATAAAACTCTCTTGATTTGATAAAAAAAAATAAAAAATAAAAAAATTAACTTTTTTCATTTGATATTTATTTGATGAAACGATTGGAATTGAGTTCTCTTCATTTTTTTATTAAATTTGAATTTGATACCTGATTTGATAAAAAAGTAGAGATAACCTAACTGATTGATAATTTCGGAACACCACGTGGCCATACTCCAAGTCAATTACCAATTACTTAGTCCCATGTTATTCTCTCATCCCCAACATAAATCATGAATTCCTACTTTTCTCTACTAATTAAAATCTTATAAAATATTACATATCCATACTCTGAAAATATTAAATAATCATTCCTGATTGATATATAACGACCTAAAAAAATGAACAAAGTGTATCACGGGATTCTAGATTTTGTATATGTAACCTTTGTGATCCTTTAATTTCAAGTAAAATGTAAATATGACACTATCTAAAAAATTTGTAAATATGTCAGTGTCACATAACCCTTTGTGATCCTTTAATTTCAAGTAAAAATGTAAATATGACACTATCTAAAAAAATTTGTAAATATGTCAGTGTCACATAATTATAAATGAAATTTACGTATGAAAATTTTGTTTGCTAATCATTTCATGTCAGTAGTCAAAAAAATATAAAAAAATCCCCCAATAAAAAAAAAAAATTTGCCTTCTACTTAATTATATATTTTTTAGAATAAATTACACTATAACCCTGGTGGTTTATCTAAAAAATACATAATTTCTTATAGTTTCATTTGTAACACTTAAACCCCTAAACTTCATATCAAAGTGCAATTTCGAACGGACGTAATAAAAGTAAAAAGCTTAAATTACCCTCATTTCTTTTTGTAATTTTCTTCTTAATGCCATTACAAACTAGAATATTATCTCATTTTTCTTTCAATTTTTTGTATTCCTCTTTTTTTTCCTCATCCCATGGCAAATCACACACTTCTCATACCATCATCAAATACATATCTCCCTCTCTCTAGAATTTAAACCCAAACAAATACTAATCTCTCCCTTTCTAGAATTTAAACCCAAACAAATACTAAAGGTGTGTTTGGTAACGTTTACGTTTTCAGTTTATATTTACAAAAATTTTAGAAACTGGTTTTTGTTTATTTTTTGTTTAATTTTAGAAAAATATAAACTACAAACGTGTTTGGTAATTGACAAAATATTTTAAAAAATTTAAAAATATAAAAAAGAGTGAGAAATGGCAAGTGGCGGCGGAAGACGGTGGTAGAAAGTGGTGACGGTGGGTGGTGGGTAGCTGGTGGTGGTGGGTGGTGGCGGGCGGGTGGGTGGGTGACGGTGGTGAGTGGTGGGTGGTAGCGAGTGGGTGGTGGCAGGTAGATGGTGGTGGTGGTGGCGGCTGGTGGCAGGTGGTGGTGGCAAGTGGGTGGCGGATGGCGGGTGGTGGTGGATGGGTAGTAGTGGCGAGTAGGTGGCGGGTGGTGGGTGGTGGTAGTAGGTGGATGGCGGATGGTGGGTGGTGGTAGGTGGTGATGGTGGGTGGGTGGGTGACGGTAACGGGTGGTAGCGAGTGGGTAGTGGTGATGGCGGGTGGTGGTAGTAAGTGGGTGGCAGATGGCGGTTGGTGGTTGGCGGTGGCGGGTGGATGGTGGGTGGTGATGGTGGGTGGGTGGTGGGTGACGGTGGCGGGTGGTGGGTGGTAGCGAGTGGGTGGTGGTGGTGGTGGTGGTGGTGGTGGTGGGTGGTGGGTGGTGGGTAGGTGGCGGGTGGGTGGGTGACGATGGCAGGTGGTAGGTGGTAGCCAGTGGGTGGTGGGTGGTGGTGGCAGGTAGGTAGCGGCTAGGTGATGGTGGTGGTGGTGGTGGTGGTGGTGGGTGGTGGGTGGTAGTGGCGGGTGGGTGGTAGGTGGGTGGTGGTGGCAGGTGGTGGGTGGTGGCGGCAGGTGGGTGGTGAGTGGTGGTGGCAAGTAGGTGGTGGTAGCGGGCGGTGGATGGTAGTGGCGGGTGATGAGTGGTGGCGGGTGGATGACAAGTGGGTAGTGGTGGTGGTGGTGGTGGTGGTGGTGGCGGCAAGGGGGTGGGTGGTGGTGGGGAGTGGGTGGCTGGTGGGTGGTGGTGGCAGGCGGGTGGTGAGTGGTGGTGGCAAGTGGGGGTGGGGGCTGGATGGTGGTGGCGGAAGATGGTGGTGGAAAATGGTGGTGGGTGGTGGCTAGTGTTGAGTGGTAAAAAAAAAAAAACTCAAAACTCAAAACGGATACACATTTTTTGTATTTTTATTTTTTGGCCAAATTTATAAACTGAGACCACTGATTTATAAATCAAAAATTTTATCAAACAAGTTTTTATTTGAGTTTTTAAAATTTTTGTAAATATAAACAGAAAACTGAAAACGTAAGTGTTACCAAACAGCACCTAATCTTTTTGTCTTTAGAATTTAGACCCAAACAAACAATCCATAGCTGCAAATACCTACCAACCTCATCTCATCTCCTCCACTCAACCTACACCCACCACTACCCACTTTCTTTTGCCACTATCCACTATCTCCTCTCTCTAATTTTTTTTCTTTCCTTTTTTCCATGACTGTTGAATATGTATATGTATATATGTATGTATTTATATATTCGTGGGTTGTGTGGGGTCTTTTTTCTTGCCTAATTTGGCTGGGCAGCCATGGTAGTTTCTATGAAAAAAAAAAAAAACAATAATAATAAAAATAAAAAGAAAAAGAAAAAAAAGGAAAGGACATAAATTGTTACCAATGTAACCAAAGAAAGACTTGATGGGTAAGTGGGAATCCTTTCGCTCCGTGCGCCAGTTGTGCTCATTGCCGCCGGAAACCCCGATAACCCTTACCTGCTACCCATCAAGGTGGATGGTCACAACTAGATCCATGACTTCTCACCACAATGTTGCTGACCACCAAGCCGTCCCCCCTAATCCAAACAACCCACCGCAGTACTTCACCAAGCTCACCAACAGCATTAACCGCCTAGCCGAACAAAACCAAGCCCCGATCAATGCTCTACTCCAAAAAAACCTTCCTATACCTCCTCTGCCACCTCAAGACATCCCACTCAACCAAGAACGAGCACCGAGCCATCCTATCCAACAGTCCCACCCATCCAACTTGGAAGGCTTGCGACCCCCTCCCCCAGATATGAACCCACCACCTTGAGCCCCACATCCATCGGTCTAGGCACCCACCCCCAAGGGAGAGGCCAGCAGTGTCCAGCATCCATTGTATTCCGATGGTGATAATGTTCCTCTTTGGGACGCGAAACTTTGCACCATGAAACTCCAACTTCAAGGAGTCATGCAGAACATACAGCATAAGCCATCTACCACAACCAACTCACCGTTCGTTGCCTCCATCAGGGACAAAGCCTTACCTCCTAAGTTCAAAATGCCCTCGCTCGACTCTTTCGACGGCACAACGGACCCGGTCGACCATTTGGAAACTTATAGGACCCTCATGGTCCTCCATGCATTACCTGACGAGATCATGTGTTGGGCATTCCCCGTAACACTTAAGGGGTCGACTCGACTCTGGTTTAGTCAACTGCCAACAGACTCTGTCTCTACTTTCCAACACCTAAGCAACTCATTTCTCAGCCATTTCATTGGTGCCCAGCACCAACGGCGTCCGACAACCCAACTCCTCAACATCCATCAGATCGAAGGGGAGTCGCTGCGTAGCTTCGTCACCCGCTTCAACACCGAAGCCCTACAAGTAGTGGAAAACGACGATAAGGTCATTTTCACGGCTTTCATGGCCGGTCTATGGTCATCTGATTTGCTTTTCTCCCTCTCCAAAAACCACCTGACCTCCATAGCAACACTATTTTCCAAAGCCCAAAAATACATGAACGCCGAAGACTTCCTAGCCGCCCGACAAGACCTTACAGCCAAAAACCCAACCCTCAGAGAGAAGAGAAAGGACTCTAAAACCAGAAACACCCCGTACACTGACCAAACACCTCAGTATACCGACCGACTTGCCTAAGACGACCGCCCGGCCGGTTCGAACGATACATACCCCTCAATTCCCTCATGAAACAAGTCCTGAACCAGATCCAACGAGATTATCCCCTAAAATGGCCACAACCGTCATGGTCTCCTTCCATTCGGCGAGACCAGTCAAAATACTGCCGCTTCCATCAGGACCACGGTCGTAATACCGAGAAGTGTGTTAACCTTAAAGACCAGGTCGAGTGCTTGACACGCTAGGGGCAAAGGCAAAGGACTGAACCTACCAAAAACAACTATCGGCGCACCCCTCCTCGACAGCTCGCACAACCTAACCAAGGTCATGATAGGCCCCCACAGCAACCTCGGGCACAAGGCAACCCTGCCCCTCTGATGAGAGAGATCAGAGTTATTGCTGGCGGGCTTGTTTGTGGAGGACCATCCCGCTCGGCTTAACGGGCAGAACTCAGAAAGATAAGGCAGGGCTCAGATAACGAAATTGCCACATTGGACCGTCCTTTCAAACACCCTAAGCAATGGATGAAGCCTATCACCTTTACGGAGGCCGACTACACAGGTATCCGTTACCCTCATGATGACCCCCTCGTCATCTCTGCCTTCTTCTCCAATTACAAAGTCAAACGGGTTCTCGTTGACAACGGCAGCTCTTCAGACATTATCTTCCTAAACGCCTACCGCCAGCTCAAGGTCGGGGAAGAAAGTTTGTCCCCTCTCCAAACCCCACTGGTTGGCTTTACTGGAGACCGAGTGATCTCCATAGGCTCCATCGATCTTCCCATCACCATTGGAGAATACCCGTGGCAGACCACAAAGTTGCTCACTTTCCTCGTCGTTGATTGTCCCTCTGCTTACAACATTATCCTTGGCCGCACCGCCCTAAATGCTTTTCAAGCTATCACATCCACTTTCCACCTAGCCATAAAATTCCCTACTGACCTTGGTGTCGGCACTGTGAGGGGAGAACAGACCGTAACCAGAGAATGTTACGTCGCTTCACTTAAAGAGGTTAAGCTGAAGGAGGCAATGATCATTGAAGGACTTGACGTTAGAGACGAAGACGAGCTGGTCAGAGGGGAACCAGTGGAAGAGCTTGTCGAGGTCCTCATCGACCCTACAAACCGGACAAAAATTGAAAAGATCGGCAGCCAAATATCCTTCCAGGCCAAGGCTGACCTTACGGCCCTCTTGATTGAGCACATCGACGTATTTGCCTGGACCCACTCCGATATGCCGGGTATTGACCCCTCCTTCATCACTCATCGTCTCAGTATTGAGCCCCATTTCCAACCCTTCCGCTAGAAGTAGCGCATCTTTCACCCGGAACGCAATACTCTTATTGCTTTTGAAGTAGATAAGCTCCTTGAGGCATTTTATCAAAAACGTGGACTACCCCAGGTGGCTGTCAAATGTGGTCCTAGTCCGTAAAAACAACAGTAAATGGTAACTTTGTGTCGACTACTTCGACCTCAATCGAGTTTGCCCAAAAGATAGTTATCCCCTTCCTCGCATAGACCTACTTGTCGATGCCACGGTCGGACATCAAATGCTCAGCTTCATGGACGCTTTCTCTAGCTACAATCAAATTCCGATGCACCTGTCGGACCAGGAACACACCTCCTTCATCACCGACAGAGGGACTTACCACTATTGTGTCATGCCATTCGAGCTGAAAAACACCGGAGCAACTTACCAATGGTTAGTCAATACTGTTTTTCATCACCAGATAGGCCGGAACATGGAAGTGTACGTTAATGACATGCTCGTCAAGAGCAAACTCTCCTCTGATCATCTGGCAGACTTGTGGGAGACCTTCGACACTCTGTGTAAGTATCAAATGAAGTTGAATCTGGAGAAATGCGCCTTCGGCGTCAGATCTGGGAAATTCCTAGGTTTCATGGTCAATCAACGAGGTATCGAGGCTAACCCCGAAAAGATCAAGGCTCTGATAGAGATGCAATCACCCAGAACAGTTAGAGAGGTTCAAAGGCTTACGGGTAGAGTCGCCGCCCTCAACCATTTTATCTCTCGCGTAACAGACAAGTGTCTTCCATTTTTCAAAGTCCTTCGACAGGCCTTTCAGTGGACGGTTGAATCCGAAGAAGCCTTTCAGCAATTGAAGCAGTGCATGGCTAACCCCCCTACTTTCCCAGGCGATCACGGGTGAGCCCATTTTTCTATACTTAGCCGTATCGAACACTGCAGTCAGCGCAGCCCTCATTAGGGAGGACGGCTTCGTCCAGCATCCGGTCTACTACATCAGTCGGGCTCTCAGGGGAGCAGAACAGAACTACCCACTGCTTGAAAAGATGGCTCTGGCCTTAGTCATAGCCTCAAGACGACTTCGACCTTACTTCCAGGCCCACCCTATTGTCGTCCTCACTGACCAACCTTTAAAGAAGATAATGCAACAACCAGAGTTATCTGGCCGACTTATGCAATGGTCAGTCGAGCTCAACCAATTTGACATCTCCTACTGACCTCGAACAACCATCAAAGGGCAGGCTGTTGCCGACTTTATCCTGGAATTCACTAATCCCATTCCGGCTACGGCCCTCCCGCCCCAACAATTCAACACTGAGGCAGAGGAGCCTCACTCTTGGACCCTCAATGTCGATGGATCATCCCGTAAAGAAGGCAGTGGGGTTGGTCTCATCCTCACAGCCCCCAAGGGTGGTTATTTCAAGTGTGCTCTCCGTTTCTTGTTCGACACAAGCAATAATGAGGCTGAATATAAGGCATTGATAGTAGGTCCCCGCCTAGCCAGAGACATCGGCGTAAGCCATATCCGGGTGTTTAGCGACTCCCAACTCATCGTCGGACAAATTACAGGAGAATTCGAGGCCAAGGAAGACACAATGCGGTCTTACAAAGATATTGCACTCCCCCTTGTTCGCCTTTTCAACACTTTCCACATAAAGCATATCCCTCGGGTGGAAAACTCCAAGGCAGATGCAATAGCTCAATTAGCTTCTGCAGACCAGTCAGACCTCAGCCATGGTGCCCGCCTTGAATACCTGGCCCACCCTGCCATTTCCCCAAACCAGCAGCAAGTCCACTTTCTCCAAAATGAACCTATTCCATGGGCGGCCGACATCCTTCTATTTTTGACAAAGGGGGAATTGCCAGACGACAAATAGCAAGCCGCCAAAGTTAGGGCCCGGTTATCCAACTACATTCTTATCAACGACCTCTTGTACAAACGTGGCTTTTCGCACCCATACCTAAGATGCCTCAATCCTGCTCAAGCGACCTACGTGATGCGGGAAGTCCACGAGGGTGTATGTGGTAATCATTCGGGTGCCAGTTTGCTAGCCCATAAAATACTTCGCGCCGGTTACTTCTGGCCTACTCTCCACCAAGACGCCACTGAATTTGTGCAGAAATGTGATAAGTGCCAGCGCTTTGCCAACATCCCTCACACTCCTCCTACAGAACTGATCACGTTTGGCAGTCCCCTACCCATTTGCCAAATGGGGATCGACCTAGTCGGCCCCTTGCCCACCGGTTGAGGCCAAACCAAGTTTGCAATCGTCGCCATTGATTACTTCACTAAATGGGTGGAGGCAGAACCCCTCGCCACAATTATTGAACGGAACATAACCAGATTTATCTGGCAGTCGATCGTATGCCGATTTTGCATCCCTCAAGCCATCGTCTCCAACAACGGCAAGCAATTCGACAATGCCAAATTCAGGAAGTTCTGTGCAGAACTTCAAATCCAGCCATGTTTCTCTTCTCCAAGTCATCCCCAAGCCAATGGCCAAGTTGAGGTCACCAACCGTTTTCTTTTGAAGATCATCAAAACTAAGTTGGAAGCCGCTAAGGGACTCTGGACTGAGGAGTTACCAAACGTACTCTGGGCCTATCGTACTACAGCCCGAACCCCCACTGGGGAGACCCTTTTTCGCTTAACATACGGTGCTGAGGCGGTCATCCCAGTGGAAATCGGCCTGCCAAGCCCAAGGGTTTTATACCCGAGTCTAGAACAAACCGAAGAATTGCATCGGGCCGACTTAGATCTGATCGAAGAGCTCCGAGAGTCCTCTACTGTTAGACGAGCCTCATATCAACAGAAAATACGCATGCACTACAACCGCAAAGTCCGACCGAGGGAATTTGATGTGGGGGACCTAATTTTGCGCGAAGCCACTCTTGCCACCAAAAATCCGGTCGATGGCAAGCTTGCAGCCAAGTGGGAAGGACCTTACATCGTTAAGGCCAGGCCTCGACCAGGCACTTACCGACTTCAGGACATGGAAGGTTGAGACCTCCCACACCCATGGAATGCCGAGCACTTGAAGTGTTATTTTCAGTAAAATGCCATGTTCCCTTTCTGTATTAATCAATTGCTGTATGTTCTTTTTTGACAATCTACACACGTGTTTGTTTTTGTACTTTTCACACATGGTGTAAATTTGTGATCAATGGGCAACGCCTTCAATGACAACGATCTCATATCTCAGTTATCTGCGTGGTATTTCAATAATGCCTTGCTAAATTAAGTTACTTAAAGTCTCAGCCCGACTAAACACGAAGGCCTCAACCAGACTGAGTTACTTAAAGCCTCAACCCAATTGAGCACGAAGGGTTCGGCCAGACTGAGTTACTCAAAGCCTCAGCCCGACTGAGCACGAAGGGCTCAGCTAGACTGAGCTACTCAAAGCCTCATCCCGACTGAGCACGAAGGGCTCAGCCAGACTGAGTTACTTATAGCTTAGTGGCTATACTTAATTAAAAATCCAGGTCCATACTTTTACATCTCTTAACATTCTTTACACTTTTAACTTTTCATTTTTAATTCAGTTACAATCCACACGCTTAGTTGCCCAAACCAATCTCTCATTTCTCAACACTTTTACATCGTGATTTAAAGTTTCACACTTAAAGGCTTTTACATTTCAATATTTTCATTGTTAACATTCTTTGCATCATGGTTTTCTCCCTAGTTAGACTGGTTTCCCACTTTTCACCTTTTACCACGATTTATGCACAAGTCTTATTCTCATGTCCATTCTCATTATTTTCAAATCTACAAGAAATAAAGACAACAGTAAGACAAGCACAACTCATTATTTTATTTGCAAACTTACACATTGTTCACTACAGAAATTACACAAAAAAAAAAAAAAAAAAAAAAAACCACAAGAAAAATTTTATTTACAAACCACGACACGCAAAACACAAAAATTTTACATCAATCACTCGTCCTCGCTAGAGGCCAGGTCCTCCTCCTTAATCCCCTTGTCCAGGGGGGTCTGGGCAACGTTGTCTTCATCAATTTTCACTTGGCTAAAGTCCAAGTCTGGGAACATCTCTTCCACTTTGCGTTTGAAGGTCTTCCAGCCGCTGTCTTAGAACTCAGCCATTTTATGCTTGTAGAAGCCCGACCGCTGGAAGCTCTGGATCACTTCCTCTTCACTCCTATTTCCAACGGCCGTTCCCAACGACCCAGCCCCCCCATCCCCCTCCCTCACCATGCTCCTGGCGACTGCGACATCGATGGCTATTTGAAAGTCAGCAGACTCCTTGAATTGTTCCACCGCCGCCTTGCACAGGTCGGGATACCCTGCCCTCTCAGCCGCCAGTCTAGCCTGCTCGTTCGCCAGCGCCTTCTCCAACTCCGTGATCTTCTGATCTGTTTCTTCTTTTTCCTTGATTGATTGAGCGCGTAGATCTTCATTACAGACCATGGCCTCATCCCACCTTTCGTTGGCAACGGTGCAGGCTTTTTGGGCCTCCTCAAGTTTCTTTTGCTCGCCAGCCAACTGGAACTCAAGCGATACCACCTTGCGGAGTTCTGTCTCCAGCTCTAACTTGGTCGCGAGCAGCTCAGCATTAGCACGGTCTGCTGAATAGCCCTGGACCATCGCCAACACTTCCATCTTCTTGGCCTTTTGGGCATACTCCAGCCCCCTAGCACACGCACTCTGCGCGGCTTTCTTCCAGCCCCCAGTTTCCATCCTCAAACTTTCTAGCTGGGCCTTCACCTCTCCCAGTTTTGTCTTCAGTGGCTCGACCTCCCCTTTTGCGCGCGCCGCCTTGCTCAACAAGGCTCCTACCAAAGTTGTCGCCTCCATCTGGGCCGAACAGAGCCCCATTAGCAGTTCGGCCTCTGTAAAACTCGCCATCGAGCGCACTGCTGCGTCCTCCAATACGTCCAAGAGCCGATCTGCGGCAGTCCTGGCTTCGCCCCCTTCTCCCCCCAATCGACTGGACACCGCTCGGACATGGTATATGGCGGTCTTCAACCTGGCCTCCCCTGCTTCTTCTTGAGGTACAGAGCCCCCCTTGGTCGATTGCTCCATCCCCTGTTCGGACCCAACCACGCCACTCTCCATTTGGGTACCAGGGCCCATGGCATTCCCCACCCCATCCCTTGTTTCCTCCAGCTCCACCTCTGGGGTGACCTCCGCCATCCCCTCCTTCATCTTTTTCAATGCTGGCCCCTCCTCACCTTTGTCCACCTTCTTCTTCTTCTTCTTCTTCTTCCTCTTCAACACAGTTTCCACCTCCTTATTGCCTCTTTCCTTCAATGGATCCACTAGGGCGGTAGTGGCTCAAAACCACCCAAGTCCTTTTCCCACAACGGCTTGGGGCGCGGTCGGATTCTTTCTCTCGCGATCGGTTTCGGCGGATGGCCTAACTGTGACTCTTTGTATTTATCGGCCTTGGCAAAGATCGTCATATCCTCCGCCTCTTGCGCCTTCCTCCTCACCTCTAATTCTGCTGGCGCGAGGTCTCCCCCGGTCGGCTGCGGTCCCAGCCCCGAGGCAAATAAGGCAGAGGGTTGAACGAGGTCGTCCCACTTGACGCCTTCTTTCTCCCTCCACGCCTTCACCTTCTTCACCCTTTCCTCTGACGCTGCCTCCAACCTTGGCTCCACCGACTTGGTTAGCACTCTCCACACTGTGCGCACTCTCACTCCCGTATTTACTGACACACAAAACCACCGTGGCCTCCACCTCTTCACTAACGACGGTAACCCCGCCACCAGACCCTTACCCGCCGCCGCCTGTAAGGTCACCCAAGTTTGTTGCTGGCCTGAAGCCTTGTAGCAAGCAAAAAACTCATCCACTATCATCGCAACTCCCTCGTTCGCTCGTGGCTATGCACTCACACAGGCCAATAATATTTTCTACGCATTCAGCATTAGCTGACCCGGCGCCACCTCCAATCGGTTTAGCACATCCACTACTACCTGCGGGAGTGGCAACCTCAACCCCTCCTTCAACGCCTCTTCATAGGGCAAACTCCCTTGGTCGGGCGTTGGATGGCCTCTCCTTCGATGTCGGCAGCTTTAACTTTATTTCCGCGGGAATCTGATACTTCTCGCGCATACCCTCCAACTTTTCTGCGGTAAAGGTCGATTTGTCGACCTTTCGTGTGTCAGTGATCTGGCTCTACGTGACTGATTGGCTTTGTAGCCGCTATTAGCGTAGACGAGCGGGGTCGTCCCGCCGACTCCCCCTTACTCCCTACTCACTTCTCCGCCCTGTATTACTCCGCCAGCTTCTCCCCGTCGTCGTCCCCCAATGAATCCAATCTCATGATGGGCTTATCATCTCTAGCCATCTCTCATATATGCCTACGTATAGCTTCAGACGCTGGTATAAAGAAGTTCGCAAAGTGTTGCAAAGGTGTATCACTCGACACAAACAAGTTTACTTCTGGGGCGTTCTGGTTTTTTGCAATAAGATAGGTAAAGTGAAAAACCCCAAACGCCCAAGGCTCCCTGTATTCCAAGGGTCAAGATTAACTTTTGCCAGTTTGAAAATTTTCAAATATTTTTCCAAAATCGCCTTTTCAACACCCTCTATTAACCTATCCCTTCGTTTCTTGCCCAACACCTAACCTACTCAATTTACGGGATTCTGCCACGTGTACGTCCATTATCCACTGCCCCCTTCCCGTACCCCGTCTATTTCACTTCATATCACCACGTGTCCCACCGCTCCTCGAGCCCCGCGCACCGCCACTCCCTCTTCTCACTCGGCCATCCCTCACGATCGGCCCTCCTCTCAGTCGACCTTCTTATTCGGCCACCCTTCACGGTCGGTCCTCCTCTCAGTCGACCTTCTCACTTGGTCACCCTTCGCGGTCGGTCCTCTTCTCAGTCAACCTTCTCGCTCGATCCCCCTTCGCAGTCGGCCCGCTTCCCCAATGGTCCCCTCCCCGACGACCTCTCACAACCCATGTTTTCTTCCTTATTCCCTTCGTTGGACTAAAACTGCACTTGGAAATAGGGGACTACTAACATAGGTGGGCCTATAAGAGCTTTTGGCCGATTACTCAGAACCCAATACATAATTCAAACACTAAAGCCCAATACTGCTGTAGCTCAACGTGGCATTAAGGGCCAATGACATCTAAAAACGTGGCAAGCGAAGAACCAGCCATATCAGCAGACAAAGATCCTGCAAAGTTATTGCACCACACATTAGCCATTAATGAGTTTTCTTGCGGTATTTATTGCGATAACCCTTCACGTCGGAACAGAATGGCCTCACCATGAACAAGGCAAGCTAGGACATAGACTTTCGGCCAACATGACGGCTCGGAGTAAACAAGGAAATGATGAGCAAAGGATATAAGCAGGCTTCTAAGACAAAGAAAAGGTTAAGTTCTCTAACTCTGTTTTTCCACGATATCTCCATCATCCACACCTCTCTAACTTGTTCGTCAGAGGGTTCACTGGGGGACTCCCCGTTTCCCGTTGAACTTTTGTGCAGGTCCCTCCGAGGGTTTGGTATCTCGGGCATCAGTTTGGGAAGCGTGGATCAAACCGACCTGATCCATCTGGAATTCTCCGTAACATCAATACATATATGATGTATATATATATATTAACTAACATATATTATATTTAATTTTTAGAGGCCCAATAGGTATTTAATATTCAGTTTGGTAGCAACTTGGGTTTTGATAAAAAGCCCAAAGATCAACAATATTTCTAGGTATTATTTTGGTTTTTTCCAACTGTGCTACGGCTGGTATAATACCATATTATTCTCGGTGGCTTCTTTGTGGCTTCATACAGTGCTCTATTTTTTAAGGTTTGATTGCTCAATCAATCAGTGAGTTGGTCTTGTGCTTGGGTGAGGTTTTTGTCTCACACGGTGTATGTTTCAAATGACTAGTTGCGTCACAGATTTAATGCAGTTTGATTTTCTTCTTCAACGCTGTTTTGAATACTTTTGTTCATTTATTTGGTGAAGTCTTTCTTCTTGATTATTTGTGATTATTTGAAATTCACCTAAAGGTGATTTTTGTGAGACCATTCGTGTCTCGTTTGTAATAGTTTGTAAACTTTTTAGTTGATAGTGGAATCGGATTTCGATCCCGTGGATGTACCTCACATTGAGGAAACCATGTAAAAATTCTTGTGCCATTGTTGATTTAATTTTTTTGCATTAGTTTTTATTCCTATTGATTGATTTACTTGTGAAAAATCATCTATTTCCCTACCAATTGGTATTAGACCTTACGGTTTATTTGGGTTTATTTATTTGTGTAAATCAATGGAGGAAAATATAGGTTGTATGTCTAGTTTCAATGGAAGCAATTGGATAACTTGGAAAACTAAAATGAAGGACCTATTATTTTGTAAAGATTTGTATGGACCCATTGAGGGTGATAATGGCAAACCCGAGGGTATGAAAAATGATTTATGGAAAAAAATTAGAAGGCTTTTTGACAGAAAATCAGCCACAAATAAAGCCTTTTTGTTTGGAAAGTTGATTAATTTAAAATATAAAGATAGCGGCCCTATTCTAGAACATTTGAATGAAATAAAGAATATTGTTAACCAATTTGCTTCTATGAAAATTATTTTTGATGATGAGTTGCAAGATTTGATACTACTTAGTTCTTTGCTCAAAAGTTGGGAGATTTTGGTTGTGACAGTTAGTAATTCGGCGTCCGATAGAGTTGTCATAATGAGCCAAGTCACTAGTGGCTTGTTGAATGAAGAAACTAGAAGAAAATCAACAGGTTCCTCTCATTCAGAAGCCTTTGTTGTGAGAGGCCGAAGCAAAACAAGGGGGGGAGTAAGACTCCTCATGGTCATGATCAGAGCTGTGACAAATCAAGAGATGGTTCTTTTTCAAAGAAAGACATTGAGTTCCATTATTGCCGTAAGAAAGGGCACATGAAGCGAGAATGCCGAAAGCTTAAGAACAAGGTGAAAAGTTGTGACAAAAGTGTGGATAATAAGTAAGAAGACATAATGGCGGTTACTACCGATGATCTCATGGTCGTTTATGAAGATGATTGTATCAATTTTGTGGGCCAAGAGAGCAATTGGGTAATTGATTATGATGCTTCTTTTCATGTGACTTCTCAAGTTGATTTCTTCACTATCGACACCAATGGAGATTATGGTTATGTTCGAATGGGTAATGAAGGTTTGTCTAAGATTATTGGCATGGGTGATGTTTGCTTGGAAATAAATTTAGGTTGCAAGTTGTTGTTTAAAGATGTTAGGCATGTTCTCGACATTCGCCTCAATTTGATTTCTACCAGGAAGCTAGATGATGAAGGCTACAACAACAAATTTGGTGATGGAATATGGAAGCTCACAAAAGTTTCTTTGGTGGTGGCTAAGTGCAAGAAGACTCGTACACTTCATTCGATGAAAAAAAAAAAATTTGTAAAGGTGTTGTCAATGCACTTGAAGATGATACTTCTACCGAATTATGGCATAAGCGGCTTGGGCACATGAGTGAAAAGGGATTGCAAGTTTTGCTCAAAAAAGAGCTTCTACTTGGTTTGAAAAGTACACATTTTAAAACTTGTGTTCATTGTTTGATGGGTAAACAACATAGAGTTTCTTTTCATAAAAATGTTACTTCTAGAAAATAAAATGTTTTGGAGTTGATTCATTTAGATGTTTGTGGTCCTTTGAAAGTTAGAACACATAGCGGTGCACTTTATTTTGTTACTTTCATTGATGATTATTCAAGGAAAGTTTGGGCTATTATACTAAAAGCTAAAGATTAAGTTCTAGATGTATTTAAGTATTTTTAAGCCATGGTTGAAAGAGAAACAGGGCAGAAATTGAAGTGCATCCAAACAGACAATGGTAGTGAATATATTGGGCCATTTGATGAGTATTGTCGCAGCCAAGGTAGTCGATACCAAAAGATAGTTAAGAAGACTCCTCAACAAAATGGTGTTGCCGAGAGGATAAACCGTACTATTGCGGAAAGAACAAGGTGTCTGCTTTCACATGCTAAATTGCCAAGATCCTTTTAGGGTGAGGCAATGAAGACAGCGGTTGACATGATCAATTTGTCTCATTCTTATCCTTTGAATGGTGATGTTCCCGAAAGAGTTTGGATCAGCAAAGATATGTCTTATAAGCACTTGAGAGTGTTTGGTTGCCGAGTCTTTGTTCACATTCCAAAGCATGAGAGGTCCAAACTTGATAGCAAGTCAAGACAATGCATTTTTCTTAGCTATGGGCGTGATGAATTTGGCTATAGATTGCGGGATCCGATTGACAAGAAAGTCATTTAAAGCTGTGATGTTGTGTTTCTTGAAGACCAAACAATTGAAGAATTTGGCAAAGGTAATCAACCGGAGCCAAAAACTAGTGATCTCATTGACATGGATCCATCTCCTTTATCTTCGGTGGATGATGAAAATGAGGGAGATGTGCAGCCACTTATTGAAGGTGTAGAGGTTGATACTAATCCTAATGAACTTAAGCCAGAAATTGAGGAAGAACATTTAACTCAAGAAGTTCCACCACAACTTGAGTTGAAGAAATCTACAAGAGACCAATAACCTTTAAGAAAGTATTCTTCCAATGAATTTGTATTGATTTCCGATCAAGGGGAGCTCTAGAGCTACCAAGAAGCAATTGAGCATGCAAAGAAAGGTGATTGGAAAAAGGTCATGGAAGAAGAAATGAATTCCTTACTTGAAAATCACAGTTATGATTTGGTGAAATTGCCTAAGGGGAGGAAAATTCTGAAAAATAAGTGGGTTTTCAAATTGAAGAATGATGTTAAGAATCTGAGGTACAAAGAACGTCTTGGTATGAAAGGCTTTAGACAAAAGAAAGGTGTTGACTTTGACGAAATTTTCTCACCAGTTGTGAAGATGTCTTCCATTCGGGTTGTACTTGGCATGGCCACAACTATGAATCTTGAAGTTGAGCAACTTGATGTGAAGACCGCATTTCTTTATGATGACTTTGAAGAAGAAATTTACATGGAGCAATCGGAAGGTTTTGTAGAGAAATGGAAAGAGAAATTTGTTTACAAATTGAAGAAAAGTTTGTATGGCCTCAAGCAAGCCTCGCGGTAATGGTACAAAAATTTGAATCTTTCATGATGAATAATGGTTTTTCTAAAACCACTTCGGATCATTGTGCGTTTGTGAAAAAAATTTCGGATGGTAAATTTATTATTCTTTCGCTTTATATTGATGACATGTTAATTGTGGGTCAAGATTATACTATGATTAACAGGTTGAAATTAGAGTTGAGCAAGTCTTTTGCTATGAAAGATTTGTGGCCGGCAAAGCAAATACTTAGTATGAAAATTGTTCGTGATCACAAAAAAGAGCTGATTTGGTTATCTCAAGAAAGCTACATTGAGAAAATTCTTGAGAGGTTTAACATGGATAAAGCAAAGTCGGTTGGTTGTCCACTTGCGGGCCACTTCAAGCTTAGTGCGAATCAATGTCCTACAAGTGAGAAAGACAAGGAAGAGATGCAGAAAATTCCTTATGCTTCAGCAGTTGGTTCTTTGAGGTACGCCATGGCTTGTACAAGGCCGAATATTGATCACTTCGTTGGTGTAGTGAGTCGTTTTCTCTCTAATCTTGGTAAAGAACATTGAGTAGCGGTAAAATGGATTCTAACGTATTTTCGAGGGACTTTGAAGGTGTGTTTGTATTTTTGAAATGGTAACCCGATGCTTGATGGGTTCACGGATTCTGACATGGCCAGTGATGTTGATTCTAGGAAATCTATTTCGGAGTATTTGATGACTTTTTCAGGGGGAGCTGTGGCATGGCAATTTAAATTACAAAAATGTGTTGCTCTCTTAACTATCGAAGATGAATTTATTGCCATTACAGAAGCTTGCAAAGAAGAGTTATGGTTGAAGAAATTTTTGGAATAGTTGGGTTTGAAGCAAGAGAGGTATGTGTTTTATTGTGATAGTCAAAGTGCTATTCATTTGAGTAAAAATTATACTTTTCATTCGAGATCAAAATACATTGATGTGAGATCCCATTGAATTCGTGATGTGTTAGATTCAAAATTGTTACAACTCAAAAAGGTTCACACAAATAATAATATTTCGGATATGTTGACTAAGACTTTGTCGAGGGACAAATATTTAAAGTGTCGAACTTTGGAAGGTATGGTTGATGTCTCCACCTAAGTCGGTAAGGAGAGAATTGTTGGGTATACCTTCTTATTAGAGTATGGGACCCAATTGATTTATTAAAAGAATTTAATTTGGTTTGGTGCTGGTGTTGGTTATAATATATTTTAATATATTATATCTGATTTTTGGAGGCCTAGTGGGTATTTAATATTCTGTTTGGTAGCAGCTAGGGCTTTGATAAAAAGCCCAAGAATCAACAATATTTCTAGGTATTATTTTGGTTTTTTCTAGTGGTGTTGCGGCTAGTATAATACCATATTATTCTGGGTGGCTTCTTTGTGGCTTCATACAGTGCTCTGCTTTTGAAGGTTTGATTGTTCAATCAATCAGTGAGTTGGTCTTGTGCTTGGGTAAGGTTTTTTGTCTCACGTGGTGTATGTTTCAAAGGACTATTTGGTTCACAGATTTGATGCAGTTTGATTGTCTTCTTCAGTTCATCTATTTGGTGAGGTCTTTTCTCTTGATTATTTATGATTATTTGGAATTCACCTAAGGGTGATTTTTGTGAGACCATAAGTATCTCGTTTGTAATCGTTTGGAAACTTTTTGGTTGATAGTGGAATCGGATTTTGATCACGTGAACGTACCTCACATTAAGAGAACTACATAAAAATTCTTGTGTCATTATTGATTTGATTTTTCCGCATTAGTTTTTATTCTCATTAATTGATTTATTTGTGAAAAATCATCTATTTTCCCTAACATATAATACATATTTATCTATACATAGTGTATATACATGTATGTGTGTGCATGGCTTTAATTTGAAAAAACATAGTGTATTCTGGGTTAACTTTATTTGAGTTAAGAGAATGATAGTTATAGATTTTAGAAGAATAATGAAACAAAAATGAAAGGGAGCAATGGAGAAATGAGAGAGATAAGCTAGAGAGAGAGGCAAACATTTTAGAGAGAACCAACTTTTTTGGTTTTCAAAAAAATTGGGAAAAAGAAGAAGCTAAGGAATTGTCTAGTGTGGTTGACGAGGGAAAATTTTGATTTTATGGTCGTGCAACACACGCTTTGTTGAAACAAACGGTTCTGTTCGAAATTGCACTTTGGTATGAAGTTCAGGAGTTTAAGTGTTACAAATGAAACTACAAGCGGACTCCATATTTTTTGGATACACCACAGGGGGTTAAAGTGTAATTTACCCTATTCTTTAAGATTGTAAAGTCTATAATGTGAGAATTTTCTTAGGCTAATTTGAAAATTGACTACTTTAATTAGTTTTTAAATTTTTTTATAAAAATATATAAAGCGCTGTTTGGGAATCGGCTAAAGAGGCTATGATAGCCTATTTGGAGAAAAAAGCAAAAAAGCAGCACTGTTGGAGGATTTTTCAAAAAAAAATAAAATAAAAAAAATAGGTGACAGCGCTGGACAGTGTAGGCCGTGCCTACACTGTCACAGCCGGCAATGGGTACCTAAGCAACAAAATTACCATTTTGCCCCTTTAATCAATTTAAAAAATTATAATTTTAAGGACAAATTTGTCATTTCAAATTCAAACATCATTTCAACACACTTTTCAATACAATAACTCAACTAAAAAATCATCTCATTTTCCCAAACACAAAAACTAAAATAGCCACTAAAATAGCTAAAAAGCCAAATAGCCTACTAAAATAACCACTTCCCAAACGAGGCCAAAAAATAAATAAAAATAGAGAGAGTGAAATAGCATACTTATGGTATTTTAATGTGAGATTTGTTATTTTCTAGGCTTCGTTTTGGGACTAAGCCTGTGTTTGTGATGTGAGTTGGCTTTTGGATTTTTGGCTATTTTATCCTGTGACTAAAATTTCTCGTTTGAGATAAGTTTTTTTACTTTTTTGACTTTTGTGAGAGAAAAAATGAAATAATTATGAGTTATATATGACATTTTATCCTAGTTGGCTAAAATAGCTAATTTTGTCCTATATGGCTATTTTAGCCCAAAGTAGTATCCCAGACATAGCTTAAGTAGTTTAGCCAAAAAGTTACTATAAGTTGTCACATCTCTCTCTATTTTTTTGCACATCTTTTTATAAAAAGTCAAAAATTACTAAAATAGTATGTTCCCAAACGAGGCTTTAGGGCTCGTTGTTGTTTTGGCAACCTACTAAAATAGTATATTTATTGTCTTTTTATCATTTTTAAGTTACATTACCTCTCTATCTTTATATATATCTTTTCATAAAAAAATTAAAAAAATTACTAAAATAGTCTATTTCCAAACAACTATCTCAAAAATCACTCTGAAAATATAATTTATGAATCAAATTTATTTTGAATATGATGCGAAAAACACAAAAAAAAAAAAAAAAAAAAAAATCTATATCATAAACATTCATTTTCAAAATATATTTTTAAGTACTTTTTTAAGTGAATAACTTTTTACTTGGGGACATTACAAAAAATAAAAAAATAAAAAAAATTCTTAGTTTTGACCGTTATAACAAAATAAGCCATGAATTTTTAATTTTGTCAATTTAAATTCTAATTTTTTTTATTTGTTTTCGACATAAATCCTTTACTTTTTTTCGTTAACTAAAATCGACGAAAAAATAGTATTTTAAATACAAAGTAAGTATACATAAAATGTATAAAATACACATTTTTATTAAATTTAATGACTAAAATATATTTTTTTATTGATTTTACTTAACAAATATAGACAAATAGTTCAGACTTAAAATACATAAAAAAAATTCAGGATTTAAATTAACAAAATTCAAAATTTACTTTATTACAACAGTCAAAACTTGATTTTTTTTTTAAAGATATGTCTATGAAAAACTAATTCCAACGTACGTCTCAATTTAAAAGATAAACAAGATACTATCAAAATACTATATTTTCTTTAATTTACACACTTGAGAATGATATAGTTTTGGAAATTCCTTTGATATCATATACATGTTGTTATTTATTTTTTGAAATATTATGATAATTTTTTTATTTAAAATTAAAAAAAATATTTAACATTATGATAAAAATTTATGTTTAAGACAATTTATAGTTTATAAATATTTCAATAAAAATGTGTAACATTTCTGGAAAATAGAAAAATGAGTAAATCTATTTTTGAATCATAAATTATTGTAATTCTCTCAAAAAAAAATTATGTAATATTTATTACAAAAATATATAATATGACAAACAGATTTATGGTTAATTGGATTACTTGTCATTTTATTTCAAGTTAAAATATGATCAGTTGGATTTTTAGGTTGCTAACTGAATTGCTGATTTTTGAATTCTTCTATATCATTCGCAATCATTGCTGAGCGAAATATTTAGATTAGTTCTTTGGTCATGTCCAAATAATATTCATGTGCCTTGCATTTGCTCGGGAGTATTTTGAAATGTTATGGAAAAATTAGTTTATAGTTTTCTTCATAACTAGTGGGTTTTTAACTAGTGGGCTTGGGTTTGATTTCAATTTTTTGAATTTAATTTTTTAAAAATTTAATTTTTAATTTTTTATATTTTTTATTTTTAGTGAATATTTTTAAAATTTTAAATAATTTTTTTTTTTTACTTTTTTAGATACACCTTAGATGTATCTAAATAGTGAAATATTTATAAAAAAATATTTTTAAAAATTAATAAATACATAAAAATATGAAAAATATATTGAGTTTTTATATTTTTATTATATTTTTTATATTTAGTGAATTTCTAAAAAAAATTTCATAAATGTTATACTTTTTAAGTGTATTTATGTTAAGGGTGTCTAAAAATTAAAATGTTTATTTAAAATATTAAAAAATTCAATAAAAATTAAGAAAAAATGAAAAATGAAAGAATAGAACTTTCTAAAAATTAAAACTAAACAGAGTGAATGGAAGTATAATTGACCCCAATAATTGATCCACTATTATAGGTTATTTTGGGAAGATAGTTATAATCAGTTTTTTGATAAAAAGTTATTTATAAGTAATTTTTTTGTGAGAGAAGAAATGAGATATAATCTGAGAAGTGGATTATTATAGAGAAAATCACGACAAATCATTCTTTTTTTTCAACGAGTGAGTGAGAAAATCATGACAAATCAATTTATTTATTTAATTTTTTGTTGGTTGTGTAGTCAATGACAATGCATTCTGAATCCACATTCCCCCAACCTTTATCACACAACACGAGCAAGAGAAACGAAGATAGATCTTTGATAGAGACAAATCGTGAATCCTCGAAAGCCGCATATACATACAGAAATTCCTATCTTCGGATACCCCCTTCAAAATGGAGAGAGAGAGAGAGGGAGAGAGAGAATATTAGAGTACGAGGTCAAACAAGATCACAAATTGATATTTTAAAAGTGGACTTTGTTAGTTGAATTGATTGCCAAATTGTAGCAAAAAGCTAAAGGGAAAGGCATTTCGGACAGCTCTGTAATCTAGGACGTTAAAGTGATTACTTTATAAAAGCTGAACTTATTATTAGCGTACGAGGGTAATTATACAGAGTTTTAACTCAAGAGTTTTAAATAAAATTTTATGATTCGTTTGAGAGGTGGGTTAGTTTTTTAATTTTTAAATTTTTTAACTATTTTAATTTGAGATTAAAAAATTTTATTTAGAATATATTTTTTGATTTTTTTAATTTTTATAAGAAAAAAATAAAATAATTATAATTTAGATATGATGATTTATTTTATTAGAATAAAAATTTATCTTATTTTTTTGTGATTAAAATAACTAAAAAATTAAAAAATTTGACATGCCAAACGAAAACTTAGCGAGTTTGCAAGTCACACAGGGCAATCGTCCGGACGTATAACCAGGGATGCAAGCATTTTTCATCCCACAGCCCCTTTTAGATCTTCGATTTTAAAACTACTAAACATTTTTCTAACGCATGAACATTTCTCATTTGCTTCTCCCATATAAATGGGAATATGAAGTATTATTTAAAAGGTTTAGTTTTAGTTTTTAGAATTTATTTTTTAGAAAATTTTATTTTTTCGTTTTTTTATATATTTTTATTTATTTTCATTGAATTTTTTTAATATTTTAAGTAATTTTTTTAAATTTTTAAACACACTTAACATGAATACACTTAAAAAAATATAATATTTGTGAATTTTTTTTAAAAAATTCACTAAATACCAAAAATATAAAATCAAAAAATCAAAAATTTAATTTGTTTTTCATATTTTTGTGTACTTATTAATTTTTAAAAATATTTTTAACAAATATTTTAGTATTTAGATATATCTAAGTAACGTGCATCTAAAAAAAATAAAAAAATTGTTTAAAATTTTAAAAATATTCACTAAAAATAAAAAAAATACGAAAGATAAAAAATTCAATTTTCAGAAAACTGAAACAAACACACTGATTGGATTTTTGCAAGTTCATTACGGAACTCATATCGATAATCTCAACTGTTTAATATGTAAAGTTTATTAAATATTTTATCTTTACAAAAAATCATGTTAATCATATCATATTTGTGTCAATGATAAGTATGTTTTTTAAAATAAATTATTAATACAAATGTGATATGATTAAATAATTATTAATATTCGATTAACGTTATTTTTTTTATAAAAATAAAATATTCGATAAATCTTATATATTAAATAGTTTAGACCGTTGATGTGAGTTTTATATTCCCTCCGTTCCAAAATAATTGTTCATTTTGGGGAATCTAACTTTTTTTTGATAGTACAATTATTGTACTTTAAAAAAATTAATTTTTTCAAAATTACTCTTTGATAGTACATTTTAAAAAAATATTAATATCATAATTGTACTTTTTATGTTGCTAATGAATTTAAAAGAAAGACAAAATAGGAAATTTATATTATTTTTGTATTTAATTTTTTTAAAAAAACTAATATTTTAGGACAATAAAAAATAGAATAAGAAATTAATATTTCGAGACGAAGGGAGTAGTAGATTACAAAAACCCTAGTACCAGGCTCTGTTTGGCAAGGGCTTTTTTGGCTATTTTAGTCATAAAATACAAAATAGGTTATTTTAGTCACAACAAACAAAACATGACATCTAACTTATAATCATTACACTCTTCTCTCACGAAAAAAGTCAAAAAACCTTTCCTAAACCAAATTTTTTAATTCAAATTAAAATAATTAAAAAAATCAAAAAATTAAAAAGTCAATTCCCTTTCCAAACGGAAGCTAAATGAGAAAATTCAACGGGAGAGCTCTCTCCTTCTTTTAATATATTTATTTTTACTGCTTCCTACCTGCTACGGATTCTGTAAAATTGGACACTTGTGACGTCTACAAAAGCTTTGCGAGTGTTGCGCAGTGGTTTTCAAAGAAAAAGCCGAGGGAGAGATTGGGGAAGGGATGAGTATGGTCCGAATTAATTTGGATGTACATAAAATTAGGATTAATTTGTTATTTATAATTTTTTAAAAATTAAAATTAATTTAATTTGTTTAAATTGTAAAATTAATTTGAATCAATCTTTTTAAATATGAATTGGATCGATTTAAGACTATAGATTCACATAATTAAATAATAAAAAAATATATAACATTTTAATTTAATAAAAATATAAATATAATTGAACTAAAATTACTTTCTTTTTCCACCAACCCACACTATTCTTTTCCACCAAAAACTACAACACTTAAATCTAAAAATAAAATAATTGAAACCCACAAAATAACCCACGCTAACCAAAGCAAATTCTCAAGTGTTGCACTTCTAAAACTTCACCCAATGTTACACTCTTCATTTCCAAGACAGCACCAACACACCTCCCATGGCTCAAAGCTCTATGGCCAGAAAACTCTCTTCACCGAAAACTATGGGGATTCAAGTTCGGGAAACAACCTGATGAACAACCTGATACATGGCTGAGTATCATAGTTCGAAAAAAAAAAAACACCTCAGCAGAACTAAAAATCTAAAAGAAAAAAAGTGGGAAATCTATAGGGATTCAAGTTTATTAGAAGAAGAGCAAGAAACATAAACTATAGTATAAATATAGACTATTTGGAATCGGTTCAAATCCGGAACTATGGAGTTCAATCCGGAACCGATCCGTAGCCTACGGATTTTTAAATTTCCAATCCAAAACCGAACCACGGATTCAAAAAATCATTCTAAACCTATCGGATTGGACTGGACCGGACCGTATTGAATTACGGATTACACGGATTTCTTGCTTAACCTTAATTGGGGTGATTTGGGAAATTGGTTAAAAATTAGTTTTTTGGTTTTTTTTTTTTTTTTAAAAATCTTTTTGTGTATGAAAGATGTGACGGATAATGTGATCCAAAATGAATTAAAAATTAAAAATTGACTTTTAACTAGCTTCCCAAATTGTTTCAAACCTTTATATGTTGTTTCCTTCTCTTAAAGAAAATATAAGTCAAAGCAAATGTTAATAACTGCTCCTAATGTATTATTTAATGTTGTATAAAAGGTATTTTGAAATGGTGAAAACGTTAAAAAAGTGTTTTAAAATGAATAAAAAGTATTATAAAATTAATGAAAAATGTATTGGATTTTATACCTTTATTTTGTCTTTTTCATTAAAATATATTGTTTAATGTTGGAATTAGTATAAAAAGTGTGTTGAAATGGTGAAAAAATTAAAAAGTGTTTTAACATGAATAAAAGGTATTATAAAATTAATGAAAAGTGTATTGGGTTCTATATCCTTATTTTGTCTTTTTCTTATACCCTTAGAGCAATTGTTAGCAAGATCATCAAAAGTCACATACTACTAGATTATTATTATTTTTTTTCAAAACTTTTTGTATTCAATCTTAAGGATCAATTTATTGAGAATTAATCTCATCATCCATTAACATAGATTCAATTTAAGTCAGAGTAAAATTCTATATGAACTTATCTCAAAAAATTATTTTACACTTACAAAAATTTCAAACATGAGATCATTGAAAAGGCACACTCTCAAGGCTCACACCTTAACCACCTAGCCAATCTCTTGAGGTTACACAAAACACTAGTTTGGCTATTGTTACAAACTAAATTATTAATTATTTTATTGATTATTGAGATACGTGTAAGACCTATATATATATAAATCGCACACACATGTATAGTTAGTAAAATAATTAATAATTTAATTTATATTCTCATTATATATATATATTTTTGGGTTATATATATGAATGGAATTTGCAAACCTAATCTTTGTTATATGTAAACGTGTGAGAATGTCTAATGTTGCATATGAGGAAAAGTACCTATTTCAACTTTGTCTTACTATCCGAATCATTCAAAGTTAATTCTCACTTAGTTATGCTAATAAAACAATGTTATGCATCCATGCAAAAAAATATTCAAAAATTAATTCTCACTTAGTTTCATTATTTTGAATACATATAAATATATAATGTAAAAGTCTAGAGTCGCAGACTTAACCACCTAGGCAGTGGCGGAGCCAAGAAATTAAATTAGATGGGGCACTTATTAATTAAAACATTAAAAATTTTTACAAAAAATATTTCACATAAATTTTTATGATTGACTTGAAGAAAGATAAATATATATATATATATATTATTTGTAACTACTATATCATAGACAATATATATATAAAAAAAAAAAGGTCATGGATATAAGTTTTAAAATAAATTATATAATGATAAACTAATTTTTTACAAAATTTCAGTAAAAATTCAATATAATAGTAATACCACGTTATCATTGACATATGATATCACCAACCAATAGTCAAGAAACATATAGAGGGTAAACCTCACATGTCAATTGTGACTAACAATTCTCTAAATTTCATATCTTCATTGAGATTAATTATAATGGTATGCCAATAATGATAGACATCACCATTGTATTGAAATTTTCATTGATAATAATATGACTTATCGTAATATCTTTATTTTCAATAAAAAAAACAATCATTATTATTTTAATAATTTAAAAAATGTCATTGATATTTCACTCTAAATAATATTTTATAATTTTTTTATTTAAAATATTTTTTTTTTGTTTGAAAAAAAGAAATAAATCCAAAACTCAGGGGGACACGTGACCCTCACCTAGGTTTTTTGGATGGAAAATTGTGTGGTGAAAAATAGATGTCTAATGTGGGATTCCTATATTGAATAAATTTGAATGATAAGATAATAATTTTTAAATAATTAAATCTGAATTTATAATATTGGTGATATAAAATAAATGAGTAATAAAAACAGGAAGTGGGGTGTTGAGCAAGAAGAGGGTTAATGGAAACTAGTGAGTCATTCAGTCCATCTTCAAAACATTGCCGTCAGGCCTCTCAATACACTTCAATGCCTGTATAAGTACGTTCCCCATCCCCTATTTCAGTTGCATCTTTAGGCTTGATTTGGCATGTCTTGAAAAGGATAAAAAGTTAAAAAATTACTTAAAAAATTAAAAAATTATTACTATTCACAAAAAAAATACAAAAAAAAAATTAACACAAAAAAATACAACTCAACTTTTTGTTAAAGTGATGGGCTGTCCGCGTGATTGCTGGTCTAGAAATGATTGCCTCATTCACGGGCAACCATTTAAATTGTGTTGTTCGGCCCATGGGGGCCACCACGAGTCACATTTTGATAATCTGAACCTTTAAATATGTAAAACTCGTTGAGTACTAAATGCTTGTAAAAAACCAGGTCGACCGAATATCGTAACTATATGATCAAATCAGTTTTGTATAAAAAAAACATATGGTGTTATAGTTAACTGGTGAACAAAAACTAATCTGATCAGTGTGATTTCGATATCCGATCAATGTGATTTTTTAAAGGCATATATTACTCGACGAGTTCTATATATTGAACGGTTCAGATTATCAAAATGAGACCCGTGGTGGCCCCACAGGCCGAACAACACAGTCCAAATGGTTACCCGCGAAGGAGGCAATCATGTCCTTATCTCTTACACTCTGCCCAGAAAAAGGTGTCGTACAACCTATTACATTTACTTCTCCTATACACTTATTTATATAATTTTTTATTACACATTTTTTCATAAAAAGACAAAAAGTTAACCCAAACATCTATTTTTTTTCCTTAATTTTTTAGTCCGAAAAGAAAAAAAGTGCACTTATTTAGGACACTCCAAACAATTCCTAAGTGTAATTTAGACGGATTCAACCCGAATAACTCAAGTTCAGTTTGAATTTTTTGGAGATTTGGATAAAATATTTTTGAATTTGGTATGAATTTAGATAAAAATTCAGAAGTCCGAATTAAATTTGAACGGATTTGGGTAAAGACATCAAACAACTCGGGTAACCTGAAACTCGAATTATATATATAGATATATAAAAATATTAAATATACATATAAATTATTAGTCATTACATGATATTAAAGTAATTTTTTTTTTTTAAGATTTGGATATTAAAGTAATTTAGATCATTAAATTATATTGAATATATATTATATACACAAGTAACGCAAAACAAAATCTTTTTTATTCTCACTCATAAATTGTAAAGACTACCATAACAGCATATCTCTTACATTATATAAATTATTTGTTTGATTTTATTAATGATTTTCGAAAAAAAAATTGTAAATAGAGTCTAATTTTAACAAATTAATAATTTAGTTGCACACATACTAAACAAAAATTTGAAATTTATGTACAATTCGGATAACTCGGGTTTAAATCAAGTCAGGTTTGGACAGACAACTTTGGATTAGAATTCGAGCCTGGACAAGTCTCAACACAATTTCGGTTGGGTTTGGACAACATCTCAACTCACTTGAGTTGCACCCCTAACAATACCAACCAATCAACTTGTTTGAACTCTTCTATTTTCTTTTAAAATTGTTTGCCACCTCATTAGAAGTGTAATTAGGAGTGATGAAATAGGGAATGTATCACAACTCTTCTTGTATTGTATGCCTCGCTAAAAATTAGCACCAGTTGTTTTATGATCACTTCACACCATCAAATTAGGGTCGATCACACTTAATATGTCATATTTTCTTCAAATCTCCCATTTTGATCGTTTCACCTCCAATTGAGACAGTCAACCTTTTTCAATTTTAAGTTAAGTTGTAATATTATCTTAGTGTTTGTCTATTGTTAATGAGATTGACCAAAAATTAAAAATAAAGAGACCAAAATAAGAGTTTAATAAAAATACAATGACTAAAGTAGGATTTTTGATTAAAATGTAAGGTGTTAATGAAAAGAGAAAAAGGTTGAGTACGACTTACATAAAAGTGAGATCTAATTTTATATGTGAACTAAAATGATATCATGTCATTTTGCAGTTGCAGAAATGATTTGTGCACACAAATTGTGTGAGCACAATGCCCCGAATTGCCTTTTCAGGTAATTTTTTTTTTTTTTTTTTTTTTTTGGCCTTGTGTTTTTTTTTTTTTGCCTTTTTGGGAAATTGTGTGCATTAGGGGCACACAATTTCGAGCTCCCAACCGGAGCTGTTTGCAGTTGTTAGGTTTGTAGCTAAGAGCATCTTCAAATTTGTGTGTCAAATAAAAGCGAGATCTAATTTTATATGTGAACTAAAATATTTATTAATTTACAGAGTGAATGATTGCTTTAATGGTGCAACTAAAATGTGTATTAAATAAGTATAAAAATACAAAAAAATTGGGGGTGTTTGGAAAGTTAGGTTTTAGTTAAAATCACTAATAAAAATAAAATAGATTAAAATAGTTAATAACACAAAATGTCATATCAAAACTATAATTATTTCACTTTTTTTTTTACAATCATCAAATCAACTATAAAAAGCTAACTATCATTCCAAATATAATTTTTTTAGCCAAGCTAAAATAATCGAAAAATCAGAAAGCTAACTAAAATAACAAAGTTCTCAAAACAAGTCCATTGTTAGACCATATCCAACGGCGAATCAAAAATTTCATCAAATTTGAGTAAAATTATGATGAAAAATTTGATTTGATACTGTTCACTCTAATACTAAAATTAGAATTTTTATCAGATTTTTTCACATCCCCGATTGTCTGAAAGGACTTCTGGGTGGATGTCCTGGAGGTCATCCAGGAGGTCATCCAAACAAGAACAAAAAGGCTATAAAAATTGCTCTTGTTGGACATCCGGGTGGACATCTGGGAGGATTTCTGGCCCAACGGTAAATTTAAATTTGATGAAAGATGAAATTCATTTAATGAAAGTTTTGGTTTTGCTTCTATTTGATATGACTTTGGTGACAGGGTTGGAGCACCTCATTTGGTGCTTTTCATCAAATTTCAAATTTGATAAAGCATCTGATGTTGGATTGGAAATGCTGTTAGACAACTCCTTTCCCGTTTGCTTCTCTCTCTCATAGACTCGTCATTTCCTTTCTTTCTCGTTCTCTCTCTTCTCACTTCCCTTGTTATCATTTGTATAGGATTGTTGCTATGCCTTTAGGGTTAAGACTATAAAGAGGAGGAGAATTTAAAATTGATTTATAATTAATTGGATAGTTAGAGTTTATTTGGATTATATCACGCCTTACTTTTCTGTACATCTTTTAATAAAAATTCAAAAAATACATTATTTAAATCACCCCAAATAACCCCTATTTTTTTTTATTTTTTTTATTTTTTTTATTTTTATTTTTAAGGAAGGGGTCTAAAAGTTAAGCATAATAGACAGATAAATTAAGCGTTTACAAGACAATGGTAGAAGGATCCTCTATCATTATCAAAAAGTTGTAAAGAAATACAATTAACATAAAGCAAAATGGTGAAATTTGAATCACTATTGTTGAGCCCTTTGTTAGCAGGGATGTCAGCACACTTGTTCCCTTTACGAAAGATATGCTCAAGCCGAGGTAGATGAAGCTGATCAAAGAGATGCGTGCAATCAGAAATGATATTATGATAAAGATTGAAGTCATTGTCTTTGTCTTTATTGGCAAGAATGTTTATCACGACTTAGAAGTCCATTTCAATCAATAAGGGTGACAAATTATGAGTGAGTACAAGATTTAAACCATCACGAAGGGCCCAAAGTTCAGTTGCTAAATAGGTTGTAGAGTCAATATTTCTTTGTGAAACCTATTACCCATTGAGAGGGAGATTTATAATCTGACTTTGGGCCGTGGTAAAAGCCGGACAGAAGATGGCCAAACACGTTTGGGCCAAGCTAACTTGGGCCTATTTAGAGGTGGTTTTGCTCGGTCGAGGTCCAGGACCAAGTTGGGGCCGAGCTACTTGGGCTTGTCTACGTCCAGAATCGGTGTTGCTCGGCCGAGGGTCAAGTCCCGTGTATGGGCCGAGCTTACTTGGCCGAGATGGTCACCTGCCAACCCGGGTTCCATGGTTCGCACGTTTAGCTCGGCGGGAAGGCTTTCTGTTTGCCGGCTCGACCTGTCTGGAACTCGGCTTTACCGAAATGCTTCTGAGCTCGGTTGTTATGGAGCTCAGCGAGTGAACACTGGGACTCGTTATGTAGCCCGGTCGTGTGAAGCCGAGGTGATGCCGCCGGGCTGCCGAGTTCCTGGTAATGTTGCCTAGCAGTTTAGTTAGGTGGTGTTCGCTGAATTTGTGTTGACAGATGGGAGAGCAGCTCCACGTGTCAAGAGACTAATGGGTGCAGAGTTGAGCGCAGAAAGTATATAAGTATAACTGCGCCCCCCATGCTGGGGATGGAACATCATTTGGTGAGAAACACTCATTGTGATATATCTCTCTCTTCCTTTCTCTCTTCCTGAGTGTGTGTGCTAACTTGACTGTCGGAGGGGTTTTTCGGCCACACACCGCCAGGTAGCTCACCGTCGTTGTGCTCGCAGGTCGATCAGATAGACAAGGAGCTTGGACGAAAGGAGTACGGCCTCCGCGGAATATTTGCTCCCTATACAATTGGCGCCGTCTATGGGAAGTTTGATAGACAAAACCTTGTCTTCCAAGCTCATCTGATCACATTCCATAGCGAACAACGACGAAATACCGTTGTCCCCCATCGACGGTGTTACCCCGGAGTCAGCCAGACGGAGAGACGGACTCCCCGCCGTTCCAAACATGGCGGACCTGGAGACTTCCCTAGGAGGATATTCAAGAGACACGCGTGATAAGCGCGCTAGGAGTTTTGGTCACTCGTGGAGCCCAGACGAACACCGGCGGCGAAGAGAATTGCACGCTAGATGTCTGGAGCACAAGTTAAGGGACCAAGACGCCGTTATCTGGAGAATGGCGGCAGAGATGGAAGCTCTCAAACGGCATGTCAAAGGGAAGGGTGTTGCTGGAGTGGGAGACCATAGTGAGCGCACCCAACCACGCCGTTCAGGCAGTCAGAGCCAGCGACACACTCCCTTCCTTTCTATCACCAGAAGTTATAGGGTTGGAGATTTCGACGCGCCTGTAGAGAAGTCTAGTGCGCAAGATAGTACCTATCAACCCTCACGTCCGGCGACGACGTCGAGATATTCCTACTCCGCTCGCTCAGAGGACTTGCGGGTAGTCTTGAATGAGCGGGCTCACCGACGAGAGACTCAGAGGGTGCCGGCGCTCCAGCGGCTATCTTACGGGGGTCACGCCAGTGAGGGGGTCACGCCAGTGAAGAGGTCATAATGCCGCCACCTCGCCCAGCCGTGCCTCTCCTTCTAGACATAGATTTGGCGAGGCTGAACGCCACCCCCTTCTCCCTTGAGATAAAAACCACAGCGCTCCCCGCGGGCTTTCACCAGCCCAAGTTTACGCTCTACGACGGAAAGACCGATCCATACATGCATGTAAGCCACTTCCGGCAGGTCATGGCCGGACATAGGCACAATGACACTCTTATGTGCCTTATCTTCCAGTCGAGTTTGGGCGAGCTGGGCTTGAAATGGTTTGAGAGGCTGCCGGAGGGAAGCATCAAAAGGTGGCAGCAGTTGGCGGAAGCCTTTGTGACTCATTTCAAGACCAACACTAAAACGCCAAAGGAGGTGGACCACCTTCTCAGTGTCAAAATGGAGTCGAGCAACACACTCAAGGCATACAATTCCAGATACTGGGAAACCTTCAATTAGATTTTAGATTACCCGATCAATTTGGCAATCACCCAATATAAGCGCGGTCTCCCGGTCGGACATAGGCTGCGGGACTCGCGTACCATGAACCAGCCGACATCCATGGGCCAACTAATGCAGCGCATCAATGAGCACATCCGAGTAAAGGATGATGCGGCGACGTCCACCGCGAAGACAACTCTGGTGGTAACAGACAAGAGGTCGGCTGGCAAGGTACACGCGGTTGGGCAGGAGACTAACCGTCCAAATGATCGCGCCGAGGAATCTGACCGTGGGTCAAATCATCGAAATCGGGGAAGGGGTCGTCAAAATGACCGAGCTGAATACCCCCGCGATGACGTAGCTGATGCTAACAGAAGGTTGAAAACTCGGACGGGCATCACCACGGTCTTTAAGATTCCAATCTATCGCATACTTAGTGAAATCTGTGACGAGGATTACGTCCGATTTCCTACTAAGTTAGGCGACGCGCAATAGGGCTTCAATCCGCGGTACCGCTGCATATATCACCGGGAGCGAGGACACCGGACAGAGGACTGTTTGCCTCTGAAGCAACACTTGGAGGAGTTAGTCGCAGCCGGACACTTAGATCTTTACATTAATGGGGGTGTTAAGGTCGCACATCCCGCCCCGACTGATCCGCATGGACCGGATGACTTGGAGGTGCCCCCTCAAGGAGTGGTTAATGTGATCCACAGCATAGTGGAGCCAGCGCGTATATGCGAGCTCCGAGGAATGATCAAAAAGGCGGAACACATGAGGGAAGTTTTGTCAGTCCAGCCCGCGACCAAAAGGTGGAAGATCGAGGAAAAAGACGTGATTAGTTTCTCCACAAGGGACATAGAGCGCATTCAAACGCCATACAACGACGCCCTAGTGGTCACTCTCCGCGTCAAAGAGTTCAATGTCAAGCGCATCTTGATTGACCAGGGAAGCTCGGTTGAAATTATGTATTACGACGCGTTCAAGCAACTCAAACTCCGAGATACAGACTTGGCTTCGGCAACTTCGCCACTGGTAGGTTTCAACTCGCAACCGGAGTGGCCTTTGGGAAAAATAATTCCACCGGTCAAAGCCGGATCCGTAGTCAAGCAGGTGGAGTTATGGGTATTGCAGGTGCCGTCTATATACAATCTGATCCTCGGTAGGGGCTGGCTTCACGCTATGCAGGCTGTAGCGTCGACCTACCACCAGGTTATGAGATTTCCCTCGGCTATGGGGGAAATTGAGGAAATTTGGGGCGATCAAGTCATGTCGAAGCAATGCTTCGTGGCAGTGAACGGGAGCCAAGCCGCCAAAGGCTTCGTGCAAATGATTAAAGGCCCAGGAGACCAGAGTGTCCTTGATGACGTGGGCACCAGGGCCGAAGACAAAGCTGTTGAAGAATTGGTGGAAGTACGGATCGACATGGAAAGTCCAAACAAGTTCTTTTTGCTCGGATCAAGCCTGACCGCTCAAGAAAGGACCGAGATGGTAGAGTTCCTGATGGCAAATATTGAAGTCTTCACATGGTCGCCCCATGACATGCCTGGCATCGATCCAAGTTTTATTTGCCACCAACTCAATGTTTTCCCTGATGCACGGCCAGTCATACAAAGAACAAGGAGATCGGCTCTTCATCACACCGAGGTAGTCGCGGAGGAGGTAAGGAACTTGCTTGAAGCACGGGCTATTCAGGAAGTGCACTACCCTCGGTGGATTTCAAACACAGTTGTAGTACCCAAGAAGAATGGGAAGTGGCGAGTTTGCGTCGACTACAAGACCGTCAACCGAGCTTGTCCTAAAGACAACTTTCCTCTGCCCAGAATAGACCAGCTGGTGGATTTAACAGCCGGACATAAAAGGCTCAGTTTCTTGGATGCCTACTGCGGTTATCATCAGAGTGCCATGCATGGCCCCGACCGTGAGATAACCTCTTTTACCACTCCAAGGGGACTCTTCTGCTATCGAGTCATGCCTTTTGGTTTGAAGAACACCGGGGCAACTTTCCAAAGGATGGTGACCAAAATGTTCGCCCCTCTGGTAGGCCGGACGATGGAGGCTTACATCGATGACATGGTGGTCAAAAGCAGGCATCAGGCAGACCACTTGTCTGACCTAGCTGAGATGTTCGCCATACTCAAACAGCACAAGCTACGCTTGAATGCGTCCAAGTGTGCCTTCGGCGTGGGATCCGGGAAATTCCTAAGCTTCTTAGTCATAAATCGAGGCATCGAAGCAGACCCCACACAAATCAAAGCCATACAAGAATTAAAGCAGCCCAACTCGGCGAAGGACGTGAATCGATTCATAAGCCGGTCATTAGATCGCTGCCGCCCTTTCTTTCGAGCCCTAAAATCCAAGTTTTCGTGGGACGAGGAATGTGACAGGGCTTTGGCCGAGCTAAAGGTGTATCTGTCTTCTGCTCCATTATTGGTGACACTAAAGCCCGGTGAAGAACTCTACATTTATCTGGCCGTTTCTCAGCATGCAGTTAGCACAGTGCTTGTCCGGTCAGAAGGAATCCAGCATTTCCCCATCTTCTACATGAGTAAAACCTTGCTACCGACAGAGTCGAGATACTTGCCGCTGGAAAAACTTGCTTTGGCGTTGATGATGGCCTCCAGGAAATTGGCGCACTATTTTCATGCTCACACAATCATCATTTTGACCGAGTTCCCACTCAAAGCTTTGTTCGAGCGGGCGGATTTCTCCGGTCGAATCCTCAAGTGGGTGGTCGAATTGGGACAATTCGACGTCAAGTTCTAACCCTGAACTGCCATAAAAGCATAGACATTGGCCGATTTCATTGCTGAATTCTCACCTGGAATTCATTCAGTATGCCCGATGGATCTTGCCACGGCAACCGAGGAGGTGAATGCAGTCTCGCCAGAAATTGCACAGCAGGGCGATGTTGGTGACGCGGAAATTGCGTGCCCCGCCATAGAACCTCCAGTCGGCATAGTACTGCAGCACGGCGATGCGACGCTGGACTTGGGTATAGCAATTCAACCTGTTGGATCCGGTGCTGCATCGCCGAGGGGGGATGAAGAACAGCCAAGCTATCACAATCCCATCGACCTTCAAGCCTCCTAGGACCCCTCAGAGTGTTGGAAGCTCTTTGTCGGTGAAATGTGGAAACTTTTTGTAGATGGAGCCTCAAATCATCACGGTGCCGGGCTGGGCATAGTTTTGATCTCCTCAGATGGTCTGACCATTGAACACTCTATCACACTCGGATTCCCTGCGTCAAACAATGAGGCTGAGTACGAGGCGCTGTTGGCCGGACTTAAGAGCGCTCTCCAGTTGCACGCATCCGAGCTGATGGTTTACAGTGATTCCCAACTTGTTGTCAACCAAGTGTCTGGGGTCTACGAAGCTAAACATGACAGAATGGCAAAGTACCAAGCTCTGGTAAGAGACCATATCAAGCGGTTTCAGGTGATAAGGGTCCAACAAATTGGACGGAAAGAAAACGGCCGTACGGATGAGTTAGCCGGTCTGGCTTCCATGGTCGACAAAACATCTCCTAGTCCTCTCCTGATTGAGTTTCTTCTAAGGCCTAGTGTTGAGGAACCTGAGCAAACAGAAGTACTCTACACCGAGCTTGGCTCTTCTTGGATGGACGCTATTATCCTCTTCCTAAAAGAGCGGACCCTTCCGGCCGATAAAAAGGAAGTGCATAAAGTCCAGGTGAAGTCAGAGCGATTTTGGCTCTCTCCATTTAGCGCTTTATACAAGAAGTCTTTCACCGGTCCTTACCTCAAGTGTGTACACCCAAATAGCGTGGAAGCTTTCCTGTACGAGATTCATGAAGGCATATGCGATAGTCACATCAGGGGAAGATCTTTGGCCTATGGTGCTATCTCGTAAGGATATTGGTGGCCGTGCATGCAAGCGGATGCTCAGAAATATGTTCGCAAATGTGAGAAGTGCCAGAAGTTCGCCCACCAAATTCACCAGCCGGCCAGAGAACTTCTTTCTCTCACAAGCCCTTGGCCTTTTGCGATGTGGGGGCTGGACATAGTGGGACCATTCCCAACGGCACCAGGCAACTGGAAGTTCTTCATCGCGGCTACGGACTACTTCACCAAATGGGTTGAAGCTGAGCCCTTAGCAACTATCAAGAGACATTAAACGGTTTGTCTGGCAGAATGTGGTAACGCGGTTTGGCGTCCCCAAGATTCTGATTTCTGATAATGGCACCCAATTTGACGGGCGTTTATTCAGAGGATTTTGTGAGGAATTGAAAATTGAATTCTACAACTCCATCCCGGCTTACCCGCAGTCTAACGGCCAAGCCGAAGCATTAAATAAGACCATTCTTGATGGGTTGAAGAAAAGACTTGAGAAAGACAAAGGAAAATAGGCCGAGGAACTCCCAAGTGTCCTTTGGGCATATCGAACGACCCCGAGGTGATCTACCGGGGAAACTCCTTTTGCTCTGGCGTACGGCATAGAAGCGGTTATCCTATTGGAAATCGGCATGCCCACCATCCGCAGTGAAAATTTTGAGCTCGAGTTGAATTCTGAGGTAGTCACCCTGGAATTGGACCTAGCTAAAGAGCGCCGAGAAAAAGCTTTGATCCACGTGGCCGCATACCAACAAGAATTGTCCAAGAAATACAACAAAACCGTGCACCACAGACCGTTCAAAGTGGGCGATTGGGTTCTAAGGAAGGTTATGGGCAACACACTGGTGCTGGGCTGTAAACGTCCCCGAACGCCCCGGGAGGGTTAAGTCCCGTTCGGTTCACATTGGGTTCACTACAGTTCAAAGGACTCAATTTGTCACGGTTCTAAATCTGAACCAAAGAGTCCAACTCTGGCAAATCATTTTGAGAAAGAAAACAGATTTTTGAAAAGTAGTGCCAAACATGGACTGCTTTGCCAGATTACAGAGTCGCCACCTAAATATTTTTAAAATGGGAAATTTAGGAAACCCTGACTCGGTGCCGAAGGCCACGTGTCCGTCATCACCAAAGTGACTTGGCTCGGGAGCTTGGGTACGATCGGGGAAGGTCAGCTATGAGCACCCCCTCTCGCCCGGTCCGAAGACCGGCCTTTACTAACCATGATATCCAATTTTGAAAACGTTATGTGTTCTTATTCCGGTTATTAGCCTAGATTTACTATGTTATGCGCACAGCAAACAAGTATAGACTAGATTGCCTAATTTGGGAATAAACATTGCATATCCGTTCGTTTTGAAAACAGTTCGAAATTGCTACTCGCAAGTAGGCTAAAATACGGATTTCAACGAGTTATTCCAACTCAAGCAACCCAACCTCCACCCACAGGCATTCAAACAGTTTATCTCACATAAGCATTTAGCCGCATGGTAAGCATACTGTCATGTTAGCATTCACACGCATGTGGTATGCTAAAGCAAAAATACTTACATCGTACTCCGTGCCAAAACAATAAACTAGTTAGCAAAACATGCATGACCTAGTTCATGTTAAATGGCTAATGCAACACAAGCATAGGTGCAATCTAGAGAAGGCTCGGCTAACCCTAAACATGGCATATAAAATGCGCGAGTAGCACGTATTCAATTTGGAAATCGAAAATTGCAATGCAGTTTGTATGATGTACCGAGCCCGGTGCATGTAAACAAATGCATGAATGCACGCATGCATTGCATAAGGTATGCTAATTTTAAATGTGCCCTAATCTACCATCGTAAGCAGGTAAATGAAAGGGAAGAAAGAAGTGGGGATTGGAAGACATATACCCACTCACACACACTTATTACAATTTTGCCCTCACTCAGAGGGACCAAAAGAATATACAAAACCGAATAACTAATTAACTACGCAAGCTAATTAATTATTACAAATTAACTAAATTAACCAAATAAATTAATTAATCTAATTAAAAAGTAAATCGCCTCGGGATGAGGGCCCAATGCAGCACGCGCTCGGGACTGGCTCGGGATCGCACTGCCATGCAAGTGTGCCTCTGTTTTCCCTGTTATCCTCCTCTGAAGGCCGCCAAAGTCTCAGGACTACTCCTCAGAGCACTGGAGATTACCACCGGCTGGGGTAGAACACCACCGGCTGAATAAAGAAGCCATCGGCACAAAATGAAGCTATCGGCTACTGGTACATTGCCGGTCGGCACTAAATACTGCCGGCCGGCACTGAATGCCTGCAGAACCTGCAACTCACAGCAGCAGAGGACAACAACATGCATGGCAATACAATTCAAGCCATTTATGCACCAAACACACTCCCTATCATGTTAGTGACTCAAAGGGGCATGTGCCTTGATTCCCGGACCACCAATCACGCATTTCCATGCATGATGGTCCAAAGAACCAAGAGTGCAAATTTGATTTCAAATGCATGCAATGCCAACAAGCAAACAAGGGTGCTCAACCTCCATCATACTTCACCTCAAGAGGCCAAGCATGCATGCTCATGCAATGCAACTCTAAGCATGTTATCTAGCATGCAACATGAACAATGCAACATACTTATGCGAAAGGTTCAAGCGAGCATTCAAGACAAGCATGCAAACCAATTAAATGATGATCTTATACATGACTTAGGCAACTCAAATGGGCCTAAAATCAGTGGCCAAAATGCCCAAAATTGGGGTCTAAGCACACATGCACATATGCATAAGTTAAGGCACCAACACTTAAGCACAATTAAGCAACTCTTAAACACATCTAAGAGGCACAAACATGGACTATTAGCATACATGAAAAGCTCTGAAATTCATGCAAAACATAGTGCCAAATCAACTAACAAAGCAAGCCAAATAAGGCATACAAATGGCTCAAGCATTAAGGCAAGCCCATGAGGCTTTGAACCACACTTATGCAAAGCAAACATGGCATGCATTGAACAATCTAAAACATAGTTTTAGCATGTTAAAACAAAGCCAAATGGCTACTTAGATGGCATCTAAGAGGCTTAAGCACAAAGGCATGCAACATGACTAAAACATGGAGCATTCAACACATGCTTTTAAAGCATTAAAGAGGCCACTAAGGCAAGCATACAAGCGCACCAAAGGGTCTGAAATAACATGTTAAATGGTTCCAAACCATCAAAATGAAGCAAGCAAGGCATGCTACACACTCATGCTCTTAAGGCCAACAAGCCAAATACAAAGAGGCTACAAGATGCATGCTAAGATTGACCAAAATGACTTAGGACAGACCTAAAGCATGGCAAAATAAGCATACAAGCTTCATGGATCTAAGCCTAAAACATGCTAGAAAGAAGGCATACAAACCTAGAGCAAGTTAAGGCAATACAAGGCATTACAAAGCATCTATGCAAAACATGCAAGGAGGGCTAAAACCAACTTAGAAACATGTTATATCATGGCAATATAAGCATGAAATGCGGCCAAGACATGCTCAAAACACAACCAAACATGGTGCTCCTTTGGAGGCCAAAACTTGTCCTTTTCAAGGACATTAAGGAAAAGGGGTGGCCCCCTCCTTCTTGAGACTCTAAGGCATCATCTCCACCACTGAAATCCCTCAAGATTTCAGTGGTGAAGAGATCCTAACACCAAAGTCTCGGATCTCTTACAAAATGGCACAAAAAGTGGCCTTTTCAAGGCCTAAGGGTGGTCAAACCTACCCAAACCACCAAACACTCTTAATAAACAATGAAGAGGGTTAAAAAATAGAACTTTTATGTGTTAATCACTAAGCACAAAAACAGTTCTAAACTAGGTAAAAACAAGGTGCAAGAATGGGGTAAAAAGGGGTAGTTTTGTTACCTTTGAAGACCTCTTCACCAAAGATGATGTTGTTGCTTCCTTAAGCTCCAAATCAGTCAAGAACACCAAGAACAACCTCTTGGAACCTCAGTAGCAAGAGGAAGGTGAAACACTAGGTGTTGGTGGACAATAGTATGACAATACACACACACTAAGCTTAAGGGAGAGAAAGAGAGATATAAGATAGATATGGAACTCAAAACCCTAAACCAGAGCTTCTCCTATGTCTAACTCTCCTAAACTCTCCAATTTTTCTAACCCTTGAGCCAAGAGAGGAACCCCTCTCTTATAGGCCACCAAAGCTTACAAGCTAAGTCAACCAAAGGCTCATCCCCTCCATACACGTGTATGGAGAGGAAGCAAAAGTTAAACAGCTGTCTAAAAATATCTCATAAAGCAGCTGTACAGTGGTCGGCAGGGCAAAATGGTCATTTTGCCAAAACAAGTGCCGATCGGCACAAAATAGTGCTGACCGGCACAATATAGTGCCGGTGGCAACACCAGCCAGCCGGTGGTCTCTAGCCAGTGCCGGTGGTGTGTGGGGATGCCTCACAAAGCATTCCCTGCCCTTCCAAGGCAAAACACAAGTGTTTGGTGCAAAACCGAACACAAAACGGTCGAGTTCGGAGATCCTGAGGCAAGGCGCGCGAGCCGAGAACTCCGGGAACTCCAAACGAACACAAACATGGATAATCACCGAGTGTTCCAACGGTGACGTCCAAGTCTAGAGGACGGTCAAAAATGGGGTGTCTACAGTTGCCCCTCTTTGACAGAACTCAGAAGTCATAACAATGACGGGAGTGAATGTCAAAGCCCAGAGACGACCCATTTTTGACAAGGCCGAAGACTCAGACAAACATGCACGGCAAGTAAGATATGTGCCCGAAGGCAGGGGCAAAAATGCAACTGAAAATGCAAGAAGCCGGGCATAACTTATGATCATGCAAAGAAAGCTGTAACGAAACACGCATGCAACAGTTTTAAGCTAGCAAACCCCAATCTACACTACAATGCAGAAAGGGTGTATGAGAATTGTGCAATTCTCGATACGTCTCACTCGGGAGATACAATACCTGCGCGGCTCGTCCGGTTTCACCGGCCTCGAATGAACCGTACATACAATATCGTGCCTGCAAAGAAAGCAAACTTAACAGGTGCAATATTGTTAGCAACATGCATGACAATGCAGAATGGAGTGCACAAAACAGTGCAATGATATGCAATTGAATCTAAATGTAATGCAAATGATATGCAATGTATACAAAACTATGTATGAACAATGCAAATAGAAATGCAATACAATTGAAACTATATGCAAACTACATGCAAGGCAATTGAATCATGATTCATCCATGAGCGATTCGAAACCACACAAATGTCAAATAGATTGATGGAGGTAACAAGTCTGTCTACCATAGAAAAGGTGTCGAAGCCCTCAAGGCGCGAGCGCACGCAGAACTATGAATAATGTAGACAGACACAAGAACAAGTATTGGGTGGAATGACATAAGTGGGGTGACGACCCGCTGAGGAAAGAACAATGATCCTAATGCCAGATGCAACGATTACACTACAATGTAATATGATGGATAGATGATACAATGGATATGGCACGCGGGCCAAACCAAATCTCGCCTAGGAAGGGCATGTACACGTACAAGCCATGTCTAACATAGAAAAGGTGCCGCAACCTCAAACCAAGTTCATCAAGGAGTAGGCGTGATGCACATGAACCATGCTTTGACGTGAAAAGTAAGGGCACATACCAGACCAAGCTCAACAAGGAAAGGCGCAAGCCATAGATGGAGGCAATGCAGTGAATGCATGCAACTAAAATGCAACCTAGATGGATGCTCACAAAATGAATGCATGACAATGCTCGTGATGCAATGACCATGATTGCAGCTTTCCCTATTCTTCCAACGGGATGGTATACTAGGTTGGTTCAGTATCCAGAATTGAGACGTATACACATTACCTTAACCTATGGGGCTTCCATACAGGTTTCAAGCCGAGGGTACACCCCCTGGGTATTTAAACCAGACTTTAGTCTCGGAAATCCCGAACCTTTGCGTTCTAGGCATGAGCCGTTCGAACTCTAGTTTTCACCGTCCCCGTTGGTCTCCTAGGAACTCACCGCAAACACGGAAGTCGTTCGGGCACGACAAACACCGAAGGAATTGCACCTTCAGAGGATTTAAGGTCTCCTAGACCGGAATGCGAAATGTATGCATGACATATGCACTACCTACAATGATGCATGACAATGCGATATTTACAATGCGATGCATGGTAATGCGGATGAGGCACGCATGCCGATGTATCGAAGGTTTTGCACCCTCCAAGGATTTAAAGTCTCCTAGACCGTGCGTGTTTTTGGTCCCGCCGGACCCTCGTTTCGGGGCAACGCAAGTGTGGTGCGCCAAAATAGCGCGATGAAATGCATGCCAAATGCAATGAGGGGCAACTTGACACGCCGAAGGTCTTGCACCTCCCGAGGACTTAAGGTCTCCTAGACCACGCGTGTTTAAGGTCCCGCCGGACCGGCTGTGGGGCGATGCATGATAATGCAAATGGAGTGTGCGCACCAATGCACCGAAGGTCTTGCACCCTCCAAGGATTTAAGGTCTCCTAGACCGGGCGTGTTTAAGGTCCCGCCGGACCCTAGTGTGGAGAATGATGCAAAGCATAAATGCATGACAATGCTCGTAATAAAATGCATGACAATGCAATCAAGCGGGTTTAAGGTCTCGACGGACCGCGCGTGTTTTTGGTCCCGCCGGACCGGCTTTGGGGTAATGATGATGAGATGCGCGAAAGAGCGCGATGAAATGCATGCCAAATGCAACGAACGGTGTACGTCAGTGTACCGAAGGTCTTGCACCCTCCAAGGATTTAAGGTCTCCTAGACCGTACATATTTAAGGTCTCGTCAGACCGTAATGCAAAATGTAATGCTCATGAGGCACGCACACCTCGAGATACAATGACATACAAAATGAGGCACGCATACCTTATCAGATGGAAAATGAAATGCAAAACGAGGCACGCGTACCTTGAAATGCAATGAAATGCGAGATGAGGCACACGTGCCTCATCGGATGGAAAATGAAATGCAAAACGAGGCACGCGTACCTTGAAATGCAATGAAATGCAAGATGAGGCACACGTACCTCATCGGATGGAAAATGAAATGCAAAACGAGGCACGCGTACCTCGAAATGCAATGAAATGCAAGATGAGGCACACGTACCTCATCGGATGGAAAATGAAATGCAAAACGAGGCACGCGTACCTCGAAATGCAATGAAATGCAAGATGAGGCACACGTACCTCATCGGATGGAAAATGAAATGCAAAACGAGGCGCGCGTACCTCGAAATGCAATGAAATGCAAGATGAGGCACACGTACCTCATCGGATGGAAAATGAAATGCAAAACGAGGCACGCGTACCTCGAAATGCAATGAAATGCAAGATGAGGCACACGTACCTCATCGGATGGAAAATGAAATGCAAAACGAGGCACGCGTACCTCGAAATGCGATGAAATGCAAGATGAGGCACGCATACCTCATTGGATGGAAAATGGAATGCAAAACGAGGCACGCGTACCTTGAAATGCGATGAAATGCAAGATGAGGCACGCATACCTCATCGGATGGAAAATGGAATGCAAGTGAGGCACACATACCGCACTGAAATGTAAAATGATGCAAGTGAGGCACGTGAGGTAGCACACCTCACGTGGATCAAGATGGAATGCAAAATAATGCAAAATGATGCACGTGAGGTAGCACACCTCACGTGGATCAAGATGGAATGCAAAATAATGCAAAATGATACACGTGAGGTAGCACACCTCACGTGGATCAAGATGAAATGCAAAATGAAACACGTGAGGTAGCACACCTCACGCGGATCAAAGTGAAATGCAAAATGATGCGAAATGATGCACGTGAGGTAGCACACCTCACGCGGATCAAGATGAAATGCAAAATGAGACACGTGAGGTAGCACACCTCACGCGGATCAAAGTGAAATGCAAAATGATGCGAAATGATGCACGTGAGGTAGCACACCTCACGCGGATCAAGATGAAATGCAAAATGAGACACGTGAGGTAGCACACCTCACGCGGATCAAAGTGAAATGCAAAATGATGCACGTGAGGTAGCACACCTCACGCGGATCAAGATGAAATGCAAAATGAGGCACACATACCTCATTGATTGTAAAATGCAAAACGAGGCACGCGTACCTCGAGATGCAATGAAATGCAAAATGAAAGTGCAAGTATGACACGCATGCCACAAGGAACGTAAAACAACGCAAGTGTGACATGCATGCCGCACAGAAATGTAAAACAGTGCAAGTGTGACACGCATGCCACACAGAAATGCAAAATGGTGCAAGTCACAAGGGACATGCAAAACGGCGCGATGCGACGCACCGGGCAGTGTGATGAATGCAAGCAACGCACACGGGACAACTTTTGAATCTTATAAAAGACAAAAGGATACAAAAGGATACAATCTTTGCTTGAATCTGAGCGCCACGCACAGAAGACAGGGTCCGAGGTCAAAACGGAGGTCGGTTGAGCATCGGGGATGCACTTTCTTGCACTTTCTTGAGCTATGAAGACCCAAAACTCCTCAATTTGCCAAAACAAGGCCTTGGGAACACCACCGGCTGGGTGGGAAGGCTACCGGCTGCCACCGGCTGCCTAAACTTCTCCACCGGCACAATAATGTGCCGACCGGCAGAAAGTTGCTGATCGGGGACAGTTTCGACTTTTCGCCACGGGTCTTTTAAAATAGGGCTTGAAACCCTATTCTACTCACTTCTCTACCGCCGAAAAACTCTTGCCTCTCTTTCCAGAGTGTTTTTCTCTCATCTTTCGTCGATTTCCTCGCGTTTTACGCCCGTTTTACCGTCGGATTCGCGATATTCTTCTCGTTCCGGACATTTTCGACCGATTGAAATTCCGTTTCGGAGTCTCTTTCTCAGTTTTCACCTTTTCGGGACTTGTTCCCCTCGATTTTCTCTTCATTCTCGTGTATTTTCATCTTCCGGCCTTTCTGGCCATTTTCGACCCGCCCGGGGTTGACTTTTTCGGTCGACCTTTCACATTCCGACCCGGTTTTCCTTTTTCGGCTATTTTCTCAGCCCCATTACTATGGCAGACGATGTTCCACATGTCGGGACTCCTCCGGATCACGAGATGGATCCCGGGGTCGAGCTCCTCCCTCTGAGCGAGCACTCATTTGATCCGGCGACCTACCGGCCGGCTATCCACATTCTACCACTCGATGGACTTCGCCACTTCCGCGGCTTCGACCGAGCGCTGGACCCGGAGCTTCTTCTGCGTGAGCCGGCCTCTCACTTGTCCTTCGGCGCTTCCGAGGTAACATCTTGATCTACTTTAATTTCTGCAATGTAGGACCTTTAACTGTCAACTGCCATAGCTGATTACATTCCTTAACTGCTTTAGATCTGATACACTGTGCGCTGTAGTAGATTGTAGACAACCTCACAACTGATATCTGCTTAGGACCGACACACATGCACACTCACTGCACTAGCCTGAATCACCCAAACACACGGCACACATTGCACTTTTGACATGAACTCACCGACACCCGGTGCTTACTTGAATCTGAAAACTCGCACGCATGCTAGACTTGCACTGAATCACACAAACACGCAGACGCATCACACGTTGGTAATTCACTGAAACATACCGGGACCCGGCATCCGTTTGAACTTTGAAAAACACGCACACATGTTATGTTTACACTGATCCCCATGGGAGTACTGACACATCACAGGCCGCAGTCCACCTACTGGTGCACTGAAACCTGACATTTGCTTGCATCTGAAAAACGTGCACACGTGCACCAAGTTTACACTGGACCACTCGAAATACACTGATGCATCGCGCGCCGTAGTTTACCGTAAGCACACCGGTACCTGGTTTCTGTTTGAATCTGAAAGACTTGCACGCATGCTAGATTTGTACTTACTTTAACTGTTTCTTCGAAACTGTACATTTCATATTGATTCGCAACTGTTTGTTTGTAAACAGGGAGATTCCCATGCCATCCGCGGGTATGGGAATACCGTCGCTCGAGAGTGGTATGCTGAGCTACCTGACGCAGTCCGTCAGATCGTCGATCGGGCCGGCTTCGGCGCATTTTGCAGGGGATTGTCCAGACTTACCGCTTGCAGGCCTCTCCTCGCGGCCCTGGCAGAGAGGTGGTGGGACACCACTGATTCATTCCACTTGTCGATGGCAGGGGACATGACGATGACTCCTTACGACTTCGCGATGCTTACCGGCATCGGGGTAGGGGGTGATCCGATCCCCTTCGACATTGACATGGGTGAGTGGACCGCGGCCCAGGTCTACTTGCTTGGCGAGGCACCGCCTCTGGCGCGCCCTGGCTTTGTCAGGTATTCCTGGTTCGAGGTTCAGTTCAGGGTCCAGCCCACCCTCATCGACGCAGCCCCGATGACCCAGGAGGCCGTGGAGCAGTACGCATGCGGTTTCTTGATGTTTTTGCTAGGGACGACCCTCTTCGCCGACCGGGCGAACACAGTGCCCCTCTGTCTTCTCAGCGCACTGGTAGATGTCAGAGATATTTTGCGCTTTGACTGGGGTGGCGCGGCTCTGGCCACCCTCTACGGCTACATGAGCTCAGTGTCCCGTGGCAGCGGGCAGTTGCTCGGAGGCTACTGGCGAGCTTGGGAGGTATGTCTTCTTCTCTGCTTTACATTTCCGCTCTTCATACTTTCTGCATTCTGCACTGTACACTGCTCACACTGACTGTATACTGTACACACTGCACACACATACTCTGCTTTTCACTGACTGTATATTGCACACACGGCACACACATACTCTGCACAATACACTGCACAACACACGGCTCTGCTATCTCTGCTTTACACTGCCTTCTGCTTTATCTGATGGTCATACTGACATCTGTTTTGCAGTTGTGGGTGTATGCCTACTTCCCCAGGCTGGAGCCAGTGCCGGAGACGAAGACTCCCCTGGTCATCCCTTTCTCGCGCCGTTACGATGGGAGGTGCACACGGCGACCTCGAGATACCTTCAGCTTCTACCACCGATTCTTTGACACCATCACCTCTGCCGAGGTATATTTTACTTACAGTTCATTTAAATTTCGCTTTGCATTTGTGTATTTTGATAACCAGTAAATAACCAACTGTTTCGATCCAGGTCATCTGGCGGCCGTGGGCTGTGGTGCCGGCAGGCATTCAGGATCGGTTCGCCGGTGCGGAGGAGACCTCTCGTTACCGGATTTTGCTAGAGGGCCCGGTCTGTCGGGCTTGGTACCTGGGGGAGCGTTTCCTGCGCCAGACCCTCGGGTTGCCAGAACAGATAGTTCCGGTTCACCCTCCTGAGCACATGAGGGACACCGAGAGGTTTTCTCTGCAGCAGATGGAGGACTACACCCTTGGCTGGGACGAGGGCGGCTATAGGGGCGAGGGCGACTACTCTGAGTACGTCCGGACCTTCATTATGCGGCCTCTGAGCGGGGGTCGCCAGACTGAGCGAGGGAGTCCTGCGGTGCCGGCAGCTCGGGCAGAGGCAGGAGCAGGAGTGGGATCTTCGAGGAGAGCCCGAGTCCGAGGCAGGGGCGGGGTACAGAGGGGACGAGGGTCCGGTTGGCCCGCTCTGCCCACTATGCTAACGTACAGGGGGCAGGGTGGGGAGACCTACCAGATCCCCTTCGTTCCTCCCCCGGCTGGTCATGAGTTAGCCGGTATTCCCGACTTACCCCCGGTACGTTTTACTTCACTTTGCATCTTGCATTGTCATTCCATTTCAGTTTATTTGATATTCCGTAGAATACTAATGCATTCGATACTTTTGCAGGCTTCCTCCGAGTACACACGGCAGTCGGTGGAGCTGTGTGCCTCCCTGATGGGGATGCTGCAGCGGACCCTCGATGTCATGGCCGCCTACAGTCTTCCGGTACGTTCTTCTGACCACAGTCTCAAACCATACTCTGTTCCATACATACTGATGCACTACACCACATCTGATAAACTGCTCACGGCATTCACACACTGTACTCATACACTGCACTCTGTACTGATTAACTGCTCACGGCATTCACACACTGTACTCATACACTGCACTCTGTACTGATTAACTGCTCACGGCATTCACACTGTACTCATACACTGCACTCTGTACTAATTAACTGCTCACGGCATTCACACACTGTACTCATACACTGCACTCTGATATACTGCTCACAGCCTTCTGATGCATTTGCTTTTCGTATTTTTCAGCCTCCCTTTCCGATTCCGCCAGTGGGCGGCGCTCCTCCGGCTGGGCCTCCCCTTTCTACTCGGGATGGCAGGATATTCCCCCGTACCAGAGGGAGACACGCTCATGTCGGGAGCAGCTCGCGAGCACCAGTTCCAGGTGATGGCGAGTCAGAGATGGAGGCGGAGTCGTCCGAGGAGGAGACCGGGGATAGCTCGGGCTCGGGCTCTGACAGCGATGCTTCCGACGATGTCCCTGGGCTTCTGCCCAGGAAGAGGGCGAGGATGGATCCCCCGGTGTGAGGCCATTGATGATGATTACAGACTTCTGCTGTTTTTATTTTTTTTTTTTATTTCTTTTCTTGTACTTTTCTCTTTTTAGTAGATAGAGTACTTTGTACTGCCACAGGCAGATTTTGCTTTCTTCAAAACTTTGTATTTGAAAAGACGATGATATGAAACAAACTTTTATCTGAAAAGTTATTTTATTTACATACCTCGTACTTTGCATTGCACTGCATCATATTGCACCTCAAATGTAAATGATTACGACTTGTTGTCTGAAAATTGAGCACTTGCACTGTAATAATCGGATAACCAACCAACTAACAGCAAACAACCCAGACAAATCACTGCTCAAACTGAACAAATAGCCCATATTCTGCTGGGGATTAATCTGCACACAGCTCATAATACAATATTCGGTCCATTCTGCACACGGCAAACTTTGAACAATTGGCCCAATCTGACAAGATGGATCACCAAAACTGAGACAGTTGAAGTTGAAACACCTTCGGATGTCCCAAAATTTCCTTTCCTTCTCTTGCCTCGCATAAATGTAGAGAATGGCACAGCATTCTGAGCACAAACGATTGACTTTGGAAAAGGGATTTCACAAACGGGGTATCGAGCCTACAACTGAACACAGTGGAAATGACTCAAGTGAAGAAAATAAAAGGCACACGACCTAAACACAACGAGACACACTCGGAAAAGACTCAAAGCTAAATTGAGACCGACGAATCAAAGGACACGACACACGGACGTGCTTGAAAACAAAAGACCTTGAGGAGCCAATCCCTCCGGGCAGGTTTCCCACCCTTTCTGATTTGTGTGATTCTCACGCCACTCGGCCCTCAAGCTCGGTTTTTCTCTCAAAACCCTCTTGCTCACTTTTCTCTCGACTTACACCTCTCTATTCTTTATTCTCTCATTTTTCATCCCTCCCCAGGGTGGTTGATGGATGAATAGGAAGCGGCAGATTCATGCCGAATACAGCTGGCTCACGGCTATTTCTTCTGATAGATAAAGTGCTTTCCTGGCAGGCGCGTTGATGACAAGGGAGAGACAGAACACCTGGCTCAAACTGTGCCCCTAGTTCATTACTTTGACCATTTTTTTGTTTTCTTTCTAAAACAGTTTTGATCAAAATGAACGTCAGATTAACATGCTTGTTCAATTTTTGATTTGAAAATCATGCAAGTCAGGCCGTAAGCACTGAAAGTTTTCCTTTTTGGGTCCAAACATGGTCCAATTTTGAAAAATGGAATAGTTTTCGAGAAAATAGTCAACCTCAGTAAAAATTTTCAAAAACTATTTTCGCAAACGGTCAATGCTCGACATGGCGCGGAACCTACCCTCGAGATACGCAACCTCGGATCGGAGGCAATTTGGGAAAATTGCCCCTTGCTTGAAGGGGGGGAAGAGGGCAACGGAAAGTTGCCCCTAGTTTGGGCGGCAACTCAAGGCAACTTTATGGCGATATGAGGCAACGGAAAGTTGCCCCTTGCTTGGACGATGCCGCGGCATGCTCATCGATGATTGATCGCAACCGAATTCTCATGCACGGAGAGGACGAAGGCGGCCACAAACAATATATGGACACAGTCACCTTGACAGCATTGGTGGTTGGACTTCAGGAGGAAGTTGATCACGCAGCTCCAGTTGTTGCAACCGAGACATCGGATTCGGAGGAGGCAAAAGTAATCAAAACCATGACATGGACTGAGACGCTATGGAAGCGTTGGGGGCTGGACTTCAGAATGAAGTTGCCTACGTATCCCAAACATGGGAATCAAGCCTTACGTAGTTCCGGTTAAGGTACACTCGGGTATTTTAACCTTCACTATTTTTAGGCTCTTACTTTTGCCAAGGCGCCCAATGCGGGTTTTCGACCTTGCGAGCTTCTTTTCTTTCTTTTTCTCTTTTTTTTTTTTTTGCATTTTTTCTCTTTTTTTCTTATTTTTTGGTTTTTTGATTGATTTTTTTCTCTTTTGTATTTTTCTTTTGCTCTTACTTTTGCCTGGGTCGCCTTTCCGGGTTTTCAGCCCAGCGAGCCTCTAAAAGGGAAAAAGCGTAGCAAGTCCATGCCAAATGGTTTTCGAAATCAAAGCCTCCCCTTTTTCGGGAGAATGACCGTTGCAGTACTTTGCAGGAGAATCAATCACGGTTGCTTTGCAAGCTTCTTCCGGTGTGATCTGATCTTTTTGATCTGACTTCGGTACCTCTTGATCGGGGCTGCTTCGAGTCGGGCCACACGGGCTTCTCATTGATAGCTGACCATTGAACATTCTGGATGCTGGTCCAAGGTTTGAAAATGAGGGGTCGAGTCTCGAGGCTGAGAGCGATCCTAAGCTGCGCAATCCCGAGAGCGATTCCACACAGGTCTTCGCGGGACTGTGCAAAATATTTTGTTTTTGAAAGTTTTAAGAAGGCGACGAATCGCTCGCGCCGAAGACAGTGTGGAACCAGTCTGGATCAAGCCAGGGTCCCTCTCAGTACTCACGCTGACAAACCTGATTTCAATCATTAAGGGCTTAGCATGCCTCTCTTTCTTTCAATTTGATCAAAGTTTTGCAAATCCCAAGGAATTCCTTCCTCTTCGTTTTCATCACCGCAGTGTTCAAAAGGGTTTGAAAAACTTAGGTCAAAACAATAATTATTAGGGCACACAAGAGCGGGTGGAATGCGCCGTCACCCCATTTGAATTCTCTGGCACAACTAGCCCAAAACAATAGATACGGAAACACGATAGCCGCAGCTGTTCATTCAGGTTCCCCGGATGTAAACTGGCTCCACAGCAGAAGTAGACCCAAAAAGAAAGCAAAAAAGAAGTAATTACAAAATAAAACGGTGCTTGAGGCAACAACCCCGGAGTCACCTGGTATTCTATACAAAAGGGGGACTGACTCGTTACAACAAGACAGACCCTTAAGCAAAAAGGACTGACTCAGGACAGAGAGACAGACTCAAAATAGAACAAAAGGCTGACTCGACACCCGAACCAGGATTTACAAAAGTAGCATTCGCGGATGCTCAAAAAGGCGTGCCAGACGCCACATCAAAAGTTCGAGGTGCTGCCCGCAGGCGATTGAATCCCAATTACATACTCACAGTATCGGTGTCCTCAAAATCCAACAACTGAGTGGTGACGGATTTAGCTGAGGTGGGTGGGAGGATAACCTCGTTATCAATCAGATCCTGCACCTCGTGGCGGAGGCGAAAGCAGTTATCGGTGGAGTGGCCAGATTGCTGGTGGTACGCACAGTATTGAGTGGCATCATGTCCTGCTGGAAGGGGTTTGGGGAGCGGCCTAGGCTCGAGGGGTGTAAGATGTCCCTTTTTGGCCAAAATCAGAAGTGCCCTAGACAAAGGCATGTAGAGAGGATGGAAGACCCTGCGCCCCCGGGGCTGGTATTTTGAAGCCTGAGTGCTCCTGCTAGATGCACTAGCGAACGGATCGGCAGGTGCGGGCTTGAATTTCTGATCCTTCCCAGGTACGGGGTTGGGAGTGAGAGAAACTGTTTCAACATAATGGGGTCTATCCTGATTTTCCGACTGGCTTGAACTACCCTCAAGTAGAGTGGGAAAAGCATCCTTCACAATTCTGGGTGTCATCGCAGATACCTGTTGTTTGTTCATCCCCCCGGCTTTTAAAGCCTCGACTGCCCACAGCAGCTGTCCCATGGGGTCGGCATCTGCCTTTGCTTTGTCTTTGCCCCCGGCCTCAGCCTGGTGAGAGGTTTGGGTTGGTACTGGTACATCACTGTTGTATGTGGAGGCTATCTCCGGCTGATTAAGCTCGATCACAATCCGTCCCAGTAGCGGGGGCTCTTGGGGCTCAAAATTTCCGGCATACGGTGCAACCGGTGGCGAGGCTGACATCCCGTAAGCGAGATCTGCCACAGATCTTTGGAGATCACCTATCATCCCCATTAACTCGAATGTAGTGGGCTCGCGAGCCTGATAGAACTGGGGGGCCCAGATTGGGTGTGTAGCGGGCGACCTAGGAGGATGCGGCATATCTACGCCGGCCTCACTCTGTAAGGTGATCCCTTGATCCAACGCGGCTGTCATAACCATTATTTCTTCTGAACTTTGCGTCATCCCTAGTCCTGCCTCTGCAAGGGAAAACACTGGCTATTCTATATCAACTTTCTGAATTCTCTGAACTGAAAGGAGAAACGGACAGCATTTCAGCCCAAAATAGATCAAACACAGACGCAGTCAAACATCTGATCTCTACTACTGATTACTGTTCCCCAGAATCACTGTTCCCAAAACTGAACTGATACCCGCAGATATAACTGGTTCCTCAACAACACTGATACTGGTGCCCTTCGGGCCGGATACTCGCACTGGTAAACTGACATGTACTTTCCTGCAGAGATACATTCTAGAAGCACATAGCAGATAAATGAGAACCAAAACACCCCTATGTTGGGGTAGGGTTTCCCTGTCCTATTTTGTCAGGAGCTAGGGTTTCACTACGCACGCAGCGGTTTCAAACAACCTAATATCGGGTGAGCAACCTGTCCTAGTTTGGAATGGTCACTATGGATTTCGATATGCACTAGGTCAAATGGTCAAAAAGGGTGCCCCGGTAAAACCGGGGTTTGTGTTCCCATACTGGCAGAGCCCGCAACCGGTCAGCCTTATGGACATGCCTTGACAAGACAAGCCTCCGGCAAATCGCTCAGGAATAGCAGATGGCCAACACGGTGTCTTAGGCGCACCAATGCACATGCAATGCAAAGAGACACATAAATGAAATCAAAACAGGATATCACGAGTTCGAGTCAAGCTTTCTAAAATCCCCAGCGGAGTCGCCAGAAACTGTAGACGTCCCCGAACACCCCGGGAGGGTTAAGTCCCGTTCGGTTCACATTGGGTTCACTACAGTTCAAAGGACTCAATTTGTCACGGTTCTAAATCTGAACCAAAGAGTCCAACTCTGGCAAATCGTTTTGAGAAAGAAAACAGATTTTTGAAAAGTAGTGCCAAACATGGACTGCTTTGCCAGATTACAGAGTCGCCACCTAAATATTTTTAAAATGGGAAATTTAGGAAACCCTGACTCGGTGCCGAAGGCCACGTGTCCGTCATCACCAAAGTGACTTGGCTCGGGAGCTTGGGTACGATCGGGGAAGGTCAGCTATGAGCACCCCCTCTCGCCCGGTCCAAAGACCGGCCTTTACTAACCATGATATCCAATTTTGAAAACGTTATGTGTTCTTATTCCGGTTATTAGCCTAGATTTACTATGTTATGCGCACAGCAAACAAGTATAGACTAGATTGCCTAATTTGGGAATAAACATTGCATATCCGTTCGTTTTGAAAACAGTTCGAAATTGCTACTCGCAAGTAGGCTAAAATACGGATTTCAACGAGTTATTCCAACTCAAGCAACCCAACCTCCACCCACAGGCATTCAAACAGTTTATCTCACATAAGCATTTAGCAGCATGGTAAGCATACTGTCATGTTAGCATTCACACGCATGTGGTATGCTAAAGCAAAAATACTTACATCGTACTCCGTGCCAAAACAATAAACTAGTTAGCAAAACATGCATGACCTAGTTCATGTTAAATGGCTAATGCAACACAAGCATAGGTGCAATCTAGAGAAGGCTCGGCTAACCCTAAACATGGCATATAAAATGCGCGAGTAGCACGTATTCAATTTGGAAATCGAAAATTGCAATGCAGTTTGTATGATGTACCGAGCCCGGTGCATGTAAACAAATGCATGAATGCACGCATGCATTGCATAAGGTATGCTAATTTTAAATGTGCCCTAATCTACCATCGTAAGCAGGTAAATGAAAGGGAAGAAAGAAGTGGGGATTGGAAGACATATACCCACTCACACACACTTATTACAATTTTGCCCTCACTCAGAGGGACCAAAAGAATATACAAAACCGAATAACTAATTAACTACGCAAGCTAATTAATTATTACAAATTAACTAAATTAACCAAATAAATTAATTAATCTAATTAAAAAGTAAATCGCCTCGGGATGAGGGCCCAATGCAGCACGCGCTCGGGACTGGCTCGGGATCGCACTGCCATGCAAGTGTGCCTCTGTTTTCCCTGTTATCCTCCTCTGAAGGCCGCCAAAGTCTCAGGACTACTCCTCAGAGCACTGGAGATTACCACCGGCTGGGGTAGAACACCACCGGCTGAATAAAGAAGCCATCGGCACAAAATGAAGCTATCGGCTACTGGTACACTGCCGGTCGGCACTAAATACTGCCGGCCGGCACTGAATGCCTGCAGAACCTGCAACTCACAGCAGCAGAGGACAACAACATGCATGGCAATACAATTCAAGCCATTTATGCACCAAACACACTCCCTATCATGTTAGTGACTCAAAGGGGCATGTGCCTTGATTCCCGGACCACCAATCACGCATTTCCATGCATGATGGTCCAAAGAACCAAGAGTGCAAATTTGATTTCAAATGCATGCAATGCCAACAAGCAAACAAGGGTGCTCAACCTCCATCATACTTCACCTCAAGAGGCCAAGCATGCATGCTCATGCAATGCAACTCTAAGCATGTTATCTAGCATGCAACATGAACAATGCAACATACTTATGCGAAAGGTTCAAGCGAGCATTCAAGACAAGCATGCAAACCAATTAAATGATGATCTTATACATGACTTAGGCAACTCAAATGGGCCTAAAATCAGTGGCCAAAATGCCCAAAATTGGGGTCTAAGCACACATGCACACATGCATAAGTTAAGGCACCAACACTTAAGCACAATTAAGCAACTCTTAAACACATCTAAGAGGCACAAACATGGACTATTAGCATACATGAAAAGCTCTGAAATTCATGCAAAACATAGTGCCAAATCAACTAACAAAGCAAGCCAAATAAGGCATACAAATGGCTCAAGCATTAAGGCAAGCCCATGAGGCTTTGAACCACACTTATGCAAAGCAAACATGGCATGCATTGAACAATCTAAAACAGAGTTTTAGCATGTTAAAACAAAGCCAAATGGCTACTTAGATGTCATCTAAGAGGCTTAAGCACAAAGGCATGCAACATGACTAAAACATGGAGCATTCAACACATGCTTTTAAAGCATTAAAGAGGCCACTAAGGCAAGCATACAAGCGCACCAAAGGGTCTGAAATAACATGTTAAATGGTTCCAAACCATCAAAATGAAGCAAGCAAGGCATGCTACACACTCATGCTCTTAAGGCCAACAAGCCAAATACAAAGAGGCTACAAGATGCATGCTAAGATTGACCAAAATGACTTAGGACAGACCTAAAGCATGACAAAATAAGCATACAAGCTTCATGGATCTAAGCCTAAAACATGCTAGAAAGAAGGCATACAAACCTAGAGCAAGTTAAGGCAATACAAGGCATTACAAAGCATCTATGCAAAACATGCAAGGAGGGCTAAAACCAACTTAGAAACATGTTATATCATGGCAATATAAGCATGAAATGCGGCCAAGATATGCTCAAAACACAACCAAACATGGTGCTCCTTTGGAGGCCAAAACTTGCCCTTTTCAAGGACATTAAGGAGAGGGGGTGGCCCCCTCCTTCTTGAGACTCTAAGGCATCATCTCCACTACTGAAATCCCTCAAGATTTCAGTGGTGAAGAGATCCTAACACCAAAGTCTCGGATCTCTTACAAAATGGCACAAAAAGTGGCCTTTTCAAGGCCTAAGGGTGGTCAAACCTACCCAAACCACCAAACACTCTTAATAAACAATGAAGAGGGTTAAAAAACAGAACTTTTATGTGTTAATCACTAAGCACAAAAACAGTTCTAAACTAGGTAAAAATAAGGTGCAAGAATGGGGTAAAAAGGGGTAGTTTTGTTACCTTTGAAGACCTCTTCACCAAAGATGATGTTGTTGCTTCCTTAAGCTCCAAATCAGTCAAGAACACCAAGAACAACCTCTTGGAACCTCAGTAGCAAGAGGAAGGTGAAACACTAGGTGTTGGTGGGCAATAGTATGACAATACACACACACTAAGCTTAAGGGAGAGAAAGAGAGATATAAGATAGATATAGAACTCAAAACCCTAAACCAGAGCTTCTCCTATGTCTAACTCTCCTAAACTCTCCAATTTTTCTAACCCTTGAGCCAAGAGAGGAACCCCTCTCTTATAGGCCACCAAAGCTTACAAGCTAAGTCAACCAAAGGCTCATCCCCTCCATACACGTGTATGGAGAGGAAGCAAAAGTTAAACAGCTGTCTAAAAATATCTCATAAAGCAGCTGTACAGTGGTCAGCAGGGCAAAATGGTCATTTTGCCAAAACAAGTGCCGACCGGCACAATATAGTGCCGGTGGCAACACCAGCCAGCCGGTGGTCTCTAGCCAGTGCCGGTGGTGTGTGGGGATGCCTCACAAAGCATTCCCTACCCTTCCAAGGCAAAACACAAGTGTTTGGTGCAAAACCGAACACAAAACGGTCGAGTTCGGAGATCCTGAGGCAAGGCGCGCGAGCCGAGAACTCCGGGAACTCCAAACGAACACAAACATGGATAATCACCGAGTGTTCCAACGGTGACGTCCAAGTCTAGAGGACGGTCAAAAATGGGGTGTCTACACGGGCGAAGGCAAGCTAGGGGCAAACTGGGAAGGGCCTTACAAGATAACCGGTCTGGCGGGTAATGGGGCGTACCACTTGGAAGATTTGGAAGGAAAGGGCATACCCCGGCCGTGGAATGCGGCTAACCGCAAACTGTACTATTTTTAGTTTTTGTAGTTTTTATGTGATTCTTTTGAGGAAGGACTTATTTGCCTTACACTTCTGAATGTAATACTCTTTTTGTCAATATAATAGAAGTGACTTATCTTTGCTGAACCATTCTGTTGTTTTCAATGCTTACTTTGAGGTGTTAACCGAGATATTTTATTCCCGTTAAACGAGTTGATGATTTGTTCAACTCTGTGATTTCAACTGAGATGTTTTATTCCGGTTAAACGAGTTGATGATTTACTCAACTTTGAGATTCCAACCGAGATGTTTACTCCGGTTAAATGCGTTGATGATTTGTTCAACTCTGTGATTTCAACCGAGATGCTTTACTCTGGTTAAATGAGTTGATGGTTTACTCAACTCTGATTTCAACTGAGATGTTTTACTCCGGTTAAATGAGTTGATGGTTTACTCAACTATGGTTTCAACCGAGATGGTTTACCTCGGCTAGATGAGTTAATGATTTCCTCAGGGATTTTGCCGAGATGTTTTGTCCCGGCTAATGGTGTTGATGATTTGCACAACTCAAAAGGTTTAGCCGAGCCCCGGCTAAAATAGTTGATGTTTTGTTAAAGGTTTTTGCCGAGATGATGAAACACAGTGCAACATGCAGCACAACAGTTAACGAAATCAGAACTTTTCATTTATGTGAAACAGAATTACATACGATGGGACTGGCAGCCCGGTTACATTCCTAAAAACAGAAAGAAAACTAAACTAAGGGAGATAGGTCGATGAAGTCATCCCCAGTTGCAGTTGCCTCCAGGTCGACCGTGGTTGTGGTTTCTTGGACGCCGGTCTCAACTTGGCCGGCCTGCTTTGAGCGGTTATCTCCCTCGGCATTTTCCTCGGCTTCCTCCGCGCCTTCTTCCTCGGCCTCAGCCTATAATGCGCTGAAGACATCGTTGGCGTATGGCACCAGGTACGTCGACAGGAAGGCAGCTGGGGGAGAGGCAAACACGTCGGTTTCAAATCCTTAGCCAAGCTGTTCGCAAGTAGCCTTCCAGCCGGCCTTGAAAAAAATGTCCTGGGTGGCATGAACTTGCTTGGTGTAGTTTTCCTCTACCTCCTTGAAACCTTCGTTGTTCGCCTCATCCGGCTCATCCTTCCTTGCTTGTTTCAACGCTTCCAGCTCGGCCCAGAGAGCGTCTCTTTCTTGCTCGGCGGCTCCAAGTTGGTCGAGCAATTTGGAGTTGTCTGAGTTCGCAATCTCCAAAGAAGCTTTTGACTGCCCCAGCTCGGTCTGAAGGTGCTCAACCTGGCTGGTAGCGTCCGTCACCTTCTGCCGGAGTCTATGAATCCACTCAATCACCAGATGTTGTTTCTGGATGGCCTGCAAGAAGAGAGTTTGATTAGAGAAAGGAAACCGAGCAAACACTTGGAAAAATTTAAATAAAGCAAATTTAAATAAAGCATGCGAAATTCTTACCCGGGTCATAGACTTGACCGAGGACTTCACGAGCCGGGTGTCTAGCACGTAGTCGCTGCTGGTCATATCGCTCGGCAGAAGCTGGGCTTTGGTTAGATCGAAGGCGAGGAGGTGCTCTTTGTCTCCTTTGACCGAAGCATTGGCCGGGATCTCTTTTCCTCGGTGCTTTAATTGGGGCTTCCGTGGAGGTGTTGGGTCAGTTGTGACCGCTGGTTGCTCGGTGTTCAGCTTTGTTACGAGCTCGGCTGAGGGATCGGCGGTGCGAGGCCTTTTACCAGCGCGACGGCTTTCCTTGCTTGTCTGCACCCTGGCGGTTGACGCCAACGCGACCACGGCCTCGCTTGATTGACCGGCAACGGCTGTGCGGGAGGGGATGCTCAGTAGCTCGGTGGATGTGGCGGTGATGAGATTTTTGATGCGGCTTCGTTTTGCCATCTCCTCTGCTTTGGTCAACTGGATAAGGGGCACGTCCGATAGTGTTGGGTCAGGAGGTGGGGACAGCGCTCGTAGGAAGTTTGTCACTCTACTCCGGTGGGGAGCGGAGTATCTGTAGGTCGGTACGTAACTGAGAAGTTCGTGGCAATCCCGGTTACGGTACCAAAGCACGGTTCTGATGGCTGATTCGTTGGGGTTGTAGTAGTGGGCTTGCAAAGCTTCAATGGCTGCAAAAAGAAAAGAAGAAAAGATATTAAGTACAGAATAGTGAAGGAAAGTAATTTGACCGAGCAGTTAGCACGGCTTACATGTTGAACCGAAGTTCTTGTTGATATACCAGCCCGGCACGTCGGCTGTTTCATAATTACCGGACACCCAGAAAAAGTCGTCGTCATGCATGTCTTTGTCCGGGGTGCCAGTCACTATCTTTTCTTTGCCTGATCTGATCTTTAAATAATAGGCAAGGCCGTCGCGTGTATGCCCGAGGGTATACTGGCGAAGTATCTCGGCTAATCCTAGGTTGGTCCCTAGCCGGTTGTTCAACTTGGCTATGTCGTTAATTATCCTATAGGTGTTGGTACAGACTTTCGTCAGTGCTAGCCCGATGCACCTCAAAAACTCGCACATGAGGGGATTGATCGGGAAGCGAAGGTCGCCTTTGATAATGGAAAGAACGATGAAAGAGCACTGGCCAAGTCTGCCCCAGGGGGTTGTGTCCTCCTCATCGAGCTTGAGGTGTACGTCAGCAGGGACGCCATATTCTTCCTGGAACGCGGCTAATGCGACTGGCATATCAACCAGGAAGCGGTAGCGCCCCATGTGTAGCTGGCTATTTTTAGCACGGCTGTGTTGGTTTGTCAAAAACTCTCGTTTGATGGCTGCTCGGTCTTTGTGAACCTCAGTGTTGGTGCGTGGTCCCCTAGGACTCTGTAGGAAAAGGAGGACAAGTGTAAGTGGGAGCGCGATCGCACAAAACGAGCTTGACTTTAGCTCGGTCAGATGGAGTGCCAGACCACCTCGGTCACGAAGGTAAATCCAGAAGCTTGGTCGCTCAAGCGGACCAGATGTTAGCCCGGTCGAGCGGTTGAGTCCTCTGCCTACCTCGGTTCCTACAGGAGTTTTTGTAAACTCGCAATTTGCTCGGTCTAGGTTTTTTTTGGGATCAAAAGAAGACCTGGAGCCCGGTCCGCTCCAGATCCTTGTGTGTTCATCACTGGAGCTGAAGAATAGCAGAGAGAGCAGGGGCATAAAAGGTTTTTGGGGGGTTATATCCTAAAACCAATGGTTTTTGTACCATAGAATGTGAAATACAAAATCAAAAAGCAGTAAAAAGACTCGTAGAACTTACCAGAATGAGGCAAAAGTCAAATCTTCGAGAGCAAGAATGGTGCTTGGTAGTAGAGGGCAACAATGGTGCTTGATCGTCTAGAACGAAAGAGAGACAGTAAGAAGAAAATGTGAAAGGGAAGTGGCATGTTTATAGGCGAAAAGAACCGCCAAAATTTCGAATGTGAAGGGATGTTAGAGTTGGCTGCTCGAGGCCAATAAATGGTTGACGCGTGTTCATAATGGCGACGGCGGCGTCAGTACTGAAGAGACAAGGTGGCGAGTTGAGGCGTCAACTGAGCAAGCTTAGAAACCGAGCGTGGGGATTAGCATGGTTTACGTCTTGCGGACTAAGAATTGAGGCAGGATCTACCCCGGTCGGGTCATGTAATCCCGGTCACGCTTGCGCGGACGGAATTAAGGGGCAATTGAGAGGGAGATTTATAATTTGACTTTGGGCCATGGTAGAAGCCGGACAGAAGATCGCCGAACACGTTTGGGCCAAGCTAACTTAGGCCTATTTAGAGGTGGTTTTGCTCGGTCGAGGTCCAGGACCAAGTTGGGGCCGAGCTACTTGGGCTTGTCTGCGTCCAGAATCGGTCTTGCTCGACCGAGAGTCAAGCCCCGTGTATAGGCCGAGCTTACTTGGCCGAGATGGTCACCTGCTAACCCGGGTTCCATGGTTCGCACGTTTAGCTCGGCGGGAAGGCTTTCTGTTTGCCAGCTCGACCTGTCTGGAACTCGGCTCTACCGGAATGCTTATGAGCTCGGTTGTTATGGAGCTCGGTGAGTGGACACTGGGACTCGTTATGCAGCCCAGTTGTGTGAAGCCGAGGTGATGCCGCCGGGCTGCCGAGTTCCTGGTAATGTTGTCTGGCGGTTTGGTTAGGTGGTGTTCGCTGGATTTGTGCCGACAGATGGAAGAGCAGCTCCACGTGTCAAGAGACTAATGGGTGCAGAGTTGAGCGCAGAAAGTATATAAGCATGACTGCGCCCCCCATGCTGGGGATGGAACATCATTTGGTGAGAAACACTCATTGTGATATATCTCTCTCTTCCTTTCTCTCTCCCTGAGTGTGTGTGCTAACTTGACCGTCGGAGGGGTTTTCCGGCCACACACTGTCGGGTAGCTCACCGCCGTTGTGCTCGCAGGTCGATCGGATAGACAAGGAGCTTGGAGGAAAGGAGTACGGGCTTCGCGGAATATTTGCTCCCCGTACACCCATTGACCTAGGTCATTATGAATTAGGCCGCCAACTGAAGCCAAGTCTAGGTTGCCTTTGGAAACACCATATGTGTTTAATTTCAAGAAACCTGGAGCAGGTTTTGACCAACCTACTAGCTTAGTTATCTGGGTTGTTGCAGAGAGAGGGCTTGAATTGGAGATAAAATGCCAAGAGGTGGCCTGGTTGATGATTAGTTTTGCAAATAGGGTGGGATTGGGAGGGAAGTGAGAAAATGGTTGGAAAAGTTTGTGGTTTCTTTTTTTTTCCTTTGCCAAATGAACCAGTAAGCGAAGGAGAAGATGGTTGGCCGAGGGATGGAGGAGTGATGAGATGTAGAGGAAATACAATCAGCATCAAGCCAATCAAAATTGTGTGTGAAAGATGTGGCTAGAGAGGTAGGAACAAGAATTGCATGCCAGGTGGCTTTTGCTGATTGACAATCACGGAGCACATGGGTGGTATTTTTAGAGTGGTACCCACAACTAGGGCAAAAGGGATTTGAAATGATTTGACGCTGATGGAGTAGTGATTTGGACATGACTTGACCTTGAGAAGCTAACTAAAAGAAGTGGTGGGTGTGGGGTGAAGTGGGTATGGACCAAAGCTAAGACCAATTGGCGAAAGGTGGAGTTAGGGGTTGGTGGTTGAAGAAAGGAGTAGGCGAGTTTGTTAGAGTAGAGTCCAAATGATGAGTTCCAAAGGATGGTGTCATTTTCAGAAGAGAACCAATTAAGGGAAATGCTAGTGATTGCAAATTTATGTTGGATGGGAGTTCAAATGAAATCACGCTAAAGTCACACAAATTTTGATGCCGACAATCACGCACTTTGAGGTTAGATTCGGATTGGGTTAGGGGTCTATAAATTAAGTTACAAATTGGGTCGGGGGGAGGGGGGGACCACTTGTTAAATCACCAAGAAGTTGTTCTACCACTATTCACCAAGATTTTGGAACCCAGATCAAAAAGTTCTTTACCTCGCAAAAGGCCACAAAAATCGGGAGATGGATGGAAGAGATGATATTTGTTTTTAATGATATTGGCCCAAAGAATGGTAGAGGTATGGAGACGCCAATTGAGGTTCGTAAGGGACAAGGTATTGACTACGACGCTTTGCTTGATGCCCAACCCACTAAGGATTTTGGGTTTAGTAACTTTGTGCCAAGCCACTAGGTGAATTTTTCTATGTTCAGAAGATGAGCCCTAAAGAAAGTCCCTATTTATTTTATCAAGAGAGTCAATGATGGATTTAGGGAGGGAGAAATATTACATGAGATGGGTTGGGATTACAAGATTAACGACTTTAATGAGCGTGGCCGGACCTGCGAGAGAGAGGAAGTTATGCTTGCAACTAGACAATTTGTTTTTAATGTTATCAACGACAGACTGATAAAAGGCGTTGGGGGGTTTGGATGTGTGGATAGGGAAATCAAGATAGGTACCAAGATTTTCAGATTTGGAGATTCCTAGGAGGTTGGTGAGGTGTGTTTTTGAATCCAAGGGGAGGCTTGATGAGAAAACGACTTTGGATTTGGGAAAGTTGATCTTTTGTCTCAAAAGGTTACAAAAATCCTAGATTAAGGAGGAGATGGTAGTGCAGTTGGTTGTGGTGGCTTGACCAAAAAGTATGAGGTCATCGGCAAAGAAAATGTGAGAGATGTGTGGTGAATTTCTTGAGAGTTTGAGAGGGATAGTCTTTATCGAGGTAGGAGTTGGTGATGGAAATGGATAGATATTCTAAGAAAAGAATAAAAATGTATGGTGAGAGATGATCGCCTTGGAGGATTCCACGAGTTGCTGTAAAGGGTTAGGAAGAGTTACTATTGATGAGGACAAAGAGAGTAGAGATGGTTATGCAGGACATGATGAGATTGATCCACATTTGCGGAAAGTTGAAGAAGTGTAGGACTTCATGAATAAAACCCCATTCAAGATGGTCAAAAGCCTTTTCGAGATCAAGTTTGATCAACATATTGGCCGAATTTCCTTTTTTGGTTTTGAGGTGATGCATTGCTTCTTGGACAAGGATGACATGGTTTGCAGCTCTACGACCAGGGATAAAAGTGGCTTGGAAAGGATTGATGAGGGTTAAGAGAGTGGGTTGGATGCGATGGACAAGAAGTATTGTGATCAGTTTGTAAATGGTGTTGTAAAGACCAATGAGACGAAAATGATAGAGGGATTTGGGTTTGTGGGTTTTGGGAACAAGGTAGATGAGTGCTTGATTGATGGTGGGATTAATGTTTTGGTTGGAGAAGTCATTAGAAAAGAGTTTGAAGATAAAGAGTTTTACAATTTCCTATCATTTTTAGAAGAAAGTCGAGTGGAGCCAATCGGGTCTAGGCGTTTTCCAATGGGAGAAAGACCAGAGAACTTGTTTGATTTCAGCCACAGTGGATTGACGACATAGGGATGCGTAGTGGGGATGGTGGGGAAAAGGAATGTAGGAGGAAGGACGATGGGTTCCGAATGATGGTCAGTGGTGAAAAGTTTGGAAAAGTGATTTTGGAAGGTGCAATGGATGGTGTCTGCATTGTAAACCCAAGTACCATCGGGGTTAAGGAGGCCAAGAATTTTGTTGGAGTGGCGATGAGACATGGTGCTATTGTGGAAAAATTGTGTGTTTTGATTGCCATCAAGAGTAATGTTGATGCGAGATTTGAGAGTCCAAAATTCCTCTTCAAGTTTAAGGATGGAATTGTCTTCAGATATGAATTGAAATTCAAGGTTTGAGAGAGTCATTTGGTTGAAGTTCACGAGCTTTTTGAGTGCCAAGAAGTCTAGCATGAATGCGTTTTCTTACGATGAAAAAGGTTGTCGAAAATTTCTTTGTTTCAAGCGGTTACCTTTTCTAAAAAATTGAAGACAAAGTGGAGGTAGGTTGAAGACCAACACTCTTTGACAATAGTAAAGAGAGATGGATCATAAAACCAAATAGATTGAAAATGGAAAGGCCTAGATGAGCAAGATTGAATGGAATGAGAGTTTTCAAGAAGGATGGGGTAATGGTCTGAGTGAAGTCTAGGGAGTTGATTTATTGGGAAACACTATGGTACATACTTTTCAAAAGTTGTGTACTATTTACATCTTATAATTGAAGAAAAAAATTGTATAATTTTATATTTTCTGAGTCATAAAAAAAAATCATAATCAAATATTACATAAGATATAATTAAATATTTCATAAATTATAATTAAAATAATATTATAATTAATTTTTTTTTTGTTCATATTTTAAAAAATAATATAATTAAAGACACCCATGACTCTAAAGGTTGTGCACACTAAAATTTTCTAAAATTATTACAAAAACATCAACTTTTAATGTGATGTCCCATCGCAAAGACACTACTCGGCAACAATTAACAGGCCATGCTGCAATTTAGGCCTGTCTTTTTGGCAACTTAAAAAAAAAAATTTACTCCTTTTTTAATTTTTATTTTTAGATTTTTTTAAAATTTTATCAAAATTTTTACTTTTTTGACATATCTCGTCGAATCTAAAAAATATATATATGTATTTTTGAAAAAATTCAAATTTTTTTTTGAAAAGGCCAAAATAATTAAAAGAAAGATTGCTTATTTTTGTCTTTTCTAATTTTTTTTAATTTTTTTTAAAAAAATTATAATTTTTTGGTTTGTCTTATCGAGTTGAATCTAGAAGCTTAATTTTTTTTGAAATTTTTAAAAAAAAATTCACTAAAGATGAAAATAAAAAAGGTGTAAAAAGTAAGCGAATCTCAAAACAACCCGTAGTAAGGGTGGTATTTGTTAAATATAGTAACTATATATTCTGTCTATCATACATACCGTACTATATTTATTACTATATTTAGGATTATCATACTTAAGTTTCTCTTCACTTATATAAAAGAGTTTTGTATATACTGTTGCATAAATTATTCAACACAATATCTAATATAATACCGATTTCTCTTTCTCTCTCTTAGATATTGTAACAATATTTATTGATATATGATTAATCAATGACAAATTTCACATTTTGATAATTTTATTTAAAAAAATTTTGTTTTATTATTTTTGATAATTCAAAAAAAAAATTTCTCCAATACATAGAGGGATTTATTTATTTGTTTGTTTGTTTGTTTTTTTTTTTTTTTTTTTTGCTTTAATCGATTAAATAAACCGAAAGGGTAGAGAGAGAGAGAGAGAGAGAGGGGGGGAGAAATATTCCAAATCCAACCGTGTTCTGTGCTTACTAGTGGGGCAAGACGTGACCCAAATTTGTTCCAGCTTTGAGGAGGGACTCTCTGCTCTCGTCAGTAAAATAGAGAATTCGACAATTTTGTGTTCTCTCTCCATGTACAATTACCACATTCCACACACATTCACTATTACTTCTACTGATGGAGGAGACTGACATTACTGAAGCTTTTTGGCAACAGTTAAAAATATTAATTTATTTAGGCCTTGTTTAAAGAATAATTATTTTAGTTAAAAAAAAATTAAAAGGTCACTATAAATTATTATATTATTTTTGTTATTTTTTTTTATATTTTTTTGTAAAAAATTAAAAAGTTATTAAAATAATTTATTCCTAAACGAGACCTTAAGTGATATTATTTTTTTATTTTTTATATATTTTTTCATACTAAATAAAAAAATAAATTTATAAATCATATCCAAAATAATCTTAAATGATTATTTAGTGATTTTAGAACACTCCTTCATGTCACTTATCAATTGACACTTATTGAAATGTTCTTTACAATTTTAATAAAAAATATGCTTGGTTTCACTTTTCAAAAAACACTTTTCAGAAAATTTTATTTTCTTATTTTTTGTATTTTTTTGTTTTTACTGATTTTTTTTAATATTTTAAGCAATTTTTAAAATTTTTAGACATACCTAACTTAGATGTATCTAAAATGTAAAAAATTTGTGAAGAAAATCTTTTAAAAATTCACTAAATACCCAAAATACGAAAAATATACAAGAATTCAGTATATTTTTTTTTATATTTTTATGTATTTATTAATTTTTTAAAATATTTTTTCACAAATTTTTTACTTTTTAGATATATCTAAGTAAGGTGCATCTACAAAGTAAAAAAAAATGTTTAAAATTTAAAAAATATTCACTAAAAACAAAAAAATACGAAAACCAAAAAACTTAATTTTCAAAAAACTCAAACCAAATATACTATTAAGTTTTACAATTTTAATTTGACCAATAAGAACTCATTTGAAGAGTGACTTTTCTTTCATCTCTTTTTGATTTTTTAACTAAAATGTAAAATTGATCATTGTAAGTTCTTTCTGTATATGGTGCAAATCTTTATTGTGTATCAAACTTATATTAAGGATTGTTTTGGTTATAACTTATAAGTTAATTTTTTTATTTATTACAAAAAGATGTGAAAAAAATAAATAAATAAAGAGATGATATAATACATTAATAAGTTGACTTTTTTATTTTATTTTTATAAACCCAAAAAGAATTTTGTAGTATAATTATTATTTCATTATCCGACTAAAAATGCAACTACCCCTTAATTATTGGAAACAACTTCTTTCTAGTTCAATCCCAATTTGGCCTATTTTAGGTCCATATTAGGTCTGTTTTAACTAATCAAACTATTAATCTTGTGGTGCTCATCAAACACATTATTCATACATGTGGGAGCTGAAAAGTTGATATACTTGAAAATGGCCAATAGAGCATCGAAACTCGTTTAAAATGGGCCGAATAAGGCCGAAGCCTACCGAACTATGTCATTGTAGAAATAAATGTCTGATTAAGCATGAAAATATCGGATAGCGCCGAATAGCAAGTGCCTGTGCCGAATAGAAAAGCTGAATATATCAGGCGAGTTGGTATAGACCCATTAGGTGGGACCAGAATGTCCCTTTCAAGGAAGCATAGTAGGGGGATGAATCCTGACAGAATGATAATGGAGGGTTAAGGTGCATGGAGTAAAGATCGATGAGAGTGACTGTATAAAAAGAGGAGGGAGGCTGGAGAAAGAGGTATGTGCTAAGAACATTAAATCTCAAGAAATCATAAAACATCAACTCTTCTGCGAAAACTAATTTGTTCGTCGGGGTGTTAATTCCGACACTATCGTCTGGAGTTTTATTCTTATTTCAGGTCACAGCTGGAAAGATTACTCAAAGGCTCATTTGAATTGAAGGAGTATTCCATATCTACTTCCACACAATACATAAAAATAAGTCGATGGACATCGATAACCACTTATTCGTATTATATTTGTTTGAAAAAATAAACAAATTGTATGATTTTGAAAATAATTCATTATATTTTTTTAAACTAATATAAGACCATCTCCAACCTTTCACCAAACCTAGCATCAAATTTGAAATTTAGTGAAAAAAGCACTGTTTGGAGTTCTAACAGTTTCATCAAATTGATATTAAATCGAGAATTCACCAAACGTTTCACCAAAATGAGGACAAGCTCCGCATTTTACCAAAACACTGTGCATGACCGTTGGGGGAGACCAACCGGTCGACCGGCCGGTTGACCACCAAAAGGTTCAACCAGTTAAAAAAAAAAAAAAATTTTTTTTGCCTTACCGGTCGACCAACCGGTTGACCACTAAAAGGTTCAAACAGTTCAAAAAAAAAAAAATTCAAAAAAAAAAAAAAAATGTTTTTTGGGCTTAACCGGTCGACCAGCCTGTTGACCAACCGATTGTCCCAGTACAGATTTGATGAAAATTTGATGAAAATCAATCGTTGAAGCACTCGATATCAGATTGAAGAAAAAATCATATTTTTACTCAGATTTAATGAAAATTTTAATTTAAGGTTGGAGATGCTCTAATTCGAAAAAATGACTATTATTATATAATCAACTTAATTGTTTATATAAATAATGTGGTTGACAGGATTCCCAAAATGAACAGTCCAGGCCGTAGAAATGCGTTTCAAAATTCAAAAATTTCCAGGCATGGGTCGTTTGAAGCTATTTTTCCAAGACGCATAGCTAGGGTCACAATAGGCATCCATGTCTGCATCGAGTAGGGGTTATCTGGTGTTACAGTATTTAGCTGATGATACCGAGTCAAGAGCCTCTCCTTGCAGGCTTGTACTTGCAACCGTCCTTGTAGGCCTTCGGGTCTACTTTTAGGTCCAATTTTGATAATCCGAATCGTTCATATTTTATGATTTATTCAGTATATTATACCTGTAAAAAATCAAATTGATCGGATATCGGGAAGCATATGTTCAGAAAACTGTTTATTAAATTATTTAAAAAATAATTTTTAGTTCAATTTTTTGAACACATACTTCCCGATATCCGATCAACTTGATTTTTTACAGGTATGATATACTGAATAAATCATAAAATATGAACGGTTCAGATTATCAAAATCGGGCCTAAAAGTAGACCCGAAGGCCTGCAAGGACGGTTGCAAGCACCAAGGCTGCAAGGAAAGGATCCTCTCTCGATGATACCTCGGTTTGTTCCAATGTAAAAATATTTTATATAAAAAAATATTTTTATTTTTATTTTATTATATTTAAAACAAAAATATTTTATTTTCTAATTTTTTTGATTAAATAAAGTATCATTTAAATTTTTTAAGTGAGTTAAGATACTTATTTGAAAATATTTAAGTTTTCGTTTGGAAAGTGTTAAAATAGTCTGACTTTTTGACTTTGGGCCTCGTTTGGGGACTGACTATTTTAGCCAAAAAGTCAAAAAGCCAACTAAAACTAGTCAGATCACCTCTCTACTTTTTTGCACATCTTTTCGTAAAAAGCCAAAAAGTTACTAAAATAGTCTGTTCCCAAACGAGGCTGCCTAACTTTTTTAGCTTTATTTGGTTTTTATTTTTGACTTTTGTGAGAGAAAAAATGTAATAATTATAGTTTAAATGTGATATTTTGTCTTCTTAGCTTATGTAACCAATTTTATCTTTTTTTGTGTTTTTTTAGCCAAAAATCCATTGTCAAACATAGCTTTATAATGTGTTGAAAGTGCAGTGAGTGAGAGTTAATTTTGTAAAAATTAACTTACAAAATTTTTAAAAATAAGCAATTTTTTAAAAAAAAATGATACAAAAATATTTTATTTACTTTTTTATTCCATCAAACAATGAAAAATAAATAAAATATTTTATGTCAAAATAAACAAAATCTTATTGTGTTATCTTTTCAGAATTAATACAAAAATATTAAATTTAAATAAAAATCAAATTGTCACTTCTCCCCCAAACAAGGGGTTAGTCTCAGTCGGCAGTATGCACACCCTTGACATGTAGGGCCGTTAGCTGGGGCATGCACCTAGGAGCAAGGATTCTCTAGAGCAGCAACACTCTATGGCTTATTTTGAGAAGATGGTAAAAAGTAATTTTTTTACTTTTAAGGATTGTTTGGCATATACTATTTTAGTCCATCTTTTATCTTTTTATCTTTTTTGGATCACATCAATCAATACCTTCTTTCTACTTTTCTACACATATTTTTATAAAAAGTCAAAAAATACATTTATTTAGAACATCTCAAACCACCCCTTAATCAAATTTTTGAATTTTTTAGATAAATGATTTGGAAAGTTGATAAAAAGTAGCTTTTGACTTTTTTGATTAATATTTATTTATGATATCAAATCATAATAAAATGACCAAACTACCTCCATTTACTTTAAAATATTTACAACTTTACCCATGTAATACATTTTGACCTATGAGAGATAGAATTATAATTTTACCATTAACTAAAAACTAAGGCCAAGTTTGGGAAGTTTAGAATAAGTGCACTTTTTGACTTTTCTTGTATTATGTGTAGAAAAAGTAGAGAGGAGATGTTGATTGATGTGACCCAAAAAAAATAAAAAGATGAAATAAGTACACTTATATTGGGATGTCAAACTTGGCCTAACTTTCTAAATGAAAAAAAATTAAAAAAAACTAACTTTTATTACAAACTAAAAAAAATAACTAAAAATCAACTTCTCAAAACAAGCCCATATCTACTTCTACTGTCTTACGTCTTTAGGCCACCTGAAGTTCAAATTCTAATGGGCGTTTCTAGGTGTGGTGTCAGAAACCTAGAATCGAATGGATAAAATAGTCCCAATTGAGCTAATTTTGATCTATTTAGTAAAAAAAAATAAAAATAAAAAAATCACCTATTATCTGTACTCTATGCATTCTGATCCATCAAAAACTGAATAGATTTACATTGACTTGTCACTTTGTCTAGCATGAGCACTGCTTGATAAATGCCCTATGTTTAGTTTTTGCAGTCACAGGTCTGGAATTGGGACCTTTGCTATAAATTCATTTTTTGTTTTTTTCAAGGACTGGCCAAAAATACCCTAGAGCAACCTAACACCCTAGAGCAACCTAATACCCTAGCGCCTCCCATTCATGCAAGCTAGATGTATTTTGTAAATTACCAATAAATTATAATAGGGAGATTTAATTCTCATCAAATTCTATTAAAAATAAGTTATAATAAAATTGTTATTAAAAATAATTTTTTGTGATTATTTTTTTTGCATATCGCTAAAAATTAGGGGTGGGTGCGGGTCGGTTGTGGCCACAGAACCTCCAATCCGCCATCCGTCCGCCAAATTGGCGGATTGGAGAAAATCAATCCGTATCCGTCCGCCAATTCGGCGGATGTGGATTGAGCGGATTGGCGGCATGGCGGTTTAAAATTTTATAAATTTTCAACATAATTCAACTTGTGTACTTCCTCAAAAAAGAAAAAGAAAAAGAAAAAAAAGAAAGTATTACAGTCAATGACTTAAAAAAGTATTACAATTATTGTATGCCTCATCTAAAGAAAGAAAGTTTGAAACTTTAGAATATCATAATCACTGCATGCCTTATCCACATATTAGAATTACAGCATGGTTCATCCACATAAAGTATTACAATTTGTAATTCTTAAAATATAATAACAATTCAAACCACTAAAATTATGAACAGAGCAGTAGTAGAGATTGTATGTCTCTGTATTGTTACATCTATATATGTTTTTGAAAACAAAAACCAACCAGCATATATCATATTTTTTATTTATTATTTTTAGAGTTATATTTAAAAATAAAAAATATAGATAAATAATACATTTATTTTTTTCATTCAAAAAATATATTCAAGTAGAAAACTTTTTTTGAACAGAATATTTAAACTCTTTTTCAATTGAAAATACAAATAAAATATTTAAACAAATTGAAAACACAAAGTCTTATAAATTATTAGGGATGCTTGCGGTTTGACGGTTCGATTGCGGCCAAAGGAATCTCAAATCTGCCATTCGTCCGCCAAATTGGCTGATTGGAGAAAATTAATCTGTAACCATCCGCTCGTCATCACGCATCAGTCCAAAATGCGGCGAATCGGTTCGGTTCGGTCGGTTTTGGCGGATCGGTATATTTGTTGCTCACCCCTATTAAAATTAATAATTAGTGACTCTTTTTTGTCATAATTTTTATAAATTGTCGCTAAAACTTACAATTAGTGACGTTTTTCTGTAACGAATTTTTCAAACTGTCGTTGAAAGTTAAAAATTAGTAACTTTTTTGTGACAATTTTTTTAAACTGTGACTAAAGCTTGTAATTAGTGATATTTTTTGTAACAATTTTTAAACTGTCGTTAAAAATTAATAATAGTGAAATTTTTTAATAATGTTTAATAAAAAATGTTATTAATTTTTATAGGATCTATTGAGCAATAAGCCTACCTATTAAGACTCATATATAAGTCCCTTTAAAAAAATGAATTGGATTGGATGATTTGACTAGGCTATGTTTGGGAACTAAGGCCTCGTTTGGGAATAGACCTTTTTAGTAACTTTTTAGTTTTTTGGCTAAAATTTAATTTAAAAAAAATTAGTATGTTTGAGATGAGTTTTTGGCTTTTTATGAAAAGATGTGCAAAAAGTAGAGAGAAAATGAAATCTTTGACTTTTTGGTATGAGTTGCTGGCTTTTTGATTTTTTTAGTAACTTTTTGATTTTTTGGCTAAAAAAGTCACTTGCCAAATGAGGCCCAAGTAGGTGTTTGGGAAGAATTAAAAAAGTATATTTTTTTTATATACATATACTTATTTGGGTCATATCTATCAACATTTCCTCTCTATTTTTCAAACCATTTTTTTTATTATAAAAAGTTAAAAAGTACACACATCCCAAACCACCTCTAAGTATGTTAATTAAAGAGTCAAAAAATTATTATAAATTATCACATCACTCTTTTTACTTTTCTGCACATATTTATATAAAAAAATTAAAAATTATTAAAATAATCTATTTTCAAACAAGACCAAAGCTTCGGTTTAAATAAATCACTAAGCTTGTTCTGTATTAAAAATTGAGCCTTTAACGCTCTAGAGCCTCCCATGGATGCAAACTAGAGCCTTTAAGAGCATCTCCAACGGTGAACTTCTTTTTTCATCAAATCTGATGAAAAAAAAGGACGATATTCTCAATTTGATACCAGGCGCTCCAACGGTTGCACTTTTATTTTGCATCAAAATGCTGGGCTGAAATTTTTTCCTCCATTTCTGAACTTCAGCAACTTTATATTCTGTAGAGTTGAATTCACAAAACCATAAATCAACCTTATCTTCTGTTTTTTTTTGTTTTTATTATTAAAAAACAGAGCGAGCTCCATGATTGCATCTTCTGTTATTTTTTAATAATAAATAAAACCATTAAAAAAAACAGAGCTCCATAATAATAAAACCATTAAACAAAACAGAAGTTCTCTTCAGCAGAATGAAGCTGATTGAAGCAGTTGGTGGCGGGTTGACCGGTTGGTCGACCAGCCGGTTGACCGGCTGGTCGACCGGTGAAGGCAATTTTTTTTTTTTTTGAATTGTTTGAACCTTTTCAGTGAATTGTGTGAACCTTTTTCGGGACGACCGGTTGGTCGACCGGTAAGGAAATTTTTTTTTTTTTAAACTGTTTGAACTTTTTTTTTGAACGGTTTGAACCCTTTTGTAGGCGACCGGTTGGTCAACCGGTTGGTTAACCGACTGGTCGACCGGTTGGTATAACCCAACGGTCAGTAACAGTGATTTGGTGAAATGCTTCGTCTGTTCTCATTTTGGTGAAAGGTTTGGTGAATTCTCGATTTGATATCGATTTGGTGAAACCGTTGGAGCTCAAAAAAGTGACTTTTTCACCAAATTTTGAATTTGATGCCAGGTTTGGTTCACCGTTGGAGATGGTCTAACGTGTTTTCCAAGCAAATGTTTAAAAAAAATGGATTGGATTGGGTGCTTCGACTGATTGAACCATTATTTGGTCTGAGCTCTAGTTTGAGTAAATCACTAAATTCGTTCTGTATTAAAAATTGATTTATTTTTATATGAGGAGAACCGTGATTAAACTGGCATGTTTTTTCTAGTAGTCGGTTTAAGAAACTAACTGAGCCTCCAATGCATAACCTTCAAGCTTGGCTAATTTGTTTTAATTTCTTTAGATTTTTTTTTTTCAACAATGTCACGTTCCCATAAAAAATACAAAAATATTAAGAAAATAAAATGTATAAATTAGATTAATTTTAAGTTTGACTCATAATATACCGCCCCGGCCCTGAGATTTTCGGGGCCCAAAGCCGATAATCAATTAATAAATTTCTGGGCCCTTCATATTTTTTTTTTATTGAATGAAAAAAAAATTGAAAGTAAAAGACAAAAGATTTGTGTCAAAATCACAAAAAATACTTACCATTACAGTACAATACCTAATAAGTATCGTTTGATCTTCACTCTTCTTGTATTTTTAAAAGCAAATAAATAAATCATACTTGCATAATCTAATTTTTTTGCAAAATCATTTTCAATGAATAACAATGCTAATTATTTTAAATAGGCCTTTCAATTTTTTAATGGATTAATTTATTTTAAGTTAATTTGGGCCTTCCTTAATTTTTTTTGGATGCTAATTATTTTAAATAGGCCTTTCAATTTTTTAATAGATTAATTTATTTTAAGTTACTTTGGGCCTTCCTTAATTTTTTTTGGACTTAAAATATACTTAATATATTAGACTAAACTATAATAAGAGAGACCCCTTTTTTGGGTCTATTTTCAATGGATAACAATGTTAATTTTTTTGAATAGCCTTTTAATTTTTTAATGGGTCAATTTATTTTAAATTAGTTTGGGCTTTTTAAATTTTTTTAGACTTAAAACATACCTAATATATTATACTAAATTATAATAGGAAGGAAATCTCTTTTTTTAGTCTATTTTGAGGGGCCCTAGACCATGGCCTATGCCCCATGGCTGGCCTTGATAATATATCAATTTAAATATACATACTTTATTTTCTGGATAAGCACCCCTTAATTATCTCATTTGCTGTGATCTCTTGTACATTTCCTTTTTTTCTTTGTAAACCTTATTATATTCTGTAAATAATAATATGTGCTCGAGTAATAGTCTCAGCCAATTCCAAATAACATCTTGGTAGTCATATATTTTTCATGATTAATAGTTCTAAGAGAATTATATCATCAAATATTTATATTAAATCCAAAATAATTACGATGGTTTTAAAACTCAAAGTATGTGGTAGCTTATATGTATGAAATATTAATTTTAAATTTTAATAATCTATTATAACCTTATTGTATGTTGAACTGCAGAGGAGCCACCATCATTCCCCAACTGCAAAATCTTTGAACTTTAGCAAAGAAACAGTGATTGGGTAATTGCTATGGGTAAACAATCAGTGGGTAAATTAAACCATATATGCATGTGCTGAGTTATTATTCCTGTATGCCTTTACTTGACTATGGTTTTATCATTTTTTTACTAACACAGTTGTTAACCATAAACAGTACTCTTTTATAATCAATTAGCCACTCATAATTCTATTTACTTTTAGGGTAATATTGTGTTACACACTCTCAAAAAGATGTGTACTATATGCATGTTATGTCATTTGTGAGTTTGATTATTACAAATGATATAATTCAATACTATGATAGCCATCTTAAAAAAAAAAATTGAGTTTTAACCAAACATTACATTAGGTATAACAAATAATAACTCTTGAATCATAATTAAAATAATGTCATAATTAATATGACAATAAATCAGGGACAAGCCACGATTTGACCATGAGGGGGGCCAAATATTATGTATAAAAACTTCAACAAAGAATGCAAACTATGTTAATTTTTTTTGGATCCTAATTTGCATATTATTATACGTTGTGTTTTACATAACTCTTGGTTTTTGGATTTTTTTTTTTTTTTTTCACTACAAAACAAATATTTTACAAAACTAAAAAAAATAAATCCAAATAAAATATCACATCAAACCCCAAAATCATTTTATTTTTTCTCTTACAAACATCACATCCAACCACAAAAAAATCCAATTATCTTCCCAAACATAAAAAAAATTTTCTCCAATAATATCCTACAACTAAAAAAACTAACAAAAAAACCCACTTCTCAAACACCCACTATATGCAGGCCTGGCTCTAAGGGCAGGCAAGAGAGGCCTGTGCCTTCGGCCTCCACATTTAGGCTGAAAATAGGGACCTCAAATATAATTTTGTGTTTTAGATATAAAAAAAAGCCCAAATACTATAGACTCAATTGAACATGGGGCCAAAAAAAAAGAAAAAGAAACACAGTCTACAGATCTTAAGAGCTGCAGCCTGCTGCGCCTTGCTAAACTATAAAACAAAACCAAAATTTTATTTTTTTTAAGTATTTGTAATGATTGCTTCTTATCTTAATATATAAAAGTAAATTTTTGTTTATAATTTTAATGATTATACGTGCAAATAAATTTTTTGTGACTACAAATAAATAAAAAGGTTGTTGTAATTTATTGTTTTATTCATGAACTGTTTTTTTTCCCAATGTAAGAGGAATCCCATTTTCGAAATTCGCCTTGAACCCCCTAAATCTCAAGACCCGCCCTGACTATATGTAAAAATAGAGATTGAATTGTAAATTTTCTGCAATTGAAAAATGCTACTTGAATCTAAGAAAAGCTTACCACTTATTAAAATATTTGAAAAATACATAGAAATATATAAAAATATACAAGACTATATGAAATGTGTATTGAAATTTTAATTTTTTTTGGCGTTGTTTCCATTTTAACAAACGTCCAATGGATGACCATTAGTAAGGCCAAGTTTGACTACCCAAAATAAGTACATACTTTTTATCTTTTTATCTTTTTTCCATCACATCATCTCTCTACTTTTCTGCACATTTTTCGTAAAAAGACAAAAAAATACATTTATTTAGGTCATCCCAAACAACCCCTAAGACTCTAATTTTATTAGTCTTACTATTTGATTTGACATATCTCAAAATTCTAAAATATTAGCCATATGTATGTGTGACTTAGGTCAAGTTTGACATGTGTCCAAAAAGTTAAAAAGTTATTCAAAAAGTTAAAAAGTTATCATTATTCACCAAAAGTCAAAAAGTACGGTTGTACAACTCCCATTTATACAATTCCCCTACAGACTAATTTATACAATTTTTTAATACGTATTTTTTCATAAAAAGTAAAAAAATTAATCCAAACATTCATATTTTTTTCCTTAATTTTTTAATCTAAAAAGACAAAAAATACACTTATTTAGGATACCCCAATCAATGGAGTTTGTCACATAAAATAAGAGACATAAATTTATCAATGGACTGCATCCCAAAAAATAAGAGCCACAAATAATCAAAGCAAATAGTATGCATATCAGTGCTCTTATTTTATTTTATTAAAATTAATTATTTTTTAATTTATAATTATTAAGGCCAAGTTTAGCAAGTTGAAAAAAAATTAAAAAGTCAAAAAGTTACTCAAAAAGTTAAAAAATTATCACTATTCACTGAAAGTCAAAAATTACGGCTGCACAACTCCCAATCCTAATTTTTTCCTACACACTAATTTATACAATTTTTTAATACACATTTTTCTATAAAAAGTAAAAAAGTTAACCCAAACATTCATATTTTTTTCCTCAATTTTTTAGTCTAAAAAGACAAAAAATACACTTATTTAGGATATCTCAAACAATCCCCCGGATAATAGTTTGAAGAAAGATGGGTGCTGTGTGAATTATGATAAGATAATATTTTATTCTGAGATACATACATTAATTAGGTAGAATCAGTGTAAAAGTCCTGAGTATCGAAAAATTGTCTTAGATATTGATGGGCCAATATATAAATAGTTGGATGTCTTCCTCTCAAATACTAACCAAGTCTGTTGAGTCTGTGGGGCTCCTAGAGTGCAAAATGTCATTTTGGGCTCACCTGATGATTATATCCTACAATGCTGGGCTTAATTGATTGGGAACATTTTGAATTAAAAAGTTATTCAACTCAAATTTTTAATTTTTATTATATTTTAATGTGAATTTACTAATAAGAACAACACATATTATATCTTAAAATAAAATATTTTTTTTCTTCACATGGTACACCCTAATTAATTATAGGTATTCTTCTTATTCAAATATCTTCATTTTCTTTTTCAAATTTCAATTATTTTTTTTTCTTCTTTTTTTTCACTTCAAAATTCTAATCCACTCCACTAAAACTTACTATTATCATCAACATTATTTTATTTTTTTATTATATTATTACTTACACTTAGAAAACTTACTATTATCTTTATTGCAGAGCATTTTCCCATAAACAAGAACAACTCAGCCACATCAAGCAATTTTGAATTAAATTTGACAACCACCACTTTTATTTAGGAAACCATTATATAATAGGAACAATATTCTTGATTATCTGAAAAAAAGCGATGTGTATTACATTAATAACAAATTAAGTCACTGAACAGATACCGTTTGTTTATCCAAAGCTCAAAAAAAAAGTTTCTTCAAAAGTAATTTGGATTTTTTAATTTGTTTTATTTGAGAAAAAATAGGGTATACTATATTTTAACCCTAAATAATTTAATAGAATATATGAAAAATTGAACGATGAAAATATAATTCCCCAACTGATAGCCTGCTATGTTTGTCCAGGCTATTAGAATTCAACCCGCTCCAAATATTTTTAACCCAATACTAGGCCCAATATCGTTTTTAATCCAACTAGACAGGATTTTAATAGTCCTGTTTGGTAGAGCTGTGGGAAAGTGCTTATAGCTTATGCCTAAACAGCTTATAGTTTATAACTATGAACATAAGCTGATTTCTGACTTATAAATTAAGCATCTCTTGCCCCACTCAAAGAATAAGCTGATTTCTGACTTCCAAAAAGTTATAAATTATAAGTTATAAACTAAACCAAACACATCAAAATAGCTTAAATTAAACTGAAAACTGAAATAAGTAGTTTTTAAGCTGCACCAAACAGGACTAATGTAGAAGAAATCTATGGACAGCCTTTCATGTTGTTAATAAATCTTTGAGTTTGAACTTGTGAATTTTAAACGAATGGATTTGGAATTACTTATTTAACGAGTGTATCCATTAATTCAGTGTCCGATCTTTAAAAAAAAAAAATAAAAAAAAAAAAAAAAAATTCAGTGGAATATTTTATAGAGAAAGGCTACCATGTGCCCCCACTTTTTGTAAAAAGCATACTTTCTATAACAAAATATATAACTTTTGTCCCAAAAAATATAATTTTTTTCTTCACAAAAAATATAATTTTTTACTTCTCACAAAAAGTATAATTTTTATCATAGAAGGTATAACTTTAGTTATAGATAACTTTGAGATGCACATCATAACACTACAAGAAAATACACTTTTAGTGACCACTTTTGCCAACTAAAAAATTTTGGTCACCAAAAGTTGTGGAATTGGCGACCAAAAATTATGTTTGTCAGCAAAAGTATAATATTTAGCTACCAAATTTTTTTAGTCGGGGTATATTGATTATTGCTAAAAGAAATTTTAGTCGCTAAAAATGCCACAATTGGCGACTAAAAAAAATTTAATCGCTAAATTTGCTACAGTTGGTGACTAAACAAATAGTTTAGTCGCTAGATAATTAGTTTTGGCTACTAACATTATTTAGTCGCCGAATGAAAAACAAAAATTAACTTTTTATTTTTGGTGACCAAAAAATATTTATTTTCAGCGACTAAAAAATATTTTAGTCGCTGTATTGTTAGTTTTGGCTAAAATTATTTAGCCGCCGAATGAAATACAAAAATTTACTTTTTATCTTTGGCGACCAAAAAATATTAATTTTCAGCGCCTAAAAAATATTTTAGTTGCTGTATAATTAGTTTTGGCTACTAAAATTATTTAGTCGCCGAATGAAAAATCAAAATTTTCTTTTTATCTTTGGCGACAAAAAGGTTGGTCGCTAGATATTTATTTTCAGCGACTAAAAATACTGTAGTCTTTGTATAGGTAGTTTTGGCTACTAAAATTATTTTGTTGCTGACTGAAAAACAAAAATTTACTTTTTATCTTTGGTGACCAAAAGTTTGGTCACCAAATATATATTTTCAGCGACTAAAACAATTTTTAGTCGCAAAAGAACTAAAATATTTAGAGGGAGACATTTCAAATTTTGGAGAGATTTATAAAATATTTTTAGTGACTAGAAAATATTTTAGTTGCCAATAACCATATATATATATATATATTCTTCTTTTCCCATTTTGTTGCCCTAAATTGAATTTGTTTATCTGAAGCAGCTCTCTTCCCCATCTGTGGGTCATTGATCTCAATCCCTCAAGCCGCTTTGTATGTCCTTGCCACCATCATCGATACCATCAGCAGTCTTTGCTGGCACATCTGACTGTAAGCCTTGTGGTGGTGATACCAAAGAGCAACTTATTGGTAGCGACAGCGCTATGACTCCACACTGATCAAACCGCCACCAGTTTGACTAATTTGATGGTCGGTCCATCGTCGTTCTATCGGAACAAGCCGACCACGCTTGATTTTTTTTTTTGGCTGGGGATTGGAGCTAGTGGATCCTCCACTGCTGGCTTCTCGACTTTGTTCACTTCCATGGGAAGTGGGCTTGATGTTGCACCGGCTAGTGGCGGAGTCAGGAAATTAAGTTAGAGGGGACACTTATTAATTACAATTTTTTATTTAAAAAAAAAAAAACATGATCAACATTAAGATAATAATAATTTTATAGGCTAAATCTAAGCATAACAAATTAAAAATCGTTATTAATATGAGGCTAACAAAATTCTATAATAGTGTATAATAACTCAGTGCGGGATAGTGATGTAAGTTTGTAATTTTAGTACAAAAAATTCCTAATTTTATAAAGTAAAAACACATCATTTATAGCACAAATTATTATAAAATCTATTTAATTTTTATTTGACAGAAAATATTAAAGAGATGATATTGCTTATAAATGATGTGTTTTGAATGAAAATGTTAGCCAAAGAAAATGTTAAGAAAAAAATGAATACATTTTGTATATGACCACAAAAAAAAAAAAAAAAAAAAAATCAAAATTGATAGGGGGCGCGTGAACCACTCGGGCCTTCTTTGGCTCCGTTCCTAGCGGCGGTAGCATCATAAATTTGGAGGAGTGAATTCCTCAGCGGAAGAATGCTGGAAAGGTTCATCTAAAATTACATTTGTCCCAACCAGTTTTGCAGACTACCTTTTATTTTGTCGAAATTTTGTTTCATTTGGCGACTAAATTAAAATTTGGTAGGCAAAGGGTTGGAGTTTTGTTGACTAATATTTTGTAGTTGCCAAAATAGAATTTTCTGCGACCAAAATTGAAATTTGGTTGGCAAAGGTCGAATTTGGAAGACCAAAAAAAAAGCGGGAAAATAAAAAAAAATTAGCAACCAAAATAATTTGGTCGCCGATAATAAAACGACGCCATTTTGAATGTAATTTAAGTAAATTGAAGGACAATGCCGACCAAACAATTTTGTAGGGAAAAATTGCCCTATATCAAAGAGTGAAAATTTTCAAACTCTTTATATAGTATATACCGCGCGCCACTCCCACGCACCACTCCTCATACGTACCTCATCATCGATTCTCCTGCTCGATTACAGTACCAAAGTCGCTCCTTCTCCGTCATCCCAGTCACCTGTGTCGCTTCTTCGACCAAACATCAGCGGCGCTTCGAGAACTACTTGGGCCTTCATTGTTGGGTATGTATTTTATCTCTGTTTCTCTCTCTCTCTCTCTCTCTCTCTCTCTCTCAATCATTATATTCGTGTTCCATTACTCCTCTTACTCATATGGTTGCTCTCTCCTTTCACACCTAATAGCACCACTATCACCATTTTTCTGCTATTACCAGTTCACCTATCTTCAAATAACCCCGAGATCAAGTATGGGTCCTCTCTCTCTCTCTCTCTGTCGCTCAATTTCTTTATTATCCTTTGTTTTCCCTAATTTTGAAAACCAATTTTTTTGTTTTCCCTAATTTTCAAAACCCTAATGAGTGAATGTTTGAAGGGATGGCCTCAAATCATACTCTCCAGACAATGAACAAAAATGAAAGCTTCTATATATATATATATATTTATATTGTTGTTTGTTCTGGTTGGATATTTAGACCACATGCAAGTATACTAGATTTGCTTTCTATAATTTGCTTATTAGTTGGGAATTTTGTGTATCACTATTTGTATGATGTGGGTTATCCTTGGATAGCATGATCAATAATTTTAATCTCATCGATTGCCTTTTATGTACATAAATATAAATATATATATATATAAAGAGGTTTGATCTTTTTCTCTGTGAACAAGACTCTTTTTCATTATTATTATTATTTGTTTTTTGTTTTTTCTCCTCTCAAAAGGCATATTCTTTGGGGTTTTGTAGTACTTAATCTTTTAACGTTTTTTAATGTTGCTTATTAATTGAACGAATATGACTAGAGAGTTGTCACAGCTTGTGACTGCTTGTTGATTTTGTTTGTAGATCCCACATATATATCCCACAAAAAACTCTATCATACCAGTTTGACACACACAAATACAACTCTATTGTCTATTGTCTGTTTCTCTATTTTTTTTTAGGAAATGGAGAAGCAATAACAAAAAATGGAACTTAATAATAATAATAATAATAATAATAATAATAATAATAATAATAATAATAATAAAAAAACAAAGCTATGCTAAGTTGAGTTGAGTTGAGTTAGAGGTCTTTATTTTCTCTGCTTCAATCAAAAGAATTTAATTTCGTTGAACTTTGCAATGATTTCGATTGTTTGGTTTGTTTTTGTGAAGTTTATATATCTTTGTGCTCCTAGTTTATTGCATAATTTAGGTTGAGTAAGTTTTTTATTATGTATATGTTTTCACCAAGTGAATTCTGAGCATATCTGATTAAACGTAGTATGTTTATATAGTGGATTTGTTTAGTGATTTCATTAGGATTTACTTCTTTTGGGATCCGATTGGTTATACACTATCAAGGTTAATTATTATTTGTTGGCTATGAATCAGATGACTTGTGAGTTAGGATGATGGTTACCTTGAAAAGGCATTTCATGTGTGGTGGCAATTTATGTAATAGTGACTAATGGTTCAATTATAATTTTGTCGGACGTGTGGCGTAATTGGCCAAGCCCCAACAAAAGATTGAGATTTCAAATGTGTTGTTGCCTTTTAAATGTAGAAAAATTTTAAGTGGTTTGAATTCTTACCCTTCAACAAAACAAAACCAAGAAATTTAGATATTGCATTTCATTTCTCTTTTCTTTCTGTCATCATCACTTTCACTTTCCTTTTCTTTTTACTTAACAAATCCAAGTTTCTAAACATATGCACAACAACTTATATGCTACCAAGTTGCAGGCACTTCGCAAAAAATAAATTAAAATTGCTCTACATACCAAACTTGTAGGTTGTTACTTGAATGGGACTGAATAGGTGTAGGTTGTTACTTGAATGGGACTGAATAGGTGTACTTGTTGCAGTCCATCATTGATTTTTTCGACTTGTGACACTAATATTTAAGGATGGGCCCTGTTATGGTGCAGCCAGTTGATCTGGTTTTGTCTTAGTATGGAGATGCTCTAGAATATTGTCTTGTTTCAATGTGTAAACTAATTATAAGATACATGGTCTTGTCATTCTGTTTGTGACTTAACAACATAAGAAACAGTAGCATCATAATTTTTTCTTCCTTTACCAAATTGACATGAACAGAAACACAATAATGCTATATACACAAAACACACACATACATTAGTCTCGTATGGAATTGTAAACTTCTTAACTACATAAGTTTTGAATAATGTGCACTTGAGTGTGTGACTAATGAAAAAACCTTTTACTGAGGGAATTGATTTTTAGATTCTACATCTGCATGTTATAGGATAAGTTTTATTATATGTCCTTTTTCTGAGCTATAAAGGCATGTTTGCACCCCTTCATGCAGTAGCCCAAAGTGAAGAGAGTAGTTGTAGAGAAGATGGCTAGAGACAAAAACCAAAATAATGTTAAAGCTAGCAGCATCATCATTACTACTAATAATGCAATTATTTGATGACTGCTGCAGTAGATGACATCAACAACTGTATAATAGATAGCATATTAAGGTATTGTTGCCTTTTAAATGTAGAAAAATTTTAAGTGGTTTGAAATCCTACCCCTTTTCCCAAATTTTCAATTGTTTTTATATTTTTCTTAGCCTTCAGTCATTTCTTTCGGAAATCTCAAACTTCCATATGCTTATTAGTGTTATTGAATATTCAAATATGTTTAAATATATGATAACCATGGATCTGAAATGCATATTGCATCATGCTTCTATAGTTGATTGTCCTTCATGAATTTTGAGAGGGACTAGAAGTAACTTGTAGAAACTTATAGAATAATCACGGTACTCATCATTGTAAAGTTAAGCTCCAACTTGCATTTATTGAACGCTTGAGCTTGGAAATAAGCACTTAGAGGGAAAAATCATAAAATAGCAAGCTGTACATACTTGAAAATCAGTATAAATAGCTTAGTATGCATAAAAGTAACTTGATGAAACTCACGGAACCATCATGGACCAGAGATATTAGTCATAAAGAAATTAACCCATCACCAATCCTTAACTCAATATCAAAAAATTAATTAAGTGGCAATTGAAAGAAGCAACAGATACACCTAACCAATCAAAATCATTGAAAATGAGTTGATAACATTTGTAAAAAAAATAGTTGCCATTGTGTTTAGGGTTCAAGTAATTTGTGGATTATGTTGTTATTGTGTTTTTTTTGGCTCCAACTGGGAATGCTTTGTTGAAGTGTTGAACTTGACTTACCAACTCTTGTTTTAATTGCAAGCTAATCCAAACATATGTCCACATAGGCCGAAAAGAAATTTTTTGATACTTAAATGCACGCATGCGTATATTGTTCACCTATTCTTCTTATGTATAATTGTGGGTGTTATTTCTGGAGTCATAAGGTGCATTGATGTTTATGAATGAGTTTCTTCATTTCTTTAGAACCATACACATTCATAGGTTACTAAAATCATAGATTTCACCTAAACTACTTTATGAATTATGTTACCAGCGTTGACAAAAACAATTAATTCTAAAAGTCAATACTTTATTATTTTGCTCTGCTGCTGCCCATTTGCTTGGCCTTTTCTAGGGCCATATTACCAGGCTATAAAACCACCAAATGAGCCCATTTTTTTTCCACCTACAAAATAAACATTTAGCATGTTTAGGGTAGTTTATTACACTTTCTCTAATATTTTCTAGATTAATTAATGTAATGGTTGTCTTTAACCTTTCAGATCGCCCAAATAGGCAAGGGTTAGATGACAATAAAAAATAGATTAAACAGTAGGGAGTATCAAGAAGGGGTGAATTCATTTATTGAATTTGTGAAGATAAATGTAGGCTTCGAGGATAAGATTCGGCGTCCATGTATCGATTTCTTGAACGACAAAATACATACGAGCCACGTGGTAAAGATTCATTTGATTTGAAGAGGGATATCATATTCTTACAAGACTTGGGTGCACCATGGGGAACTTGTTCCCGTGGCTCAACCTCTCATATCAAATGAAGGTCACCATGTCATATATAGTGAAATTGTAGGGGAAGATCAGGATAACGGGGATGATTTGCCTACTATGTTGGAGGAGGTTTGCAGGGGTTTTGCAATGGATGAGGAATGGGACGAATTACTTGCTAGTTTTGAGAATATGGAGGGGCGAAACTTTGATAAGTTATTTGAAGATGCTTAACATAAACTATACCCGGATTGCACAAGTTTCACTGTGTTGTCATTTGTTATTAAGATGCTTCATATTAAGGTGTACAACAAGTGGAGCAATAACTCATTTGATATGGTTATGAAAGTTTTCAAGGCCACTATACCCGAGTGTGATGAGATTGTTCCATGGACCATATATGCCACCAAAAAATTCTTACGTGACTTGGGTTTGGGCTACATTCCCATTCATACGTGTAGGTATGACTGTGTATTATTTTGGAAGAAGAATGCAAATCTTCATAATTGCCCCAAGTGTAAAGAGCCTAGATACAAGTTGGACAACGAAAAGGGTAAGAAGATCCCTCATAAGATATTAAGGTATTTTCCGTTGACACCAAGATTGAAGAGATTGTATATGTCCAAGAAAACCGCTACAGATATAAGATGGCATAACGAGAAACGTCTGGATGATGGAATATTGAGGCATTCGGCTGATGTTGAGGCATGGAAAGAGTTTGATCGGCAACATCCTCTGTTTTCCATGGATCCACGAAATGTAAGGCTAGGGCTCGCCACCGATGGTTTCAATCCATTTGAAAATATGAGCACATCATACAGTATGTGGCCCATTATCCTAATGCCTTACAACCTCCCACCGTAGAAGTGTATGAAAGAGCCTTTCTCTATGATGTCATTGCTTATTCCTGGACGATCGGCACCTGGAAGAGATATCGATGTTTACTTACGGCCATTAGTTGATGAGTTGAAGGAGTTATGGGGGGATGGGGTGCAAACTTATGATGCCAAAAATGAACAATCATTTACAATGCATGCTGCAGTGATGTGGACCATCAACGACTTCCCTGCATACGGTAACATGTTCGGGTGGACTACCAAAGGTTATTTAGCTTGTCCCACTTGTAACGAGGACGCATCATCATAAAGGTTAACAAGTAAGATAGGGTACATAGGTGCTCGTCGTTACTTGCTTGAGAACCATAAATAGTGAAGGAGCAAGTTGTTTAACGGACAAAGTGAGGTCAGGTGCAGACTTGTGGAGTTATTAGGGGAGCAAATATTAGAGCAGATTGCGACTGGGACATACAAGCCATTTGGAAAACATCCAAATAATAGGAAAAGACAAAGGGACGAAAATCTAGTGTTCAATTGGACAAAGAAAAGCATTATGTTTGAGTTGCCTTACTGGAAGACGCTTAAGTTTTGATACAACCTTGATGTCATGCACATAGAGAAGAACTTTTGTGACAATTTGATGGGGACACTATTAAATGTTGATGGGAAGAACAAGGACACAGAAAAAGTACGGATTGATTTGGCAAATTTAAAAATTCAGAAGGAGTTACACCTACAGAGGCGTAGAGATTGGTCATTTGTGAAGCTGCCAGTTGTGTACACATTATCTATGAAAGAAAGACAAGGCTTTTGTGCTTTTTTGAAATCAATCAAGTATCTTGACGGTTATGGAGCAAACATCTCCAATTGCGTGAATGTTGATAGTGGCAAAATCTTAGGCCTCAAAAATCATGATTGTCATGTGCTTGCACAATGACTACTTCCGATTGGGATGCGTGGGTATCTTAATAATGCAATTGGTACGACTCTTTTTGAGTTAGGAAATTTCTTCCAACAATTGTGTTCAAAGACGTTGGAGGTGACAGATTTAGAGAAGCTGCAAGATCAAAGCATACTTGTACTTTACAAGCTTGAGAAGATTTTCCCTCCATCTTTCTTTGATGTCATGGTTCACTTGGTTATTCATTTGCCGCGCGAGGCTATACTTGGAGAGCCAGTGCAATATCGATGGATGTACCCTGTGACAATCCTACTCTGTGTTGTGCTAATTAATCTTAATTGTGCTTATAATTATATGCTTGATATGATTTTGAGTGCTAATTATATGATTATATGTGTTTCTCAATTTGTATCTGTTCACTGTAGGAAAATCTGTTTGTTTTTCTGTTATAAAAATTTAAATTGAAGGCTGTAGAGGAGTCAGAAAGTGAAATTGTTTGTACCATTGTGATTAGTGTGATTTTTAAAGTCTATGGTGAAATTTAATTAAAAATTGATTCAAATCAAAATAATTAGATTGAGTTGACTAAATTAAGCACAATTACTTAGCCTTAATCAATTTGATTAGGCAAGCTTATATATATGGGCCTATTTACACTTAAACTCACCTTTTTGAGCTCAAAATCTGAAATACACTCTAGAGAGAGAGAAAGGGATGGCTCTAGAGAGAGAGAGAGTGGAGACAAAGTATGAGAATTGAGTAGGAAGCTTGGAGATTGAGAAGATTCACTCAAGAATTAGCTAGAATTTGGAAGATTGGAGCTTCTAGGTGAGTAACCAACCCTCAATCCATGAGTTTAAGCCTACAATTATGTGACTTCAAAGAGAATTGGTAATCAAGAACAAGATTTGAATGGTGTGTGATGAATTTGAAGTCTATATCTCCTTGCATGTAGAGGATTACCATGAATGTGAATAATCATGAAGAATTGAGTACCAAATCACACATACATACATAATTTTGTTGAGCTTCATGATTTTGGGCATCATTTGTACTATTTGAACTGGAATTAGAGTCAATAACTCACATGCATGCATGAGTCATGAAGGTATGAAACTTGATTGCATGAATTTTGAAATTGGCAAGAAGAGCTTGAAATGATTTGGGAAATGGACCATGATTTTAGTCCATTTGGTTTCAAATTACCTTTGTTCACATGATAGACTATGTTTTTCCATGTTTTGGTGTCAATTTGCAAGCTTTGGACCTTTAGAAGTGTGTTTTGAACTTCAATCAAAATTTTGGAAATTTCAGAATTCAACTTGTTCGCTCGAGCGACAAAAGTCTCGCTCGAGCGTGAAAACTTAGCTCCTAGAAGTTTTGTAGAGGTTTGCATGGTGGCTCGAGCGGCCAAACTTGAGCTTGAGTGAACCCTGCTTTGTAAGACTCCTCGCTCAAGCATCAGAAATGTTGCTCGAGCGTAAAATTTGTGCAACCAGTACTTTTTAGAGTTTTGCAGGTCGCTCGAGCGACCAAAGCTGCACTCGAGCGGAGAGCCTTGTTTCAGAAATTTTGAAAAATGTTTTATGTTTTGTTTTCCGTTCTCTTTTATTTCTAAGCACTCTTAGGCATGCATTGAACATTGTAAATGAACTAAAAGGTTAAGAAAGAGGCCTAAGAGAAATAAACAAATTAAGAACGGATTGAATCGCTTGTGACCTAATGTGTTATGGAATGTGTAGGCTCAAGCACAAGGGCAAATCTATCAGCAGAACACTGTGAGTAATATCTTAGTAAAGATATTTTCAAGTATGCTACTTTCCAAATGCTTACTTCTGTATAAGTTTCATAGATTTGTTAATTTGAATTGTGAACGAGTATTCGTTATGCCAATGAATGAATTGGGCCCGAGGCCGTCTGATATGAATGAATTGGGCCTGAGGCCATTTGATATGAATGAATTGGGCTCGAGGCCATCTAACATGAACGAATTGGGGCCGAGGCCATCTGACATGAATGAATTCGGCCTGAGGCCGTCTAATAAGAATGAATTGGGCCAGAGGCCGTTTGATATGATGGGCCAGAGGCCGTTTGATGTATTGGATAAAAATATGAATGGGCCTAAGGCCATTTGATGTATTGGATAAAAATATGAATGGGCCTAAGGCCGTTTGATATGTTTGTTAAGAATTTCTTCCATGTAACTTCTTTATTTTGATATTATTTACTGGGATTTCGCTCACTCTCATTTATATGTATGTAGGTGAGTAAAGAGATGTCCAAATCCAGCCTCAGTGAACCTCAGTGGAGGATGTGAGAGAAATCCAAGTTTTTGTGAAGTCAGCCCGAATGTCTCACGCACGAGACTTTGTTTTTATTCTTTTGTTCACCCTTTTTGCTACCTTGGTGAATACGCTTGATCACCTATGTATATAAACTTTTGTTTGGTTAACTATATGTTTGAAGTTCCTGGATGTACAAAATGTTACAAGATGTTAATTCTGTCCATATGTGTGAGTTATTATGGAATGTTTTTGAAATAATTTTTGCTATGCTAAGTAAGCATAGCTCATTGGACAAAAATTTTAAGTCTGCTTCCATTTGATCCCTTTATTTCTATTGAGACATGTTTAATAATTAATGAGGCCGTAGGTAATCTCATTATTACTGGCCGGTTATGACCCTAATTCATAGGGGCGGTTTCGGGTCATGACATACCCAATTGAACGGTAATTATTTATGCTCTTACCATATCACGGTCATTAACCTTTAATGGTAGTCCATATTGTTGTTTAGTATGGACATAATAAAAATTTTCCCTCTTGTAGGCTACTTGGAATTCTAAAAGGATTTGTTGCCAATAAAGCTTATTCTGAAGGTTCAATTGCGGAGGCGTACATTTCCAAAGAGTGTACAACTTTCTGCTCGATGTATCTTGATGGAATTGAAACAGTGTTTAATCGAGAAGAAAGGAATGATGACAGTGGTGACCACGATTTAGGGTTAGCCATCTTCTCTCAAAATGCTCATCCATTTGGTCTAATTAGTAGGGCACCAGATGTGTCTATCAACGAACGAGAGATGGCTCACTAGTTTGTCTTGTACTATAGCTTTGAAGTGGAACAATACGTAGAGTAAGTTTTCACAGTAGAAAGAATTTACAAAGCAAATTTATGTTTCTCCAATTATTCATAATTATCTCTCTTACTTATCTACTTTTCTTATTAAATAGGGAACACAAGAACATTTTGCGAAATGGAAGTACACATGACACCACAAAGAGGCAACGTGATGAATTTCCTAAGTGGTTCAAAGAACGTGTAAGACATCTATTTATCAAACATTTGAGCACATTGTGCTATAATCACCTTCAAGAAAGTAACATAACAAGTATTTCTTAGGTAGATAAATCAATTGCGGAATCAAGGGTCGCCGAAAGCAACTGATGAATTGTGTCGTTGGCGAATGGTCCTAGTGCAATAGTCAACACATATTCGGGATGTATTTCTAATGGTGTTCAATTTCATACCATTGACCGTGATAACTGTCGTAAAACTCAAAACAGTGGGTTGGTTGTAGAAAGGGAGCATGAGGGTCGTTTAATGCGTTTCTACGGTTACTTGAGCAAAGTGTGGGAAATGACATATTTGTTTAGACATCGAGTTGTTTTGTATAAATGTGAATGGTATAACACCGGTAGCAAGAAGACTTGTCTCACAGATACACATGTCACAAGTGTTGATATAAAAAGTCGATGGTACGAACATGACCCCTTCGTATTCCCAGCTCAAGTAAAACAAGTATTCTACGTTAATGATACCAAACTAGGTGGGAATTGGAAAGTTGTAGAACGATTCCACCATCGAGGAATTTGGAATGTGCCAGAGATGGATGGTGTGCCTGATGATGTTCTCAATAGTGTGTTCCAACAAGACAAAACCACCGAGGTTGTAACAATTGTGGACAGAAATGGTATGCAAATTGAAGGCGGTGGTGATGAAGTGGTTTTGTGTAGAGATGATATTGAATGTGAAATTATTCCAAATACAATGGTTTTCCAATCTCGTAGTCAAACACAAGTCGAGGGTGTTGATGATGCTTTCATTTGTGATAGTGACGAAGATGACTTTATTGAGGATGATGATGAGCAAGAAGAAGACGAATTTGACATTGTTTAACTATGTAAAGCATGACATAGAACCTTCATGTATTTATTTAGTACATACTGATTGCGGAGATACTACCACAATTTTTGTTATCTATGTCATCAATATCACTTGCAAATTTACATAGATGGATTAATATATATATATATGAAATTAAGATGCTTCATGAATTTTCATTTCTTACTTAAATGTTTGTTAATTATCAGTCTTGATGTATATGTCTATACGCATTAAAAATTTGTGCTTATCCATGTGCTCATTGTGCTTTTTGCCTTGATTATGTTAAAATGTAACAGAATGGCTCCTGTGAAAAAGATGCGCCGTTTACCACCACCAAAGAGCGCATTAATTGAACCATACTCATCCCCGACCGATACACCTATACCTGTTCCTAAAGGTGTTGCAGCAGATTTATCTCGGACTATTGCACCATCTCCGTCTGAAACGAATGCACCATCTCCTCAAAGTCAAACGAGTGGCGCATGTAATTAAATATGTTTCATTTGTCTTCAATTTATATATTGTTATATTTTGTTATTTGTAAATACACTAATAATATTATTAATTACTAGGTGCATCTTCATCAAGGCGTGTGCAGGGACCAACAGTTGGAAAAACAATAGAAAAAAGAGTTGTCAACAATAATGGAAACAAGCTATACATTCCAATCACTGAGGCATTCAATGTATTTGAAGGTGTGCTAGAGACCCCAGGATCTGATGAGATCGGTCTTCAGATTAAGAGGATGTGCCCCATTCAAGGCGTTAACAGTTGGACTGTTGCTGATCCAGCGACAAAAGGGGCTATTGTACAAGCTGTCCAGGTATGATTAAATTGCTTTCATAGTCTGTGTGGATGATGGAAACAGTGCTGTTTTCATGTGCATATAGGAGCTCGCTTGTTTTCTTTGTTTACTTTGTTGGTTATGAAAGCTTGAAAAAGTCTAATTACACATTCACATGGAAAGTGTTTAAAAGCAAAACCAACAATCATGTCAAGCCTTAGTTAACATCCGGTAACAATATAATCATTTTGGACAAAACTATTAACACTCCAAAGTCCAAACACCTAGCTAGCTAACAGAACCAAATAATTGTCATGCCCAGCTCTCTTCGCACCAGTTTGGTAGAAAAAAATTAGGATCTTTAATAGTTAGAACTTTCTCTGTCATATCAAAAAAATATGCACAGTGGCCTTCTCTACAAACAGCAGATGAAACTCAGAGGTTATTTTCTTCCTTCTAATCTATCAATCAAGCAATGTCTCACTTCCCCTTTAAAATTGGCTCTAATGTGCTATGCAGTTTCCTAAGACGCAAATTTTTACTTATCTCATAAAGGGCAGTTAATTCATGAATTTCATAGATCTCTCTCTCTCTCTCTCTCACACACACACACACACACACACACACACACACACACAAAAACAAAAATAAAGGTCTTTCCATGCGTCAATAACTTCTTGTAATATGTTATTCTCAAAGTGGTGACAGGGAAAATCATTGCCATTTTACTATGTGATTCTATAAAGGGATACTGATGTGTGTGTGTGTGTGTGTGTGCATGCGTGAGAGAGAGAGAGAGAGAGAGAGAGAGAGAGAGAGATAGCACTCGTCAATGGCATGAAATAAGTGCCAATCAAGCAGTGAAGAGATGAAAATTTATTTAACTTGTGTCTACAAATAAGCAGCCCATTCCATCTTAGATTTTTTAGGGAGAGGGTTGTAGACCGCCTGAACGTCACGGCTCTGCGCACGAAGGCGCGAAATCCGTTTTGTTCATTAGCTACTACAGTTTCGGACTCAATGTCATGGTTCTGAATCTAATCTCGCAAAGTGCAACGCAAGACCGATAAATCACCAAAGAGTCCAAATCCGGCAAATCGTTTTGGAAAACTGATTTTAATAAAGAAGTGCCAAATATGGACTGCTTTGCCAGATACAGAGTCGCCACCTAAATATTTTGTTTTGGGAAATTTGGGAAACCCTGACTCGTGCCTAAGGCCACGTGTCCGTCATCGCCAAAGTTGCCTCGGTTCGGGAACTTGGGTACGAGAGGGGAAGGTCATGCAATGAGCACCCCTGCTCGCCCGATCAAAGATTGGCCTTTACTAATATGATATTTTATTTTTGAAAACACATGTGTTCTTATTCCGGTTTATTAGCTAGCTTACTACATGATGCGCACAACATACAAGTATAGACTAGATCGCCTAAGTTAGAACAAAACATCTCATGTTGTTTAAAAATGGTTTGAAGGTGCTACTCGCAAGTAGGCTAAGACGTAGATTTGCCACCCTCAACTGGGCTTAAAACTCGCATTTCGATGAATTGTTCTAATTCAAGTAATACAACCTTCACCCACAGGCATTCAGGCAGTTATGTCATTTAAGCAAATAGCCTCATGGTAAGCATGCTATCATGGCAATACTCACACTTATGCAAGATGCTAAAACATAAACACTTACAGTGTACTCTGAGCCAAAACAGAGAACTAGTTAGAAATCATGCATGATCCTAGTTCATGTTAAGATGGCTAATGCAACATATGCAAAATGCAACTAGAAATAGGCTCGGCTATTCTAAAATGTCATGTGAAATGCAACTTGATAATCATGTATTCAAATCGGTATTGAAATACAATGCAGTTAGTATGATGTGCTGAGCCCGGTGCATGCAAGACAAATGAATGAATGCAAACATGCATAGCATAAGGATGCTAATCAAAATATGACCTAAAACTAACCATCATAAGCGGTTAAGTAAAAGGAAGAAAGACGTGGGATTGGAAGATATTCACACACTCACGCACACTTATTACAACAGTTGGCCCTCTTGATGGAGGGTCCGAATAAATAATACAAGCTAGCTACGCTAAGCTATTCTAACTAATCTAATAATCTAATTAGACTAATTATTACATAATCAAAATGAATAACCAGCTAACACTAAGCTAATTATTACAACACATTCAACTAATTAAGCAAATTAATTAAGTTACAAAACCAACTAAGTAAGGAAGGAAAGAAGCTGAATTGAGTTGCCACAGCACTGCCTCGGAATGATGAATGATGCATGCTCGATCACCTCGCTCGGAAATCCGTTGCCATGCCTCATGTTGCCTGTGTTTGCACTGTTTTAGACTTTTGAAAATTGTACAAATCTCTAAAACACTTCTGATCCACCTTATGGACATGCTGAGAGGCCATCGGCCAAATGGTATGGTCATCGGCCAATGGATAAGGGTCGTCGACCACTTTTGAATCCATCGGCCAAATATTGATAGCCGATCGGCCATCTCTTCCTACAAACTGCTCCTTCTGCTGCAGCAGAGTACAAACAGAGGCATGGCAATACACTTGCAAGAAAATGTTGTGCAACCACACCCCTTATCATGTTTGAAACTCAAAGGAGTGCAGTGCTCGACTCTCAAGCCATCAATCACGCATTCTAATGCATGATGGCCAAAGAGGCCAAGTTGCACAAATCAATATCACATGAATGCATAAAAACACATAAATGCCTTAACCTCTATCATGCATGATCAAGAGGGTCGGCGACCGAGAATTGAGGCACGTTTTATCACTTCAAGTATGAAACGTCCCTCGTTCCTCGTGTTTGGTTTAACACCCCAAACCAAACACAATGCAATGCATGCAACATGGAGATGCTATGCAATGCAACATAAGCATGCCAAATGCAATGTAACAAGCCTGCAAAATGCAATGCAACCTAAACATGCAAACATGCAATGTACCAAGCATGCAACAACATGCAAAAATCATGCAATGCGACAAGCATGCGACAACATGCAATGCGACAAGCATGCAACAACGACAAAATGGGACAAGCATGCAACAACATGCAAGATGGACTTAAACCAAAATGGACAGACTTCAATCATGCCCAAATCAGTGGCCAAAATGCTGAAATGAAGGCATGAAATGCAAGACAAGCATGCATGCCAAATGGCTCAAGAATTAAGGCATAAGAGGACAACCCTCAAGAGCACTTAAAGAGTGACAAGCATGGGCATGTGACAACACTATAAGCTCTGAAATCATGCATGGAATGATGCCAAATCAACCAAACAATACAAGTATGGCATGCAAGAGGGCTCAAAGCTTGAAGCTAGCATAGGCACTTGCACTATAACTATGCAAAACATGAGTCATAAGACCAAGGCAGCCCAAAATAGTCCTAAAGCATGTCAAAATAATGCTAAAACATGTATGGAGTATAGCCAAAATAAGCTAGCATGATTGGCCAAAACATCGAGCATGTTAGACTAGTAAGCATGGATTACACTATAAGTGTATAAAGCATGCAAGAGGTGAGTCCACCAATCAAAATCAGAGTTATAACATGCCAAAATAATACCAAAAACATGCTTGAACTAATCTAATTCAAACCAAAAGAGCATGCTACTTTGTAAGGCTAACAAGACTAGCAAAAAGGATTTACACTACAAGTGCAATAAGCATGCAAGAGGTGACCAAGAAAGCCAAAAACAGAGTTATGGCAGGTCTGATAAGTCACAAAAATGAGCCTAAACAAAGCCACAAAGAAGTAAAAACACATGCTCATTTGGTCGGCTATCAACACTAGCAAGTAAGACAAGAGGAGAGGGGACCACCCCCTCCTATTTGGGCCCTCAAAATAGGGTTTTTACCACTGAAAATCCTCTGGATTTCAGTGGTTCTAAGGCCAAAAAGAAGTTGTTTGAAAAGTTTGAAAGTTAGCTCACAAGACCTTACAAGCCAAGGAGCAAAAGAGAGGACAACCCCCTAGCCAACCAAGGCACAAAACAAGGTTTTTAGGACTGAAAAACAGAGGAAAAATAGAGGTTTTTGTAGTTCAACACCACCCCAAAAATAGTTTACACAGGTGGTAAAACAAGCATGCAAAGCAAAGGCTTAAAGGGACAAGTGCTTACCCTTGAAGCACCTTGAAGGACAGCAACAAAACCAGCCAAAATTTGAGCCAAAATCAGCCTTTTGGAGCTCAAACCAAGTTCCAAGGGACCTCAACCCAATGGTGATCAAGTCTTCTTAAGGGTTGATAGGTTGAAGATGGATGTATGCAAGCCTTCAAGCACAAAATCCTTAGAGAAAGTGAAATCTAGAGAGAGAGGCTCCCAAATCTTTTTGCCAAAATTGTTCTAATCTATCCTCCCATGTTTTCACCCTTGAAAATGAGATATAAGGCTTCATTATATAGAAAAATATCAAGCTTGGTCGAAAATATCTGAGCTAGGACAGGTGGCACAAGCTAGAAACAGCTGGAGGAGAAATATCTGCCAATTCTAGACTTTCTGGACATTTTTGGCCGATCGGCCAACATTTGTTGCCGATAAGGTTCACTTTTGGCCAACCTATGGTCGATGAGGTCCAATTGTGGCCGATGGACCTCCATAGAGGCCGATGGAAAAAATCAGCCCTGGTCCCTGACTTGAAGCAAGCCTAATTCCTTCATCTAGACTCTTTTTAGGTCATTCTTGAGCCTAAACTGTAGCCCCGAAAGTATTCTTTCCAAATTTGGCAGCCTCACCTCAAAATTCCATGTGTTCTAAGAGATATCCCTCTTTTAGTGAAGGTTGCTCAGTTTCGGTCCAACCGGAATGATGCCCAACTTCAACCAATCATATCTCCCCCATCTGGACTCAGCTTTAGGAGATTCTTGAGTGTAAAATGAAGCCCCGGAAGTATTCTTTCCAACGGTGGTGGCGTCATAGCTTAAATCCAAGTATTCAAAAGGATAGGCCTGATTTAGCGAGGACTGCTCGTCTTTCTCTTAGCGATTCATGCCCATCTTCTTCCTCAACTAGGTTTCTTCCCTCTTCTCCTCTTTTCTTCAACTCCAAACCCCTAAGAAAGGTGTTTTGAAAGATTTTTCAGAGATTTCACCTCATTTTCATTCATTTCCACTTTGTCCTTGCTCGGTTTATCGAAAAGCGCAACATTTGACAAAATGCGAGCCTCGGAACATCGTAGGAACTTTATTTCAAAAATATTTTGAAAGAGAGGGTTTTAAGGTCTAAAAACCATTCAAAATATCTTTGGTCCAAAATGGGGTGTGAGGTTGGGATTTGACTCTCCTCTTGCCGAAGAAATCGAACTTTTGCTCTGCATATCTTTCACCACCAAGTAAACAATCAGCAGGGCCCAAGTCTTAAGGGCGGTCAAAAATGGGGTGTCTACAGGGGTGTTCTAAACCATTCATAGAAAACAAAATTTTGAGTTTTTTTCTATTCAACAGTGACTCAACATCTTACCTATTATGGATTATTTTCAATTGCATCAGAAAATTCACTATTAGAAAAAGTGTGAAACAAAATCAAGGCAAGAGATGGCATGCAAATGAACATATTTAACTGAAGGGACATACCTGAAGTTCATGCCCAATGCTGAACATATCGAGTAAAAAAATAGAGATAGAAAATAGTATCAAAAGAAACCAAGTAATGGGAAAACAACCACAAATAGTTTCCATATCTAATGGGTAAAAAAGAGTATACATCTTGTTCAAGTGCCAAGTGACGCTCATGCAAAGCTTGCTTCCTTTTCTCCAAGCTAGCCTGTAAAATAGCATTTCCTCTAGCTTAACACAGATGGTAGCCAAATTTTGTTAGTGAGAATGCTACTGTTCTAGAGTATTACCCCTTTTGCAATCCTGTGTCACAAGTCATTTTTTTGTAATTTCAAGCCTTTGGATAGCCAGTCTACAAACAAGTCATCAAATCTATTTGTCAATAGATAGGTTTCTATATCTATATATACATATACACAGACACACACAAAAGGTATTGCACCATAAAGCAAAGCCATGACAATTAACTTGTGTTTAACATTAAAATAATATGGTGAGCAAATTCTTTCTTCACAGATTGAACTATGAAAGTGGTGGATCATATATCATGGCAAGATTATAAGGAGTCTTGGTTAGAGCTCCCTCATTTAAACTAGTATAATGACACCATTTTAAGGTTTTCTCACTCTTGACATATTTTCAGCTTTCACGGATCATCATTTAAGTTACTTATTTGGCTTGTATTGATTGTAGGATAAATTTGGGATTGGGGAGAATTACGAGGAGAATTCACTAGCCCATCAAGTTGTGGAAAAGAAGTGTTATGTGTTACATAAAATTGGAAGTGCAGAATGAAGAAGAAATGGGAGAAGCTTGTGGATGCAAGAACTGATGCCTATGCTCATCCATACAAAGGAGTAAATTTCGATGATTGGAAGTATTTGATTGACCAAGTATGGTTAAATCCTAAAAACAAGGTATGTTATGATTTAGTTATTACTTAGTACTCTTATCATTGTTTAACTATATATGTAACAAACCCTTACAATCTGAATTATGTAGCATTGCTACGATGTCAGCAAACTTAATAGGAGCAAGCTACCCTACAATCACACTAGTGGGTCGCGATCTTTTCCAGCGGCGATGAGCATTGCGGTGAGATGTGTGTTATTGATTTTATTAACTTTATCCACACTTATTTCATATGTTAACATGTTAATGAAGGAGTGTTGATCTCAGTGTTTGGCATATCACAGGTGAAGGAAAACGGTGGCTTGTTGCCAGATATTTGCGATTTCTACAAGTACACTCATCAGCACAAGAAGACAAAAGAATGGATTGATCCTATATGCGATGATTTACATGCAAGTATTCCAATTATTTGGACACTTATAGTGACTACTGTGTTTGATTTATATTAACAATATTTATATGTCACAATTACAAGAGCAAATGACGATGGTGTAGGATGAGTCTATCGAGTCTGGAACGCCGATGACACAAGAGGATATATCAAGAGTGGTTCTTGGGAAGAAGAAAGGATACTTGAGAGGTTTTGGGGTTGGACCAAAGCCCTTGTTTTGTGATTCTGGGTCGAATGCGGCATCACAAGCACGTGAGGAGCACTTGAAAAGGCTTACATCTGAGTTGGAGATATTGTGTGCGGAGCAGCAGAGTGATCGTGAGGAGCAACAAAAAAAGGAAGAGGAGCAACAAATAAAAGAGGCAGAGAATGCAAGACAACATGAGGAGATACAGGAGCAGATTTTTGGGCTTTAGAGCATGTTGGCGCAAGTTTTGGAAAAGCTCAATCCACAAAAGTCCTGACCATAGCTACTCATGGTAATGGGTAAGTGTGTTAAACCAGATTACATTATATTTATGTTCAAAGTAAAGGCAAATAAATGTGTTATGAGAATACTAGAGAACAAATTGTGAGGCAAAAAGGGGGAAACAGCCCATTCGAGGGAAAAAATTGGAAACAACACCAAAACAGCCTCAATATTGTAATGGTCACCTCGACCTACAGTGAAAAAAGGTGTGAGAGGAAGCAGTGCATTGATCAGACGTATGGTTAAAGAGTTAGACAAAAAAAATGTGAGGAAAAAGGCGAAAATGGGCCATTTGGGGGCAACATAAACAAAAAAAAAAACCCCCAAACATCTTGAAGATCATCACGGTCACCTCCAACTAGATTAAAGAAACTTATGAGAGCAAGCGGTGTGTCGATAGGACGCACGGTTAGAAATGTAGACCAAAAAATGTGATAAAAAAGGCGAAATGAGCCATGTGGGGACAACATAAACAAAAAACCCCCCAAACATCCCAGATATCGTCACGGTCACCTTCGCCTAGATTAAAGAAACTTGTGAGAGCAAGCAGTGTGTCGATAGGACGCACGGTTATAAATGTAGACCAAAAAATCTGAGGAAAAAGGCGAAAACGGGCCATTTAGGGGCAACATAAACAAAAAAAACCCCAAACATCCCGGAGATCATCATGGTCACCTCCGACTAGATTAAAGAAACTTGGGAGACCAAGTGGTGTGTCAATAAGACTAGGGTTGTGGATATATATTTGATATTAATGCATGCATGCATGCTTAGCTTGTTAAGAGATGATCAACAAAACACTTTACATGCTAGATCAAAGTGATGTGCATCTTTGATATCCTAATATTTCTGATCTAGGGTTTTCTTTTTTAGCTGAGAAAGTGGAGTTCACAATACTTCAACGTTGGTCTTTTTGTTTCTTATGGCACAGCCACTGCATTTATTGATCATTTTAGTATAGATTAGCACTAGATCAAAGACAAACTTTGCATAACGGCCCAAATGAAAGATCTTAGGTGTTATTTGTTGATCAGAGGATATTATTTAGATTGTATTTGTGTTCAAGCAGCAAGGATACATCCCAATTAGACTATTCAGAATAGAATAATCCCGATGAAAGCTAACAATGAGAAACCTCTATACTTGTAGAGTAGAATAAATGACTAGCTCCAATTTCATAGGCTTCGAAGGATTATGGGAACCACAAGGTATAATGACAACCCAACTGCGATAAAGTAATAATCAGCATGTGCACTTATTGCTTTGCAGGAAAGAACACTTTAAATGGCCTTTGAAATAAACAGTAGAGCAGAGTCTATATTTCTCAGTCTTTTGGCTTTAATAATAGTTCATAATGAAAAGGCAACATATGTAAACATAATATTATATATTTAAAAAAAAATGAAGTTTAGACATGAAAAATTAAAGGCATGGTGAAAATAGAAACTGAAAGGTACACTGACATATTCCTTGAGAACAACTGTGGAGCTAATGCTTCAAGAAAGCCTGGACCATAAAACTCCCTAAGCCAGCCAGAGAAAAAGCAAAAATGACTCTAAAAAGCAACAAACACAAATATTAGAAGTTAACCACATAACAGCCTTTGAATGCACATGAAGGATCTCCAACGACTTAACTTTTCATATTTGTGAAGCTCAAGAATACCTCAATAGCACGAACTACATTGGTGAACCCTCTTAATCTAGCAACATCAAGTCGAGTTTGACAATCATCATTCCTCACTAAAGAATTTGCTGAAGCATCAAATGAAGAATAATGATTAAATAAAGCATAAGTAAATCCAATAGACTTGGCACATATAGTTAAATATTGAACACAATTGATTTGGTCCTTCACCAAAACTTAAGGTTGAAGCACCATAATAGCCACATGTTTCTTTCCAATATTGAATCAATGAAACGAATCTCCATGGGACAAAAGCAACATAACCATCTTATCCAAGCCTCTTTTTGTTGCATGATGTAAAGGAGTATCATCATGACGCCCTGAAGAAAGTATTTGTTATTATAATTTAGAACAACAACGGATCAAATTCACACAATTCCTATTTGATTAACCACCATCACCAAGAAAACTTATTACCAACATATTAAAGAAATAAGCAAGGAAATAAGCATCGAACAATTTTTCATGTTCTATGCATATAGTAATTCCCAAAAGCTACAGATTGGGACATGAACTACATTTTACATACCTGGACGGTAAGCATTGACATTTACACCTAGTTCAATCAAAAGCTTGGCCAGAATGTATTGTTTAGGATTCATGCAAGCCACAATGAGTGGGGTCTTTCCTTCTTTGTCAATCCACTGCATTATCATGAACTCCAAATCAGAATTAGAAGTTTAAACAATGCATATAGACTATTCAGAATTAGAAAGACTATTTTAACTTAGTTTGCATTGTTGAAGCACAGGTCAATATTGGCATATTGTGGAGCAATAGTTATAATTGATATATACATATGAATGATGTTTTATTTACAAAATGGTATTGATAGTCATTTAATTTGTTAATGTTTCATTTACTTTCCGTGTACATTTTTCATTTTTTGTCCAATTTTACAATAAAGTGATGTGCAAATATTTCAACAAAAAGTTACCTGAAATTATTTCTCATTTTCTTTGGTACAGATGGATGATCTTGTGCACGAAGCTAAATTGTACAGGACTGATTGGCATTATAAGCATTTTTGGAAGGAATATATATTTTTGGATAGATGTGTATGGAAAAGATTTGAGTGGACTACTAGTTATATTTTTGGATAGACTAGTAGTTATATTTTTGGATGGATGTGTATGGGAAATATTTGGGTAGACTACTAGTGTGTATATTTTTTGATAGATACGCATGGATAACAATTTAAAACATAATAACAAGTAATGGTTATGTTTTAAATTGTTATGCTAGCTGGATGTGACTTGGATGATTATATAGATTATAAGTGGATTTTTAATTGGAGGAACATGTAGTCTGAAATTACTTGTGGATGAAAACTTATAATAGTTGATGACTTTCATTAAACAGGTTTAAGATTGGATGATCTATGTATTTTGTCGAATGTTCATGATTCAGTTGGTTTGAATGATGCATGCAAATTAAATATTATATTGAATGGATTGGATGAATTATTATGAATTATATGTTTATTTTGTTGGATGTTGGCGACCAAATTTTGAATTTGTTTTTTCTGTTTTGGCGACCAATTGATTAGTCAGGAAAGATAACTAATACTTTTGCCGACTAAATAAGGTAGGCGAGAGGATACATTTGGTGACTAAATAATTAGTCATTAAAATCATTAATTTTGGCGACCAAAGGATTTCGTCGTTAATAGGTCAATTGCCGACTAAAGTTTTAGTTGCGCAAACATTCTTTTTTGCGATTAACATGTTTGGTGGTGGAATGTGACAATTGCCGACCAAACTTTTTGGTTGTGGAATGTGTCATTTGCCGACCAAACTTGTTGGTCGTGGAATGTATTGCCGACCAAACTTTTTGGTCGTGGAATGTGACAATTGGCGATCAAATTTTTTGGTGGTGGAAACGGGCCACAATTGCCAACCAAACTTTCTGGTCGTGGAAACGGATTACAATTGCCGACCAAACTTTTTAGTCGTTGAATGTGCGAATTGGCGACTAACTTGTTTGGTCAGGAAAATATGACTTTTCGCGACTAAAATGTTTTAGCTACTAAATGGATTAGTCGCAGTAATTATATATTTAGCGACCAAAAATTTAGTCGGCAAATAGAACTTTTTCGCGACTAAAATTACTTTTTGCGACCCTTAATTGGCGACCAAAAAAATTAGTTGCGGATAACTTTTGCCGACTAAAAATGGATTTTTGCCGACTAAATTTTTAGTCGGCAAAAGTGCAAATTCCTATAGTGTAACTTCATTATTCATAAATTTTATCACAAAAAATTTGTAACTTTTATCACAAAAATAATAACATTTCTTACAATGTGCATGTGTTCATTATAGCATTTTCCTATTTTAGATATGGACTTCAATAATAGATTTTAATCCTTTATTATTGATTGTCTATGGGCATGGAGAGTTTCGTAGTTTGTCTATGGACATGGAGAGTTTAGTAGGCCTTTGGACAAGAAATTGTTTTATATAAAAAAAGATTTTGTAAGATCTTAGCGCTTACTATCTCACCAAAATTCATAGATAATGATGAAAGCGCAGCTTTATTCCCTTCAAGGGTAACTTAGCCTTATTGAATCTATTCCCTTCAAAGGTAACTCGGCCTTACCGAATCCCCCCTAGCACCTACTCGCAAGGCATGCCCACTAGGGGAACCGAACTTGAGACTTTACTCTGGTACTAATTGTAGGACCTTAGCACTTACCATCTCACCAAAATTCATAGGTAGTGGCGAAGGCACAACTTTATTCTCTTAAAGGGTACAACGCTAAGCGTCACAAGTCGACTGTGACTTGGCCTTATCCCGGGTCTTCGCCATGGGTGGTCCAAACCCAGGCCAATAGATTTTAAGTAAGGAAGATTTTTAATTTGAGAAAATTGGCAGCCGTATTCTAATTTGGAAAACAAAAATGATAAATTAGGCAATTTAAGAAAGAGAGTTAGTAGCCATCGAATTATTCTTGCACAATATCCCCTTTTGCATTTCCTTTTACCATTAAATCTACCTAGAAATTTTAATGGAGCTTGCTTGAGTTTTGATTTGTCGGGTATAAAGGTCCTTATCGTTTCTTGGGTATACACGAATATATACTGGGGTAACTCATTTGGATTGAGAGCTGATATATAATTCCTATCACTTGTTTGTTGTTTAGATAAGCAAGTCCTCGTTTGGCATATGAGGTTTTTGGATTTCTTGGTTAAAATAGTTATAAAAAGATAAAATAGATTAAAAGGTTAATAAGACAAAATGTCACATTCAAATCATAATCATTTCATTTTTTCTCTCACAAAATCAAAAAAGTCAAAAAACTTATTCCAAACAAGACTTTTTAGTCCCAGACTAAAATAATTAAAAAGTGAAAAAGCCAACTCACATCCCAAACAAAACCCAAGGAGGTGCGAAATGTCCAAAAAAATGGAGAGAAATAAAATTTTCTTTTAAGATTGTTGTTTTGTTTTGTTTCTCATCAAAATTGGTGATAAACAAAAAAGTTATATATATATATATATTTTTTAAACTTAAATGGTCTATCTAAATACAAAACAAAGAAAATGAAAAGACACCCGTGTTTTATTTTCTTTCATATGCAAAAAAAAAAAAGAAAAAAGAAAAAAAAAAGAGTAGAGATAATGATATAATAATTTATAATAATTTTTTTGACTAAAAACCTTATTTGCCAAACGATGCCTTAGTATAAAAGTAGTAGTTGTTACTTATTTTGGTTTTGGTTTTTGTTTGGACAAATTATGACGGTAGTCCTTATACTTTGGTCTTTGTGTCAATTTAGTGTGTCAATTTAGTCTTTGTAATTTTAATTAGCTCGATTTTGATCCTGAATTTATAACTTTGTCTGAATTTGGCCCAATAATTGGTTACAACGCTTAGCATTTTGTTTTATAAAAAATATGAACAAAAGTGTCAAGCATCATATTTTTAAGGGTAAAATTATAAATTTACTCAACTTAGTGAATTAATCTCAACTAATTTAGTAATAATTTTTCTTAAAAAATATTAACAATATTATCAATTGGACCAAATTGACGCAAAATCTAAAATTGAGGGTCAAAATCAAGTTATCAAAAGTGTAATGACCAAAATGATACAAGAAGTAAAATATAGGGACCACCGGTATAATTTTCTTTTTTTGTTTTGTTTTGTTTTTTAAAAGTAGAATTGAAAATAATATGAAAGGTTTTGGTCTCTTAATAAAATAGGAGAATTCTATTATATACATTTCATACAATATTTATCCTTAGTTAAGTTATTTTCTTCTTTAATTTTGACAAATTTTCTTTTTTAGTTATAATATTATTTTGAGATATTTGGTTATATAATCTTTGTATTTGGTTATGATTTTTTTTTTAGTTATGACACAAAAAGTATGAAATTATATAATTTTATTCTACAATTATAAGATGCGTATGGTACACATCTTTTGAGAAGTGTGTACCATAATCTTTCCTATAAAAGAAATGTATGATGTCACTTGGCACAATTATAATTGAAATAAAAAAAAAAGAAGCTATTATAACACTAGATAAAATTTTAAATTTATGAAGATAAGTTTAACTATTGTCAGAAAAATGAAAAGGATATAACAACATATGAAATAGAAAAAATTAGTCTAACATCCCTCTCTAATATTGGATAGTAGGAGACGTCTACAATATTATTTTATATTAGTTAAGGTCCCTCACCCGTTTTTGATATTGTAAAATACCTAATTTATCCTTTCATATGAGATATGTTGATTTTGACTTGAAAATTGAAGATATTTTTTATTGTTGCAGACACTCCATTTTGACTGGCCCTAGGACTTGGGTGCTTCCTTTTGATTACTCGATGATGAAAATAAAAATGTGTTTCTTACACAATCCTCAGTAAGAAAGATGAAATTTGTGCTTTATTCCCAACACTAAGCCTGTTTTGGCTAAGTGTTTTAGACCCATTCAAAACTCTCTTTTAAAATATTTCTTTTATGCATAGTTCCAACAATTTAATGAAAAACCCTATTTTCCCTAAAATATGCATGAATAGTGTCTGCTAGCCAAATAGTGCATGGTGAATAGTGTTGGCCAGCCAATTAATTAGCCGGTCGGCTAATTTTCCTAAGAGCAGTGCAGTTTCGGTAGAATTCTTGATAAAAGCATATGGGTCATGTCATTTCAGATCTTTTGCTGATATATTCATACAAGATGCATCCACTCTCCTTCTATTATCATCCTTCGGCCTCCATTGTCAAAAGAGAGTGTCATCTTCCGAAAAGTGGGCATTCAATGCAACCACCCATGTCATCTAGTCAACCTTGTCTTCCACCTTGTCTCCCAACTCCTTCACTTTGCAGCCTTCCCTGATTGCTTATAGAGATAGAGAGAATCAGAATGTAGATAAGGAATGAATTGAAAGAGAGAGAATCAATTAAGAGAAGAAAAATAGAGAGAAAAAGAGAGAGAAACTTTGAAACCAAAACTTCCATCCCTTAGATATACACTGATATATCTTATCTTCTATTACCAAAATAACTATTTCAATAAGAATTGCGAATTTTCAAACTGAGAATTGGGAACACACTTCTTAAACTTGAGGGTGATCAAAAGAAAGTTTAAAAATCAAATCCTTCCTTGGAAGGTGAACTTTGTACACTTTTCATTTTCTTTTAGTTTTTTGCATTTTCTTTCTTATATTGTTTTTCTTGCTTCAATTTCATATTATAAATTGTTGTAAGCTAACTGAGAGTGGTGAGTTGAGCCACCCACATATTCCTTGTTTGCTCTTCCTTTGATTTTGCAACAAAAAAGAGTTTTGGCCTGGCCGGATTGGCCGACCGACCAATTTATTGGCTGGCTGGCCAGTCAGCCAACTTCCTTTTGGATAGAACCCAATAGCCTCCCGGTGTCGTACAGAATAGTCTTCGACAGTCTCTGAGGCCCCCTGAAGCTTCTATTTTTATTATTTTTATTTTAATTATAGAGAGTTGTGAGGATTTAATTTCATTATAATATTTTTATTCTCTCCCTCCCTTATTCGGATATGTAATATTCAAAGTGTTATAATAATTTTCAGCCATTTCTTTCTATCCCGTTCTTTACTCGCTTTCCATATTTTGTAAATATGCATCTTATATATGCTTGTCATTAGATCCATGCTTTGCATCCATGTTTTATACCTTAAGATCCGGCTAAATTTGCATCTGTGAGTTTAATCAATTATTATGTGATTTTGTGTGCTACCTCATGTCTTGAGATGATTCACATATCATATATTAGAAGCCGGATCTTTAGTTACATTTCATGAGTGAATTGCATTAGGATCTTGTATATAGGATCATGCATGTTTTTATTAATGACCGTCCCCCATTTATACCTAAGGTTTCGAGCTAAGCATTCTTGGTTAAGACGAACAGTGGCCTTGGCACGAGTCATGGGTTTCCTAATTCTCCCAAAATATTAGGTGGCGACTCTGAGATATGACGACGCAATCCATTTTTGGCACCTGTTTCTGCAATAAAATGAATTTTCTATAAAATTGCTAAATCTGGACTCTCATCTATGTTTTCCATTGCATTCGTGAGACTAGATCAAAGAGACTGAGGGTCCGAACTGTTTAACGCGCTCGGGTACCAACCGGGCAGTGTTATAGCTGTTTCGATGGAGATTTTGTAGAGATTGAGATTGCGATTTGATTTTCGATTCTTTGTAATTTCATTATTCGTGGTTCCAGTGGAGTTGATTTCGAGTTGTTCTTTGTTCTGTGTTCATTGATTTTGATTTGATTTATGTTTAAGGATTTTGATTTCGCATTAGGTTTTTGATTCCGATTTGTGATTCACATTAGGTTTTTGATTTCAATTTATGATTTAGAGATCGTATTTTTGTAATTTTGTTGAGATTTTTTGTTACAACCCAAACCCGCCCCGGTAGGTTAAGGTCATAACCGACCAGTAATCATAAGATTACCTACGGCCTCAGATAAAACCAAACATACATTATAATAGTAAAGGGGGCCAAACGGAAGCAGTCTTAAAAATTTTGTCCATTGAGCTGTGCTTACATGGTATATCAAAACATTTTCCACATATGTAATGATAACTCACGCCATAAACCAAAATAAACATCTTGTTCATCCAGGATCATACAAACACATGGCTAGCCGAACAAAAGGTCTTTATACATAGATGATCCAACGAATCCATCAAAATAGAAAAAAAGGGGTAAGGCAAAAGAACAAAACAAAGTCTCGTGCGTGAGACGTTCGGGTTGACTTCACAAAAACTTGGACTCCTCTCACAAGCTTCACTGAGGCTAGGGTTGGACATCTCTTTGCTCACCTACATACATATAAATAAGAGTGAGCGAAAGCCTAGTGAATAATACCAGAGTAAAGAGGTTATATGAATGAAATTCTCTAATAGGTAACATCCTTGTCAACACATCAAACGTTCTAAGGCCCATTCTTGTCAAACACATAAAACGGCCTTAGGCCCATTCATATTCTCACTAAGTATGACAAACAGTCTCAGGCCCAATTCATTTATATCAAACGGCCTCGGGCCCAATTTATATATAGGTGCTTTTCATATTCAAGATCATGATCACCTTTTTGTTCAAACAGCCTTTAGGCCATCAAAACCTTTTAAACGTGTCAAACGGCCTTAGGCCTAATTTATATCAAACGGCCTCAGGCCCAATTCATATCCTTCGCAAAGCCTTATACAAACATTAGGCAAATCGAATACTGATTCACTATTCAAATAAGCAAATCCATGGTGCTTATACAGAAATATTAATTGGAAAATAACATACTTGAAAATATCTTTACTAAGATATTACTTATAGTGTTCTGTCGATGGATTTGCCCTTGCGCTTGACCCTACACATTTCACAACACATGGGGTCACAAGCAATTCAATCTGTTCTTAACTTGTTTATTTCTCATATGCCTCTTTCTTACTTCTTTAGTTCGTTTACAATGTTCAATGCATGCCTAAGAGTGCTTAGAAATGAAAGAGAACGGAAAATGAAACATAAAACAACTTTTCAAAATTTCTGAAACAGGGCTCTCCACTTGAGCGCAGCTTTGGTCGCTTGAGCGGCTTGTAAAACTCTGTGAAAGTACTAGTTGCATGAATTTTACGCTCGAGTGAGACTTCTGATGCTCGAGCGAATAGTCTTGCAGAACAGGGTTCGCTCGAGCGCAAGATTTGCTGCTCGAGCCATCGTGCAATTCTCTGCAAAACTTCTGGTTGCCTTCATTTTTCGCTCGAGAGGCAACTCCTTCACTTGAGCAAAGAGGTCGATTTTTGGGTTTTCCATAATTCTGTTTGAAGTTCAAGTCACATATACAAGACCCAAATCATGTACGACTTGTCCAAAAACTTCAATAACATGCAAATGAACACTAATACTTGAAGAATTACATTTCTTAGGTACAAAAGTTCCTGAATTTGGCAAATCATCATTCTACATTTCCATGCAAGCATGAATTCAAACTTAACTCTTTTCTATCATCATGAAGACATGGATTTGAGCTCTATAACTTCAAAGGTCATGCAACCAAGTTCCATAATTCAATAATTCATGGATGCATGTCTAAAATAACCACCAATTCTACATGTTTAACATGTTTCAAGCTCAAATGTACATAATCATGGTGAATGCCTACATGCACGTATATACAACTTCAATTTCATTTTATTGAACTCTAATCTCATTCTTAGCTTCATTTTATTTTGAATTCACATAACCATGATCTTGAACTCATAAATTAGAGTTTGATTACTCACCAAAAGCTTCAATTCTACCAACTATAGCCAAATCTTGAGCTAACCCACCTAGTTCTTCAATTTCTTTACCAAATGTTCAATGTTGAGCCCTTCCTCTCTCTAGATTCGGTTCACTCTCTCTCTCTAGAGTGTATATTCAGATTTTTGAGCTCAAAATATGAGCTTAAGTGTTTAGCCCATATAGATATACATATATATATATACTTGGTGATTAGATTAAGTTAATCAATCTCTATTAAAATTAATGAGCCTTACTTAATTAATATAATTATTTCGATACAAATCAATTTTTAATCAAATTTTACCATAGGCTCTGAAAATCACGCTAATCACAATAACACAATCAATTTCAATTTTTGTAGCCTCTACGGTCTTCAATTTCAAATTATAGCAGTGAGTTGGATAGATTTTCCTACAATGAACATATATAGTTTCAAAAACATAATTAATCACATAATTATCACCCAAAATCACATTAAGCTCATAATCACAATCATACTCAAGGTTAATTAACATAACACAGAACAGGGTTATCACAATCTTCCCTCTTTTAGGAAGTTTGGTCCTCTATACTTATTTTACCTCTGTCCGGAAACAAATGTGGATAGTGTAGCTGCATCTCATCCTCCTTTTCCCATGTAGCGTCCTTCCCATAGTGTTCTTTCCGTTCTGCTTTCACCATTGGGATGGACTTATTCCTTAACTGTTTCACTTGCTGGTCAATGATCCGTTCTGGCCATTCTTCGTATTCCATATTTTCATCAAGTGCTATTCGGTGGTAATCTATCACATGAAATGGATCTCGGAGATTACCCCTCAACATCGATACATGGAATACATTGTGCATTTGTTCGAATCCTGGTGGCAAAGCAACTTTATAAGCAATTGGACTAAGCCTTTCCAGAATTTGAAACGGCCCAATATAACGGGGTGACAATTTACCTTTCTTACCAAATCGCGGCTGGCCCTTCATTGGAACCATGCGAATAAATACATGGTCGCCAACTTCATACTCCAGAGGCCTTCTTCGTACATCAGCATAGTTCTTTTGTCGACTCTGTGATGTCTTGAGCCTTTGTTGGATGATTTTAATCTTCTCAGAAGTGTCTTGCACAATTTCGGGTCCAAGTAGAGCTCTATTCCTGACTTCTGTCCAACAAATTGATGATCGACACTTTCTGCCGTACAAAGCTTCGTATGGTGCCATATCGATGTTGGAGTGGAAACTATTATTGTATACAAATTCAGCTAGTGGCAAATAATCTTCCCAACTCCCCTAAAAATCTAAAGCATACATTTTGAGCATGTCTTCCAAAGTATGTATGGTCCGTTCTGATTGCCCATCTATTTGTGGATGGAATGTGGTACTGAATCTCAGTTTTGTTCCCATTGCCCTTTGCAGGCTTTTCCACAATCTAGATACAAATTTTGAATCTCTATCCGATACAATAGATACCGGAACTCCATGTAAATTAACAATCTCATCAACATATATAGTGGCTAATCTATAAGCATCAAAAGTAGTTTTCACAGGTAGAAAGTGTGCATATTTGGTCAGTCTATCAACTATAACCCAAATAGAATCCATACCTCTAGGAGTTTGAGGTAAGCCAACAACGAAGTCTATGGTCATGTGCTCCCACTTCCATTCCGAAATAGGGAGAGGTTGAAGTAGACCGCCTAGTTTCTGATGTTCAGTTTTATTTTGCTGACATTGAAGGCACTTGGACACATATTCTGTGATTTCCCTTTTCATATTGGGCCACCAATAGCTTTGCTTTAAGTCCTGATACATTTTTTTGTTACCCGGATGTATAGCAAACACCGATTTATGAGCTTCATCGAGGATTTTTTTCTTTAATTCAGGAATGTTTGGGACACACATTAAGTTTTGAAATCTCAACACTTCACTGTCAATATTGAATTCCGATTTCAGATTTGCTTCAAACTCATCAATTATTTTCTTGAGGAATTTATCATCTTTTTGCCTTTGCTTGACTTCATTAACTATTGTTGGCTTAACTGAAACGACAGCTATCAACCCCGCTTGTTCATTTAACACAACTTCAATTTCAATTTTCTCCAGATCTTGCAAGATTTCTCTCTGTTCAATGAGTAGACAAGCTAAGTTCCCCGTTGATTTTCTACTTAATGTATCGGTAACTGTATTGGCTTTTCTCGAGTGATATTGAATCTGAAGGTCATAATCTTTTATTAACTCAAGCCATCTTCTCTGTTGCATATTCAGCTCTTTTTGAGTAAAGAAGTATTTTAAACTTTTGTGATCTGTGTAAACTTCACATCTTGCCCTGTATAAGTAATGCCGCCAAATTTTTAAAGAAAACACAACTGCGGCCAATTCCATGTCGTGCGTTGGGTAATTCTTTTGATGTGGGCGCAACTATGGGGAAGCATAAGCAATCATCCATCCTTCCTGCATTAACACACAAACCAGACCCTAATAAGATGCATCACTAAAAATCATAAAGTTTTCTGTAACAGTGGGTAATGTCAACACAGGTGCAGTAGTCACATTTTGCCCCATACAAGTAATGCCGCTAAATTTTTAAAGAAAACACAACTGTGGCCAATTCCATGTCATGTGTTGTGTAATTCTTTTCATGTGGGCGTAACTGTCGGGAAGTATAAGCAATCACCCGTCTTTCCTGCATTAACACACAATCCAAACCCTGATATGACGCATCACTAAAAATCACTAAGTTTTTTTGTACCTATGGGTAATGTCAACACTGGTGCAGTAATCAATCTCCTTTTTAGTTCTTAAAAGGCAGACTCTCTTTCATCAGTTCATTCAAATGGTTGTCCCTTGCAGGTTAGTTGGGTAAGTGGTACGACTATTCTTGAAAAATCTTTTACAAACCTTCTATAGTACCCAGCTAAACCCATGAAACTGCGGACTTCTGTTACATTTGTTGGAGTAGGCCAGTTCACAATTGCTTCTATCTTCTGTGGGTTTACGGAAATCCCATCTCTATTAATCACATGGCCCAAAAAGACGACTTTATCTAACCAAAATTCACATTTCTTTAGTTTAGCATATAACTTCTTTTATTTGAGAGTTTGCAAAATAGTTCTCAATTGCTGCTCATGATTAGTTCTACTTTTTGAGTATATCAAGATATCATCAATAAAAACTACAACAAACTCATCAAGGTAAGACTTAAAAATTCGATTCATAAGATCCATAAATGTTGCAGGGGCATTAGTCACTCCAAATGGCATAACAAGAAATTCATAGTGACCATACCTTGTCTGAAACACAGTTTTCTCAACATCTTCTACTTTTACCTTTAACTGGTGGTACCCGGATCTCAAATCAATTTTGGAAAATACTTGTGATCCTTGCAACTGATCAAACAGGTAGTCAATATGGGGTAAAGGGTATTTATTCTTTATTGTTACTTTGTTCAGTTCCCGGTAGTCAATACACAAGTGTAAGGTCCTATCTTTCTTTTTCACAAATAATACCGGCGCACCCCATGGAGAAGTACTTGGTCGGATAAACCTTTTGTCAAGTAAATCCTGCAATTGTTCTTTCAGTTCTTTCATTTCAGCAATAGGCATTCTGTAGGGGGTTTTTGAGATAGGCTGAGTGCCTGGTACAATATCAATAGTAAATTCTATTTCCCTGTCAACTAATTCTCCTGGCATTTCATTTGGGAATACATCTGGAAATTCCCCAACAATAGGAATGCTGTTCAATTCAACGTTCATAGATTGTTTAGACAACACACTACACAAGTAACCCTGGCACGCTTTCCTGATCAATTTACATGCTTTCATTACAGATATCAAGTAAGGTGGAGGCACTATCCCATTACCCACAAACACAATTTTTTCCTACCCTGGTGATCTAAATACAACTTGTTTCGTTACACAATCGATGGTGGTACAGTATTTAGATAACCAATCCATACCTAGGATTACATCAAAATGTCTAAAGCCCAAGGGTAACAAATCTGCATACAAGGTAGCATTCCCAATTCGCATATCACAAAATCGACACACAGATGTATACAACACAGATTCCCCGGATGGAGCAAATACACATAACAAATATGACAATGATTCTAGAGGTCTACTCAATCTAGATGCAAATGCATAAGTTACAAAAGAGTGTGTTGATTCGGAGTCAATTAACACAAATGCATCCTGATTACATATAGAGATAGTACCTGAGATGGCTTCTACGTTCCGTATATCACCCGGAACGAGTGCAAAGACTCTCCCCTGCCTTATAGTGTCTCTAGTAGTAGTAGGCCCCGTAGTGTTTCCCGATTTTGAGATCGATCCAGTTGAGCTAGCAGCTAACTTCCCACTATTTTGATGAAACATGGTAGCAAACCCCGCGATGTCTTTTACCACATTGGCTGCACATTGGCGTCGTATCTCTAGAAGAAGTTGAAGTATTTGAGGAGCCTATAGTCTGTCTCTTTGAAAGCCTTTTCTTTGAAAAGAAACCTTGCCTTTTACTTTTCCAGTCGGTTAATGGTTTACTCTGCCTGGCTATGTTAGCTTTTGATATGACAGCCCGATCTAGCATATCAATATAGGTTTTTAGCTTTAGTACATTCACCTTCTCTAAGATATCATCTCGAAGACCACCCTCAAACTTTCTCACTTTCTTATAGTCAATGTCGACCATGTGCGGCGCAAATCTAGCCAATTCAGTAAACTTGGCCTCGTACTCAGCTACTGTTGTGGGGAAGTAGGTTTGGAAATACTCTTGGATCCTGAAGGACGTTCCTGATCCTCTGATCGCCACCTGAAAAAAGGATTAACACTCCGGTCGAGGGTGTCGGAATTAGCACTCCGACGGACAAGTTAGTATAGGTCTCTTGTTTGGCTTATGTCTTAAGTTTCTTGGGTTTGTTCTCATATACCTTTCTTTGGTTGATGTTCCTTTATTTATATTCGCTTTTGGGCCCTAGGGTTGGGCCCACTCTTAATCCCTCGCATGATTGCTCATTCGGCCCCTTCTGTCGTATGCCAATTCCCACTTGGCTTTTTGTTCAATTGGTTCTATGGCCAATTAGTCTATTTGGCTTCGGGATTGTACAGGACAGAGCCGAATATAATATATATCCTGATTTTCTTCAGATGTATTCGGCTTTCCTGCATGTACCGATATTCGGCTCCCACAATTGCCCCCAAAACATCCTATTAACACTAGTTAGTTGGCGTGTTTGGTTTCGAACTTGAAAAGTCAAAAAATACGGCGGTTAACCTCATTCCAACGTAAGTGTCAGAACACATACACTTTTTAGGCATCATTACAATTTCCCGCCCCTTCGTACGCTTCCTTCATTTAATGGGATTTGAAACTATGTTGTCCCTTCGAATGTATGCTTTTTGAATACGCAAAGTTTTTGGTTTGCCTTTCAGTATACCTCCTTCATTTCGTGACCTCTGCAACTTTCTCCCATTTCTCATTGTCTTCTTCGCTTCTTGTAAGTTCTCTTCTCCTCCATTTCGAATCCCATTTCCTTGTTTGTTTTTAGTTTAGCATACTCTCTAAACTGGCTAGGATGGCAAAACATTTGAAAGCCCTTCTTTCTGCGGATCAAGTTTCTGGTTTTCGACGCCATTTTTCCATTCCTGACAACATCCACTTGTCACTCGTGGTAGAGAGCACAATTGATATCAAGAGGACTGATAAGAGTACAATCATCTTCCCTCTCTTATCAATTGCTGAGGGCAGAGTCCGTTTCCCTCTTCACCCATTTTTAAGGGCCGTCCTTTGCCACTGGGGTCTAATGCCTTCCCAACCTAATGTAAATTTTTACCGAATCATAATGGGAATTGTAGAGTTGAACCGACAACTTAGGATTAATCTTGGTATCCCTGCTATTCGGCATTGTTATGCCTTGGCCAAATCTTCTGGCCGGCAGGGGCGCTACTTTCTCAGGGCTAAGGACACCGACCATCATTTGGTGACTATGCTTGGCACCTCTGGCAAGCGTGTTGATGATGTTATGGTCGTTGTCCGATGTAACTGGGAATTCGGCGGGGGCGAAGATCGCCTAGATCCTGTGCCTAGACGAAAAGGTGAAGCAGGTGGCCGTATAGTTCCTTACGTGCATTTGCTATATATTTACCCGGCTTTCCTTCCATGCACTTATCGTTTTATTTATGCAGGCAACGATTTGAAGAAAGTTCTGGTTTCGACTGATGACGCTGTGTGTGTGGAAATCAAAACCGCACTCCAGTTCTTTGGTTGTCCAAACCTCCAGAAGCAAGGGAGGGCGGCCCACATACTTCTGAGATATGAGCCGACTTACTCAACCTTTTCGGTCGTAGACAACATTCCGATTCCAAGGGGCGAACAGCAGCTTACAGCCCTTATCTTCCCCAACTTCAAAAACCTCAGGCAGATTGGTTTGGAAGCTTCTGATTCGGAGCAGGAGGAAGAACAAGTAGCCGAGTAACTGAATCAGTCCATCTTGGAAGCCGAAAAAGTTGACAAGGCTCTAAACTTGGCTTTTGAGGAAGCCGGCCTTAATCCATTCAACCCTCCATCCACTTCAGGCCGAGGGGACATCTTTTTTGAAGATATTTTTACCGACTTAGGGGACCTTATCGGCGCATATCCTGAGAACATGGCTTGGGAGTCGCTCACGCAGCTGGCTAGGAAGAAAAATGTCGAAAGGATGGCCGCTCGGAGGAGGGTCGAGACCAACCAATCTAAACATCCCCCTACTGCTGTAATTGAGTCTTCTTCGCCTGTTACTGTTGAAGAAACGACTCAGATTGAAATGGCTGAGACGAAGTAGATTGTCGAACAGGGGGATTAGGAAGCCGAGCAGAGGGGGGAAAAGCGTCCCGTCAAGTGCGAAGCTGACTCTGAGGAAAACCTAACCGATAAACGGCTACGCATAGAGGAGTTGGACTCGGTTGTGCTGTTCATCATTCAACCAAGGATAAAGAATGTTTCGATTGCTTCTGATGCGTCGGTCCTTAAAGATCCGGCTGTGGCCTTGAGCATGACTTCCTCAATTTCCCTGCCAGTTGACAGAGCGACTTTTCGGGTGGAGCCAGATTTGCTGTCAATAGCATTAGCTTCTTAATCAGCTATATTTGTACATGACTTGAGCCTTATCTGCAGTCTTTCGCCTATATTTTTTATTTCTATTTTTTAACTCTAATTCCTTGTTTTACAAACGATGGGCAGGATAGCCGAAATTGGCCACCGTCAACATGATGCTATTGAACAGATCAGCTTTCTAAAAGTCGAAATTGAAAATGAAAAGAGCAAGGCTGTGGAGGCCTCTCAAAGAGCCGAGTCCGAGGCGGCGAAAGTGGCGGAGGAACGTACAAGAGCCGACGCCGAGGCATAAAAGGTGAAGAGTTCCGACCATCTTAGGTTGGCTGCCGAAGAGAGGGAAAACGCGAGCAAAGATGCGCTTAAGTTAGCCAAGGAGGTGATTGCCAAACTGGAAGCCAATTTGGAAGAGTCGAAGAAGGCAAAGGAAATAGCCGACTTTGAGATTTCCAAAGCGTTCCAAGCTGGGAAGGACATCGCCTTTGAGAACTACGTGGAGGAAGTTCCCAAATTCGAGAATCGGGGCTTCAAACACGGCTGGCTCAAAGCCCTCACTGCCGCTAATGTGACGTTGGCGCAGCCGATTCCATACGAGCAGGTGGACATTGAGCCGCTGGAGTCTGACCATGAAGATTGACTAGGGTGATATTTTGATTTTTGTTAGGCATCTTCCATGCATAGTTTTTTGCAGATTTTTGTTAGTAGATTTTTGTTTATTTACTTCGGTTAGAAGTTAAATGTAGGGTAATTTTCATGTGTAAAATGACTACTCTGTACTCAATTTAATAATGAAAATTTCATTAGCTTTTCTGTCTGCTGCATGTGCTAGTTAACAATCTAGTAGGATGTAAGATCATGAGATGAGTAAATTAAACATCCGATTGAATAGCTGCGTATCTTTGTAATTTAGCCGATTAGATTAACGAATTTGCCCTTGCCCCAGCCAATGAATGAACTGGAACGCCGAATATCGGTGGTTCATGGAGTGGTTGGGGCACATTAACTTATTGGTGCAAGGCCTTCAAATTTAGCCGATTAGATTAACAAATCTGCCATTGCCTCAGCCAATGAATGAACTGGAGTGCCAAATATCGGTGGTTCATAGATTGGCTGAGGCACATGAACTTATCGGCACAAGGCTTTAAAATTTAGCCAATTAGATTCATGAATCTGCCTTTGCCTCAGCCAATGAATGAATTGGAACATCGAATATCGGTGGTTCATGGAGTGGCTGGGGCATATTAACTTATCGGCGCAAGGCCTTGAAATTTAGACGATTAGATTAACGAATTTGCCCTTGCCCCAGCCAATGAATGAACTGGAACGCCGAATATCGGTGGTTCATGGAGTGGCTGGGGCACATTAACTTATCGGCGCAAGGCTATGAAATTTAGCTGATTAGATTAACGATTCTGCCCTTACCCCAGCCAATGAATGAACTGGAACGCCAAATATCGGTGGTTCATGGATTGGCTAGGGCACATGAACTTATCAGCGCAAGGCCTTGAAAGCGAGCATTGATGAGATCGCCTCGGGAGTGCTGCACCCGTAATGAATAAATGGAGTGGGGGCTACGTGCACGGAGGTGCCATTGTTGCATTCAAATCCAACAAATTGGGAGAGGAAAAAAGTAGTGTGGACGACTTTGGATGGCAAGAAGAGTATTCTTTAATAGCAAAGGGGAAGGTAGGACACTGGCGGAACTGGACGCAGAGATGAATTGAGGTGGTGAGCCTACGCGTACGGGGAGTAGGATGTCGAGGGAGTGTGAGAAGCGCCATTCCCCACGTCGTCGAAGTAGGTCACCCAGAAAGGAAAAACAGCAACGAGGTAACTCCCCTCGCTCGAGAGGAGAAACCAACGTGACACCGCGCCTGTTGAGTTTTTCGGTTTTCATTGGGAACAAACCGATGACGGAAGCAGATTCGATTATCCGCGACCCAAATGTAGCAGTTGAGTTCGCTCGACAGATTTTTCCGCCAGAAGTTCAGCAGTCTATGGTCAGTCGGGCTGATTATGAAGTTTTTTGGGAGGGCGTCCATGGAGCAGTAAAGGGTTTGTACACCTCATATGAATCGGCATGCGTCTTCGTGCCGCGCGAAGAGAGATAGAGCAAAAGGATGCTCGTATTCAGAGTTTGCAAGCCTGCGCGAAGAAGGCCAAAAATGAGCTGAAAAAAGCTAACACCTCTGAGACTCATTCGGCGAGTCAAGTGAATCCGATTGTCGCGGAGCAAGTAAACCGCCGAATTCTGGATCACGCGATTGCCGACAAAAAAACGGCAAGTATGTTCGCAATAGAATATGCGAAGGCCAGGTCCTATGAAAAAGGCTTCCATGACGGTCGAAAAATTGGAATAGAGAGGACGAAGGAAAAACTAGCCGAGGAAGTTTGTCGATGCGAAATTTGCAGATTTAAGCATGGATGGATCAAGGTTCTCTAGGCCGCGGGAGTTGATCCAGCGTCACCCTTGTATCAGAGTTATACTTTTCCGTTCGAGGCTTTCGATGCTGAGAAGACTGATGACGAGGATGGAGCTGAATAATTTTGATGTACATTCTTATGTTTTTATATAAAGCATGTACTCATGATTTATTGAATAAAACATATTATTCTAAATGTCTATATGTTATTTCGATCAATGCTTGTAGATTAAGTTATGTTTACTACTTTACATCAATCGCGTTTGCGCTTGTCAATCACAATATTCACGAAAAGAGCTCTGAATTCAGAGGATTATTCGGCCTAAACGTGTCATTCGTGGATGGGACTTTGAATTCAGAGGCTTTTTGTGTTGGCTGGCCAATCGCAATTTCCACGAAGGGCGCTCCAAATTTGGAGGCTTATTCGGCCCAAACGTGATGTTCACGAAGGGCGCTCCGAATTTGGAGGCTTATTCGGCCCAGATGTGTCATTCACGAAGGGCGCTCCAAATTCAGAGGCAAGGGTGCTTCGAATTCGGAGGCTTATTCGGCCTAAACGTGTGATTCATGAAGGGCGCTCCAAATTTGAAGGCTTATTCAGCCTAAACGTGTCATTCACGAAGGGCGCTCCGAATTTGGAGGCTTATTCGGCTTAAACGTATGATTCATGAAGGGCACTACGAATTCAGAGACTTTTTGTGTTGGCCAATCGTAATTTCCACGAAGGGCCCTTTGAATTCGGAGGCTTATTCGACCCAAACGTGTTGTTTACGAAGGGCGCTCCGAATCCGGAGGCTTATTCGGTCTAAACGTGTTATTCACGAAGGGCACTTCGAATTTGAAGGCTTTTGATGTTAGCCAATCTTGATTTCGACAAAGGGCGCTTCGAATTTGGAGGCTTATTCGGCCTAAACATGTGAGTCATGAAGGGCACTCTGAATTCGAAGGCTTTTTGTGTTGGCCAATCGTGATTTCGACGAAGGGCGCTCCGAATTCGGAGGCTTATGATGTTGGCCAATTGTGATTTCCACGAAGGGCACTTCGAATTTGGAGGCTTATTCGGCCCAAACGTGTTATTCATGAAGGGCGCTCCGAATTCGGAGGCTTTTTGTGTTGGCCAATCGTGATTTCCATGAAGGACGCTCCGAATTTGGAGGCTTTTTGACAACCATAACTCACTGGGCAAGAGAGAAAACATTGTATTGAAAAAAGAAAAATGTACACGGCATAAAATCAAAACAAGCTGTCGTGCCGTACAAGTTAATGATAAAATTTGCGCAAGTGTATGGAATTCCCCTGTCCCTGCAATTGAGTCAATCTGATAGGGGCCGTCCCAGTTAGGACCCAATTTTCCGTCAGCGGGATTCCTAGCAGTGGGAAGCACTTTCTTGAGGACCAATTCTTCTGGTGTATAACAGTGTAGCTGAACACATTGATTATATGATTTAGTAAGTTGTTGCTGGTACCGTGCCATGGAAGCAAGGGCACGATCTCGGCGTTCTTCAATCAGAGTCAAGTCCAAGGCCAACATCATGTCATTTTGTCCCATGTCAAAAAACTTCGATTTTAAGGTTGGAAGACCGATCTCCAGGGGGATGATTGCCTGGGTTCCAAAGCATAGAGCAAACGGCGTTTCCCCAGTGGATCACCTTGGAGTAGTGCGATAAGCCTACAGCACGCTGGGCAACTCTTCGACCCATCTGCCTTTAGCTTTCTCTAGCCTTTTCTTGATGCCATCCAAAATAACCTTGTTGGTGGCCTCTGCTTGACCATTGCTTTGGGGGTAAGCCGGCGAGGAAAAGTACGGCCAGATACCATAAGTGTTGCACAATTCTCGACACACGCCACAATCAAACTGGGTACCGTTGTCTGAAACAAGTGCTCGTGGTATGCCGAATCTCATTATGATGTTTTTCCATACAAAACACTTAACGTCAGAATCTCGAATATGCATTAGTGCCTTCGCTTCGACCCATTTTGTGAAATAATCCGTCACAACAATTAAGAATCGCTTGTTGCCTGGGTCCCGTGGTAATGGTCCAATGATATCAAGCCCTCATTGAGCAAACGGCCAAGGACTAGTGATAGAGTTTAACTCCTCGGCAGACAGATGAGTTAAGGGGGAAAACTTCTGGCATTGCTCACATTTCTTGACATAACACTCGGCATTGGTTTTCATGGTCGGCCAATAGTACCCCTGCGTTATGGCTCGATGGGCCAGAGAACGTCCGCCCGAATGGGCACCATAACTGCCTTCATGTATTTCAGACAAAAGTTCCTCGACTTTATCCGAGTGAACACATTCTAAGTACGGCTTAGAGAGAGATATTTTGTAGAGCTTTCCCTGCGGATCCAAGTAGTATCGAAGGGCTTTGTTTCACAGTTTGTGTGCTTCTTTCTTATCCATCAGGAGCTGCTCTGAAGATAGAAATGTGGCGATAGGGTCCATCCAACTTGGACCCGGTTCGATAATGTTGACCTGAACTGATTCTGAAGAGGCAATGCTCGGCTCAGGGACAAACCTTACTTCGATTGTCCGCTTAATTTCTGAGTTGATGGCAGAGGCTAAGCAAGCCAGGGTGTTTGCATGTGTGTTCTAATCCTGGGTTATTTGATTCAGTTCGTGGTGATTAAATTTCGCGAGCGAAGAATTTGCCGTTTTCATATAGGCTGCCATGCGGTCATTTTTGGCTTCATATTCTCCTTTCAACTGCTTGATTACTAGCTTTGAGTCACAGAAAACAAGCAGATGCCGCGCATTGAGGTGAAGTGCATTTCGTAGGCCGGTTAATAGTGCTTCGTATTCGGCCTCATTGTTCGATGCGTCGAAGCCCAGTTTGACGGCATGTTCGATTATTGCCCCTTCAGGGGTCATAATTACTACGCCAGCCCCACTGCCACACTAGTTGGATGACCCATCGCAATATATTTGCCAAACGTCGCCAACATACATTCTCCAGTTGGGCTTAGTTTTCACTTGATCAGACTTAAAGTCGGCGAGGGATCCTGTGAATTCGGTTACAAAGTCAGCAAGCACTTGCCCTTTGATGGAAGTTCTGGGTAGAAACTGGATATCATAATGGCTGAGTTCGAGAGCCCATTTTGAAACGCGCCCCTACACTTTCGCACTGCGGAGCGCTGACCGGAGGGGATATTCTGTTGGTACCTCAATGGTATGCCCTTGAAAGTAGTGTATCAGTTTTCTTGTAGCCATGACGAGAGCAAGGATAAGCTTTTCTAATGGAAGGTAATGTGTTTCGGCGTTAGCTATAGCTTTGCTCACATAGTAAATTGGTCGTTGCTCCCCAAGTTCTTCCCTTAATAGTATGGCGCTGACCGCCCGGTCGGATACTGCCAGATACAAAATGAGCAGATCGCCTGCCACAGGTGTTCCCAAGAGTGGTACTGATCAGAGATAAGACTTCAAGCCGTCCAAAGCAGCCTGGCACTCGGGGGTCCAATCAAATGCTCTGCCTTGCCGAAGTGTGTGAAAGAATTTTCGGCAGTGATTTGTGGAACAATTGATAAACCTGTTGAGAGGGGCGGCCATTCCCATCAGCTTCTGAACCTCTTTGACTGACTGAGGGGATCCAAGCTCTAGAATTGCCGTGATTTGCTTCGGATTGGTTTCGATTCCGCTGTGGTTAACAACGTAGCCAAGGAATTTTCCAGATGCGATGCCGAATGCACACTTAGAAGCATTCAATTTCATCTTGTACTTTCGAAGGATGCCGAATGTCTCTAACAAATCAGCTAGATGGGAGTGCTTTTCCTTAGATTTGACCACCATATCATCGATGTATACTTCCATGGTGCGGCCGAGTTGTTCCTTGAACATGGCAGTCACTAGTCTTTGATAAGTTTCCCCCGCATTCTTCAGCCCAAAAGGCATGACCTTGTAGCAATAGGTTCCTCTTGGGGTGAGGAATGCAGTTTTTTCTTGATCCTCTGGATGCATGGCAATTTGATGATAGCCCCTGCAAGTATCCAAGAAACTCATGCGTTGATGATGTGCCGTTGCATCTACGAGTTGGTCTATTCTGGGCAGGGAAAAACAGTCCTTGGGACAAGCTTTGTTTAAGTCCGTGAAATCCACACAGACACGCCAAGAGCCATTCTTCTTCTTTACGACTACAGTATTGGACAACCATGTAGGATAGGTTACTTCACGAACTGCCCCGACGTCAAGTAACCGATCTACTTCTTCAACAACGGCTGAAGGATGCTTCCCGGCTGACTGCCGACTTCTCTGAACAATTGGCTTACATTTCGGATCAACGTTTAAGTGGTGTTAGGCCATTGATGGATCCACTCCTGGCATCTCGTATGGGGACCATGCAAATACATTAATATTGCCAAGTAAGAAGGCTACCAACTCTTGCCTTTCAACTTTATCCAAGGAAGCGCCGATCATGAAAAACTTGTCAAGACTTCCGTCAATTTCGACCCGATGCAGGGCTTCGGTTGCCTTTTCACTTGGGGTCCTCCTAATGTCTTCGAGGCTCTCCCTATCCGGTACCTCAATTGAATGCACTTCCAGCTCCCTTGGTCTCTTTGTAGCTAGAAGATAGCATGCTTGCGCCGATTTCTGAGAGCCTCAAATTTGTTCGATACCGTATTCGGTCGGAAAACGAAGTAGTTGGTGGTAGGTGCTTGGCACGGCTTGCATCGTATGTAACCAAGTTGTGTCCATGATGAGATTATACGGTGAAGCCGAGTTAGCATTGAAGCCGAATAACGGGTAATCAGCCGGAGATAGGTTCGAGTCGGTAAAACCAAGTTTGACAAAAGTTTTGTAATACATTATTTTTGAAGTGCTACCCTGGTCAATGAGAACACGCTCAATGGTGAATCTGTTTACGCGTAGCTCGATGACGAGGGGATCAGTGTAGGGGTGGGTTACTCCAACTAAATCACTGTCATCGAAACTAATCCTTCTAGTGTCATGGGGTTGTTTTGCTGGCGTCACTAGGCTATGGGGGATAGACGGCAACTGGATTGTATGCACCTCGGGTGACGCCGGCAAGCTGTATATCATATGAATTACACCAAGAGGAGGTGACTTCGATCGTAGAGCTATTGTATTTGTTGAATTGTTCTTTCGGGCGTGTTGCGTAAGACGACTGTCTTGCACCAATTCTTCAAGGTGATCTTTTAATGCATAACAACTATCGGTGTCGTGACTGTGGTCTTTATGGTACTCACATCGTTTATCCTGTTTTCTCGCATCGGGAGGTCCCGTCATCTTGGGCGGCCACTTGAAGAACGAAAGGTGTTATACTTTCGATAGAATCTTATTGATCAGCTCTGTTAGCTCCGTGTATTTCTTACCTGATCGCCTTGTGTGCCTGCTATCCACTTGATACTGTTCATTAGCTCGATGTGAACATTAGTCATTTGATCGGCGCGAGTCACGCCTTTTGTCTCGTTTAGGTAGATTCCGCCGCTCGGGGCTTTTTGATGGCACGACGCTAATCGGCTGAACAATTCCCGACGTGGCCATCTCAATGGCTTTACGTCCGACTTTGACTCGCAGGGCATCGTCTTCCACTTTGCAGTATTCTTCGACCTTCTTCATTAACGCCCAGACGGTTTTGGGGGGCCGCTTGGTTAATGAACTGCGGAGGGGGTTATCAAGATACAATCCTATCTTAAAGGCAGTGATGGCCATGGAGTCGTTGCAAGCATCATGTACCAGATTAAAGCACTCCCAATAACGGACCGAGTACTCATGAAGAGTTTCTTCTGGTTTAATTTACATGGCCTAGAGAGAATCGGCTTGCTTCAGCTAGACCTCATTAGTGATGAATCTCGCCCTGAATGACTTTTGGAGTTGGTGGAAGCTCTTAATCGATGCCGGCTCCAGTTTATAGTACCACTTCACGGCCAGTGGTCCCAGACTGCTTGGAAATGTTCAACACATGAGGGCTTCGTCATCAGCATGGAGCGTCATCGCTTGCTTGTAATGACGAATGTGATCAGTGGGGTTTGATTTTCCGTCGTAGAGGGTGAACGACGGTGCCTTGAACTTTTTGGGTAGCACATCCCTTGCAATTCGTCGCACGAAAGGGTCATGTTTATCTTCCTCATCCGAATCATCACGCCTTCCTTGTTTATGTCGTACATATGGACTTCCTTCAGATGAGCTGGATACATCAACGCACCTTTTCTTTCTAGGCTCCAGGATGGTGAGTCTGAATCACTGTCATTATTGCGTTTCTGAAGTCGACATCGGCAACCATTCTTCTTTCCTGAAGGTTGAACTCGGTCTTTCCCGAAGGTTGAACCCGGTCTTGGCATGCGGCTTGTTGGGATTTCGCCACCTCCAAGGCCAAATCCTGGCACAGGCGCTCATTCTCAGCCATCATGTTCTCCAGCCACTGTTCATTTTGCTTTGCTTGATCCATAATCGTCTGCATTGTCTCATGCATTGAAGTTGAGGGTGAGGTCTGAGCTACTGAATCAAAGTTCAAGGCACGTCGCACGGCAATATTCTTCGGTCCCAACATGTTTCTTGGAGTGAGGTCGTCTCTTGGTGTAGTTTCGTCAGCGACTATCGAAGGATTTTCTGTGACGCTCGCCATGAATATGCTTGTGTATTCCTACAGACGACATCAATTGTGGGGAAGTAGGTTTGGAAATACTCTTGGATCTTGAAGGACGTTCCTGATCCTCTGATCACCACTTGAAAAAGGGATTAACACTTCGGTCGGGGGTGCTGGAATTAGCACTCCGACAGACAAGTTAGTATAGGTCACTTGTTTGGCTTGTGTCTTAAGTTTCTTGGGTCTATTCTCACATACCTTTCTTTGCTTGATGTTCCTCTATTTATATTCGCTTTTGGGCCCCAGGGTTGGGCCCACTCTTAATCCATCGCATGATTGCTTATTCGGTCCTTTCTGTCGTATGTCAATTCCTACTCGGCTTTTTGTTCAACTGGTTCTATGGCCAATTAGTCTATTTGGCTTCGGGATCATCCAGGACGGAGCCGAATATAATATATATCCTGATTTTCTTCAGATGTATTCTGCTTTCTTGCATGTATTGATATTCGGCTCCCACAACAATCATACTGCCTTGCTTAAGTTTCATGAATTCTGACAATTTTCTATCACAGACACATTGCGAAAAATATTTGTCGTAGAAAATTTCCAAGAATCGTGCCCAACCAATATCTTTATTGCTTTCACGCATCAACATCCACTACTTTCTTGCTTCGTCTTCCAATGTAAAGGTAGCTAATAATACCTTTTGTGTTTCAAGACACAGAAACACCTCGAATAGATTTTCTATGCCAAGGACCCATGCTTCAGCCTTTAATGGATCCAATCCCCCATGAAATTGTGGCGGTTTCATCTTTTTAAACTCTTTGGTGAGAGCTATGGTTCGGTCATCATTTTGCAAGTCGTATACAGGCTATACTGGAGGTGGAGGTAAAGGGTGTGACTGTTGCCACTGTTGTCGTTGCCTCAATGTTTTTGCCATGTCCTGCATCAATCTTTCCACCCTATCCATTCTAGCAGTAGAGGACTCCTCTAATTCATCAGCTCTTGTTCTCACCATTATTTGATTAAACTTGCATTATTCTTTATACAAAAATGTACACAAGTATGCATATACCTATTCAAGTAAATCACAATGCAAGTAAATCACATGGCATATAGCACACAGTCACTCGTTTGAAGACATTTAAGCTTATTCTCAATGCCTTCAAGTTCATACTCATCACGTGAATGCATCCTAGATCTTTTCTAGATGCTCTATTGCTCTTTTGGACAAGTGTGTGAGTTATCAACTTGTGCTCTAATACCACTCTGTCATAACCCAAACCCACCCCGGTAGGTTAAGATCATAACCGACCAGTAATCATGAGATTACCTATGGCATTAGACAAAACCAAACATACATTATAATAGTAAAGGGGGCTAAACGGAAGTAGTCTTAAAAATTTTGTCCATTAAGCTGTGTTTACATGGCATATCAAAACATTTTCCACATATGTAATAATAACTTACACCATAAACCAAAATAAATATCTTATTCATCCAGGATCATACAAACATATGGCCAGTCGAACAAAAGGTCTATATACATAGGTGATCCAACGAATCCATCAAAATAGCAAAAAGGGGGTAAAACAAAAGAAAAAAACAAAGTCTCGTGCGTGAGACGTTTGGGCTGACTTCACAAAAACCTGGACTCCTTTCACAAGCTTCACTGAGGCTGGGGTTGGACATCTCTTTGCTCACCTATATACATATAAACAAGAGTGAGCGAAAGCCTAGTGAATAATACCAGAGCAAATAGGTTATATGAATGAAATTTTCTAATAGGTAACATCCTTGTCAACACATCAAACGGCCTTAGGCCCATTCTTGTCAAACACATCAAACAGCCTTAGGCCCATTCATATTCTCACTAAGTATAACAAATGGCCTAAGGCCCAATTCATTGATATTAAACGGCCTCGGGCCCAATTTATTCATATCAGACGGCCTTGGGCGCAATTCATATCAAACGGTCTTAGGCCCAATTTACATATAGGCACCTTTCATATTCAAGATCATGATCACCTTTTTGTTCAAACGACCTTTGGCCCATTACATTCATATTCAAACAGCCTTTGGCCCATCCAAACCTTTTAAACGTGTCAAACAGCCTCAGGCCTAGTTCAGATCCTTCAGAAAGCCTTATACAAACATTAGGCAAATTGAATACTCATTCACTATTCAAATAAGCAAATCCATCGTGCTTATACAGAAATAGTAGTTGGAAAATAAGATACTTGAAAATATCTTTACTAAGATATTACTCACAGTGTTCCGTCGATAGATTTGCCCTTGCGCTTGACCATACACATTTCGTAACACGTCAATGGATTTGCCCTTGCGCTTAACCCTACACATTTCATAACACATTGGGTCACAAGCAATTTAATCTGTTCTTAACTTGTTTACTTCTCTTAGGCCTTTTTCTTACTTTTTAGTTCGTTTACAATGTTCAATGCATACCTAAGAGTGCTTAGAAATGAAAGGGAATGGAAAACGGAACATAAAACAACTTTTCAAAATTTCTAAAACAGGGCTCTCTGCTCGAGTGCAGCTTTGGTGGCTCGAGCGGCTTGTAAAACTCTGTAAAAGTACTAGTTGCATGAATTTTACGCTCGAGCGAGACTTCTGATACTCGAGCAAATAGTCTTGCAAAATAGGGTTCGCTCGAGCGCAAGATTTGCCACTCGAGCCACCATGCAATTTTCTGTAAAACTTTTGATTGCCTTCATTTTCCGCTCGAGAGGCAACTCTTTCGTTAGAGCAAAGAGGTCGATTTCTGGGTTTTCCAGAATTCTGTTTAAAGTTCAAGCCACATATCCAAGACCCAAATCATGTATGACTCGTCCAAAAACTTCAATAACATGCAAATGAACACTAATACTTGAAGAATTATATTTCTTAGGTACAAGACTTCATGAATTTGGCAAATCATCATTGTATATTTCCATGCAAGCATGAATTCAAACTTAAACTCTTTTCTATCATCATCAAGACACGGATTTGAGCTCTATAACTTCAAAGGTCATGCAACGAAGTTCTATAATTCAATAATTCATGGATGCATGTCTAAAATAACCACCAATTCTACATGTTTAACACGTTTCAAGCTCAAATGTACATAATCATGGTGAATGCTTACATGCAAGTATATACAACTTCAATTTCATTATATTGAACTCTAATCTCATTCTTAGCTTCATTTTATTTTGAATTCACATAACCATGATCTTGAACTCATAAATTAGAGTTAAATTACTCACCAAAAGCTTCAATTTTACCAACTATGGCCAAATCTTGAGCTAACCCACCTAGTTCTTAAATTCCTTTAGCAACTGTTCAATGTTGAGCCCTTCCTCTCTCTAGAGTGTATATTCAGATTTTTGAGCTCAAAATATGAGCTTAAGTGTTTAGCCTATATATATATACTAGGTGATTAGATTAAGTTAATCAATCTTTATTAAAATTAATGAGCCTCACTTAATTAATATAATTATTTCGATACGAATCAATTTTTAATCAAATTTTACCATAGGCTCTAAAAATCACGCTAATCACAATGACACAATCAATTTCTATTTCTGTAGCCTCTATGGTCTTCAATTTCAAACTATAGCAGTGAGTTAGACAGATTTTCCTACGGTGAACAGATATAGTTTCAAAAACATTATTAATCACATAATTATCACCCAAAATCACATTAAGCTCATAATCACAATCATAATCAAGGTTAATTAACATAACACAGAACAGGATTATCACATTTTTGTTTTTGATACTTTATTTAAGTTGATTTCAAGTTGATTTCTGATCGTGGAGTCGATTTGGAGTTGATTTGCTGTAGAGGTGTTCATTGGTTATTGGTTTTTTGATTTGGTCAGGGAAAATCACAGGGGGGGATTGTGTGATTTGGTTAGAGAAAATTAACATGACAACGGGAAGAAAATCAAATTTCTTTAGCCATTACATAGATTAATTTATTCCAGTCTTTCAAAATGTTCTCTATAAAGGTAGATAAACCCCATGACAAAGAAAATCAATATGCCAAAGAAAATTACACACATCGATTTCGAGTTGATTTGCAGTAGAGATGTTCATTGTTTATTGATTTCGAGTTGATTTGGCCAGAGAAAATCATAGGGGGGAGTGTGTGATTGGGCTAGAGAAAATCAACATGACAAGGGGAAGAAAATCAAATATCTTTGGCCTTCACACAGAGAAATTTATCCCAAATTTTCAAAATATTCATTGTAAAAGCAGAGAAATCCCATGATAGAGAAAATTAACATACCGGAGAAAATTACACACACAACTAGCTTGAAGAAGAAACTCAAAAGGGAAGTAGTAATTAAATTCTAGAGGAAAATCAACAGGCACAAGGGAAATTTCAGAAAAATTTCATATCTCAAGGGGATATCTTAATGCAAGAAAAATTGTAGAGAAAATCAACATGCTAGAGAAATTTCATCTTTACAAATTTCTTTGGTTATCACACACAAATCTGAGTCTAATGTGGTCAGAGAAATTTCAAATGTTAGAGAAAATTTCGCACATAAACACAACTGGCTTGAAGAAGAAGCTCAAAAGGGAAGTAATAAGTAAATTCCAGAGAAAATCAACAAGCCCAAGGGAAATTCCAGAGAAATTCCATATCTTAAGGGGATATCTTAATGCCAGAGAAATTGTAGAGAAAATCAACATGCTAGAGAAATTTCATTTTTACAAATTTCTCTAACTATCACACACAAATTTGGCCAAAGTTTTAGGCAAACAAAATCAACTTATCAAGAGGTAAAGCTTTCACAAATTTCTCTAAAATGACAAAGAAATTTATCTCAGTCTTTTGGTTAGAAAAAATCAACTGAAATAGGTATGATGCTTTTCAAAATGTTCGTTGTAAAGGCAAAGAAATTTTATTTTTACAAATTTCTTTGACTATCACATACAAATTTGGCCCAAGGTTACGAAACCCTAATTATGAATAGAGATGAACTGAGATGAAGATGAAATGACTCAAGGATGAACAGTGAAAATGCGTCAGACAAATTTGTGAAGAATGTCAAAGATTTTCACTGCCAATTGTGAAGATGAAACCCTAATTTCGTTGTATTGTGAAGATGAGGAATTTGATTGTGGAGATGATGATCTCGATTGTGGAAATGATGAAGATCAGTCCTTGGAAAAAAAATGGAAGTGTTTTTCTCTGTAATGGTGGAGGGTATTTTGGTCCAAAAACTTAATACAAAAAACGCCTTTTTTTTAGGGACCTGATCTACTATTTTTTTTAGAGTGTCCTTTATCCCTTGAATTCATAATATTAGGGACCTTAAAAGAAATTCTCCTATAAAATAAAAGTGAGTAAAATGCCAAAGTAAAAGAAGAAAAATAGTAATCAGTAAGTCCTATTGAGTGGACTTATTTACTCACAAATAATGAATGATTTTCTTTTTTCTTTTTTTATAACTTATTTGCCTATTGTTTTGATGATGGAAAAAAATTGAGACTTTTTAGATGTATTTTTGTATTTGTAGAATAATCATTTGGTGCTGGTAATCATACTGATAAATTTATCAAAGTGATAAATAATTAAAATATTTTGACTTTTTATTATTTATGAATTTTGATTTATTTTTAATTTATTTGTGTTAGTTTGTATTGATATATGATGTAGAGAAATTTAAATAATTGAATTGTATACTTTAATTTTTATTTTTATTTATTTATTTATTTATTTTTACAATGATAATAATAAGTTTGGTCCACAATAGTTGCTTGTAAGTAGGGGTGTAAAAATGGCCCCGGGTCTGTGGGCGGCTTGAAACCTGCCCACGGCTCGGGATGGGCCTAAGCCTCGTCCAATTAGGCCCGAGCCCGGTCCGGGCCTGGCCCAGCCCGGAACCTTGGGCCTAGTGTAGCTTGTTTTTCGTGCTCCTTTTAGATATGGCTAGCCCTACATTCGGACTCCCGTGGTTTTGAGTCTGATCTCACAAGTGCAATGTGAAATAGATAAACACAAAAGAATCCAAATTCGGTAAATCTTTTGGAAAATTGATTTTGAATAAAAAATGAACTGCTTTGCTAGATTATAGAGTCGTTACCTAAATATTTTTGGAAAATTTAGGAAACCCGTGACTCATGCCAAAGGCCACTTATCTGTCATCACCACAGTGTCTCTGCTCGGGAACTTAGGTATGAGAGGGGAAGGTCATAAATTGAACACCCTACTCACTCGATCAAAGATCGGCCTCTGCTAATTATGATGTGATTCTTATTTACATTTTATGCCCTTGTTCCGATTTATTAGGCTATCTTTACTATGTGATGCACACAAATATGGACTAATTTGTAAAAGTTGGAACACTTTGATTTTATGTTTGTTTGAAAATTGTTTCAAATATGCGTCACTTGAAAAGGTGAGTTTGTATATACATTAATCAATGCATCCCAATTTTCGCAATTAGCCTTCATCCATCGGCATTCAAACATGTATATCATTTATGCATTTAGACTCATGGAAAGCATGCTCGATATGGAAACACAAACATACGATGCGGCATGCTAAAATACAAAATACTCACCTAGTATTCCGAGTTAAGCCAAACAAAACAAAATGATTAGAAAACATGCATGCTTCTAATTAATGCAAAATGACTAACGTGACACATGCAATTACATTGGTTCGGCTACTAGCATGGTATATGATTCAATTCAAGACATGAGATAAATCACGTATTCGAGTAATGAAGTTGAATATGACATTGGTTAGTAAGATGAGCTGGACCCAAATGTATATGGGACGAGTGGATGCAAGTCATGGAAGATGCAAAGTAAATATAATGTTACCATTATAAGCGAGTAAATAAAAGAGAGAATGAAATTGGGGTTGGAAGACATACACCATTATTACATATTTGCCCTCATGCAACAGGGTCCGAATGAGTGTCCAAATGTCCTGATTAAACTAACTATTGCAAACCGAATAAATAAGAAATAAAATAGCTATCTAATGTATTACAACGAGGATGATAATGAGCAATAAACCAGCTATCTAAGTTAACTAGCTATGACAATTACAAACAAACAATAATAATAATTACAACCATATTAACTACAACAATCATAATAATTAATTACAACAATAATGGGACCATCAATTTACAATGTTGATATAAACAAAGATGCACAAGGATCGCATGCATGTGACGGTTTTCAGAAATAGCTATGTTTGCCTTCCTGGGAATCTGCCATATTTCATCTTTAGCCACTGCCTTCTGTTTCTGCAAAAACACTCTGCTTACCAAACATTGGAGCCCAATTGGCCCCTAATGAGGCTCGGCTGGGTCCAAATGAGGCCGGCCATGCCCTAAATTTAGGCAAAAATCTATTTTTGTGCTCTGAGGTGAAAATAGTGCAGACAAAGCCTTTCTGAGCTCTGTTTGTCCCTTCTACTCTTCTCTATCATGGGAAAGCTCTAGAGAAGAACGAATTCATTTCCAAAACTATCAATAAGAACAAGTTGATGGCTTGATGATTTCGAACACGATTGGACAAAAATCAATAAATGCAATAAGAGACAACCGCCCCTCCCTCCTATCATGAAGGCTCAAAGAGGGAGGTAGACGCGCCTCAAGATCCATCAAAACATCATGAATTGATATGTGACGATTCTTGACACGATGAACTCGGTGTAGACTTGACTTTCTTCACGTGCCCCCCTTTCAAATTGGACTCCTACAGTTCAGACTCTGTAGACACCCCATTTTTGACCGACCTTAAGACTCAGACGTCATCGATTGAGCGCTCGGTGATGGTGCATGTTGTGCTCGTTTTGAAGTTTCGGAGTTTTGGCTGAGAGCCTTACCCTTCGAGCCTCGGAACGTTTTGTGCCTTGACTCGGTCTGCGGACCAGGTCTTGTTTTCTCTTCTCGAAGGGAGGGAGAGGTCTTGTAGACCATCTCTCAGTGGTCGTAAGCTACTTTTTGTGGTCATAGGCCACTGTTCCGGTTTGGAGACTTGTTTCTAGTTTTTGGAACCGTCGGCCGCGCGCTTTGCCTCCCGAACTCTCGTTTTGCATCCATGTTGGTTCTTTTTTGGCACAACCCTTGTTTTTCCTGTTTAGAAGGTGGTACAAGGATGGGAGACCACCTTTTTCCCTTGGAAACCACTTCTTTCTCTGCTAGCCGATTTTCTGCTTAGGAAGCTGGTTTTTTTTGGTCTTTGGGCTACATTTGCTGGTCTCCCACCATACCACTGACTTGCTTTCAGTGTGGAGACCACCTATTGTGCCTGCCGACCACCTTGTTTTGTGGGAGACCACTTGCCCTGGTCGGCCGACCACCTCTTTTGGTCGGCTAGCTTCCTCCTGTTTTGTCTGTCTGAGTGCATGCCAGCAGTGCCAGCTGGAAGGCACAGACTGGATCCTCCATACACGTGTATGGAGGATTTGCAACCAAGTTTTTAGCTTCTTGGAGAAGCTTTGGCTTTGAAACTCTATAAGAGAGGCCCTCCCTCTCCTTATACCAGGTTGAAAAATTGCTCTAAGGTAAAGCTTATATCTCTCTCTTTGTCTCTATATTTTAGGCTTAGAAAGTGCTTTGTTCTTGGCTTATTGCACACCACCTCATAACCATACACCTCCACCATTGTTACTGAGTTGCTGGAGGGTTTTGAAAGGTCTTAAAAGTTGGGTTTTGGTTCAGAAAAGTTGCTGGTTTTGCTGAGCTTTAAGGGTAACTCCTTTTCCCTCTTTTTAAGCATTGTTTTGACCCTTCTCTTAGCCTCATTTGCATGCTTATTTGAGCTTTGTTGTAAACTGAAAAAAGCTTCATATTTAAGTGTTTTTCATGTTTGTTTAAGGCTCTTTTGGTGTTGAGGGTCATCTACCCTCTTGCATGCTCTATTTAGCCTTGTTTTGTGCCATGCCATAAGGCATTCGAGCTAGTCTTTGCTTGGCCTTCCTACCACTGAAATCCAGTGGATTTTCAGTGGTGAGAATGTGGCTTTGAGGGCCTAAATCAGAGAGGGGTGACCCTCTCTCTTGTTGTCTTGTTTACTAGTATTTTTGGCCTACCAAAGGAGCATATGCTTATACTATTTGGAGGCCTAGTTCAGGCACTTTTTGGTGACTTCTAGGACCTGCCTAGGCTCTGACCATGGCTGGTTTGGTCCCCTTTTGCTTGCTTCTTGCATGTGTAGAGTAATCCCTTTCATGGCTTATCAAAGGAGCATGTCATTCTTGCATGTATTGGTCTTGTTTCAGTGGATTTTTGGCCATCATTTGGCATGCCATGACTCTGTTCATTGGGCTCACTACAGTTCGGACTCGATGTCACAGTTCTGAATCTAATCCCGCAAAGTGCAATGCAAGATCGATAAATTACCAAAGAGTCCAAATCCGACGAATTGTTTTGAAAAATAGATTTTTAGAAAGAAGTGCCAAACATGGATTGCTTTGCCAGATACAGAGTCGCCACCTAAATATTTTGTTTTGGGGGAATTTAGGAAACCCTGACTCGTGCCTAAGGCCACGTGTCCGTCATCACCAAAGTTGCCTCGGCTCGGGAACTTGGGTACGATTGGGGAAGGTCATTTCATGAGCGCCCCCACTCGCCCGATCAAAGATCGGCCACTACTAAACATGATATCGAGTTTTTGAAAACACATGAGCTCTTATTCCGGTTTATTAGCCTAGAATTGCTACGTGATGCGCACAGCATACAAGTATAGACTGGATTGCCTAAGTTGGAACAAAGCATCGCATATCCATTTGTTTTGAAAATGGATTGAAGTTTGCTACTCGCAAGTAGGCTAAAACACGGGTTTCGACGATTTATTCAAACTCGAGCAACCCAACCTTCACCCACAGGCATTCAGGCAGTTATATCACATAAGCACATAGCCTCATGGTAAGCATGCTATCATGGCAGTCACTCACACACATGCAAGGATGCTAAAGCATAAACACTTACCGAGTACTTTGAGCCAAAGAAAGAAGCTAATTAGAAAACATGCATGAATCCTAACTATGTTGAGATGCCTAATGCAACACATGCAAGAATGCAACTAAGATAGGCTCGGCTATTCTAAGATGGCATGTGAGATGCTACAGGTAACATGTATTCAACTTGGAATTGAAATACGATGCAGTTAGTATGATGCGCCGAGCTCGGTGCATGCAAAACAGATGAATGGATGCAGACATACGAGCATAAGGATGCTAATTGAAACGTGCCCTAAAACTAACCATCATAAGCTGGTAAATAAAAGGGAGAAAGACGTGGGGTTGGAAGACATGCATCACACACACGCACACTTATTACAACAGTTGTGCCCTCTCGACGGAGGGTCCGAATAAATAATACAACACCAACTAGCTAATCTAAGCTAATCTAATTAAGCTAGTTATTACACAGCCAAAATGAATAATAAATTACAGCTAATTATTACACAACTCTAATTAATTAACAAACTAACTAAGTAAGCAATTAAACTAGCATGCAAACTACATAAATGTGGACTGCCTCAGCTTTGCCTTGGATGATGAAGGATGCATGCATGCTTGAATTGCCTTGTTCAGAAATCTCTCGCGACGCCCCGACTTGCCTTTGTTTGCAATTGACCTCAGAACACTGCACAAGGCTCCAGAAGGCTAAAACTCCACCCTGGGAATCTGTGGGAAGGTTACCGACCAGCTATTGGCCTTGGAGACCACCTGCCGACCACCTTTTGTGGGAGATACCAAAAGGGGTGGTCGGCCTGCCAAAAAAGCTGGTCGGCCGACCAGTTTCTGCCTCTGGTTTCTGGTTTTCTGCAACAAGAAGCAAGAGAGAGGCATGTCAAGGTATTTTCAACATATGTGTGCACGACCACTCTCCCCATCATTGTACAAACTCAAGGGAATGTAGGTCTCGATCCTCGGGCCACCAATCACGTATCTCGATGCATGATGGCCGAGGAGTCGAATTGCACGACTCAATGTGAAATGAATGCACATACAAGCACCTAAAGCCAACAACTCCGTCATGGGTAGTCAAGAGTGTCGGCGACCGGGAATCGAGGCACGTTTCGTCACTTTGAGTACGAAACGTCCCTCGTTTCCCGTGTTCAGACTAGCTCCTATTCCGAACACAATGCAACAAACAATGGCATGCACAATGCGACTTTATGTATGCAACTTAAATGCTATGCAACTAAGTGATGCAAACATGCAACTAGCATACGCAATGCTATGAACTAACAATGGCATACTCAATGTACATGATACTATATGTCGTACACAATGCACATGTGAAGACTATCATACATAATGAAGTGAACAAGGCATGCGCAATGCAATGATCAAACATGCGACAACGCGACATACTCAATGCTATGAACTACAATGGCATACTTGATGCAAAATGAACTTAAACCAAAATGAATGGGCCTTAGCCACACCCAAATCAGTGGCCATACATGATGAAAATGAGGCAATAAAACACATGCAAACATGCAAGATGCAAGGGCCTAAAGCCTAGGGCACAAGATACAACTGTATGATAGCATGGAAAGGATGAAATATGGCATACAACAACACATGTTCCAGCTCTGAAATGACATACAAAATGGTCCCGAATCATGCAAACAACTCATGTTATGCATGTTGAATGGCTCAAATACCGAAACTAGTGAAGTGCATTACACTAGAGGTATGCAAAGCAATGCCCAAATGAACAAACCAACCCCAAATAGTCCCTATGCAGCCCCAAAATAGTGGCAAAATGGACTACGATAATGGCTTGAAATGCACAAAAATGAAGCTCATGCAATGGCCCATAAATGAGGTATACAAGCACAACTCTCAAACGCATTTAAAGAGTGGAAAACATGGGAACATGACACAAGTATAGTCTTTGAAATAACATGCTCAATGATGCCAAGACATGGAAACACCTCAAGTTAAGCATGCAAGGGGCTCCAAAACTCAAGGCTAGGCAAGGATATTGCACTACAAGTATGCATGGCAAGCATCATTCGACCAAGAGGCCTCAAAACAGAGCTAAGGTAGCCCAAAATATGAACAAAATCAGTTTGAAGTATGGCCAAAATACGCTAGAATAGAGGGCCAAAACAACATGCATTATGAGCTAGTGAACATGAGTTACACTACAAGCATATGAAGCATGTGAAGGACTACCAAACCAAGAAAAAACAGAGTCATGGCATGCAAATGATCGCCAAGAACCCACTGAAACAAGACCAATACATGCAAGAATGACATGCTCCTTTGATAAGCCATGAAAGGGATTACTCTACACATGCAAGAAGCAAGCAAAAGGGGACCAAACCAGCCATGGTCAGAGCCTAGGCAGGTCCTAGAAGTCACCAAAAAGTGCCTGAACTAGGCCTCCAAATGGTATAAACATATGCTCCTTTGGTAGGCCAAAAATGCTAGTAAACAAGACAACAAGAGAGAGGGTCACCCCTCTTTGATTTAGGCCCTCAAAATCACATGCCAACCACTGAAAATCCACTGGATTTCAGTGGCTAAAGGGCCAAGCAAAGCTCAATACAAAGGTCTCATGGCATGACTCAAAACAAGGCTAAATAGAGCATGCAAGAGGGTAGATGACCCCCAACACCAAAATGGTCTTAAACAAACATCAAAAGGACCTCAAAAAAAGACTTTTTTAAGTTGACAACAAAGCTCAAATAAGCATGCAAGTTTGGCTAAGAGAGTGATCAAGACAAAGCGTTAAAAGAGGGAAAATAGATTACCCTTGAAGCTCAGCAAAACCAGCAACTTCTCCAGCCCAAAACCAACTCTTTAACCTCTGAAAATACCCTCCAAGAACCTCGGATCAATGGTGGAGGTGTGTGGCTATGAGGTGTGGTGCAATAGGCCAAGAACAATGCACTTTTGAACCCAAAATGTAGAGATATAGAGAGGGATATATATATTTTTTTAAACAAAATTTTGGAACCTAGTATAAGGGGAGGGAGGCCTTCCTTTATAGACAAAGGAGGCCAAAGCTTCTCAAAGAAGCTAAAAACCAACGCCAAAGATCCTCCATACACGTGTATGGAGGATCCAATCTGTGCCTTCCAGCTGGCACAGCTAGCAAGCACTCACGGAGACAAAACTGGGGGAGGTAGGCCGACCAGTTCAGGTGGTCGGCCAGCTACTTTTAGTGGTTGGCCGACTAGTTCAAAGGGTTCAACCCCAAGAAAGGTGGTCGGCAGCCCCATTTGGTGGTCTCCCAACTGAATGCAAGCTAGTGGTACGGTGGGAGACCAGCAAATGTGGCTCAAAGACCAAGGAGACCAGCTTCCTGACAAGAAAATCGGCTGGTGGAGAGAGAAGTGGTCTCCAAGGAGAAAAGGGGATCTCCCACCCTTGTACCACCTCCCAAACAATGAAAACAAGGTCCATGCCAAAAATGAACCAAGACAGATGCAAAACGAGGGTTCGGGGGTCAAAACGCGTAGCCGGGTGCCCCGAAAACAGGCTGTTAAGCATCGAAAATGGCGTGCAACCACAAAGGTGGTCTCCCGGGCCACAGTGTCCCTCTAGATAGAGGAAACAAGGTGTGTGCCATAAACCGTGCCAAACGAAGAATGTTAAGCGGTCCCGAACCGAGGCGCGCGGCCGACGGCTCCGAAAATCGAAAACTGGTCTCCAAACGGGAACAGTGGTCTACGACCACGAAAAGTAGTCTAATACCACTGAGAGATGGTCTACGAGACCTCTCCCTTCATTCGGGAAGAGAAAACAAGACCTGGTTCGCAAACTGAGGCAAAGCACAAAAGGGTCCCGAGGTCCAAGGGTAAGGCTCTCAACTGAAACTCCGAAACCTCAGAATGAGCACAACAAGCACCATCACCAAGCGCTCAAACGATGACGTCTAAGTCTTAAGGTCGGTCAAAAATGGGGTGTCTACAGTCCTTCACATGCTTCATATGCTTGTAGTGTAACTCATGTTCACTAGCTCACAATGCATGTTGTTTTGGCCCTCTATTCTAGCATATTTTGGCCACACTTCAAACTGATTTTGTTTATATTTTGGGATACCTTAGCTCCGTCTTGAGGCCTCTTGGTCGAAAAATGCTAGCCATGCATACTTGTTGTGTAATAGCATTGACTAGCTTTGAGTTTGGAGGTCCCTTGCATGCTTAACTTGAGTTATTTACAAGTTTTGGCATCATTGGGCATGATATTTCAGAGCATATAGGGGTGCTACACACCCATATTTTCCATGCTTTAAGTGCTCTTTAGAGTTGTGCATTTATGCCCTATTTGCGAGCCATTGCATGAGCCTCACTTTTGTGCCTTTCAAGCCATCATCCCAACCTATTTTGCTACTGTTTTGGGCCTGCATAGGGTCTATTTGGGGTTGGTTTCATCATTTCAGCATCTCTTTGCATGCCTATAGTGTAATGCACTTCACTAGTTTCAATGCTTGAGTCATCCAACATGCGTTATGTGAGTTGTTTGCATGATTCGGAACCATTTTGTATGTCATTTCAGAGCTGGAACATGTGTCATTGTATGCCATATTTCATCCTTTCAATGTTTTTGTAGAGTTGCATTTTGTGCCCTTGGGCTTAGGTCCTTGCATTGTGTATGCTAGCATGAGTTTTGGAGTCTTGTTTTCATCATGTTTGGCCACTGATTTGGGTGTGGCTGAGGCCCATTCATTTTGGTTTAAGTCCATTTTTTGCATTAAGTATGCCATTGTATTCCATAGCATTGAGTATGCCACATTGTCGCATGATTGATCATTGCATTGTGCATGCCTTGTTCATCTCATTGTGTATGTTAGTTCTTAGGTGCATTGTGTATGCTAAGTACCACGTGCATTGAGTATGCCATTGTTAGTTCATAGCATTGTGTATGCTAGTTGCATGTTTGCATGTCATCCTTTGCATGTTTGCATCACTTAGTTGCATAGCATTTAGGTTGCAGACTTAAAGTCGCATTGTGCATGCCATTGTTTGTTGCATTGTGTTCGGAATAGGAGTTAGTCCGAACACAGGAAATGAGGGACGTTTCGTACTCAAAGTGACGAAACGTGCCTCAATTCCCGGTCGTCGACACTCTTGACTACCCATGACGGAGTTATTGGCTTTAGGTGCTTGTATGTGCATTCATTTCACATTGAGTCATGCAATTCGACTCCTCGGCCATCATGCATCGAGATGCGCGACCGGTGGCCCGAGGGTCGAGGACTACACTCCCTAGAGCTTATACAATGACGGGGAGAGTGGTCATGCACACATGTGTTGCAAATACCTTGTCGTGCCTCTCTCTTTCCCTTGGTTGCAGAAAAACAGAATCCAGGAGAAGAAACTGGCCGGCAAACCAGGTTTTCTGGCAGGCCGACCACCTTCTTTGGTTTCCACCACAAAAGGTGGTCGGTAGTTGGTCTCCCATGCCTATAAGCTGGTCGGCAGCCTTCCCACAGTTTCCCGGGGTGGAGTTTCATCTCTCTGGAGCTTCGTGCAAATTTCTGAAATCAATTGCAAGCAAAGGCAAGCCGGGGCATCTAGATGGATTTCCCGACAAGGCGACTCGAGCATGCATGCATCCTTTATCATTCAAGGCAGAGCTGAGGCAGTCCACATTCATGTAGTTTGCATGCTAATTTAATTGCTTAGTTAGTTTGTTAATTAATTAGAATTGTGTAATAATTAGCTGTAATTTATTATTCATTTTGGTTGTGTAATAAATAGGTTATTTAGATTAGCTAGTTGGTGTTCTATTATTTATTCGGACCCTCCGTCGAGAGGGCCAAATGTTGTAATAAGTGTGCGTGTGTGTGATGCATGTCTTCCAACCCCACGTCTTTCTCCCTTTTACTTGCCTGCTTTCGATGGTTAGTTTTAGGGCATGTTTCAATTAGCATCCTTATGCTCGCATGATTGCATCCATTCATCTGTCTTGCATGCACCGGGCTCGGCGCATCATACTAACTGCATCGTATTTCAATTCCAAGTTGAATGCGTGTTATCTGTAGCATCTCATATGCCATCTTAGAATAGCCGAGCCTATCTTAGTTGCATTTCTGCATGTGTTGCATTAGGCATCTCAGCATAGTTAAGATTCATGCATGATTTCTAATTAGCTTCTTTCTTTGGCTCGGAGTACTCGGTGAGTGTTTATGCTTTAGCATCCTTGCATGTGTGTGAGTGACTGCCATGATAGCATGCTTGCCATGAGGCTAACTGATTATGTGATATACCTGCCTAAATGCCTGTGGGTGAAGGTTAGATTACTTGAATTGGAACAATTCATCGATTGCGAGTTTTAAGCCCACTTGAGAGTGGCAAATCACCATATTTTCTAAGCCCACCTGAGGGTGGCAAAATCCGCATTTTAGCTTACTTGCGAGTAGCAAACCGCTTTCAAAAACAAACATGAGATGTTTTGTTCCAAATTAGGCGATCCAGTCTATACTTGTATGTTGTGCGCATCACATAGTAACTCTAGGCTAATAAACCGGAATAAGAACGCATGTGTTTTCAAAAACTCGATATTATGTTTAGTAGTGGTTGATCTTTGATTGGGCGAGCGGGAGTGCTCATTGCATGACCTTCCCCAACCGTACCCAAGTTCCCAAGCCGAGGCAACTTTGGTGATGACGGACACATGGCCCTAGGCACGAGTCCGGGTTCCGGGTTTCCTAAATTCCCCAAAAATAAAATATTTAGGTGGCGACTCTGTATTTGGCAAAGCAGTCCATGTTTGGCACTTCTTTCTAAAAATCAGTTTTTCAAAACGATTTGCCAGATTTGGACTCTTTGGTGATTTATCGGCCTCGCATTGCACTTTGCGAGATTAGATTCAGAACCGTGACATTTGAGTCCGAACTGTAGTAAGCCCAATGAACAAAATGGGATTTTCTCGGGACGTTCGGGCTCGTTTACAGTTTCCGGCGACTTTGCTGGGGATTTAGAGAACTTGACTCGAACTTATGATATCTTGTTTTGACTACACTTATGTGTTTCTTTGCATTGCATGTGCATTAGTGTGCCTAGGACACCGTGTTTGTCATCTGCTATTCTTGAACGGTTTGCCGGAGGCTCGCTTTGAGAAGCGTGCCATAAGGCTGGTTGGTTCCGGGCTCTGCTACTATGGGAACACAAACCCCGATTTTTACCGAGGCACCCTTTTTGACCATTCGACCTAGTGCATATCGGAATCCATAGTGACCATTCCAAACTAGGACAGGTTGCTTACCCGACTGTAGGCTGTTTGAAACCGCTATGTGCGTAGTGAAACCCTAGCTCCTGATGAAATAGGACAGGGAAACCCTACCCCACCATAGTAGTGTTTTGGCTCTCATTTGCTTGTTATGTGCTTTTAGAGTGTGCCTCTACAAGGAATGCATGTATCAGTTTGCAAGTCTGGGTATCAGGCCTGAGGGCATCAGTATTTTGAGGGAATCAGTCTTACCTGAGGGTATCAGTTTACAGGCAGAATTTTGGGCAGAATTCAGTAGAGAGTGCAGTCATTCAGCTATGCTCACATCTATTCCTGTGAAATTGGGCTGAGATGCTGCCTGTTTTCTCTTTTATAAGGTAGTCTTGGAACCGTAGCTTTAGAAGGCTCCAATATCCCACGAGGTTCATTGGACTTGTGCTGATAGACTTTGTCAGGTCAGAGATTCAGTTCAAGGGAAATCAGTGTTCCTTTGCCAGAGGCAGGGTAAAAGGGCCAATCAGGCACAGATCACCAGTTTAGCAGTTACCAGATCAGTGGCCCTTATCCACCCCACCAATGAACAGTCAGGCTGAGGTCTCAGTTTCTAGTGCAGGGATAGATATACCAGTTGTTCAGATAAACCAACACTCTATGGCAGGTATGGAAGAGATGATGCGTCAGCTCCAGGAAAGTATGCAAGCCATGCAGCAGGATGCTGCCCGTCAAGCAGAATTTGCCGCACGCCAGGCCGAGGTTATGGCCCAACAGGCAGAGTTAATCAACAGGCTACAGCAGCAAACCGGGGCATCCGTTTCACACCCAGCTCCTCCCCCACCAAGAGTCCCAATACTCGGGGAGACAGCAAATGTCCAGGAAGATACGGACATCCCAACTTGGCCGGCTCCGCCCCCAATCCTACCCTAGCTGTCCAAGGCACCCACATCCACCAACTTACCGGATTCTCCCTTTGAGTTCGAAGTGGACCCCACAATACTAAAAGTGAGCAAGCTAGAAAAGCTGTTCAAGAAGTCTCAGGGCGTGAAGTCCATTCCGGATATTGAGGATGGGTACACTGGTTCGGCCGTGACTCTGCCGGACTGATTCAAAATGCCGCATATCGACCGCTTTGACGGCTCTGGAGACCCAATGGTGCACCTCCACCTATTTTTCGATATCCTGAGGCCAATGGGTTTGACCATAGCCCAGAAGTTGTCTCTATTCGGCCGAACCATGTCTAGGATAGCCACAATCTGGTATGCAAAATTAGAGGACTCTGTGAAACAGAACTAGGAAGAGCTGGCTGAGGCCTTCATTGCTCAATACTCCTACAATACATAGATTGAGGTCACAACTCGTGATCTCGAAGTCACCCGCCAAGAGCCAAAGGAGAGTTTCTCAGAGTTCGTGGCGAGATGGAGAGCAAAGGCCTCAATGATGACTACAAGGCCTTCCAACAAAGATCAGATCAGGATGATTGTTCAGAATCTACATGGCAAGCTGTTGCAAAAGATGGTCGTCCTACCTTTGTTTACTTTTCCAGTCTTTCATGAAATGGGGGTTCAAATCGAGGATGCCATCAGACAAGGGATCTTTGTGGAAGATAATGAGCCTTTGTAGAGGAATGTTGCTCACAATTCCAATGCTACTACTGAAGGTGGCACAGTTACGAAATGCTTAGAAGTAGACACTATCACCCCTTCCCTCAATGGCCAAAAACCAATCACTTCAAATTGGCCCTAAGCTCGAAAGTTCAATCCTCTTTACATGAGTCTCTCCCAAGCTTTGAAAAAGCTGCAAGAAGAAGGGCACCTAGAACTCCTAGAACCCCAACCCCTTCCAAATCCTCTTTCACCAAGATATGACCTAGCTAAATACTGTGCCTATCATCAACAACACGATCATGATACGAACCGTTGCATCCGCCTCCGTCATAAGATTCAGGATCTTATTGATGAAGAGACCCTAGCTCCACCCAAAGGACCTCAGGTTAGTACTGACTCGTCACCTCCCCACCTCAACCTCATCCATACACTACCATCCACCTTCGACCCCAGCATATACATCACGGTGGCCCATCTACATAAACCTGAGGTGTCCATTCCAGAAAGCATGGACTTATGCATGATGGGTGCACCTGAACCCCAATCATCTCAAACCCGTGAACCCACTACTTCTGAGTTGATGAGAGTGATTGAAAATTTTCAAAGAACTGTGACAAATCTGGCCTCTGGAACATTGGCTCCCTCATCGACCACATCACATACTAGGTGTTTCATGACAAAAGGCTCCCCAATCTTGGGACGGGTTGTATTGGAATAAGGCCAATCCCTTGGCAAAGTGGAGGCAAGAGGTAAGAACAAGGTAGGGGCAAGCATTGATCCCCATGAACACCTTCTGTGGGCTGTGGAGGCTTTGAAAGCGGAAGGGCTAAACAAACAGCAAGTGCTCGCAGTTGTTGCAAAGATTGTGGAGGATACTTTTGCCACTCAAAATGAGAGCAGTTCGAAGCAAGGGGAAAACTGGGAGAAGGGCCATTGTACCAGAAACGATCCTGTTAGCTCTAATCCTCCACTCGGAAGAGGTCAGCAAACCAGGCCAGCACCTGCCAATCCCTTTGCTGGTGCGTCCAGCAAAAATCCACAAACCTTGAAGTACCAACCCCGAAGTTAGAGGGTCTTCCATGCCCTCTATATGCCTTTGTCCAAAGCTCTCCAAATCCTTGTTGGACAAGTCCATCTCAAACCCCTTGAGCCTCGGCCTCTCCCAAATCCTCTTCCAGGTACGCATGATGCTACCCAGTACTGTGCCTTCCATCAACAAACCGGTCATGGCACTGACAATTGCTTTCGTCTTCGCTACGAAGTGCAAGATTTGATTGACAACGGGGTCATTGCCACGCCAAGCTCTGCAAAGTCTATCGGCACTAGATCGGTGAACTTCGGGGATAATGTGACCATGTGATTGGGGGATGAACCACCTGCGGATGGCACTCAGTTTACTCCAGCTGTGGGGATGGCACGCACTATTTTGAGCATTTGCGAATGTTGTTTACTTTACTTTCTGACTTGGGTATTGGGTCAGTCTTGTTATGTTGTACAGAGTCAGTATTTTCTTACTGAGTCAGTTGGGTCTGTCTTGTTGTATCGAGTCAGTCATATTTTGTTGGAGTCAGGTGATTTCGGGGGTGTTACCTCGGACATTACTTGCTTGTTTTGTGTTTGTCTTTTCATTTTCTTTTGAGTCTGTTTCTACCTTGGAGCCAGTAATGCCAACAGATTTGAATGAACAGCAGTGATTTTCATACTCTCGTGTTTGCTTCTGCCTTGTGCTAGTTGTGCCAGAAGTTCTGAATGAGATGCCAGTATTTGACTAAAAACTGTGTCTTTTCTGTGCTTTGAAATCATTACATTGACTCGAGTTTTTCAAAACTTTTTGAACATTGTGATAAAAACAAAGAGGAAGGAATTCCTCGGGATTTGCAAAAAATTTTGATCAATTGAGAGAAAGAGAGGCATGCTGAGCCCTTAATGATTGAGATCACGTTTGTTAATGTGAGTACTGAGAAGGATCCTGCCTTGATCCAGATTGGTTCTACATTGTCTTCGACGTGAGCGATTAGTCGCTTTCTTAAAAGATTTCAAAAAAATGTTTTGCGTGGTTCTACGAAGACCTGTGTGGAATCGCTCTTGAGATTGTGCAGCTTAGGATCGCTCTTAGCCTCGAGACTCAACCTCTTTGCTTCCAAACCTTGAACCTTAATTCAGAATGTTCAACGGTCAACCACAATGTAAGGCTCGCGTGGCTAGATCAGAAGCAGCCCATGAACTAGGGGCGAGAATATCAGATGTGATCAAAGGAAGCTTGCGAAGCTAGACCAAAAGCAGCCCTTGAACTAGGGGCAAAAAATGTCAGATGCGCTCGAAGAGTCAAAGATGAGTCTTTTCTGCAAACCAGGGAAGGCTGGCAAGAATGCCAAATCCCAGAAGGGGAAAAGAAGAAAGTATTATTGAAGGACAACCAAGTTCCTATCCACAACACTAGGGGCAAATTCACCCTCCATTGGATGAACTTCTACATCATCGATGAACAGCAGCCATTCTCTTGGATTCAGATGGCTCCGAGATCTCAAACCATTCAACATGGACAAAGCTAAACTTTTACCCTCGAAAACCCGGAAGGACGACCCAGGCAAAAGTTAGAGCAAGAAAAAGAAGAAAAAGAACCAAAAAAAAAAAGGAAAAATGCAAAGAATAAAAAAAAAAAAAAAAAAAAAGAAGAAAAAGAAAAAGGAAGAAAAGAAATGAAAAGAATTAAAAAGAAAAGAAGAACAAAGCTCGCAAGGTTGAAAACCCAGAAAGGGCGGCCTTGGCAAAAGTTAGAGCGCAAAAGGAGAGGTTAATACCCGAGTGTACTTTACCCCCGAACTACGTAAGGCTTGATTCCCATCTTTGGGATACGTAGGCAACTTCATTCTGAAGTTCAGCTGTAAAACACTTCAAATTTGACTGTGTCTATGTTATGGTTCTGGTCATCTTTGTCTTCTCTGTATCCGAGAATTTGGTTGTAATTGTCACTGTGAGGACTGGTTGCCACATGCTGCGGTGCTATTCAGACTAGGGACAACTTTCCGTTGCCGTGCAGTGCTACGGTGCTATTCAAACTAGGGGCAACTTTCAGTTGCCATGCAGTGCTGTTCAGACAAGGGGCAATTTTCTATTGTTTTAGATCTGAGGTTGTGCATTTCAAGAGTAAATCCTGCGTTGGTCGAGCAGTGGCCATTTGCAAAAATAGTTTTTGAGAATTTTTAATGAGGTTGACTAATTCTCTCGAAAATTATTCCATTTTTCTAAAACTGGACCATTTCTTGGACCCAAAAAAGGAAATTTTCAGTGCTCATAACCTGACTCGCATGATTTCAAATCAGAAAATTGAACTAGTGTGTTAATCTAACTCTCATTTTGGTTAAAATTGTTTTAGCAGGAAAAAAAAAATGGTCAAAATGATGAACTAGGGGCACAGTTGAGTCAGGTTTTCTATCTTTTCCCCTTTATCAACGCACTAGCCAGAAAGGGCATCATAAGGGCACCACTGAAGCTGACCGCAAAAGGGCAAAAAGCTCTCACATCCTCTGAGCAACGAGGTATCAAGGCAAGTGCGAAGCACGAACTGGAATGGGGCAAGATATTCCACTCCCTCATCTGGACAAGATCTGATCACGTCTAAACTCCCCAGCAGAGCATCGTCAACCGATGTCAGCTGCAAATTTGCTACACACCCAGTTGTAGCGCAGCCCCTCTGTGGGAGAAATTCACTGTTGTGAACAAGAATAAGAATCTGGTAGAATACCAGGGGCAAGAGCCCACAACTTCCTGCTTATCCATCAACCACTCAGGGGAGGGATAAAAAATGAGAGATTGAAGAATAGAGAGATGTGCGCTAAGAGGAAAAGTGAGGAAAAGGCTTTTTCAGAAAAACAGAGCCTGAGGGCCGAGTGATGTGAGAATCATAAATGAGAATGGGTGGGAAACAATACCCGAAGAAACTGGCTCCTCACGAACTGAGAGGTCTCTCGCCATTGGAACACGTATGAGTGTCGTGTCTCTTGTTTTTGTTTGTCTCGATTCTTGTCTTGAGTCTTTTCAAGTGTCTGTGTTTGTGTTTAGGTTGTTTACCTTTTGTTTTTCTTTGTTGAGTCGTAGTGCACTGTGTTCAATCGTAGGCTCAATACCCGGTTAAGAACTCATTTCTCAATTTCAAAATGCATCATTTTATGCTCAGGAATACTGTGCCGTTCTCAACATTTGTGCAAAACAGGTTTGGTTCTTTCATAAAACTGGAGGGTTCAACCCAGGTCATGTCAGAATAGTAAAACCAGGACCTATCTGAAGCTATGAAAGTTTCGGGTTGCAAAGCAAAAGAAAAGAGGAAAAATGTCGGGCATCTGAGTTTGTTTCAACTTTTGCAAGTTCCGTCATTGCATCCCGTACGTTCAGAATGAGCAGTGTCTTGTATGAGCTGTGTGCCGAATAAACCGAATACTGTGTTATGAGTTGCGTGTTCAGAATGAGCAGGGTGCTGATATGAGCTGTGTGTTCAAAGTGAACAGAATACTGTGTTGACTGTTTCACTGTTTCAGGCCAGAATGGCGATCAGAAGTGCTCTCCCTGAGTACCATTCCCCGTCAAAGTTATCCTGGCTATGTTTGCAATGAGGGAAAGTTGTGAATATGATCAGGAAGGATAACAGCATTTGTGGTTTGTGCATGCAGAAGCTACCCCTTGTCTGCATTTCAGGACCTTTGTACTGCGAGTTGAAGGTAAGTGTTCGAAGAACACAATAGAGGGGAGATCCCCGTCAGAGTAAAGGGGTTTACCGCCACTCACTCCATGAGGTGCTTTCTAAAGTGCCGCTTTGTTTGTTTATTACATTCCCTAAACATCATGCTCTACATTGCTTGTAACATGTACTGCATCATCGCACTTATTGCGTTTATTTGCATCTTGTGTTATCTTGTACCATTTATCCTTTTACGTCGAGCTGCGTTTAGGATCGTTGTCCACTGGGACTTTCTCAGGTTGCGCCGAGCACGCGCCTGATAGTTTGTTTCGGACCTCCTCTCACGATTTCAGCGTGGTTTGAATGTCCCTTTCCTCACACGATTTCAGTGTGTTTGGAATTTATCTCAGGTTGCGTCGTGTACGCACCTGGGTGGTTTGTTTTCGGACCTCCTCTCCCGATTTCAGCGTGGTTTGAGTGTCCCTTTCCTCACACGATTTTAGCATGTTTGGAATTTATCTCAGGTTGCGTTGTGTACGCACCTGGGCGGTTTGTTTCCGGATCTCCTCTCACGATTTTAGTGTGGTTTGAGTGTCCCTTTCCACACACGATTTCAGCGTGTTTGGAATTTATCTTAGGTTGCGTCGTGTATGCACCTGGGCGGTTTGTTTCCGGATCTCCTCTCATGATTTTAGTGTGGTTTGAGTGTCCCTTTCCACACACGATTTCAGCGTGTTTGGAATTTATCTCAGGTTGCGTCGTGTATGCACCTGGGCGGTTTGTTTTCGGACCTCCTCTCACGATTTTAGCGTGGTTTGAGTGTCCCTTTCCTCACACGATTTTAGCGTGTTTGGAATTTATCCCAGGTTGCGTTGTGTATGCACCTAGGTGGTTGTTTTCAAGCCTCTTCTCACGATTTCAGCGTGGTTTGAGTCTCCCTTTCCTCACACGATTTCAGCGTGTTTGGAATTTATCTCGGGTTACGTCGTGTACGCACCTGAGCGTTTTGTTTTCTACCTGCTCTCACGATTTCAGCGTGGTTTGAGTGTCCCTTACCTCACACGATTTCAGCTTGTTTGGAATTTATCCTAGGATGCGTTGTGTATGCACCTAGGCGGTTGTTTTCAAGCCTCTTCTCACGATTTCAGCGTGGTTTGAGTGTCCCTTTCTTCACACAATTACAACGTGTTTGGAATTTATCTCAGGTTGCGTCGTGTACGCACCTGGGTGGTTTTTTTTCGGACCTCCTCTCACGATTTCAGCGTGGTTTGAGTGTCCCTTTCCTCACACGATTTCAGCGTGTTTGGAATTTATCTCAGGTTGCGTCGTGTACGCACCTGGGCGTTTTGTTTTCAACCTCCTCTCACGATTTCAGTGTGGTTTGAGTGTCTCTTTCCTCACACGATTTCAGCGTGTTTGGAATTTATCTCAGGTTGCGTCGTGTACGCACCTGGGTGGTTTTTTTTTGGACCTCCTCTCACGATTTCAGCGTGTTTGGAATTTATCCCAGGTTGCGTTGTGTATGCACCTAGGCGGTTGTTTTCAAGCCTCTTCTCACGATTTCAGCGTGGTTTGAGTGTCCTTTTCCTCACATAATATCAACGTGTTTGGAATTTATCTCAGCTTGCGTCGTGTACGCACCTGGGTGGTTTCTTTTTGGACCTTCTCTCACAATTTTAGCATGGTTTTAGTGTCCCTTTCCTCATACGATTTCAGCGTGTTTGGAATTTATCTCAGGTTGCGTCGTGTATGCACCTGGGCGTTTTGTTTTCGACCTCCTCTCACGATTTCAGCGTGGTTTGAGTGTCCCTTTCCTCACACTATTTCAGCGTGTTTGGAATTTATCTCAGGTTGCGTCATGTACGCACTTGGGTGGTTTTTTTTCGGACTTCCTCTCACGATTTCAGTGTGGTTTGAGTGTCCCTTTCCTCACACGATTTCAACGTGTTTGGAATTTATCTCAGGTTGCATCGTGTACGCACCTGGGCGGTTGTTTTCAAGCCTCTTCTCACGATTTCAGCGTGGTTTGAGTGTCTATTTCCTCACACGATTTCACCATGTTTGGAATTTATCTCAGGTTGCGTCGTGTACACACCTGGGCGTTTTGTTTTCGACCTCCTCTCACGATTTCAGCGTGGATTGAATGTCCCTTTCCTCACATGATTTCAGCGTGTTTGGAATTTATCTCAAGTTGCGTCGTGTACGCACCTTGGCGGTTGTTTTCAAGTCTCTTCTTACGATTTCAGCATGGTTTGAGTGTCCCTTTGCTCACACGATTTCAGCGTGTTTGGAATTTATCTCAGGTTGCGTCGTGTACGCACCTGGGCGGTTTGTTTTCAGACCTCCTCTCACGATTCCAACGTGGTTTGAGTGTCTCTTTCCTCACACGATTTCAGCGTGTTTGGAATGGATCTCAGGTTGTGTCGTGTGCGCACCTGGGCGTTTTGTTTTGGACCTCCTCTCACGATTTCAGCGTGGTTTGAGTGTCCCTTTCCTTACATGATTTCAACGTGTTTGGAATTTATCTCACGTTACGTCATGTACACACCTGGGCGGTTTGTTTTCGGACCTCTTCTCACAATTTCAGCGTGGTTTGAGTGTCTTTTTCCTCACACGATTTCCGTGTGTTTGGAATTTATCTCAGGTTGTGTCGTGTACGCACCTGGGCGTTTTGTTTTCGACCTGCTCTCACGATTTCAGCGTGGTTTGAGTGTCCCTTTCCTCACACGATTTCAACGTGTTTGGAATTTATCTCAGGTTGCGTCGTGTACGTACCTGGGCGGTTTGTTTTCGGACCTCCTCTCACGATTTCAGCATGGTTTGAGTGTCTCTTTCCTCACACGATTTCAGCATGTTTGGAATTTATCCCAGGTTGCGTTGTGTATGCACCTAGGCGGTTGTTTTCAAGCCACTTCTCACGATTTCAGTGTGGTTAGAGTGTTCTTTTCCACGCACGATTTCAGTGTGTTTGGAATTTATCTAGGTTGCGTTGTGTATGCACCTAGGCGGTTGTTTTCATACCTCTTCTCACGATTTCAGCGTGGTTTGAGTGTCCCTTTCCTCACACGATTTCAGCGTGTTTGGAATTTATCTCAGGTTACGTCGTGTATGCACCTGGGTGGTTTTTTTTTGGACCTCCTCTCACGATTTCAGCATGGTTTGAGTGTCCCTTTCCTCACACGATTTCAGCGTGTTTGGAATTTATCTCAGGTTGCGTCATGTACGCACCTGGGCGTTTTGTTTTCGACCTCCTCTCAGGATTTCAGCGTGGTTTGAGTGTCCCTTTCCTCACACGATTTCAGCGTGTTTGGAATTTATCCCAGGTTGCGTTGTGTATGCACCTAGGCGGTTGTTTTCAAGCCTCTTCTCACGATTTCAGCGTGGTTTGAGTGTCCTTTTCCTCACACAATATCAACGTGTTTGGAATTTATCTCAGGTTGCGTCGTGTATGCACCTGGGTGGTTTCTTTTCGGACCTTCTCTCACAATTTTAGCATGGTTTTAGTGTCCCTTTCCTCATACGATTTCAGCGTGTTTGGAATTTATCTCAGGTTGCGTCGTGTATGCACCTGGGCGTTTTGTTTTCGACCTCCTCTCACGATTTCAGCGTGGTTTGAGTGTCCCTTTCCTCACACGATTTCAGCGTGTTTGGAATTTATCTCAGGTTGCGTCGTGTACGCACTTGGGTGGTTTTTTTTCGGACCTCCTCTCACGATTTCAGTGTGGTTTGAGTGTCCCTTTCCTCACACGATTTCAACGTGTTTGGAATTTATCTCAGGTTGCATCGTGTACGCACCTGGGCGGTTGTTTTCAAGCCTCTTCTCACGATTTCAGCGTGGTTTGAGTGTCTATTTCCTCACACGATTTCACCATGTTTGGAATTTATCTCAGGTTGCGTCGTGTACACACCTGGGCGTTTTGTTTTCGACCTCCTCTCAGGATTTCAGCGTGGATTGAATGTCCCTTTCCTCACATGATTTCAGCGTGTTTGGAATTTATCTCAAGTTGCGTCGTGTACGCACCTTGGCGGTTGTTTTCAAGTCTCTTCTCACGATTTCAGCATGGTTTGAGTGTCCCTTTGCTCACACGATTTCAGCGTGTTTGGAATTTATCTCAGGTTGCGTCGTGTACGCACCTGGGCGGTTTGTTTTCAGACCTCCTCTCACGATTCCGACGTGGTTTGAGTGTCTCTTTCCTCACACAATTTCAGCGTGTTTGGAATTGATCTCAGGTTGTGTCGTGTGCGCACCTGGGCGTTTTGTTTTGGACCTCCTCTCACGATTTCAGCGTGGTTTGAGTGTCCCTTTCCTTACATGATTTCAACGTGTTTGGAATTTATCTCACGTTACGTCGTGTACACACCTGGGCGGTTTGTTTTCGGACCTCTTCTCACAATTTCAGCGTGGTTTGAGTGTCTTTTTCCTCACACGATTTCCGCGTGTTTGGAATTTATCTCAGGTTGTGTCGTGTACGCACCTGCGCGTTTTGTTTTCGACCTGCTCTCACGATTTCAGCGCGGTTTGAGTGTCCCTTTCCTCACACGATTTCAACGTGTTTGGAATTTATCTCAGGTTGCGTCGTGTACGTACCTGGGCGGTTTGTTTTCGGACCTCCTCTCACGATTTCAGCATGGTTTGAGTGTCTCTTTCCTCACACGATTTCAGCATGTTTGGAATTTATCCCAGGTTGCGTTGTGTATGCACCTAGGCGGTTGTTTTCAAGCCTCTTCTCACGATTTCAGCGTGGTTAGAGTGTTCTTTTCCACACACGATTTCAGCGTGCTTGGAAATTATCCAGGTTGCATTGTGTATGCACCTAGGCGGTTGTTTTCATACCTTTTCTCACGATTTCAGCGTGGTTTGAGTGTCCCTTTCCTCACACGATTTCAGCGTGTTTGGAATTTATCTCAGGTTGCGTCGTGTATGCACCTGGGTGGTTTTTTTTTGGACCTCCTCTCACGATTTCAGCATGGTTTGAGTGTCCCTTTCCTCACACGATTTCAGCGTGTTTGGAATTTATCTCAGGTTGCGTCATGTACGCACCTGGGCGTTTTGTTTTCGACCTCCTCTCAGGATTTCAGCGTGGTTTGAGTGTCCCTTTCCTCACACGATTTCAACGTGTTTGGAATTTATCCTAGGTTACGTCGTGTGCGCACCTGGGTGGTTTGTTTTCTGACCTCCTCGCACGATTTCAGCGTGGTTTGAGTGTCCCTTTCGTCACACAATTTCAGCGTGTTTGGAATTTATCCCTGGTTGCGTCGTGTATGCACCTGGGTGGTTTCTTTTCGGACCTTCTCTCACAATTTTAGCATGGTTTTAGTGTCCCTTTCCTCATACGATTTCAGCGTGTTTGGAATTTATCTCAGGTTGCGTCGTGTATGCACCTGGGCGTTTTGTTTTCGACCTCCTCTCACGATTTCAGCGTGGTTTGAGTGTCCCTTTCCTCACACGATTTCAGCGTGTTTGGAATTTATCTCAGGTTGCGTCGTGTACGCACTTGGGTGGTTTTTTTTCGGACCTCCTCTCACGATTTCAGTGTGGTTTGAGTGTCCCTTTCCTCACACGATTTCAACGTGTTTGGAATTTATCTCAGGTTGCATCGTGTACGCACCTGGGCGGTTGTTTTCAAGCCTCTTCTCACGATTTCAGCGTGGTTTGAGTGTCTATTTCCTCACACGATTTCACCATGTTTGGAATTTATCTCAGGTTGCGTCGTGTATGCACCTGGGTGGTTTCTTTTCGGACCTTCTCTCACAATTTTAGCATGGTTTTAGTGTCCCTTTCCTCATACGATTTCAGCGTGTTTGGAATTTATCTCAGGTTGCGTCGTGTATGCACCTGGGCGTTTTGTTTTCGACCTCCTCTCACGATTTCAGCGTGGTTTGAGTGTCCCTTTCCTCACACGATTTCAGCGTGTTTGGAATTTATCTCAGGTTGCGTCGTGTACGCACTTGGGTGGTTTTTTTTCGGACCTCCTCTCACGATTTCAGTGTGGTTTGAGTGTCCCTTTCCTCACACGATTTCAACGTGTTTGGAATTTATCTCAGGTTGCATCGTGTACGCACCTGGGCGGTTGTTTTCAAGCCTCTTCTCACGATTTCAGCGTGGTTTGAGTGTCTATTTCCTCACACGATTTCACCATGTTTGGAATTTATCTCAGGTTGCGTCGTGTACACACCTGGGCGTTTTGTTTTCGACCTCCTCTCAGGATTTCAGCGTGGATTGAATGTCCCTTTCCTCACATGATTTCAGCGTGTTTGGAATTTATCTCAAGTTGCGTCGTGTACGCACCTTGGCGGTTGTTTTCAAGTCTCTTCTCACGATTTCAGCATGGTTTGAGTGTCCCTTTGCTCACACGATTTCAGCGTGTTTGGAATTTATCTCAGGTTGCGTCGTGTACGCACCTGGGCGGTTTGTTTTCAGACCTCCTCTCACGATTCCGACGTGGTTTGAGTGTCTCTTTCCTCACACAATTTCAGCGTGTTTGGAATTGATCTCAGGTTGTGTCGTGTGCGCACCTGGGCGTTTTGTTTTGGACCTCCTCTCACGATTTCAGCGTGGTTTGAGTGTCCCTTTCCTTACATGATTTCAACGTGTTTGGAATTTATCTCACGTTACGTCGTGTACACACCTGGGCGGTTTGTTTTCGGACCTCTTCTCACAATTTCAGCGTGGTTTGAGTGTCTTTTTCCTCACACGATTTCCGCGTGTTTGGAATTTATCTCAGGTTGTGTCGTGTACGCACCTGCGCGTTTTGTTTTCGACCTGCTCTCACGATTTCAGCGCGGTTTGAGTGTCCCTTTCCTCACACGATTTCAACGTGTTTGGAATTTATCTCAGGTTGCGTCGTGTACGTACCTGGGCGGTTTGTTTTCGGACCTCCTCTCACGATTTCAGCATGGTTTGAGTGTCTCTTTCCTCACACGATTTCAGCATGTTTGGAATTTATCCCAGGTTGCGTTGTGTATGCACCTAGGCGGTTGTTTTCAAGCCTCTTCTCACGATTTCAGCGTGGTTAGAGTGTTCTTTTCCACACACGATTTCAGCGTGCTTGGAAATTATCCAGGTTGCATTGTGTATGCACCTAGGCGGTTGTTTTCATACCTTTTCTCACGATTTCAGCGTGGTTTGAGTGTCCCTTTCCTCACACGATTTCAGCGTGTTTGGAATTTATCTCAGGTTGCGTCGTGTATGCACCTGGGTGGTTTTTTTTTGGACCTCCTCTCACGATTTCAGCATGGTTTGAGTGTCCCTTTCCTCACACGATTTCAGCGTGTTTGGAATTTATCTCAGGTTGCGTCATGTACGCACCTGGGCGTTTTGTTTTCGACCTCCTCTCAGGATTTCAGCGTGGTTTGAGTGTCCCTTTCCTCACACGATTTCAACGTGTTTGGAATTTATCCTAGGTTACGTCGTGTGCGCACCTGGGTGGTTTGTTTTCTGACCTCCTCGCACGATTTCAGCGTGGTTTGAGTGTCCCTTTCGTCACACAATTTCAGCGTGTTTGGAATTTATCCCTGGTTGCGTCGTGTATGCACCTGGGTGGTTTCTTTTCGGACCTTCTCTCACAATTTTAGCATGGTTTTAGTGTCCCTTTCCTCATACGATTTCAGCGTGTTTGGAATTTATCTCAGGTTGCGTCGTGTATGCACCTGGGCGTTTTGTTTTCGACCTCCTCTCACGATTTCAGCGTGGTTTGAGTGTCCCTTTCCTCACACGATTTCAGCGTGTTTGGAATTTATCTCAGGTTGCGTCGTGTACGCACTTGGGTGGTTTTTTTTCGGACCTCCTCTCACGATTTCAGTGTGGTTTGAGTGTCCCTTTCCTCACACGATTTCAACGTGTTTGGAATTTATCTCAGGTTGCATCGTGTACGCACCTGGGCGGTTGTTTTCAAGCCTCTTCTCACGATTTCAGCGTGGTTTGAGTGTCTATTTCCTCACACGATTTCACCATGTTTGGAATTTATCTCAGGTTGCGTCGTGTACACACCTGGGCGTTTTGTTTTCGACCTCCTCTCACGATTTCAGCGTGGATTGAATGTCCCTTTCCTCACATGATTTCAGCGTGTTTGGAATTTATCTCAAGTTGCGTCGTGTACGCACCTTGGCGGTTGTTTTCAACTCTCTTCTCACGATTTCAGCATGGTTTGAGTGTCCCTTTGCTCACACGATTTCAGCGTGTTTGGAATTTATCTCAGGTTGCGTCGTGTACGCACCTGGGCGGTTTGTTTTCAGACCTCCTCTCACGATTCCGACGTGGTTTGAGTGTCTCTTTCCTCACACAATTTCAGCGTGTTTGGAATTGATCTCAGGTTGTGTCGTGTGCGCACCTGGGCGTTTTGTTTTGGACCTCCTCTCACGATTTCAGCGTGGTTTGAGTGTCCCTTTCCTTACATGATTTCAACGTGTTTGGAATTTATCTCACGTTACGTCGTGTACACACCTGGGCGGTTTGTTTTCGGACCTCTTCTCACAATTTCAGCGTGGTTTGAGTGTCTTTTTCCTCACACGATTTCCGCGTGTTTGGAATTTATCTCAGGTTGTGTCGTGTACGCACCTGCGCGTTTTGTTTTCGACCTGCTCTCACGATTTCAGCGCGGTTTGAGTGTCCCTTTCCTCACACGATTTCAACGTGTTTGGAATTTATCTCAGGTTGCGTCGTGTACGTACCTGGGCGGTTTGTTTTCGGACCTCCTCTCACGATTTCAGCATGGTTTGAGTGTCTCTTTCCTCACATGATTTCAGCATGTTTGGAATTTATCCCAGGTTGCGTTGTGTATGCACCTAGGCGGTTGTTTTCAAGCCTCTTCTCACGATTTCAGCGTGGTTAGAGTGTTCTTTTCCACACACGATTTCAGCGTGCTTGGAAATTATCCAGGTTGCATTGTGTATGCACCTAGGCGGTTGTTTTCATACCTATTCTCACGATTTCAGCGTGGTTTGAGTGTCCCTTTCCTTACACGATTTCAGCGTGTTTGGAATTTCTCTCAGGTTGCGTCGTGTATGCACCTGGGTGGTTTTTTTTTGGACCTCCTCTCACGATTTCAGCATGGTTTGAGTGTCCCTTTCCTCACACGATTTCAGCGTGTTTGGAATTTATCTCAGGTTGCGTCATGTACGCACCTGGGCGTTTTGTTTTCGACCTCCTCTCAGGATTTCAGCGTGGTTTGAGTGTCCCTTTCCTCACACGATTTCAACGTGTTTGGAATTTATCCCAGGTTACGTCGTGTGCGCACCTGGGTGGTTTGTTTTCTGACCTCCTCGCACGATTTCAGCCTGGTTTGAGTGTCCCTTTCGTCACACAATTTCAGCGTGTTTGGAATTTATCCCTGGTTGCGTTGTGTATGCACCTAGGCAGTTGTTTTCAAGCCTCTTCTTACGATTTCAGCGTGGTTTGAGTGTTCCTTTCCTCACATGATTTCAGCGTGTTTGGAATTTATCTCAGGTTGCGTCGTGTACGCACCTGGGTGGTTTGTTTCGGACCTCCTCTCACGATTTCAGCGTGTTTGGAATTTATCTCAGGTTGCGTCGTGTACGCATGGCGTTTTGTTTTCGACCTCCTCTCACGATTTCAGCGTGGTTTGAGTGTCCCTTTCCTCACACGATTTTAGCGTGTTTGGAATTTATCTCAGGTTGCTTCGTGTACGCACCTGGGCGGTTTGTTTTCGGACCTCCTCTCACAATTTCAGCGCGGTTTTAGTGTCTATTTCCTCACATGATTTCAGCGTGTTTGGAATTCATCCCAGGTTGTGTTGTGTATGCACCTAGGCGGTTGTTTTCGAGCCTCTTCTCGCGATTTCAGCGTGGTTAGAGTGTTCTTTTCCTTACATGATTTCAGCGTGTTTGGAATTCACCTCTAGTTGTGTTGTGTATGCACCTAGGCGCTTGTTTTCGAGCCTCTTCTCGTGATTTCAGCGTAGTTAGAGTGTTCTTTTCCTCACAGGATTTCAACGTGTTTGGAATCTATCTCCGGTTGCGTGGAACGCGTTCCTGATTGGTTTTCTTTGTTCTTCATTCTCTCACGATTTCAGCGTGGTTGGAGTGCGTTACCCAATTTGCATCTATTGCGCTATCTGTTACGTCCATTGCATCATATCTATTTTATTCTGGTCTAGGAGACCTTAAATCCTCTAAAGGTGCAATTCCTTTGGTGTTTGTCGTGCCCGAACGACTTCCGGTGGTCTGGTATAGCCACCTGCCTATGTTTGCGGTGAGTTCCTAGGAGACCAACTGAGACGGTGGAAACTAGAGTTCGAATGGCTCATGCCTAGAACGCAAAGGTTCGGGATTTTCGAGACTAAAGTCTGGTTTAAATACCCAAGGGTATATCCTCGGCTTGAAATCTATATGGCAGCCCCATAGATTGAGATATCATGTCTATGCGCCTCAATTCTGGATACTAAACCAACCTAGTCTGTCACCCTGTTGGAGAATAGGGAAAGCTGCGACCATAGTCAGGGAGAAAAGTAGTACCTACGGTTCAACTGAGAAGAAGGGGAAGGTCCCCAGCAGCGTGAGGTAGGTCATTGCCGATTGCCCCTGTAAGGTACCTTCACTTCCTAGCTATTACATTGCATAGCATTGCATAAATCCTGAATTATCAAACCGGCTTCGTGCAGCGTATAAGTCCAATTTTCAAACCGGCTTCGCGCAATGTATAAGTCCAATTATCAAACTGGCTTTGCACAGCGTATAAGTCCAATTTTCAAACCGGCTTCGCGCAGCGTCTAAGTCCAATTATCAAACCGTCTTCACGTAGCGTATAAGTCCAATTATCAAAACCGGTTAACAATAGCAGGTGCACCTGTCTGTTCGCACCACCCAAATCGGCTTCGCGTAGCGTATAAGTCCAATTATCAAAATCTTCCTGCATAACATTTTGCATCCTGCCCCTGAACTACGCTGGTTTGATTCCTTGCAAAAGGATACGTAGGCAGCTTGCGGGTTCAACCAATTACATCTGTATTTTGTTTGGTTGTCCAAGTCTTCGGCCTTATAAAAAATTGGTCGTCTCTAGGCTTTGACATTCACTCCCGTCACTTCTTGACTTCCGAGTTCTGTCAAAGAGGGGCAACTGTAGACACCCCATTTTTGACCGACCTTAAGACTCAGACGTCATCGATTGAGCGCTTGGTGATGGTGCATGTGTAGATGCGCCCGAACGTCCCGGGAGGGAATCCCGTTTTGTTCATTTGGGTTTACTACAGTTCGGACTCAAATGTCACGGTTCTGAATCTAATCCCGCAAAGTGCAATGCGAGACCGATAAATTACCAAAGAGTCTAAATCCAGCAAATCGTTTTGAAAATTAGATTTTTAGAAAGAAGTGCCAAACATGGACTGCTTTGCCAGATACAGAGTCGCCACCTAAATATTTTATTTTGAGGGAATTTAGGAAACCCTGACTCGTGCCTAAGGCCACGTGTCCGTCATCACCAAAGTTGCTTCGGCTCGAGAACTTGGGTACGATTGGGGAAGGTCAGCTATGAGCACCCCCGCTCGCCCAATCAAAGATCGGCCACTACTAAACATGATATCTTGTTTTTGAAAACACATGTGCTCTTATTCCGGTTATTAACCTAGAATTACTATGTGATGCGCGCAGCATATAGTCCAATTATCAAAATTTTCCTTTTTGGGTCCAAGAAAATGGTCTAGTTTTGGAAAAATGGAATAATTTTCGAGAGAATTAGTCAACCTCGGTAAATGGCCATTGCTTGACCAACGTGGAATTGACTCTTGAGATGCACAACCTTAGATCCAAAAACAATGGAAAATCGCCCCTTGTCTGAAGGACACTGCACGGCAACAAAAAGTTGCCCCTTGTTTGAATAGCACCGCAGCACACTGTATGGCAAAGGAAAGTTGCCCCTTGTTTGAATAGTACCGCAGCGCACTGTAACCAGTTCTCATGGTGAAGGTCACAACCGAACTCTTGGATACAAAAATGACAAAGATGACCCGTTCGATCTCATAGACAGGACAGTTGAATTTGAAGTGTTTTATGGCTGGACTTCATAATGAAGTTGCCTACGAATCCCAAACATGGGAATCAAGCCTTATGTAGTTCCGGGGTTAAGGTACACTCGGGTATTAACCTCTCCTTTTGCGCTCTAACTTTTGCCAAGGCCGCCCTTTCTGAGTTTTCAACCTTGCGAGCTTTGTCCTTCTTTTCTTTTCAATTCTTTTCATTTCTTTTCTTCTTTTTTTTCTTTTTCATCTTTTCTTTTCATTTTATTCATTTCATTTTTTTTTTCTTTTCCTTCTTTTTTTTTGCAATTTTCTTTTTTTTCTTGTTCGTTTTTTTTTTTTTCTTGCTCTAACTTTTGCCTGGGTCGCCCTTCCGGGTTTTCGGCCCAGCGAGCCTCTCAAGGGTAAAAGTGTAGCTTTGTCCATGTCGAATGGTTTTGAGATCTCGAGGCCATCTGGATCCAGGAGAGTGGCCGTTGTTCGCTGACGATGTAAAAGTCCATCCAATGGGGGGCTAAATTTGCCCCCTAGTGTTGTGGATAGGAACTTGGTTGTCCTTCGGCAATACTTTCTTCTTTCCCCCTTCTGGGATTTGGCATTCTTGCCAATCTTCATTAGCTTGAGCAATGACCCGATTTTGACTTTTCAAGCTCATCTGACATTTTTATTTGCCCCTAGTTCGAGGGGTATTTCTAACTTAGCTTCACAAGCTTCTGTTGACGACGTCTGACCTTCTTGATCTGACTTTCTTGCCTCTTTTTCGAGGGCTGCTTTTGATCTGGCCACACAGGCCTCACATCATGATTGACCTTTGAACATTCTGAATTCAAGTTCAAGGTTTGAAAGTGAGGGGTCGAGTCTCGGGGCTGAGAGCGATCCTAAGCTGCACAATCTCAAGAGCGATTCCACACAGGTCTTCGCAGGACCGCGCAAAACATTTTTTGAAAATTTTGTAAGAAAGCGACAAATCGCTCGCGCTGAAAACAGTGCGGAACCAATCTGGATCAAGCCAGGGTCCTTCTCAGTACTCATGTTAACAAACATGATCTCATTCATTAAGGGCTTAGCATGCCTCTCTTTCTCTTAATTGATCAAATTTTGCAAAACCCGAGGAATTCCTTCATCTTCGTTTTCAACACAATGTTCAAAAAGTTTTTGAAAAACTTAGGCCAATGCAATGACTTAAAGGGCACAGAAGAAGTAGGTGAAAATGTACTGTCGTTTCATTCAAACTTCTGGCACAACCGGCTTAAGGCGAGAACAAGCACAAAAGCATGAAAAACCACTGCTATTTCATTCAGAACTGTCTGCACAACTGGCTCCAAGACAGGAACAGACTCAAAAGAAAGCAAAAAGATAAATACAAAACAAAAATGGTGATGTCCGAGGTAACACCCCCTAGAATCACTCGACTTCTGTACAACAGGACTGACTCGATACAACAAGACAGACCCCAAACAAAAAGACTGACTCAAAACAAAGACACAGACTCAAAACAACACAAAACTGACTCAACACCCAAGTCAGAAACTACAAAAACCCAGCATTCGCAAATGCTCAAAACAGTGCGTGCCATACGCCACATCTGAAGCAACTGAGCACCGCCCGCAGGCGGTCCAACCCCTGATCACATACTTGGATTATCCTCAAATTCCAACAACTTAGTGGTGACAGACTTTGCTGAGCTAGGCGGGAGGATGACCTCATTGTCGATCAAATCTTGCACTTCGTGGCGAAGACGAAAGCAATTATCGGTGGTGTGACCGATCTGTTGATGGTATGCATAGTACTGGGTACCATTATGCATCGCTGGAAGGGGATTCGAGAGAGGGCGAGGCTTAAAAGGTTTGAGGTGGCCTTTCTTAACAAGGATCTGAAGGGACTTAGACAAAGGCATATAAAGGGCATGGAATACCCTGCGACCTCGAGGCAGATACTTCGAGTTTTGCGCATTTTTACCGGATGCACTAGCAAAAGGATCGGCAGGTACAGGCTTGGCTTGCTGATCTTTCCTGGGTACAGGATTAGGGTTGGAGGGAACGGTTCTGGTATGATGACCCTCCTCTCGATTTTCCCCTTGGCTTGAACTGCCCTCGGTCTGAGTGGGGAAAGTGTCATCTACAGTCTTAGCCACAACTGCAAGTATTTGCTGCTTATTCAACCCTCTGGCTTTCAGAGCCTCAACAGCCCACAGGAGTTGTTCATAGGGATCTGTGTCCACCTTCATCTTATTCTTTCCACTAGCCTCAGCTCGGTAGATGGTTTGAGTTGCTACTTCAGTGCGAAGCCCCGTTGTCGTCGACATGTCATTGCCGGAGCTTGAGACAGCTTCAGGTTGGCTGAGCTCAATTACAATTCCCCCCAGTAGCGGGGGCTCTTGCGGCATGAAGTTCCCCGTATACGATGTAGTTGGTGGCGGAGCTGACATTCCGTAGGCTAGATCAACCACAGATCTCTGGTGGTCGCCAATCATTCCCATTAACTCAAACGTGGTGGGTTCATGAGCTTGAAACAACTGGGGTTCCCAAATCGGGCGCGCGACAGGCGACCTGGGCGGGTGTGGTACCTCTACATCGGTCTCACCCTGCAAGATGATTCCTTGGTTTAGTGTGGCTGCCATAACCATAATTTCCTCTGAATTCTGGGTCGTCATAAGTCCGCTGAACTGGACAGAGGTGGTGTAACTGGTGACTGACGGATCTGATGAATCGGTGAGTCTTTTCCTGTTTTGCCTCAGCAGAGGAGAACACTGGATGCTCTGAACTGAGTCTCTGAACTGAAAGGGAAAACATGCAGCATCTCAGCCCAATCAATACAGATATGGACATAGCTGAAGAACTGTATTCGACCACCGATCACTATTCCCCAAATTACTGCTCCAAAATTGAATCTGATACCCGCAAATAACTAATTCCCGAAATACCGAACTGGTGCCCACAGGCTTGCTACCCAGACTTGCAAACTGATACATGCATTCCTGTAGAGACACACTCTAAAGCACATAGCAAGCAAGTGAGATCCAAAACACCCTTATGTTGGGGTTAGGTTTCCCTGTCTTATTTTGTCAGGAGCTAGGGTTTCACCACGTACGCAGCGGTTTCAAACAACCTATAATCAGGTAAGCAACCTGTCCTAGCTTGGAATGGTCACTATGGATTCCGAATATGCACTAGGTCGAATGGTCAAAAAGGGTGCCCCGGTAAAAACCGGGGTTTGTGTTCCCATCATGGTAGAGCCCGTAACCGGTCAGCCTTATGGCACGCAGCCTTCGGCAAACTGTTCAAGAATAGCAGATGGAAAACACGGTGTCCTAGGCGCACTAATGCAAATGCAATGCAAAGAAACACATAAGTGTAATCAAAACAAGATATCATGAGTTCGAGTCAAGTTCTCTAGCTCCCCAGCAGAGTCGCCAGAAACTGTAGACGCGCCCGAACGTCCCGGGAGGGAATCCCGTTTTGTTCATTTGGGCTTACTACAGTTCAGACTCAAATGTCATGGTTCTGAATCTAATCCCGCAAAGTGCAATGCGAGACCGATAAATCACCAAAGAGTCCAAATTCGGAAAATCGTTTTGAAAAGCAGATTTTTAGAAAGAAGTGCCAAACATGGACTGCTTTGCCAGATACAGAGTCGCCACCTAAATATTTTATTTTGGGGGAATTTAGGAAACCCTGACTCGTGCCTAAGGCCACGTGTCCGTCATCACCAAAGTTGCCTTGGCTCGGGAACTTGGGTACGATTGGGGAAGATCAGCTATGAGCACCCCCACTCGCCCGATCAAAGATCGGCCACTACTAAACATGATATCTTATTTTTGAAAACACATGTGCTCTTATTTCAGTTATTAACCTAGAATTACTATGTGATGCGCGCAGCATACAAGTATAGACTAGATTGCCTAAGTTGGAACAAAAGCATTGCATATCCGTTTGTTTTGAAAATGGATTGAAGTTTGCTACTCGCAAGTAGGCTAAAACATGGGTTTCGACGAATTATTCCAATTCAAGCAACCCAACCTTCACCCACAGGCATTCAGGCAGTTATATCACATAAGCACATAGCCTCATGGTAAGCATGCTATCATGGCAGTCACTCACACGCATGCAAGGATGCTAAAGCATAAACACTTACCGAGTACTCTGAGCCAAAGAAAGAAGCTGATTAGAAAACATGCATGAATCCTAACTATGCTGAGATGCCTAATGCAACACATGCAGAAATGCAACTAAGATGGGCTCGACTATTCTAAAATGGCGTATGAAATGCAACAATTGATACATGTATTCAACTCGGAATTGAAATACAATGCAATTAGTATGATGCGCCGAGTCCAGTGCATGCAAGACAGATGAATGGATGCAAACATGCGAGCATAAGTATGCTAATTGAAATATGTCCTAAACTAACCATCATAAGCTAGTAAATAAAAGGGAGAAAGACGTGGGGTTGGAAAACATACATCGCACGCACGCACGCTTATTACAACATTGCCCTCTCTCGGAGGGTCCGAATAAATAATACACAACCGAATGAATAACGAATTACAGCTAATTATTACACAACCCTAATTAATTAACAAATTAACTAAGATAAATAGGCTAGCATGCAAAACATATGAAATGGATTGCCTCAACTCGGTCTTGATTGATAAGGAATGCATGCATGCTCAAGTCGCCTTGTCGGGAAATCCATCGCGATGCCCAGATTTGCCTCTGTTTGCAACTGGTCCCAGAACACTGTACAAAGCTCCAGAAGGCTGCTGACCAGTTTTTGCTGCTGGTTTCCGATTTGCTGCACCAGAGAGCAAGAAAGGGGCATGGCAAAGTATTTTCAACATATGTGCGCGCGACCACTCTCCCTATCATTGCATAAGCTCTAGGGAGTGTAGTCCTCGATCCTCGTGCCACCAATCACGCACCTCGATGCATGATGGCCGAGGAGCCGAATTGCACGGCTCGATGTAAGATGAATGCACATATAAACACAACAAGGCCTAAACTCCATCATGGGTAATCCAGAGTGTCGGCGACCGAGAATCGAGGCACGTTTCGTCACTTTAAGTACGAAACGTCCCTCGTTTCCCGTGTTTGGACTAAACCCTACTCCAAACATAATGCTATATACATTGCATGCATGAATGCAACTCTAACATGCAACCTAAACATAATGCCACTAAATGATGCAAACATGCAAATGATGATATGCAAACATGCTACTAGCATACACAATGCTATTAAATAATCAATGGCATACTCAATGCACATGAAAACTGTATGGCATACGCAATGCACACATGACAATGGACATACACAAAGGCATAATCAAGGCATACATAATGCGACGATCAAGCATGCGACAACATGGACATGGCATACACAATGCAAGATGGACTTAAACTAAAATGAATGGGCCTCAGCCACACTCAAATCAGTGGCCAAATATGATGAAATTAGGTAACAAAGACACATGCAAACATGCACAAATGCAAGGGACCAAACCTAGGACACCAAATGCAACTCTACCAAAGCATGGCAAGGGATGAAATATGGCATACAATCACACATTTTCCAGCTCTGAAATGACATACAAGATGGTCCCGAATCATGTAAACACCTCACGCAATGCATGCTAGATGGCCCGGATACCGAAACTAGTGAAGTGCATTACACTAGAGGTACACAAAGCAATGCTCAAATGGCCTAACCAGCCCCAAACAGTCCCTATGCAGGTCCAAGACAGTGGGAAAATGGTCTAAAATGATGGCTCAAAACGCATAGAAATGAAGCTCATGCAATGGTCAAAAAATGAGGTATTCATGCACAACTCTCAAACACATTTAAAGAGTGGAAAACATGGGAATATGGCATACATGTAAGCTCTGAAATATGATGCACAATGGCCCCAAAACATGGAAACACCTCAACCTAAGCATGCAATAGGTTCCGAAACTCAAAGCTAGGCAAGGGTATTGAACTACAACCATGCATAGCAAGCATCATTTGACCATGAGGCATAAAAACAGAGCTAAGGCAGTCCAAAATATGCACAAAATCAGTTTAAAGCATGGCCAAAAAGTGCTAGAATCAAAGGCCAGTAAAGAGGATTTGTACTACAAGCATGTGAGGCAATCAAGAGGCCACCAAACCGGCAAAATTCAGAGGTATGACATGCCAAATAAAGACTAAAAACCCACTGAAACATGGTCTATGCATGCAAGAATGATAGGCTCCTTTGATGGGCTATAAAGAGGGTTGTTCTACACATGCAAGATGGACATCCAAAATGGCAAAATGGGCTCTGGGCAAAGCCTAAGCAGGTCCTAAAACTCACCAAAAATGGCCTGAAACATACCTCAGAAGCATGCAAATAAGGGCTCCTTTGTTAGGCCAAATATGCTAGTAAACAAGACAAGGGCTGCGAGGGTCACCCCTCTTTGATTTTGGTGCTCAAAACAGCATGCTAGCCACTAAAAATCCATTGGATTTTAGTGGCTAAGAGACCAAACAAAGGTCAATGCAAAGGCCCTAAGGCATGGCTCAAGATAAGATGAAATGAAGCATGCAAAGGGGGGAGATGACTCCCAATACAAAAATGGTCTTAAACAAACATGTTAAGGACCTCAAAATAAGACTTTTTTCAGTTTATGACAAGGCCCAAATATGCTTGCAAGTATAGCTAAAAGATGAAGTAAAATAAAGACCAAAAGAGGGAATAGGGTGTTACCCTTGAAGCTCAAGCACTCTAGCAGCTTCTGGACCAAAGCAGCAACTCCTTAGCCTCTGAAAACAAGCTCCAAGGTGCTTAGGTTGATGTTGGAGGTGTTAGGCCAAGAGATGGTATGCAATAGGCCAAGAACAAGGGACTTTTGGAGCTCAAATGTAGAGATAGAGAGAGAGATGTATGTATAAGCCTTAGACCAAAATTCTGAACCTTTGCTAATGAGGGAGAGGGTCTCTCTTATAGCCAAAGAGGTCCAAAGCTTCTCCAAGAAGCTAAAAAACAAGTTTGAAGATCCTCCATACACATCCCTTCTGTGCCTTCCAGTTGGCACACACTCACAGAGACAGAACTGAGGGAAGCTGGCCGACCAGTTCAGGTGGTCGGCCGACCAGGGCAGGTCAAAAGGGTCAAGGTGGTCGGCAGCCTCCCAGGGTAGTCTCCAAGCTGAAAGCAAGCTAGTGGTATGGTGGAGACCAGTCAAATGTGGCTCAAAAAACAAGGAGACCAGCTTCCTGACAAGAAAACCGGTCGGCAGGAGAAAAGGTGGTCTCCAAGAGAAAAAGTAGTCTCCCACCCTTGTACCACCTTCCAAACAATGAAAATAGGGTCCATGCCAAAAATGAACCAAGACGGATGCAAAACGAGGGTTCGGGGGCCAAAATGCGCAGCCTAGTGCCCCGAAAATTGACTGTTAAGCATCGAAAGTGGCGTGCGACCACGAAGGTGGTCTCCCGGGCCACAGTGTCCCTCTAGAGAGCGGAAACAAGGTGTGTGCCAAAAACCGGAGCAAACGGAGAAAGTTAAGCGGTCCCAAACCGAGGCGCACGGCCGACGGCCCCGAAAATCAGAAACTGGTCTCCAAACGGGAACAGTGGTCTATGACCACGAAAAGTAGCCTACGACCACTGAGAGATGGTCTACGAGACCTCTCCCTCCCTTCAGGAAGAGAAAACAGAACCTGATTCGCAAGCCGAGGCAAAGCACAAAAGAGTCCCGAAGTCCAGAGGCCGAGACTCCGTAACCTCAGAGCGAGCACAGTATGCGCAATCACCGAGCGCTCAATCGATGACGTCTGAGTCTTAAGGTTGGTCATAAATGGGGTGTCTACAGCATGTTGTGCTCGTTCTGAAGTTTCGGAGTTTTGGCTGAGAGCCTTACCCTCCGAGCCTCGGAACTTTTTGTGCCTTGACTCGGTCTGCGGACCAGGTCTTGTTTTCTCTTCCCGAAGGGAGGGAGAGGTCTTGTAGACCATCTCTCAGTGGTCGTAAGCTACTTTTCGTGGTCGTAGGCCACTGTTCCGGTTTGGAGACTTGTTTCTGGTTTTCGGAACCGTCGGCCGCGCGCCTCGGCTCGGGACCGCTTAACATTCTCCGTTTGGCATGGTTTTTGGAACACACCTCGCTTCCTCTGTCTAGAGGGACACTGTGGTCTGGGAAACCACTTTTGTGGTCGTATGCCACTTTTGGTGCTCAACAGCTAGTTTTCGGGGCACTCGGCTGTGCGCTTTGCCTCCCGAACTCCCGTTTTGCATCCGTGTTGGTTCTTTTTTGGCACAACCCTTGTTTCCCTGTTTAGAAGGTGGTACAAGGGTGGGAGACCACCTTTTTCCCTTGGAAACCACTTCTCTCTCTGCCAGCTGGTTTTCTGCTCAAGAAGCTGGTTTTCTTGGTCTTTGGGCCACATTTACTGGTCTCCTACCATACCACTGACTTGCTTTCAGTGTGGAGACCACCTATTATGCCTGCCGACCACCTTGTTTTGTGGAAGACCACTTGCCCTGGTCAGCCGACCAGGGACAGTGGTCGGCCGACCACCTCTTCTGGTCGGCCAACTTCCTCATGTTTTGTCTGTTTGAGTTCATGCCAGCTGTGCCAGCTGGAAGGCACAGACTGGATCCTCCATACACGTGTATGGAGGATTTGCAACCAAGTTTTTAGCTTCTTGGAGAAGCTTTGGCTTTGAAACTCTATAAGAGAGGCCCTCTCTCTCCTTATACCACGTTGAAAAATTGCTCTAAGGAAAAGCTTATATCTCTCTCTTTGTCTCTATATTTTAGGCTTAGAAAGTGCTTTGTTCTTGGCCTATTGCACACCACCTCATAACCATACACCTCCACCATTGTTATTGAGTTGCTGGAGGGTTTTGAGAGGTCTTAAAAGTTGGGTTTTGGTTCAAAAAAGTTGCTGGTTTTGCTGATCTTCAAGGGTAACTCATTTTCTCTCTTTTTAAGCATTGTTTTGATCCTTCTCTTAGCCTGATTTGCATGCTTATTTGAGCTTTGTTGTAAACTGAAAAAAGCTTCATATTTAAGTGTTTTTCATGTTTGTTTAAGGCTCTTTTGGTGTTGAGGGTCATCTACCCTCTTGCATGCTCTATTTAGCCTTGTTTTGTGCCATGCCATAAGGCATTCGAGCTAGTCTTTGCTTGGCCTTCCTACCACTGAAATCTAGTGGATTTTCAGTGGTGAGAATGTGGCTTTGAGGGCCTAAATCAGAGAGGGGTGACCCTCTCTCATGTTGTCTTGTTTACTAGTATTTTTGGCCTACCAAAGGAGCATATGTTTATACCATTTGGAGGCCTAGTTTAGGCACTTTTTGGTGACTTCTAGGACCTGCCTAGGCTCTGACCATGGCTGGTTTGGTCCCCTTTTGCTTGCTTCTTGCATGTGTAGAGTAATCCCTTTCGTGGCTTATCAAAGGAGCATGCCATTCTTGCATGTATTGGTCTTGTTTCAGTGGGTTTTTGGCCATCATTTGCCATGCCATGACTCTGTTTTTGCCTGGTTTGGTATTCCTTCACATGCTTCATATGCTTGTAGTGTAACTCATGTTCACTAACTCACAATGCATGTTGTTTTGGCCCTCTATTCTAGCATATTTTGGCCATACTTAAAACTGATTTTGTTCATATTTTGGGCTGCCTTAGCTCTATCTTGAGGCCTCTTAGTCGAAAAATGCTAGCCATGCATACTTGTTGTGTAATAGCATTAACTAGCTTTGAGTTTGGGGGTCCCTTGCATGCTTAACTTGAGCTATTTACATGTTTTGGCATCATTGGGAATGATATTTCAGAGCTTATGGGGGTGCTACACTTCCATATTTTCCATGCTTTAAGTGCTCTTTAGAGTTGTGCATTTATGTCCTATTTGCGAGCCATTGCATGAGCCTCACTTTTGTGCCTTTCAAGCCATCATCCCAACCCATTTTGCTACTGTTTTGGGCCTACATAGGGCCTATTTGGGGTTGGTTTCATTATTTGAGCATCGCTTTGCATGCCTATAGTGTAATGCACTTCACTAGTTTCAATGCTTGAGCCATCCAACATGCGTTGTGTGAGTTGTTTGCATGATTCGGAACCATTTTGTATGTCATTTCAGAGCTGGAACATGTGTAATTGTATGCCATATTTCATCCTTTCAATGTCTTTGTAGAGTTGCATTTTGTGCCCTTGGGCTTAGGTCCTTGCATTGTGTATGCTAGCATGAGTTTTGGAGTCTTGTTTTCATCATGTTTGGCAACTGATTTGGGTGTGGCTGAGGCCCATTCATTTTGGTTTAAGTCCATTTTTTGCATTGAGTATGCCATTGTATTCCATAGCATTGAGTATGCCACATTGTCGCATGATTGATCATTGCATTGTGCATGCCTTGTTCATCTCATTGTGTATGTTAGTTCTTAGGTGCATTGTGTATGCTAAGTACCACGTGCATTGAGTATGCCATTGTTAGTTCATAGCATTGTGTATGCTAGTTGCATGTTTGCATGTCATCCTTTGCATGTTTGCATCACTTAGTTGCATAGCATTTAGGTTGCAGACTTAAAGTTGCATTGTGCATGCCATTGTTTGTTGCATTGTGTTCGGAATACGAGTTAGTCCGAACACGGGAAACGAGGGACGTTTCGTACTCAAAGTGACGAAACGTGCCTCGATTCCCGGTCGCCGACACTCTTGACTACCCATGACGGAGTTGTTGGCTTTAGGTGCTTGTATGTGCATTCATTTCACATTGAGTCGTGCAATTCGACTCCTCGGCCATCATGCATCAAGATGCGCGACCGGTGGCCCGAGGGTCGAGGACTACACTCCCTAGAGCTTATGCAATGACGGGGAGCGTGGTCATGCACACATGTGTTGTAAATACCTTGTCGTGCCTCTCTCTTTCCCTTGGTTGCAGAAAAACAGAATCCAGGAGAAGAAACTGGTCGGCCGACCAGGTTTTCTGGCAGGCCGACCACCTTCTTTGGTTTCCACCACAAAAGGTGGTCGGTAGTTGGTCTCCCATGCCTATAAGATGGTCGGCAGCCTTCCTACAGTTTTCGGGGGTGGAGTTTCATCTCTCTGGAGCTTTGTGCAAATTTCTGAAATCAATCGCAAACAAAGGCAAGCCGGGGCATCACGATGGATTTCCCAACAAGGCGACTCGAGCATGCATGCATCCTTTATCATTCAAGGCAGAGCTTAGGCAGCCCACATTCATGTAGTTTGCATGCTAGTTTAATTGCTTACTTAGTTAGTTTGTTAATTAATTAGAGTTGTGTAATAATTAGCTGTAATTTATTATTCATTTTGGTTGTGTAATAACTAGCTTAATTAGATTAGCTTTGATTAGCTAGTTGGTGTTGTATTATTTATTCGGACCCTCCGTCGAGAGGGCCAACTGTTGTAATAAGTGTGCGTGTGTGTGATGCATGTCTTCCAACCCCACGTCTTTCTCCCTTTTACTTGTCTGCTTTCGATGGTTAGTTTTAGGGCATGTTTCAATTAGCATCCTTATGCTCGCATGATTGCATCCATTCATCTGTCTTGCATGCACCGGGCTCGGCGTATCATACTAACTGCATCGTATTTCAATTCCAAGTTGAATGCGTGTTATCTGTAGCATCTCATATGCCATCTTAGAATAGCCGAGCCTATCTTAGTTGCATTCCTGCATGTGTTGCATTAGGCATCTCAGCATAGTTAATTAGCTTCTTTCTTTGGTTCGGAGTACTCGGTGAGTGTTTATGCTTTAGCATCCTTACATGTGTGTGAGTGACTGCCATGATAGCATGCTTGCCATGAGGCTAACTGATTATGTGATATACCTGCCTGAATTCCTGTGGGTGAAGGTTGGATTACTTGAATTGGAACAATTCATCGATTGCGAGTTTTAAGCCCATTTGAGAGTGGCAAATCACCATATTTTCTAAGCCCACTTGAGGGTGGCAAAATTCGCATTTTAGCCTATTTGCAAGTAGCAAACCGCTTTCAAAAACAAATATGAGATGTTTTGTTCCAAATTAGGAGATCCAGTCTATACTTGTATGCTGTGCGCATCACATAGTAACTCTAGGCTAATAAACCGGAATAAGAACGCATGTGTTTTCAAAAACTCGATATCATGTTTAGTAGTGGCCGATCTTTGATCGGGCGAGCGGGGGTGCTCTATGCATGACTTTCCCCAATCGTACCCAAGTTCCCGAGCCGAGGCAACTTTGGTGATGACGGACACGTGGCCTTAGGCACGAGTTAGGGTTTCCTAAATTCCCCCAAAATAAAATATTTAGGTGGCGACTCTGTATCTGGCAAAGCAGCCCATGTTTGGCACTTCTTTCTAAAAATCAATTTTTCAAAACGATTTGCTAGATTTGGACTCTTTGGTGATTTATCGGCCTCGCATTGCACTTTGCGAGATTAGATTTAGAACCGTGATATTTGAGTCCGAACTGTAGTAAGCCCAATGAACAAAACGGGATTTTCCCGGGACGTTCGGGCACGTCTATAGACTCCTGTCACGGTTCTAAATCTAATCTCACAAAGTGCAATGTGAGACTGATAAACACAAAAGAGTCCAATCCGGCAAATCATTTTGGAAAATCGATTTTGAATCAAAAAGCGCGAAACATGGACTGCTTTGCCAGATTACAGAGTTGCCACCTAAATATTTTATTTTTGGGAAATTTAGGAAACCCTGACTTGTGCCAAAGGCCACGTGTCCATCGTCACCAAAGTTGCCTCGGCTCGGGAACTTGGGTACAAGAGAGGAAGGTCCTGAAATGAGCACCCCCGCTCTCCCGATCAAAGGATCGGCCTCTACTAAGTATGATATGTTGTTTTATAAACCTCATGTGTTCTTATCCAGTTATTAGCTAACTTTACTATGTAACGCGCACAAGCAAGTATAGACTAAATCGCAAGAATTGGAACAAAACAACTCATGTTTGTTTTCAAAAATGGTTTGAAGGTGCCACTCTCAAGTGGGCTAAAACACGGATTTGCCACCCTCGGGAGGGCTTAAAACATGATTTTGCTGCTTCGCAAAGTGGGCTTCAAACTCACATTTGTCGAATTGTTCCAATTCAAGCAACCAAGCCTTCACTTGCAGGCATTCAAGCAGTTAATCATTTGAGCAAATAGCCTTAATGGCAAGCATACTATCATGGCAACATTCACACTCATGCAAGTATGCTAAAGCGTAAAGACTTACAGTGTACTCCAAGCCAAAACAAAAGCTAGTTAGAAATATGCATGATCCTAACTATGCTAGATGCCTAATGTAACACATGCAATAAGTAGGCTCGGCTATCTAAGATGGTATATGAATGCAACAATTTGATACACGTATTCAAATAAATATTGAAATACAATGTAATTTGAATGATGCGCCGAGCCCCGGTGCATGCAATACAAATGAATGATGCAAACATGCAAAGCATAAGGTATGCTAATCAAAACGTGCCCTAAAACTAACCATCGAAAGCGGTTAAGTAAAAGGAAGAAAGAAGTGGGGTTGGAAGACATGTACACACATACGCACAATTATTACAACATTGCGCCCTCGCGAAGGAGGGTCCGAATGAATAAGCTAAGCTACTGTAAGCTAAGCTAATCAAACTAATCTAATTAAAATAATTAGACTAATTATTACAAAACAAAATAAAGAAATAGCTAAGCTAAGCTACTTAATTATTACAACACTTAACTAATTAGCAAACTAATTAATTAAATTACAAAACCAATGCACACTACATGTAAAGCATTAACTATACTGCCTCAGCTCTTCTTTAGGAAATTGAAAATGCATGCACTCGGTTTTCGCCCCGAAAAGCCTTTCGGTTTGCTCTTGAGAGGCTCTGTTTGCAGGGTTACTCCAGGAACTTTCTGCTCCACCTTACCAAACCAATGCTGAGGAATGCACCAATGGCCTGCCGTCCATGAGTGCTTGCTGCCGGCCATCTGCCGGCCCAAAAGGTGTGCTGCCAGCCAAGGATGAAGCACTGTTGGCCATCAGTGAGCCATTGCTGGCCATTGAATCACCATACTGCAACAGAGCACAAACAGAGGAAAATGGAGGGTTTTTCAAGGATATGTTTGTACTGTGCACCTCCTTATCATCTGAACACATTAAAGGAGTGGCATTCTTAGATCCAAAACCACCAATCAAGCATTTTCAATGCATGATGGCCAAAGATCCAAGTTATACACTTTCAATAGATGCACAAATATGACACAAAGGACCACCACTCTATCATGTATGATCAAGGGTGATGGAGACAAAGGAGATTGGTTCATTTCATCACTTTAAGTATAAAATGGACCACTCTACCTTGTGTTTAATATAACGTCCGATTGAACACAATGCAATGCAAACACAACATGCTTATCTTAGTCATGTTTTACTTGTCCAATTCTTGTTTACACATTTTAGTATTACCAAGCCATTCTTTAATCGGTTAGGTTCAAAGTGATTGTCCTCTAATGAGAGAGGGGTCAACCAAATGATGGTTTAAGACATGAGAGAGATCATGCCTTTGGCTAGGAGGAACTCTCAAAAGAAGGTTAAAGCCATTGAGTACAAGCTCTGTCTCAAGCTTAAACATAATCATAAGGTTAACCAACCCTCAAAATAAATGAAAAAATGAAGAAATGAGGGAGGTTGCAGACTTTTCAGTGCTGAAGTGGCATGAGAAATGATGCTACAACATGCAAGAAACTCATGCACAACATGTTCAAAAGCCAAAAACACCAAACTAGTGAAAAGCACTACACTAGAGGCATGCAATATCATGCTCAAATGACCAAACCAGCTCTGGACAAAGCTAGAATATGCCAAAATAGTGGCTAAAACATGCTGAGATGGTAGCATAAAAGGCAAGAAAAACATGCTCACATGTTGGCTCATAAACAAGGCTCAAAGCACAACTCTCAAAAGCAATGAAATTGTGAAGTACATGCGCACATGACAAAGGTTATGATACTGAAATTACATGCAAAATGATGCTACAACATGCAAACTACTCAAACACTTCATGCTCAAAGCCTCAAAACAATGGACTAGTGAAGACCGTTACACTATAGCCATGCAAAACAAGCATTGAAGGACTTAACCGACCCAAAACAGAGTTAAAGTATGTCAAAATAGTAGCTAAAACAAGCTAAAGTTAAGCTAATACAAGCTAGAAAAATAGGCTAACTCATTAGGCATGCTAGACTAGTAAGCACAATGTCACGCCCCAAAATTTGGACAATTAAATATTAACTTAGGACTAAACCCCAATCAATATTCCATCATCCAAATCCTAGGGGTGAAACAAAAATCTAAACATTCTAGTCTCAGTAAGGTAATTAACAAAACACCAATCATACCATGCACCATAATTTCATAAACTACCTAATACCTCCAACGTTAAAGTAACAATAAATACTTCAAAACAACTTAAATAATGTAAGGTTACAACCCATGCCAAATTTTCAAAATACTAAGGTCATAAAAGAAAATAAAAATACATCAACTACTAACAACCATAAACATGAGAAAACAAAAGAAGTCCAATCGACATGTCCTACGATCATAGTTATTTCTTGTCACCACCAAAGCCTCTACTAATCCTGCAAAGGAAGCTCAGCTGCGCTCAAACAGAACGCACCCGAGTTGCCAAGAGACAAAACGGGTCAGTATACAGGTATACTGGTATGAGTACAAGAATCAACACCCACGTGTCCACCAGACACAAACAAAAGTACATTAAATTCTTATTACTAGACAAGACAAGTAGTTCCAACCGCACCGAGACGAATGGGTAGTTTCTCGAGATACGGTGGCATTTAGTTTCTTGTCCGTACACAACGAAGTATAAATTGATTATAAAATAGACAAAATAGAAATAAAAATATATGGTGGGTCAGCCCTGCATAAAAAGTTAGTAAGACCCACCATCCTGCAAAAGAAAAATAATGTTAGTATAAATTAATCATAAGTAAATTGCTGAATACGTATAAAAATGCACCGTTTCCTGCTTAAATAATTTGAATTGACCAAAACTGAAAGAACAAAAGTTGTACAGAATCAAATTTCCTAAAAGACAGCGCGAACGAATTTAACAGAAACTGAACAGGTTAAGAGAAAAACTTGATATAAAAATCTAGATGAATTTAATAGAAAAATCTGAAGCTGAAAACGAACAAAAACTGCCATAAGATGATTTTTTTCGAAAAAGTTCAAAACATGAAAAATGTGCAGAATAATGTTTTACTTCAGTTTACGCGAAACCAATAAAAATGAGTTCGTTTCGTGGGTTAAAACAGTCTCTAAAATCTGCCTTGCTAAAATGAATCAAACCGACAATAATCAAGATCATCCAATTATAAGTTCTAATCGATCTTTTTAATAAAAAGCTAAAACACAAAAGTTGTCTAGAATCACGTATACATGCCTCTGCTCAAATTTCATAATTTATCAAGATCGTTTACTATTTTTTTTTTCATCATGTACATATCAGTACCATTCACACTATACTAATAAATTCATAATTAAATTCTTTATACCTTAACTCAATCAATATAATTCGAACTATACATATAAGTTCATAATTACTACTTTGTACCTTAACTCAATTAAGACAATTCGAACTAACATACAAGTTCATAATTAATTCTTTGTACCTTGACTCCACCACTTCGGCCCTCCCCTTCTGGCCTACACATATATCCCATGTGCCTCCCGTATACCTAACCCACTCCGAAGCCAAACTTGCACGGGGATATCGTCCCGAGTTTGACTCACACTCCCCGGATGGTTAGCATATACGTACGCGCGCAAATCAAAGCACTCGTCTACTCATGAGAACGAGGCAACAATATATATAAACATCTCATCGACATCATGAGACAAATATAACAATGCCGGGCATAAGGCATCAAACAACTCTCATAATCCTCACCTTTTTTTTTTATACACTCTTTCTCACCATCACTCAAATAAAATAACAATCCATGGAGTCATGGTGGAGTATAAGGAATTTATCTACGGGTTCTAATTAATTTTAGTTTCATATATTCGGGAGTGTGATTATAATCATAAAATAAATACATATAAAAACCATGATCATTACATACACATCTAACCAAATAATGAAATCAATCATTTAAAAATCCTAAACCTTACATACACAATTAATCAAAATAATTAAAATCGATCAATCAACTAAAAACCTTAAACTTTACATACATCACTAATTAAAATAATTAAAATCAATTAATCATCTAAGAATCCTAAACTTTACAAACACCATTAACCAAAATAATTAAAATCAATCTATCATCTTTATGTAAAAACAAAATCAAACTAACATCAAACAAATAAAAATAAATACAACGAATTAAACATAAATCAAAGGAAGTGGGTTTTGTACTTAAAATTATTTTTGAAGATCAAAGAATCACTCAAATAATTAATAAAGTCATCCAAAATAAAACCCTAAACCTTACATACTCAACTAATTCAAATAATTAAAATCAAACAATCATCCAAAAACTCTAAACCTTACATACACGTCTAATCAAAATAATTAAAAATTAGTCAATCATCTAAAAATTCTAAACCTTACATACCCAACTAATCAAAATAATTACGATCAATTAATTATCTAAAAATCTTAAACCTTACCTATACATCTAATCAACATAATTAAAATTTATCAATCATCTAAAAATCCCAAACCTTACATATACATCTAATCTTCATAATTAAAATTAATCAATCATCTAAAAAAAAATCTCAAACCTTACATACCCAACTAATTAAACTGACTACAATCAATTAATCATCTAAAAATCCTAAACATCTCATAGACACTAATCAAAATAATTAAGTTAATTCATCCTCTACATCCACATACAAAAATATCAAATCACATCAACCTAATAAAATAAATAAATAAATAAACTAACGAATCAAACATAATCAAGGAAAGTAGGGTTTATACTCACAATTATTTTTGAAGATTGAAGCAAGACCAAGAGGATTAATTGAACCACCAAAGTAAACCCAAAACCCTTTCTTTTTTCTTTGCTTTTCTTTTCTTTTTTCTTTTCTAACTCCCACGGCACATAACACACACAAACTCTCTTCCTCACTCTCACGGCACACACTCACAGAGCACTCTTTGATTCTCTCTCTCTCTCTCTCTCTCTCTCTCTCTCGGCTCTCCCTCCATGCGCGGCTGCTGCCCTATTCTATTTGTATCATTTACTTTTAACCTAATCACATTTTACATTATATAATATAAATATAATATAAACACAACCTAAATAAATACAATATATATTTTATTTTAATAAATAACTACAACATATATAAATAGATTTTATAAAATCAATACATGTACCATCCTTTTTTTTTAAAATATAAATATAAATATTCGAATTAATTATATATATATTTACCTATCACATTAAATTAATTAAATACCACATTAAATTAACAACACAACACATTTAATTATCATATAACCACACAATTAATAAAATCAAAAATAAAATAAGACCATAATAATAATAATAAATGAATAAATATAGATTTACGAAAAAAAAAAAAAATCACAGTTGCTACACACAATTACACTACAGGTACAAAAAGCAAGCAACAAGTGCACCAACCAACCAAAAACAGAGTTGAAACATGCCAAAACAAAGCCTAAATCATGCTTGAAATAAGCTAACACAAGCTACCAAAACATGCTACTATGCAATGCTAACTAGGCATGGAAGAGAGACACAAGGAGGGGAGGCCAAACCCTTCATTTTTGGACCTCAAAACAAGGTTTTTACCACTGAAAACCTCTGAGTTTCAGTGGTTAAAAAGCCAAAAGAGTTGGTTTGATAGGTGATGAAAGATGGCACAAAAAGCGTCACAAGCCAAAGAGCCAAAAGGGGGGACAACCCCCTAACTCACAAAGGCTCAAACCACCACTTTTAAACCATAAAAATAGATATTTTTTCAGTTCAAAACCACCCCAAAAACAGCACAAAAAGATGGCAAAACAAGTATGAAAACAAGCTTAAAGGGTGATAGTTATACCTCTTGAAGGGAAGAGTGATTCTTGGTACCAATTCAAGCCAAAAGCCACTTAAGGAGCTCCAAGATAGCCTCAAGTAACTTCAGCCAAAAGATGAACCACTTTGGCTAAGGGTTGATAGGCTAAAGTTTGACGTATGTAAGCTTCTAAGCATAAAATCTCAAGAGAGAGAGAAATGTAGAGAGAGAGACTCCCCAAAATATTTCACTCCTAAATTGTTCTAACCCTCAAAACCATAGAGAAGGCTCTCTATATATAGAAGAATGCAAGCTCAGGTTGAAAATATCTCAAAATGGATAGCTGGAATAGCTGGAACACAAATATCTGCAAAAAACTAACTTTTTCCATCAATGGCCGACAAGCCATCATCGATGGCCAGCACATGTCCATTTTTGGCCAGCAAGGGTCACTCTTGTACGGCACCTGGACGGCATAGGCCATTCATGGCCGGCACATGGCCAGAAAAGCCCATTCATGGCCAGAAACCTCCTCCTCTGGTTGGCCAGAAAAATCTGCTTTTTGGGGCCAACTTCAAATGGGAATATCTCCTTTATCTGGACTCATTTTCAGGTCATTATTGAGCCTAAATAGAAGCCCTGGAAGTCTTCTTTCCAATGGTGGCAGCCTAACATCAAAATTCTAAGTATTCAAAAAGTTATGCTCATTTTAGTGAAGACTACTCAGTTTCGATCCTACCCGGATTCATGCCGAACTTCTCCCAAACTAGTTTTCTTCCCTCATTTTCAATTTTCTTCAAATCCAAACCCATAATAAGGTTTTTTGAAAGATTTTTCAAAGAGTTTACCTCTCTTTCATTCATTTACACTTTGTCCTTGCTCGGTTTACTGAAAAACACAACATTTAACAAAATGCGAGCGTCAGAACATCGTAGGAACTCTTTCAAAAAATATTTTGAAAGAGAGGGTTTTAAGGTCTAAAATCTTTTGGTCAAAATGGTTTTAGTCCAAAAAGGGGTATAAGGTTGGGATTTGAAGCTCCTCTTTGCCAAAGAAATTGAACCTTTGAGCTACACAACTTTCATCACCAAGTAAACAATCATAGGCCCCCCAAGTCTTAAGGGCGGTCAAAAATGGGGTGTCTACACTCGGCATAATGTCTGGCCAAATCCAACTATTCTAATTCCTTTTCTTTATGTTGGTTTTATAGATTTTAAGCCCATTTTATTAATCCTTTCCATTCTTTAGTCAATTTGTCCAAAGTGATAGTTAAGTCCACTAAATGAGAAGAAACGTCAAATGAGAAGCGATTATTGGCATGAAAGAGAGACTGCACATTAATGATGAACCTCCGTAGAGGTTAAGCCATTGAGCATATGTCTCTTTTCTATGCCGTGAATAACCATCAATCTTTTGAAATAACTTTCAAACAAAAGAAAAGAAGAAAAGAGGGAGGTTGCAGAATTGATTATGCGAGATTGATTATTAGAGTGAGACTCTTGACATGAAAACCAAGCAAAGGAAAGCTATCAACTCGAATGACTCGGTGTCTAAGGCTTAAACAATCGAAGCTATGAGGACTTACAACACAACCAACGAAGTATTCAAAGCCTAAATGAATTAAATAAATTAAATCAACTCTAAATAGCCTCGAAACATGAAAAAATAGTGGCTAAAAATTATGTTATGAGCACAAAAAAAGGTAATAACAAGGAGGTACCAAACTAGGAAGCAAGAAAAAGAAGATGTGGCTAACCCCTCTACTTTTAAGACTTCTAAACCATGTTTTTTTTAGCCCTTTCAAACTCTAAAAATCAGTTTGTAAACCAAGAAAAATAGTGATAAAATAAAGGGGATGAGCTATAAAATAAGGTGCAAGAAAGGTTATCAACCCTCTCTACCTTTGGTAGCTATTCAAACCCAAGTTCTAACACTTGAAATGGATCCAAAATAGCACAAGAGCACAAGAAATAGATAGATATAGATTGAAATGAAAGCAAAGACAAAGGTGACAAGCTTATACCTCTTGAAGAGAGTAAGCTTTCATTGTTGATCAAACTTGATCCAAAGGCCCTCTCAAGTTTGAATTGTGATTCACAAGTCTCAACCAAGGCTCTAAGGCTTTGCTCTAAGGTTGTATCTGTTGTATAGATATGGTGTAAGGATGATAAGCTTGCTCAAAAATAGCTTGCACAAGAAGAAGGAGCTCTCAAATATGTTTTGGCTTCTTTGAAATTTTTGTAACCCTCAACACAGTGGGATCAGCTTGTATTTATAGAATTTGAGCAAAATAGGTCGAAAATATCTTCAAAAAAAGACAACTAGGTGATTCCCGCTTAGAACAATGTTTCTCGCCAAAGAGGCACGGCTGACTTCTAATGAGGCACAGTCGGGCCCCAATGTGCTCCCCTGTTCCTTTGTTTCAAGCCTAGTGCATGGTGGCACAATGTTAAAAAATAAACCTTTGAGGTAAGAATAGTGTAAAAATGAAGGGTTTGGGATTGCCTTAGAGCTTGAACTTAAATTCCTTCGTTGAGAATTCGAACCACACACAATGGAATTTTTATCATCGAGTGCTCAAGACAAAGTGCCCAAGTCTTGTGGGGGGGTAAAAAATGGAGTGTCTACACCTGGGCTTGGGCCTCGACCGTCATTTTGAAGCCCGGCCTGGTCGTCGGCCTGCCTAGCTTGGCCTGGCCTGTGGCCTGACCCATTAGCCCGCTCAAGGCCCACTCAAAGCTCGGCCCACCCGAGGTCCAGTATTATTTTTAGTGGAAAAGAATCAAATTTTGGTGGAAAGAATTAAAAAATAAATAAATAAAAATGTTCAAGCCCGCCCATGCCTGGCCTAAGGCCCGAGTCGATGGCACAGGCCTAGGCCCGTCGGCTCGAATGCCCTTTGGGTTTGGGGCTAATTTTCTGATCGGTAGGTTGGCTCGGCCTGACTTGAATTTGGTGGGAGCCTGTGCGGCCCGACAAGGACCGGTCCAAGCCTGAGCCCAAGCCGGGTCAAATTTACACCCCTACTTATAAGGGACTCAAGAAAAAGAGAAAAAAAAAAAGAAGAAGGAAACATTACATTTTAGGCCATTTAAAAAAAAAAAATGCAAAATTATAAAAAAATTTATGATTTTAATGATTAATATTTAATTTTTATCATTTATTTGTAGTTAATTTTTTAAAAAGCTGATTTGATATTTCCCAAAAAAATCACAAAGTAGTCTTTAGATATGACCAAAAAGAAACATCTTAAGGGTTTGTTTGGGATGGGAATGACTTTTTTGTTTTTGGTTATTTTAGTTTGAGATTAGAAAGTCTTCTTTGAGATAGATTGTTTGACTTTTTTGACTTTTTTAAGAGAAAAAATAAAATTATTATGATTTGAATATACTATTTTATCTTATATAATTAAGGTAGTCTATTTTATCCTATACGATTATTTTAACCCAAACTAATATGTCAAACTCAAACAATTTAAAATAATTCTACACATTTCAATAAACTTTAACAGCTCCGATTCGTAGCTCGAATCTTAGAGGCTCGAATTTGGCTCGACACCAAAACGACGTCGTTTTGGTGTCCTTTTTTCTTTTCTTTTTTTTTTTTTTTCTGAACTGAACTGAACTGAAGGAGAAGAAGAAAGCTGAAGAAGAAAATTCGATTTCTGAAGAAAGCTTGAAGCCTGACTCTTCTTCTTCTTCTTCTTCTTCTTCAGATTTCTTCATCTTCAGATTTCTGAAAATTGGATTTCTTCTTCTTCTTCAGATTTCTGAACTGTTTTTATGATCATTCTGATTTCTGCAAAATGTCAATCTCTCTCTCTCTCAAATTTTTTTTCAAATCAGATCATTCTCATCCCAAAAAATAATTTTCCGGATAATGAAAATTATGGGCAGTTCATCATCACCATCACCAATTTTTTTTACATCATCATCACCATCACCATCACCATCACCAATTTTTTGGGCATCACCATCACCATCATCACCAATTCTGAATGTAAAAAAAATTACATCAGAATGAAATTTTTTGGGCAGTTCATTCAAATCAGAATGAAGAGGAAAATAATCTGTAACAAAAAAAAAAGAGGAAAATAATTTCCAAATCAGATCATTTTGATTTCTGCATCAAAAAAAAAAATGGTGATGATGTTGAAGAAAGCTGAAATTAAACATCCAGAACAACTAAAATTGGTGATGGTGATGATGTAAAAAAAAAATTCTGCAGAAGATGAAGAAGATGATGTAAAAAAAAAATTTGAATTTTTTTTTTGATCTTTACATCATCATCACCTCCCTGTGTTTATCAAAATTTCTACACAAGGAGATGATGTAAAAAAATTTGTTCATCAACACAGAAGTGAAATTTGGTCGAATTCAAGCTACGAGTCTCCTTGTTTCATCAACACCTCTAGCTCTTCTTTCATCAACAAAAAAATTGTTCAGAAACAAATCATTTTCTCTTCTTTCATCAACAAAAAAAAAAAAAAAAAAATTGTTGATCAATCTTTTTTCTCTTCCTCGATCTGGGTCAAAATTTGTTGATCAATCTTTTTTCTCTTCCGCCATCAACCCCGATCTTCCTTCTCCTCTTCTCTCTTCTCTCTCTCCGCGATTTGGGTCTCCTTCTTCTCTACTCTGTTTCAAGATCTGGGTCTCCTGTTTATCTCCTAAACCTGAGATGAATAACAAAAACAAAGGGGGTGTACAAAGATAGATAAGTGGGTGGGTATAAAAGTTGAGCCAAATTCGAGCCTTACATGTCGAGCTACCAATCTTTTTTGAAACTTTAAAGGCTCATGGAGGTACGAAACAATGGACATAAAAGCATGGGCGGCTCTCTACCTGTCGCTCTCCCCCTCTCTCTCTCTCTCTTTGGGACTGTTCGGGAAGTAAAACTTTAGCTTAATTTAAGTTTAAATTTATAAAAAAATAAAATAGATTAAAATAATTAATAAAACAAAATGTTATATCAAATTTATAATTATTATTTTTTTTTATAAATATCATATCTAATTATAAAAAAATTTAATTATCTTTCCAAATACAAAAATTTTAGCCTACTAAAATAGCCAAAAATTAAAATAATCTACCAAAATAATAACTTCTCAAACACCCACTATATATAATTGTAGTTCGAATTGACCCGATGAGATTTTTTAAAAGTAAATAACACCATATAAGTTTACTTTGTAAAATTATTTTTTTAAATTAATAATTTGTAAATGAGATGATTGATAGATAAATGAGATAAATTAATAATTTCTAAACACAAAAATTTTAGTCTATTAAAATAGTCAAAAATTAAAATAACCTACTAAAATAACAACTTCTCAAACACCCACTATATATAATTGTAGTTCAAATTGACCCAATGAGATTTTTTAAAAGTAAATAATACTATATAAGTTTACTTTGTAAAATTATTTTTTTAAATTAATAATTTGTAAATGAGATAATTGATAGATGGTCATAAAAAATATAAGAGAAAGATTTACCTTTAGATATTTTAGTACATTTAAAAAAAAAAATAGATTTAATAATTTGACTTGAATATGAATATTATTCTTTTTAAAAATCTTCGGAATTTTTTTATTTATATTTTAGGAAAAATTGAACACACTAATTTATACAACTTAAACCTATTGCAAAATTTTTAAAAAAAAAAAAATTATTTTCTTGTGATTATGTTTGCTTTTTTACCGACGGTCATGCTATACGCATCAACTGGTATACTAATTATACCAACATAGTTATGGCATGTCATTTTAAATTTATGATTTCACCCATTATATAAATTACAAAGATCCAAAATATCCAAAATTATGTCACATTATCCATTAATACATTAATTGATATATATATGTATATATATAACATTATTCTTTTACCAATAGGAACCTCAAGGATGAAAAGAACATTTCAGCATGAAATTTAGAAAGGAAAAAAAAAAAAAAAAGGAAAGAAAAAGAAAAGATTGTGCAATGATAAATGGATGAATAATTGTTCAATCATATACATATAAGGGAAATGAATAATCCCCCTAAAAAAATCTCCCCTAATCCCCCTAATTTCTATTTTTGGTAAACTGTTTTTTTTTTTTTTTTTCTGTTTTCTTTTTTTTTTTTTTTTTTATTACTTAAAACGGAAAAACGGGGGATTCGGGGAGGCCCCCTTTCGGGGGATGAAGCAGCGCCCTACATATAAAATCTGAAATTATGTAAGAGCTTATTTAGGGCATATTTATATCCTTTATTACATATAGTTTCATACAAAATGTATAAACTTTTGAAGTTTTTAATATTTGCCCTATAGATATATATTAACAAAATCTATTTAAAAATATCAAAAGAATTACAATAAATTGAACAATATAGACGAACAATGCATATTTAAAAACTCAACAACTAACAATTCAATAATTAAAAAGAAAGAAACAATTCAATAAAAATTCTATAATGAGCAAAATCAACAAATAAACTCAATAAAGATTCCATAATTAACAATAACTAACCAATCTGTCTGTTAAAAAAAAAAATTTGATTTAAAATATTAAGGGTCTAGCTTGTCTCATGTTGAGATCAAGACTGAAACTGTAGAGTCCGGCCCATGGGCCCATTTTTGGGTCTCATTTCGATAATCCGAACCATTTAATGTATAGAACTCGTCGAATACTATATCCTGTAAAACATCACGTTGATCGGATATCGATAGCTATTTGATCGGATCAGAATTTTGTCAATCATTTATTTTTTCATTGTTCATTTTTTTTAGTAAAAATCTGATCCAATCAAATAGCTATCGATATCCGATAAACGTGATTTTTTTATAAGGATATAGCATTGACGAGTTCTATATATTGAACGGTTCGAATTATTGAAATACGACTGAAAAATAAGCCCATAAACCAGACTGAATAGATCCAATCTTGATCTCAACATAAGACAAGCTCGACCTAAATATTAAAACTCATCACCGACAGCAATAGAAGTTAACTTTTTACATTGTTTCCTGACATTTTAAAAAGTAAAATTTATTCTTCATCAAATTATTAGAAATAAGAATTAATGAGAGTAATTTATTTTTTTAAATTTTTTTTTATTTTTATAAGAAAGGTGCAACTCTAAAATTTAAGGAAACATATTTGTAATACTTTTTTTTGAAAAAACTAAAAAAAAAAAAAACCTCCAAAATTTGATTCTCGTAACAAAATAAATCTTGAATTTTTTTTTTTTTTTTCAATTTAAACTCTGAACTTTTGATTTATTTTCTGAATCATTTGCCTATTTTTGTTAAGTAAAATTGATGGAAAAAAAATAACATTTTAGTCATTAAATTCAATGAAAATGAGTATTTTAGATATTTTATATATACTTAAATTAAGGTTAATGATTAAAATATTATGTTTTCGTTGATTTTACTTAACAAAAATAGACAAATAATTTAGATTGAAAACAAATCAAAAGATTAAGATTTAAATTAATGAAGTTAAAACTTAAAAATTTATTTTGTTATAAGGTCCAAATTTTGAATTTTTTTTTTAAAATTGGCCCCATTTTTTTTTTTTGGTGGGGGGGGGGGGGGGGGGGGGGGGGGGGGGGGGTGTTCGCAAATTGATAGCTCGATCAATTGGCAACTGTTGAATCAAGAACAAACAAAATCATTATAGGGCTGTAAAAGTTGCTGATCTAAAGGCATTTATTTATATAATTTTTTTTTTAATCAGTGTCTTTAAGGGATAAGAAAAATATGAAAAATGAAGGAGAATACAATGTATTTTCTTTACAGAATTTAATATATTTTTATAAAAATTAAAATAAGTACATTTTTTTAAAACCTTTTTCAATTATTTTCAGAACATTTTTTGTAATCAATTTCAATATCAAACAATGTTCTATAGAGCATTAATGGCATTTGTTAAAAATAAAAGGAGAAAATAGTACTAATAAAAATAAAAAATAAAATGTGAAAAAGGTAAAAGAAGAAGAAGAAAAACCGTCCAGCCGTTGAGGAGTTTTCACCTGGAGATATTTTAACTTGGGAGAGTTACATGCTAGTAGGCCAGAATTTTTTTTTTTTTACACAAACATGAAATATCTGTATAATTATTTACTTACATCTTATTACAGAATTACTCGCATCTTATATTGTTTTTATAAATTTCTTTAATCCCACTGTGCTTGTCCCTTTTTAACTTTAATTAATATGATTGTTTAGAGGACCCACTACATGACATTGCAACCTTGCTTTAATTGGCTTCTATCTTTGTGGGAAATTGCTTTTCTATGAGTTCATTATTTTATTTTATTTTATTGCTTTGCTATACTTTACGTTTTGAATTACGTCAAGAGCCACTATAGCCTTGGACCTACATTGGGAAAATTATTCCATGGTTCACCATTGTCATGATAGATTTGATTTTAATGAAGTTAAAAGCATTGAGCTGCACTTTTTTTTTTTATCTTTTAAAAGGTAAATTCTATTTTTACTTTTAAACTTTAAATTAACTTTTACCTTGATTACTTAATTTTCAATTATAACAATTTAACTCTTATGCTTTCTGTTAAATTACAATATGACCATTCGGGATTAAATTGGCTAATAGAAATTATCATGTGACTATTACATCATATTTTACATCAAGCATCGTATAGGATAAAATGTAATTTTTCTCTCTTTTTCTATATTTATTCACTGCATTTTTTAAAAAATATTTTATTGTATTAATTTCTAAAGTGAAGAGTGGCAGAGAAGAGGTGGTTAGTGGTGGAGGATTTAGAAAATATAGTAGAAAGAGAAAATAGAAAGAATAACACGGTTGAAAGAGAAATTATAAGATGAAGATGGAGGAAAATTATACTTCCCCCTCCACATAAATAAATAAAAAAAAATGTCGCATATGTGAGTGTCATGATAATTTCCATTAGTTCTAGTCCACATAAAAAGTATTCGATTGTGAGGTCCCTAGTTTGTAAAAATTTAAGAGACTAGGTCCATAGTCTATTCATTTGTATTTTTGGCGACTAATTTGTCCTCACCTTTATTATCTCATCTTCACGGCTTAGATTTATATTGCTTCTATTTCCAACGCTTATGGTTGGGGCAACAAGGAAAATGTTATACTCCCTAAATAAATTATTAAATTTTTTGTCAAACGTCTTACATGTGTATGAGTCTTACACTCATATAAGAGGTTTGATAAAAAAATTAATAATTTATTTGAGATTTTCAACATAACTCGGGACAACAATATCCAAACTAAGCTACCATAAATTACATGCAAGTTAGCATAATTTGAATTGAGAGGAAGGAATTCAACTAGATACAGTGAGAGATTGGATGCGTGAGAATAAATTATTCAAGCACACAATTTTTAGCTCTCATTGAATTTTCACATATCCAAAAAATTGTGAAAATTCATTGTCTGAATACAAGGAGATAATGAATTTTTTTCTTCTCTAGAACTTCATATTCATAAAAACATTTCTTCAAATTATTATTGAACTTTTAAGTTTTGAAGCAATTTAAAAGATGAAAATCGCCTAATCAGTAATTTTATCCTAAATTAACCTAGGTCGGGGCTTGTGAAAATTTTCAATCTTTTGTTTTTAAAATTCTATAATTTTTAGAGTGAATTATACAATCAAAAACTTATAATTTATGTTAATTTTATGGGTAAATTGTGCTATCTCCCCTATCAGCCTTGTCAAATATTTCAACTTTTATTCCAATACTCTTTTCACACCGAAGGTCACCACTTTACCATCGATCTCGTCGCATTTTAACCCTACCTCATTATCTTCATGATCCCAACCTTCTATTCTTTATCTTAATACGATAGTGTATGTGTAGTATCAGTATATAGAACAAACACAAGCCTAACAATTACAGTTATGGTTTGTGAAAAAAAAAAAAAAAAAACTATATAAATCAATTAAATGAAAAATTCGTGAAGCATATACACCTGACTTTTATCTCAATTTCATGTAGTGAATCAATAATCAATCAATCTATTTACACTGTATGCCAAATAATGACAATTACTTGTTGATTTAGATTGCAATTGGAAAAAAGAGAGGAAGTGAATTATTGATTGATTTTCATTAATGATAAAAGAAATGCTAACAGAGACTTGAGATTTAGTGAGAATTTAGAGGGATTTGAGATTGAAAACATTGAATAGTGAGAAATGAGGATTGTGGAGTTAAGTATTTATAGCCACGAACTTAGAATGAAAAAAAAAAAAAAAAAGATTGAAAAGAAAAATAATTTGTGAAGGGCCAATGCCTACTAGCCCAATGACCAACGATTAATTTTATTTATTTATTTTTCAAAAATTTTGGTGTATAAGTGGGTGTAGACGGGCTTTGAGGTCAAGATGATGAGTTGGTCGAATTTCAAAGGCATGCTTAGGCTTGAGGGTGATCGTACTCACCTTCAAGCCAATTTTCACCATATGTGAGGGTATTGTGTTATTTGGTTTTATACGAACACACACACACACATATTTGTTTACATATACATATATACATGAGAAAATTATGCAAATAGTCCCTATAGTTTATACAGTGTCAATTTGGTTCATGTAGTTTCAATTTGCTCAATTTTGCCCCTTAATTTAATGAATTGTGTCATTTTAGTTCAATAAATAACGGTTGTTAAGTTAATTTAACGGAAAGTCAAACAATGTGTCAATTTGGTCCCTATCAAAATCGAGAAAATTGAAACTACAGGGACCAAATTGACACATTATTTGATCTTCCGTTAAATTAACTTAATAAGCGTTATTTATTAGACTAAAATGACACAATCCGTTAAATTAAGGGGCAAAATCGAGTAAATTAAAACTATAGGGACCAAATTGACACATCGTGTAAACTACAGAGATTATTTGGATAATTTACCCTCTATGCATCTATATAAATATGCACAATTGTACCCTCCAACCCTTCCCTTTGAAAAATAAATAAACCTTATTTTCTTAAGTGTTTCTCTAATTTCATTCCATTTGTGTAACATAGTAAACCATATACACAACATGGGTAGCCCTAAATATACCCTAAAATTTAAGTTGAACACTCCATTTTTCAAAAAAAATTTAACACAATTTTGTCACCTAACTAAATGACCAAAATGGCCAAAACCGTAAACCTAAACAACACTGCTCTGGCCAAAAGCTTGATTTCGGCCAATAGCCTGACTCCTTCATCATCATCATCATCATTATCTTTTTCTTCCTTTTCAAACCCCAGCTGTTATCGCCCTCACCGTTGTCATCACCGTCGTTGCCCTTCCTATTTCTTCTTCTTGCAAAATAGAGATTCAAAATCCAATTAAAAGGGGATCAATTTAAAGTTCTTAATAGTATACGTGAAACCCACAACATTACAAGTATGAAATCTCCATAGCATCCAACTTCAAGCATTAACTTACACTTCCCACTAAATAATATATTAAATTGACAAAGAAACAGCACATATCTACACATTTATCGATGCAAAAGCACGCGCGTGCACACATACACACACATATTCAAATTGAGGAACCCAGATAGAGAGAGAATCGAATTAGGGCTTACTTAAAGGGCTTTTTGTGATTGGGGAAAAGAGCAGAGAAAGCAGATCCAGGATCGAGAGAGAACTCTCGAGGACAGCGCAATTGTGGTCATGGGCAACCATGGGCCTGTACTTGTGACCTCTTCGACCACCAACTTGACCTTGAGATGGTGGGACTCCACTACCGTTTTCGCTTCTTCTTTGTCTACTTGTAAGGTTCAAATCTAGTGGTGGTGGGCGTGTGGAAGTGAAAACTGCAGCAGAAGAGGCTTTGGCGGTGGTGGCCATCCTGGTAGCAGGTTAGTGAAAGGGATACAAGTGGAATTAATTGAGTCTTTTGTGGTGTCTAACAAAAAAAATTCAAAAGTCGAGTTAGGGTTTTCAAAGTAATGAGGTGTCCAACTTAATTTTTGGGGAGCTTTTAGAGCCACCCACACAATATAGACAAAGATACGAGCAAAATGATACATTACCCTCCTATCAAATTAGAGGTCATTAAGAGTCGTTTTGTCTAAGATTATTGCTTTTATCAACTAGAAATTTTTATTCCAATATTTCTAATTGCTGTAGAAGTTAACAAATTTAATTGATTCACTCGTCATTTGTATAAATTGCAACCTAAGCCAAAAAAAGAAAGAAGTTATGGTCTTCACTCATCTTTGCATTCATTATTCCATGAGAAAACAATTGACTATTGAATTGAATAAAATTTGTGTCTTCTGTTTTGCTACTTGACAAAACTATTCTCTTGACTCTACATCAAATGAAAATCTTTTGATTTGTTAGTTTGAGATCATAACTAATTTACCCTTTAAAGTTTCTGAAGTCTTTATAGAATGTACATAGGTTTGAGAGTGAGTGTATGTTATCATTTTTGGGGGGTCTCTAATCAATAAAAAAATGCAAAACAGGTTTTGAAATCGCACATTATGTTTCCATGGTCAAAGACTAAAAAACCTTCTCATATGGAGTTATTGCGTACTAAGATTACTGCAATCCAAGTTGAAGCTTAGTTGTTCACTAACCTCTAATTTTTGGTACAATGAGTGTTAATTTGAAGTAAGAGAAGCACGAGTTATGCACGAGTAACGCACGAGTGAAAGAGGATTGTGAAAACTACTTTAAGAGTGTGTAAAAGAAGCTATGGATTTTATATTGATCTTTATTGAAGATTGGCTCAGATTTTCTTTGACAACTTTGTTTGTTTTTTTTTTTTTTTATCGGCAAAGAAAACTTTATTGATTATAACAATGTGAAACAAAGATACAATCAATAAAGAGGGAGAAGAGAGCAGCAAGCTATCAATCTAGATCCAACACAATTGGCACTAGATAGAATGGCTCGAGCACACCCCCAGGTTAGTGAGGAACCAACCAAAGAATGAAAAAGAAAGAAGAAAGAAAGAAATCAGAAGCCTAGTAGCAAAGACAAGAGAAGCCTCTGATTTGATCCCACTTGAGCACAAAATCATCAGAAAGGAAAATCCTTTATAGATGCTTTGAGCCAAAGAGCTATTCTAATTTTGATAAGCTCACACAGACCAGAGGAGTTGGGTTCGGCCATAGAGAAGACACACTCGTTCCTATATTTCCAAAGAGACCAAAGAACCACTAGGGGGATAGCTCTCTAGATTTTTTTTTCAAGGCTCTTAAATTTTCCACCCAACCACCAGTTGAACAGACCTTCCACTGATTCTTGTATACACCAATGAAACCCAAAATCACGAATCACAGAAGACCAGATAAACCAGGAGAAATGGCGGTGAAGCAAAAGATGGACTTCAGATTCAACTTCAGAGCTGCAAAATGGGCAAATAGAGGAAACACTACTGCCTAATATGCCAAGTCTGTACAAATACTCTACAGTTTTAAGTCTATTTTTCCAGGTCAGCCAACCAACCAAAAAAGAGAACTTTGAGGGGTAATGTCGTATTCTAAACAAACTTGTTGATTCTGAGATAAGGGCCAAGAAGGGAGTTGCTAATTGAAGACAAATGAGGAAGCTAGAGATTCAGCTGAGCTACTCATGGTAGGGTGGCTGATCTTGTTGGTGGCTGCCTTTAATGTTGTCGGTGGATTGGCTCTCCTATTGCATCTATAAATAGGTAGTGAATGTGAGGAGTTTGGTGTGGTAAAAGAAAAGAGTGTGAGAATTACAGAGTGTAAGCAACAAGAGAGAGTGTGAGCCAGAGTTCAATGAGAATAGTGTCTCCTCCTCCTCCATTGTTGTAATTTTGTATTTCTGTCCATATAGTAAATTCGTTGCCCGTGGATGTAGGCGATTTGCCGAACCACGTAAATCTTTATGTGTTCTTGCTTGTATGCTTGTGTGTGAATGTTTTCTGCCTCCTAGGCACAACAATCTTCGCATTCACTTTTCCATTAACTATTGAATTGTATATAATTTCTGTTCTCCTCTCTTTTGCCACTTGAAAATATTATAACCTTAATAGTGCATGTTAGCAGATATTTTAATATTGTAATGTGTTATAGATTATATTATGTGATTGGGCTCCAAATAACTTGTTAATCCTTTCTTTCCCTCCAAGTTTTCATTTTCTTTCTCTTCAAGTTTCCAAGCCAAGTCTTCCAAGTCTTCCAAGGAAATTGCCCACTTATTTCCTTTCCTATTCTTATCCACTAAGTTTCTTCTTCTCCAAGCCACTTGCCTACCAAGTTTCATCTTCTATAAATTGATCTAACTTCTTATCTTGGAAGAGAGAAGAAGTTTTTGTTGTTTTATTATGTTTTGTGTGAGATTATCAGGCAAATAAAAAGGGTGCATGTGGTAAAGCTTTGGGTTCAACCAATTGTGCACTATTGGTGAACCATACGACTTAGTCGGGCTGTTGTATCCTGGGAGGGACAAGTCAAGGTTTTTTCTGCTACACCGGTGTGAGGCTTTGCCTAACCGCAGAGTGCTTGAATCTCCTGAAAGAGAGTGAATTTCCCGCGCCTCAGCCCTTACAATAGTTATTGTAATTTTTATTATTTGTATTTTCTGGTGTTTTATTTGTATTTATCACCAACAATTTTAAGGAGATTCAAACAGTAAGATTCATGGAACCAGTATTGGAGAAGCCCAACGAGAATACCGGTAATCTCAACAAGACCTTTCGATTCAAGGGAGCCCATTTCAAGAGATAGAAAGGCAAGGTTTTTTTCTACACAGTCTCCTCAAGGTGGCCTATATCTTGATCGAGAAAAATCCAAACAAAGTCCCCATTGAAGAGATGACCGACGAGGAGTATGCCGCTCATATTGAAAAAATCGAGAAATACAACACAGATGAGTATAAATGTCGATATTATCTTTTGAATTGTCTTTCAGATCAATTTTATGATTATTATGATACTACTTACACCATTGCTAAGAAAATTTGGAAAGCCTTACAGAATAAACATGACACTGAAGAGGCAGGCACTAAAAAATATGCTATAAGCCGTTTTTTCCGCTATCAAATGATAGATAGAAAATCAGTGGTGGATCAAGTTTAAGATTTTCAGATGTTAGTTGCTGAAGTTAGATCCGAAGGCATCAAAATTGGAGACAATCTTGTTGTAATAGGTATTGTTGACAAACTTCCATCATCTTTAAGGGAGTTTCAGAAGTCAATGCGTCACAAGCAAAATGAGACATCCTTGGAGACTTTAATCATACGGATTCGGGTGAAGGAGGAAGCACGAGGACAAGATGTGCTTATGACACAAGAGCATTCCACTGCAAAGGTAAATTTAACTTCTGGAAATACTTTACCTAAAGGTCGATTTCATAAAAACAGTCACTTGAAGTCAGTTAAGAAAATTTCGAAAAATGTTGAAAGGCCACAAAATAAAAATTACTCGAGGCAAAAGAAATGGATCCAAGAACCCCCTTCACAAGATCTGACAAATGTGACATGTTTTGTGTGTGGCAAAAGTGGGCATATTGCTCGAACTTGTAAATTTCGGAAACAACAGTCTCGACCACAAGCTAATGTTACCGAGGAACCATTTGTGGCTATGATTACAGATATTTTTATGGTTCAATCTGTGGAAGGATGGTGGGCAGACTCTAGTGCCAATAGGTATGTCTGCTATGACAAAGATTGGTTCAAAGATTTCACTTCTTTTAATGAGGAGATGACTATTATGCTTAGTGACTCTAGTTTAACCAAGGTGCTCGGGTGTGGGGATGTTGAGCTGAATTTTACCTCTGGATGTGTACTTGTTTTAAAAGATGTGTTGTATACACTGTCCATGAGGAAAAATTTGATGTCAAGTTATTTGCTCAACAAAGCTAGTTTCAAGCAGACTATTGAATCTGACCAATATGTAAGCACTAAAAAAGGCATATTTGTGGGGAAATGACATGTCTGTGATGGGATGTTTAAATTAAATGTTGAAAATAAGAAAGCACGTGTTTCTGTTTACATGCTGTCTTCTATGAATTTTTGGCATGCTCGTTTGTGTCATATTAATAGCCGATATGTGGAGTCATGAGTAGTTTAGGATTAACTCCCAGACTAATAAATAAGTTTGAGAAATGTGAAGTTTGCAGTCAAGCAAAAATAACTAAAATGCCTCATAAAATTATGGTGATAAATACTGAATTGTTAGAATTAATTTACACTGATTTATGTGAATTTGAAAGAATTTTAATACGTAGTGGAAATAGATATTTTATCACATTTATTGATGATTTTTCAAAATACACTTATGTATACTTGTTGAAAAATAAAAGTAATGTTTTTGAAAAATTTAAAGAATTCATTCTTGAAGTTGAAAATCAATTCGATAAAAAGATTAAAAGATATAGAAGTGATAGAGGCCGGGAATATGAATATTTTGGATTCAACTCGTTTGCTCAGTCTTTGGGAATAATCCATGAAACTACTCCATCATATTCACTTGCATCTAATGGTGTAGCAGAAAAGAAAAATAGAACTTTAACTGATTTAACAAATGCTATGCTAATTGAAGTAGATGCTCCTTCAAATTTGTGGGGAGAAGCAATTTTAACTGCATGTTATGTTATGAATACAGTGTCACATAAAAAAAAATAAAAGTTACACCTTTTGAGTTGTGGAAAGGGCATAAGCCAAATTTGAGATATTTGAGATATTTGAGGGTTTGGGGTTGTCTAGTTTTTGTTAGACTTGTGGACCCTAAAAGGCCTAAATTAGGTGTGAAAGCTGCCACTTGTGCTTTTCTTAGATATGCAATAAATAGTACAGCCTATAGATTTTTTGATATTGTAAACAAAATAATTTTTGAATAAGGTAATGCAATTTTTCATGAAGAAAAATTTCCTTTTAAATCTAAAAATGGTGGGAGTCAAAATTATCAAGAAAATATTTTATCTGAAACCGGTTCCTCTACTCCTTTTTTACAAAACCAAGATATTGTAGTTTTTGAACCTAGAAGGAGTAAAAGAGCAAGATTATAAAAAGATTTTGGCCCTAATCATCATATTTTTAATGTACAGGAAACTCCATTAATTTTACAAGAAGTTTTGGCATCTCCTGACTCTATTTTTTGGAACGAGGCTGTAAATGATGAGATGGAATCATTATTATCCAATAAAACTTGGGTATTAGTAGATTTACCACCAGGTTGTAAAACTATTGGCTGTAAATGGGTTTTGAGAAAAAAAACTTAAACCGGATAGAACTATTGGTAAATATAAAGTAAGGCTTGTTGCAAAAGGTTTTAAACAACAAGCAGATCTTGACTTTTTTAATACATTTTCTCCGATTACTAGAGTTACATCCATTACATTATTAATTGCAGTGGCTGCAATTCATGATTTAAAAATTCATCAAATGGATGTTAAAACAGCCTTTTTAAATGGAGACCTGTGTGAAGAAATCTATATAGATCAACCTGAGGGTTTTGTGGAACCCGGTCAAGAAAGCAAAGTGTGCAAGCTAGTTAAATCCCTATATGGCTTAAAATAGGCCCCTAAACAGTGGCATGAGAAATTTGATTCTTACATGATTGAGAATGGCTATAAAACGAATGAATGTGATAAATACATTTACTATAAATCTGAAGAAAATTCACATGTCATTATTAGCCTCTATGTAGATGATTTACTTATATTTGGCTCTAATTTGCATATCATCGTGGAAACTAAAAATATGCTTAATAGCCATTTTGATATGAAAGATTTTGATGAGGCTAATTATATTTTAAGAATGAAAATTACCAAAACTTGTGATGGTATATTTCTTGATCAGTCGCGTTATGTTGAGAAAATTTTGAGAAAATATAATTTTTATAAGTGTAAGCATGTTCTTACTCCTTTTGATCCTCATGTGCATTTATTTCCTATTAAAAATGATGAGGATGTAATTAATCAAAAGGAATATACTAGTATGATTGGTAGCTTGCGTTATGCGATTGACTGTACTAGACCTGACATTGCCTATGCAGTTGGAGTATTTAGTAGGTTTATTAGCAAGCCTGACAGTGATCACTGGCTAGCCATTGAGCGTATTATGAAATATTTATCTGGTACCATAAAATATGGCTTGTTTTATAATAAGTATCCTGCAGTACTTGAAGGTTACAGTGATGCCAATTGGAATACCTTGTCAGGTGATTCATTATTAACCACTGGTTACTTATTTATATTGGGAGGTCGTGCTATAAGTTGGAAATCGAAAAAACAAACCATTATTGCTAATTCAACAATGGAGGCTGAGCTTATTGCTTTAGCTACAGCTAGTGAAGAAGCAAATTGGCTAAGAGATTTGTTCAATGAAATCTCTTGTTGGGAAAAACCAATTCCACCTATATTGATTCATTGTGATAGCATCGCAGCAATTGGTCGAGTTAATAACCGTTATTATAACGGTAAATCCAGACTTATCAGAAGAAAATACAATACTGTGAGATCTTATATAAATAATAGCATCATAAATGTGGATTATATTAAATCAGGTGATAATCTTGCAGATACATTAACTAAAGCCTTAGTAAGAGATAGAGTCTGGAATACATCGAGGGGGATGAGGTTGAAGCCCATTGAATATAGCAGGAGCCCTGTATAAGGATACTCAACCCAGGGACCAGAGATCATGTAACTGGGTTCAATGAGAAAAATGATCATATGATGGTCGCGAGAAATGCACTAAATTACTTTTTACCCATCCCTATGATATAAGTGCGTTTATCCTGTAACGTTGTAGAGCTTGAGTTATTAACAAACTCTTAATGAATTTCTGTAGCTCTTATTAAGTGGGGTGTCATAGTTACAAGAGCACCCTTGACAAAATTCACCTATGTGAGTGTGGTAGTGGGGCTGCTACCTATGAGATTTGGGCTAATTCTCAAACACACTCATGAATCCTGGGATCGCACGAGGCCGTAATGTGCTGGCTCTTAAAGCTTATGTAAACACCTGGAATATTATGTGTGTGCAATAATTATTTATTTCTTTTAAGTAGTCATAGTTCAATACTGAGCATACTATTGGCTCTGGAGTAGATATTATTGTTTAATGGAGGTTCAATGCAGAGCACACCTACCATGATGCATAATATCCTTATTTGCCTAATAATCTCAGTTTTTATTACCTATAATATTAAAATAGGTGGGGGAATGTTAGCAGATATTTTAATATTATAATGTATTATATTATGTGATTGGGCTCCAAATAACTTGTTAATCATTTCTTTCCCTCCAAGTTTTCATTTTCTTTCTCTTCAAGTTTCCAAGCCAAGTCTTCCAAGGAAATTGCCCACTAATTTTCTTTCCTATTCTTATCCACTAAGTTTCTTCTCCTCCAAGCCACTTGCCTACCAAGTTTCATTTTCTATAAATTGATCTAACTTCTTATCTTGGAAGAGAGAAGAAGTTTTTGTCGCTTTATTATGTTTTGTGTGAGATTATCAGGCAAATAAAAAAGGGTGTATGTGATAAAGTTTTGGATTCAACTAATTGTGCAGTATTGGTGAATCATACGATTTAGTCGGGCTATTGTATCCTGGGGGGGACAAGTCAAGATTTTTTCTGTTGCACCGGTGTGAGGCTTTGCCTAACCGCAGAGAGCTTGAATCTCTTTAAAGAGAGCAAATTTCCCGCGCCTTACCCCTTACAATAGTTATTGTAATTTTTATTATTTGTATTTTCTGATGTTTTATTTGTATTTATCACCAATAGTGCATCATATTAATATCTATTAATTTGACAGTTTGAGATGGTAAATAATATACTCTTTAAAGCTTTTGAACACTTTACTGAGTATGCACATAGGTCTTAGGGTGAGTATATATACCAATTACCATTTTGGTTCTGCTTAGTAAAAAATGCAAAACAGGTTTGAAGACACATTACGTTTGAATGGTCAAAGACCTTAAATGTGGTGTCCGTTCTTATAACCTCTTTATTTGGACTTTGTCTGTGCTAAGATTCCAACAATCCATGTTGGGGCTTAGTTGCTCGCTAAGTGCTGATTTGATGCAAGAGAAGCACGCATGAATGAGGGTTATGAATACTTTTGAGAAAGTGTTGCCAATTTTTTACTTACTTTTTCCCTTAACTAGAAAAACAAGCTATGGCTTTCCATTCATTTTTCCATAAGAAAGAATTAATTAATTGATTGAGTAAAATTTATATTATTCTCTTTTGCCACTTGACAGAATTATCACCTTCACATTGCATCATATGAATATCTATTAATTTGGTTGTTTGAGATCGTAAATAATACTATTTAAAGTTTTTGAACACTTTATAGAGTAGACATATAGGTATTAAGAGGAGTATATACCATTTCACTTTTGGCTCTACACATACAAAACTAGTTTTGAAGTTGTATGGTATATTTCAACTGTTAAAGACCTTAAAAGCGGTGTCAGTCGTTACTTCATTATCTCTAGTTAGTCGTGTACTAAGATTACAAAAATCCTTGTCGTAGGTTATTTTCTCATCGAATTGTATGTTTTGGTATACCATGTGTTGAACTAATATGAGAATCACAAGTGAATAAGGGTTATGAATATTAAACTAATTTAAGAAAGTGTAATCAATTTTTTTTTTTAAATCTATTTTTAACCTTAGCTAGAAAAGCAAACTATGGTCTTTACACATTCATTTTTGCATTCATTTATCCGTGAAAACTGAAACTAACTATTGAATTGAGTAAAAAATATTGCTCTTCGCTTGAAAATATTATTATATTTAAGACTACCTCATTTGAATATCTATTAATTTAGTTGTTTGAGATGATAAAATAATTTAATCTTTAAAGTTTATGAACCCTTTAGATAGTATGCACTCTTGGAAATTCGGCAGTACAAACCTGGAGAAGATATTTTTTATCTTGGAAATAAGTTCGTTTGGATTATACTTAAACGTCGTGATTGCTTGGAACTTTGGACCTTTACTTAAAAACTATTATTAGGATTTGTTAAAGAGAAATTTTGTTCATATAACTTATCGTAGTTGGTAAAACTCTAATTCTGATGCATTTGTTATGTCTAAAACAACTTGCATGAAATTTCCTCGTAGATCTTTAAGAAAAAACAAGCTAGGGAAGAGATAAGAGCAAATACAGTAAGATGATTGGTTACTGGGTCATATTGCACCGCAGTGGTCCAGTGAGACTAGTAGCTACACTACTCTGGTGCAATATGATGCAAGCCAAAACTTGAAAAAGTATGAGGTGAAGGCCCTAGTCAATGTCAATTTTATTTACATTAGTAAGAAAGACTAGTTGGTCTGTAGTTTAGTAGATACCACTGCTTTTGTACATTTAACTTTTATTTATGAAATATATGATCTTATTCCATTTAATATGTAATTGTGATTCAAAAGATAGCATATAGTGTGTATTATATTCTTTTAATACGTACAAAAATATTGATTATTTTTTAAATATGTCGAACTCTTTTTTTATTACACGCATTAATTGTGATGAGAAATGTATATAATGTGTGATCTTATCTCATTATTAATTATATGTTTTATTAGATATTAATCACGCTTAAAATATGTGATCTAGATGTTTATTATCATAGGTTTGATTAGTTATACATCACGCATAAAAAGTGTGATCTAAATGTTTATTATCACACGTAAAAAAATGTGATCTAAATATTTATTATCAAACGTAAAAAGTGTGATCTAAATATTTATTATCACACGCATAACGTGTGATGAAATCATCTTTTAATGACATTCAAAACGTGTGATTGAAAATGACTCTTTTTAATCAAACTTCCAAAGATCACTTTGATAAAACTTAAAATGTATGATTAAATAACATATATTACACATAAAAAATATGATCTATTTATAATTTTGTAATAGTGATTAGAAATGCTACGTCAATTATAAGTAAAGAAAATGAATAAATTGATAAAGTAATTGAGTTTTACTCTATTATTATTAATCAAATTTTCTATTTCAAGCAAGCTAGAGTATTTTTAGGGACTAAAACGGTCTACTGAAATATGAATAAATAGGAAATAAGGGACAACAGTCACTATTGTGCAGTTATATAGGTTTATTTTGGGACTTGTTTTGATAATCTGAATCATTCATATTTTAGAGTATATCGAGTAGAATATACCTGTAAAAAAATTAAGTTAATCGAATGTTGTTAACCTTTTCATTCATTCACATTAGTATGTACAAAAATAAATGACAATTGTGATTTAAAATTTTAAAATGAATACTAATGTGAGGAGATGAAAGAGTTAACGATATCTAATTAACTTAATTTTTTACAAGTATATTTTATTCAATGTACTATACAATATGAATGGTTCGGATTATCAAAATAGGTCTTAAAATGAGCCTGTACAACTGTGCAGCAGTGATTGTTGTGCCTCACAGCACAGCAGTCACCCCATCCCTGAATAAATATTGTTCAAAATTAGTTTCCAATTGAAATCTAAATTCATTTAAAATATTTCAAAATATAATGCTTCTTTAATTTTTATTTCTTTACCTTTTTCCCTTAAAATCTAAATTTTAATTTCAGGGAAACCTCATATTTCAAAAGATGAATTTTCACTTAAATTTGGGGTGAAAGTGTAAATATAATTTATGTTTTTGCCAATTAAGTCCTCTGAACCGTAAAATCAGAATCTTTTTACCCCGTACAAAAAAAAAAAAAAGACTTTCCCTGATACTTGGGAAAAACTATTTCTATTTACATCGACAAGAAATAGAATAGAATGGAATATTCACTGCCTGTCTCTCTGGATCCGTAAAATCTGTAAATGTGGGGTCATGTTCAGTCTCTACCGTCGATGTCACATTCTATGTTGCTGACCGTTCAAAAAAGCTAAAGAGCACGTACACTTTAGATGTCCGTCATCATCATCCCACCACACCACAACACAATTACAAAATTCCAAGCAAAAAAGTGACGGACTGAAGGTGATTGCTGACGTGTCTTTCTCGAAATCGTTTCATTCAGATCAACGGCCCAGATTCAATCTCCACCTCCCCCAACTCTGTTTATCTTCACTTCCCACCCACCTTGCATTTTCATTTGCACTGTCCATAGTCTCTCTCTCTCTCTAGTTTTCTCTCTCTAAAAATACACAGAGAGACATACACATACATATAGATAGATATAGATATATACAGAAGAGTTTGAGATGTTGCTGGGAAAACGTCCGAGGGGTCCGATGAGGAGGACGACGAGTATGAATGGGATGAACGTGGATCTGGGGAACGTGGAAGCGTCTGATGATATTGAGAAGGCTGTGATGAACGGCCAGGGTTCGTTGGGGGAACAAGGAGGTCCAGCGAAGAGGAGCGTGGTGGCGGGTGGGCCCACTGGGTTAGATCACCGTCTGATGGCGACGGTGTCGCCGAGGTATCACAATACGAAGACTTGTGGCGGTGATGATATTGTTGTAGAGACGGCTGATTTCTTGAGGATGTGTGGACTCTGTAAACGCCGTTTAACACCTGGTCGTGACATCTACATGTATAGGTAGCTACTCTCTCTCTCTCTATAATAAATCGAACTTTTATGAAGACATGTTTTTTTTGTATATAATCGAGTTCAACTCAATTCAATTTCATAAAATAAATGTTTTAGACACTTTTAAAGTTGAGAGTAAAATTGGAAATGATGAATGGTCAATGCCTTCCAAAAGAAAATCAAAAGCACCAACTGAAGTTAAAGTTAATTCACAATAGTAAAAACGGAAAAGAACAAACCGTATTCACCCAAAAAATTATATATATATATTTTACCATATATGTTTAGATTTTTTTTAAAATTTTTTTAGATTGATTTTTACATGCTATTTTATTAATTTTTTTACGTTTTTACGGAAAGTAATTTTTTGATATTTTATAGAAAGATGTTTAAAAAAATAAAGAGAGTGATGTGATAACTTATAATGATTTTTTAATTTTTTAACTAAAATCGATACTTCTCAAACCAGTCTTATTTAGAATTTAAAATACATAAATTAATGTTATTTAAATTTATATTATATAATTAGATTTTAATTACTATTTGTTTTTGGTTATATAAAGTTGTAAAATCAAAAGTTATCGTGCTTGGAGTATATGAAAAAAAAAAAAAAAAATACACACACGCACAAAATTTAATCAAATGCCAGTCTCAATTATTAATGTTAGAGCTTATTGTATTGTATTCTTTTTATAATAATGATGATAGCTGGTAACATATATATATATATATCGATGTACGCATTACTAGTGTTAGATTTTGTAATATTATTTTTCTAAGAATGGGTTTCCTCAATTTTTGATTTTATTAATTTATATTTGTTTTTGAGCAGGGGAGATACGGCATTTTGTAGTGAAGAGTGCAGGGAAAAACAAATGAAGCATGACGAGAGAAAAGAGAAGTGCTCCCTGTCAGCTTCCAAGAAAGATGATACTGACCGCCACCACCACTCCACCGCCATCTCTGAAGCTTAAAAACTATGTAGTTTACATATATATATATATAGCTATGAATAGCAGCCACGGTGGCAAGGTTAATGGTGGTGATACGATGATATAGCTATTATATAATGGGTTTTGTGTAAACAGGTACTAGCAAACTCTGGTTATCTCAATTTTACAGGCAAATGGGCAAAGCGCTCTCTCTCTCTCTCTCTCTCTCTCTCTGAGTCTGAGATTTCCATGTAAATCTATAGTTTTCCAAACTTATCAAGTCTCCTTGTCTTTATAGAAGCGGGAATAGTTATAATATAAATGTAAACTGAATGTTTATATATATAGCAGTATCTTCTGTTTGTAGTCATTATTACTAATGGAAGATGAATAATGGCTACTATCGTCTACATCACGCTCAAAAATTCATTGCATCAATAGTGATACCACTATTCAATAATCATGATGGACAACATAGTTAAAGGGAGGCTTTTCTCTACTTCACTGTATGAATTAGAGAATATTGTTGGGTCCGTGCGGTTCATCATGAGTCCTGTTTCGATAATCTGAACTGCATAATGTGTAGAACTCGTCAAGTATTTTATGCCTGTGAAAAATCATGTTGATCGGATATTAGTAGCCTCTTGATCGGGAATATATTTTTCTCAATGATAAATATGATTTTAAAAATAAATTGTTAACAAGAATGTGTTCTGATCAAGGGATTATCAATATTCAATCAATGTGATTTTTTTACAAATATGAAATACTTGATGAGCTCTACACATTAGACGGTTCAGATTATCAAAACGAGATCTGTGATAAATTTCACAGGTCTAACGATACGCTCTAATCCACATAATGGACTTGAGAGAGGTCACTCCTAAATTTTTACTCCAAAGTTTGGACCCTAACTTTTTGTTTTGTTAATTATAATAATTGAATAGTGATATCACATAATAATGTATATCACTGTTGATGCAATGAATTACTTAGCCTAATGAGTAAAAATTTAGTATAATGATAATACCGTTGTTATAGTATTACTAATGCACAATAAAACAAGATGCTATGAAAGGTAAACTCTAAACTTTAGGTATCACATTAATATGGAAGTTACAAAATAAGAAATGATTGAATGATAATATCAATGATATGATATTATCATTGTATTTAAGTTATTTTTACCCAAAATTTGGACCTTGATTTATGCCTCGAATTGGGGTGTGATATGGATTGAATGTGTGAATCTATGTATATACTTCAATCTAAATTACATATTAACATTTTTAATAAAATTTATGAATTTTATAGTATTTTTATTGACAAAAATGCAATAAATCATTAAAATTTATCTAAAATTTAATTTCAAAAATAAATGTTTGGTGTAAATTCAAAATTAGTGAGATGTGAGTCATTCAGACAATAAATATAGACCATTAAATTTTTTTTTTCTTCCAAATATATAACATTGTTGCATAATTTATTAGGCAAGTGTAATCAATCACACTATGTAAATATGTCAATGAGTAGGATGAGTTGGGGAGAGCGGTCATGCTTATATAGCAAAATAAATATATACAAATTCAATTACTAATTATTTTACCATCTACTCGTGTCTGAAACCTAAGTTACACACATGTAAATAATTGGTAATTTAGTTTGGAGAAAGTTTAGGTGTACAGAAAGTTTCAAATAAAAAATAAACAAATATGACATGTATATTTGCATTTATAAGCATTCACAACTATAAATACAAATATATTTTGTCATATTTGTCATATTTGTGCATTCTGTATTTAGATCTTTCTGTGCATGTAGCAAAATTATTTAATTTGTAACTGTAGCAAAACTGAATAGATAGTGAGTCATTTTGTTATGTACTGTCTTTATTGTTAGATGGTGATACACATATCAATGATGATGACGTGATACGTTAGCATTTTACTCATATATTACATGAATTGAAAGTACGAGCGTCAATTACTCCGATTAAGGGACTAAGAGATAGATCTTTTTATTAAAATTAAAGGCAAATTATAAACATTACAATTGAGATTTGTCAAAAATATGAACTCTCTCCATGGTATGAGAAATCACATTTACCCTTGATGTTTATAATAGTGTCATAAATATCTCCCTTCATTATCCCCCATTTGCCAATGCTCTCTGTGTATTCTTTTATATATATATATATCTCATCCTCACTATCCCAACATTGTACCCAAATAACCCCACCTCAACATCAACACTCAAATCAGACTAATAGTCCAAATCCAACCCCGATGGCTAAAAAATAACACCCAACCCAACTGAAAAGGGGCTGTGTCTGCATTGAAGTTGTAACTCAAGGGGCCAAGAAGTGGTCATGGGGTGTGAGAAAGGTATGCGTTTCGCAATGGGAGTTGATAAAACATAACTGTTCGTTTGATTCGATTCGTTAAGTAAATGAAGAGTTTGAACTTGATTTTTAAACTTTTTTATCTTTATTTAAATTATAAAATAAATATATTATTTATATATTAAATAATATAAAACATGTATAAATAATAGCATAATTATTTTATTTATATGTTAAAATAATATATAAATATATTATTTTATATATTTAAATAATATAAATGATAAAAAAAATTTATTATCGAGTTTCTAGTTGAGCACAGGCTCAACTAATATTAACGAGCCAAATTCGACCTTGATTAGTTATCGAGCCAAACTCGAACTTGATAAACAAATAAGTCAAGCTCGAACTCAGCAAAACTCAATTCAGTTTGGTTCGTTTACAATCTTCACACATGAAAAATTGGATGAGTGACAAAGAAATGGGTAACTAAGTAATTTGCCTTTAGTATGGAGTGGTAAAAAGGTAATTGTATTATTTATGTTATCTCGGTTAAATGACAACTGTTGATAAGGTGTAATGATAATTTCTCCTACAACATGACATAATTTGCATTTTAAGTAAATTTTACTGAGTGTATTTATATTTCAGAAATGCTACAGACACCCATGACCCCCACACACCTGTGAGAGAGAGAGAGAGAGAGAGAGAGAGGGGCAAAAAAGCAAAAAATAAAAAATACATAATGAGTAATCACCAATCAGTTAGAGGTTATGGGAATCACCTATTTTAAGGGTCTCAAATATTTTTCTTTATAATTATCCTAAAATTAAATGTTAACATATTGAGATAGGATTTGGATTCTCTCCTCTATTTTATTTATAGTCTGGATGTAGATTTACTCCAACGTGTGGATCCAGTCCTGTTATACAGGCCAATTGTAAGAGTTCATCTCTGATAATCAAATTTGTTAATTTTTTGGTCTTTGTGTTGATCATCTACAAAAATAAATAAATAAATAAAATTGATTTCTGATAATGAAAGTGTAGTTTTCATCTCCTTTGAAATAATTTTTGATCACTCATTATTATTACAAAAATGTTTTGAATCTCTAATAAAGGAGTTCTAATAGTTCTAATGGGACGTGGGTCCTACTGTAATAGTAATATTTGTGTCTTGTGTGTGTGTGTTTTTTTTTTCATGTCATTAGAGTTGATTGATTTAGATGGATATATTATTATTGTTATTATTATTACTATTATTTTGAAAGATGTTTTGGTGATTATAATTTGGTTGGTCACCCCCACAACTTTGGACACTCTAACCTCCTCTTTTTTTTCTTTTTTCTTTTTTTTCTTTTTTTTTTTTTTTTTTTTTCGGAACACCCAAATTAATCCCAATTTTACCTCCTTACTCACTTGCCACCGAGCTCACCTCCAGCAGCCGCAATCCTGAGCCTTTCACGTCACTTCCCTTTTTGCAGCTCCGTCAACCTCTTCATCCGCCACCGTCTCTCCAGATCTGTAACCCCTACCACTTCTTCTCATTTTTATTTTTCACAGCTACAGCCTCTCTACAACCATGAAACCCTAGCCTAGTTCCCCCTTCTCGTCGCAAACCCCCCTCACTACTGCTAAACCCTAGATGTTGAAACCTAGGTCTTAGGGAAGAAAAAAGAGGAGGAAAAGAATTGGGAGGTGATGGCGGCCAAGAAGAAGAAAAAGAGTGCAAAGGGGTGGTGGCAATGGGGTGGGGAAGAGGTTGCAAACCATTGGCTGGAGCTAGGAAGGGTTGACCGAATATGCTTGGAGTTGCGAGAGGATGGCTGGAGTTAAGGTTAAAGGTTGGTCATTTTGGTAACCTGATTGAGGGATAGAATGGCTTTAAAAAAATTTAAAAATTCTATCAAAAATTTATCTCACTCAACCATTAACGGATTCTTTATGATGACCTAAATAAGTATATTTTTTATCTTTTTATAAAAAGATGTGTAAAAAACTAGAGAAGTGATGTGATAGAAAAAAGAAAAAAAGATAAATCATTTTGTGTATGCCAAACTTGGCCTAAGTTACTTAAGTTTCATTTGGGAATATGTTATTTTAATAATTTTTTGACTTTTTAGTTAAAATATTAGGTAAAATAAATTTATATATTTGGAATGACTTTTTGATTTTTTACGAAAAGGTGTACAAAAAGTAGAGAAAAAATAGAATCTTTAACTTTTTTGTATAAGTTATAAATTTTTTGATTTTTTTAGTAACTTCTTGACTTTTAAATTAAAACTATTTACTTCCCAAACGAGGCCTTAGTCTCATCATTTATTACATCAATTTAAAAAAAAAAATTAAATCTTATTTTTAAATATTTTAATTTTTTAAATACTTATTTAGCATATATTAAAAAAGTCAAAAAGTTAAAAAGTCACTATCCTATTTAAATCATATCATTTTATTTAAGTCACATCACCTCTTTACCGTATACCTTCAAATCCAATCAATACCCAATCTATATTTAATAAAACATCCCAAACCACCCAACCTTTTCTGAAGTCAAAAAGTGTCTCATTTTAGGTCAAGTTTGGCATCTTCAAAAAAATTCAAAAAGTCAAAAAGTCACTATCCTATTTAAGTCATATCATCTTATTTAAGTCACATCACCTCTCTAACACATCACTTCAAACCCAACCCAAATCCAACCCATATTTCATAAAAAGTCAAAAAGTGCACTTATTTAGTCTTCCCAAACTTGGCCTTATTGTTTAGCTTAGAACTTCAATTTTTTCACCTACCTTTTCTAATTTTTTTTGGGTCAAATCCCTTATTAAATTTTCCAATAAAAAATATAGCGTAAAGAAACTTGAACCGCTACCACATGTAAGGCGACGCAATCTATATATATATATGGCCACAGCTTCTCTCCAGTTCAAATCTGAACTCGATGGTACTGTCCGGCTCTTGGAGGCCCACTAGGGGTCGTGTTTCGATAATCTAAACCGTTGAATGTGTAGAACTCGTCGAGTATTATATGCCTGTAAAAAATCACGTTGATCGGATATCGATAGCTATATGATCAAATCAGTTTTTTATGAAAAAAAAAATGAACGGCGAAAAATAAACGGCTTACAAAAAACTAATTTGATCATATAGCTATTGATATCTGATCAACATAATTTTTTTACAAGCATATAGTACTCGACGAGTTCTACACATTGAACGATTTAGATTATCGAAACACAACCCGTAATGGGCTCCCAAGGGCCGGACAGCACCGTCCAGTCCAGATTTGGACTGGAGAGAAGCTGTGCCCTATACATATATATATATACGGCAATGTTGGGTAGCATGAAAAGTCTAACATAAAAATAATCATGAAATATTTGTGAGGGGTTGTTTGGAATGACCTAAATAAGTGCACTTTTTATCTTTTTATAAAAAGATGCACAGAAAAGTAGAAAAATGATGTGATGGAAAAAAGATTAAAAGATAGATTATTTGAGATATGCCAAACTTGACCTTATAATAAAGCATCACATACTAATTAAGATAATTTAAGAGTTACAAATATTTCATAATCATTTTCATAAATTTTTTTTTCATAATTCCTAATATTTCTCATATACATATTGGTACATTGAAAAACGAATAGATCAAAAAAAAAAAAAAAAAAAAAAAAAAAAAAAAAGACTGTCAGTTGGGGGACACTGTTCAGAGCCTGAGGTAGCCCTGCCCACCTATGTCTGCTACCACTTGTCCTCTAATTTTTTTAGGAGCCTCCTCCATGACCACTAGAGGCTCAGCTTGGTTAGGTTACTCCCGCTGAATGTCAACGATTGATTCTTTTCCTTTTCTTAGGCCAAATTTGGCAACCTTCGAAAAAATTAAAATGTCAAAAAATTATATAAAAAGTTAAAAAATTATCATTATTTATTAAAAAAATATTAAAATATTAGTACAAATCAAAAGTTGACGGAAATAATAACTGACGTGATGAGAGGTACCAGTGACAGAGAAAAAAAAAATTTATAGTAGAATATTCACTAAATCTTAATAGTAAAGTTGGATCCATAGGGGCCCACCATGGGTCTCCGTTTTAATAATTTGAACTGTTCAATATGTAGAACTCGTCTAGTACTATATGCCTGTAAAAAATCACGTCTATTGGATATCTCTAACTAAATGATCAAATCAATTTTGTTACAGTTAACAGTTAATAGTTAACAAAAAAAATACAACGATCAGATAGTTATCGATATCCAATAAACGTGATTTTTTTCAAGCATATAGTACTTGATGAGTTCTACACATTGAACGGTTCCGATTAGAAAAACGAGACCCGTAGTGAGCCCCCACGGACCAAACAACACCATTCAATCAATCACCGAGAAGGAGACAATATTTCCTCATCACTCACTCAGCCGGCTTCTCTCTCCATCCGTACCGCCTCCTACACTATCTTTTCTTATAGACTTATTTATACAATTTTTTAATACATATTTTTTTTATAAAAAGTCAAAAAATTAACCCAAACATCTATATTTTTTTCCTCAACTTTCTAGTTTAAAAGATAAAAAGTACACTTATTTAGGACATCCCAAACAACCCTTTAGTCTATGAATCAGGATCCTCGGCCGCCCAACCCGGCAGCCCTACCCGGCAGCCCCCCAAAACGACGTCGTTTTGGGGGATTTTTTTTTTTTTTTTTTTTTTTTTCTTCTTTCTTCTTCGTCTTGCTTTCTCTCTCTCCTCGTTCGGCCATCGCCGTCGTCTGGCTCGAGCTCGCCGTCGCAGCTCGCAGCTCGTCGCCTCGCCGCCGGCCGTCGCCTCCGCCTCCTCCTCCTCCTCCTCCTCCTCCTCCTCCCCCAGTGGTTATGGCCCCCTCCAGTCCGGCCCTTCCCTTCCTCCTCCTCCTTCCTCCCTCTTCCTCTCCTTCCTCCCTCTTCTCCCTCTTCTCCCTCTCCCCTCCCCTCTGGTTCGAAGAAGAACGACGAAGAAGAAAGAAGAAAAAAAAAAAAAAAAAAAAAAAAAAAAAAACCCCCAAAACGACGTCGTTTTGGGGGGCTGCCGGATAGGGCAGCCGAGAATCCGGACTCTTAGTCTATAGTACTACATACTTCTAAAGTTCTCCCATATATAAGAGGTTGTATATAATTAGTGGTGATGTTAGATTTAGAATAACTTCAATTATATTTTTTATTAGCAAAAATATAAAAAATATGTACTCTTTATTTTGTCTAATTCCTTTTTAATTAATGTACTTCAATGCTTTTCTTTATTTTATTTATTTATTCACATAATCTGTTTAAAGAACATCTCAAGGGTCTCCAAATGTTGCTAGACTTAAAGAATTTTGTTAAACTAACTATTGTAATAGCTAATCTTTTAAAATGGCTAAAGTATGATAATACCAATTATAATAACTAACAAGCCTCTTTTAAAAAATTCTTTGAAGGGCTTGAATTATTGATTGTTAATTTTTGTTAACTTTTTAACTATCGTGAATTAATAGTCTATTTAATTGATGATATAAATATTTTTTATATTTAAAATTATTTTTTATATTAAAAAAAAAATTGTAGCCATGTAAAACTCGTGACCGATTTGTGGATGCATGAATGTGGAGAAGCAACCATTAATGGTAACCTGACACCAGGATGGATGGAAGGAAGAAAATTCTGAAAGCTAGCTTTAATTGTCTTGAAAAATAGAAAATTGCGTATCATTTTGCAATATAGCTTACTACAAGCATAATAATTTACAACAAAGTGAATATTTTAAGTAGCGTTTAGTTTAGATTTCAAATCATGATTTAAGAATAGAATTGTATTTTGAATATGTGAGTTATTAAATCATGATTTGAAAAAAAAAATTTGATTAGTTATGAGTTTTAAATTGAACTTTGAATTTTTAAAATGAATTTTAAAATAAGAAAATTTGTTTAATTATGAGTTTTGAAAAGAGTTTTTAAAACTTTATTAAAAAACTTATAATTCATAATCAAACATATAATTCAAAATTCTATTGGAAATTATATTCAAAGTTCATAACCAAAGTCTTTTTAAAATTCAACTCAAAAAAATAATTATTGAAAAAAATAAATTTTTTATTTAAAAAATACAAAAAATTCCGAAGATATTTTTTTATTTAAAATATTAAAAAATATATATTATTGTTTGTTAAAAAAAATATTCAGTTAGTGCTTTAAAGTTACTTTTGATTGTACATTTGATTGAATTTTTTTTAATTGTTTTGCTTAAAAATATATATTTTTTAAAAATTAATTTTTTTTGTTAATTTTAAATAAATGGCCAAATAATTTGTCATTTTTGTCTAAAAAAATTATTTTTATATTTAAAAAATATCAAATATATATATATTTCAAATAGCAGGTGGCAATTTCAGTCAACCGACTGAGCGTCCGAAAAGATGTCTGGGTGGACAACTAGATAGACTCAAAAATTTAAAAACTTTCTGATTATCAAATATATTTTTAAATGTGTTTTGAAATATGATTTGAAATCATATTTTAAAAATTATAATCAAACAAAAGGTTGGAATATATGGAGATGAAATGAGAGCCTTACATTTTGTTTGCAGATGAACTTATCAAACAGATCTAGACTAGATTACTTGAATGAGGACCAGATTACTTCTAGAATATCACAGCACCAAAATCGACACTTGCATAGGGTGCTACTTCTAGAGTATACTATTTCATTTGTGTAGAATTCACTCACATATAAACATTTTCACTTCAACATGTCAACACATATAAGAGTATCTTTAAACGGCAAATTACGTTAGTAGTTAATATATTTTGGTTCTTGTATTATTATAATTTTAATTGATTAATTTTGATCATAAATTTATAATTTTATAATTTTATTTTGATTTAATTTAATTGATTATAACGATTGATATTTTTTTAATAAAAAATATCCACATAAGTGACGTGTCATAATTTTAGAAACAAAATTATAAATTTGGTCAACTCAGTGAATTAAACTCAATCAATTCAGTGATTATTTATTTTTTTTTTATCAAAAATACTAATAAAGTTATTAATTAGATTAAATTGACACAAAATATAAAATTAAGAGTTAAAATTACATCAATTGAAAATGTATAGACTAAAATAACACAATAAATAAAATATAAAGACTACTAGTATACTTTCCCATCTTTAAATTTGTGTATTTAAGTATGTTTTACATTATAAAAAGTGAAAAAAACATAATTCAATTTTGTTTGAAAAATATTTATTAGTTTAAAGAGTAAATGAGTGTTATAATGTATAGTCAAAGTGTGTGTAACTAAACTCCAGAGATGGTAGATGAGTGAAAAATGATGTGGACTCCATTTGGTGATATGTCTCTATTGTCTTCCACCATCACCGCTCTGCTATTTCAAACCCATGTCGTCATTTTACAATCCCCACGCTGAAAGCCCACCTATGATGATGATGTTCTCTCTGTCCATCCCTCTAATAAAATCATTTTCTTGACTACTCACAAAAGCGAGAGAGAGAGAGAGAGAGACCAATCATCAACACCACATGATATATCTGCATTGGTCCCAAAATTTAGTTGAAGTCCTTCATCATCTATGAAGGTCTGTGACTGCTATACACATTTGCATATCTTATGGACAAAAATTATCGGGTTCAAAAAAATATGGACAAAAATTATGATTTTAGACTAACTAAAGCAATGGGTCTTTACCTACCCAAAAAAGCAATGTGTCTTATTGTATTTTGGCATAATTATTTTTTATTGCTTCTTCATCTCTATTTATTTGGTTTTTTGTAGTTGCTAAAAGACTAACGGTATGTTTGTTTCACTGAAATTAAATTAAAAAGAATAGAATTCAAATCATCATTCTTTTGTTTTTTTGGCTTAAAAAATCGATGGAATTGAATATTCATTGTTTAGTAATCCTATGAAAAATGACTATTTATTTACAGTGGTGAATGATAATTTTATTTAAGGTAAATTATCAATAAGTCCTCATAGTTATATTTAATTCTCATCAAGCTCTAGTGAAAATAAGTCATACTAAAATTGTCGTTGAAAATAATTTTTTTGTGATAATTTTTACATGTCGTTAAAAATGAACAATTAATGACTTTTTTGTTATATTTTTATAAATTGTCGCTAAAACTTATAATTTGTGACGTTTTTCGGTGACGAATTTTTCAAACTGTCATTGAAAGTTGTAAATTAGTGACTTTTTGTGATGATTTTTATAAACTGTCACTAAAACTTATAATCAGTAATATTTTTTGTGACAAAATTTTCAAATTGTGACTGAAAATTAACGATTATTAACTTTTTTTAATAGTGTTTAATGAAAAATGTCATTAATTATCATGTGACCTATTGGACAATAAGTCAACTTATTAGAAATTAAACGTAAGTCCCACTTTCATATATAATGTTATTTTATTTTTATTTTTATTTTTATTTTCTAATGCTATATTTGGTTGGGGGATTTGAGAAGGGATTTGGAAAAGGAAACAAAAAAAGTAAGTGAAATGTGAATAAAATATATCTGCATTTCACATAGTTTCATACACCTTTTCCCCTTTCCTTTTCTAAATCCTTTCCCAAATCTTTTAACCAAACACAGCATAAGTGAATTAAATGTGAGAATAAATATTTTAATAGAATGATTATTCTATACCAAAACACTACTTTACGTTGTATTTGGATTATCAATTTGAATATAAATTTAAAAAATAAATAAATAGAAAAAAAAATTAATTTATATTTTATTTAAATTTTTATCCACATTTTTTTCTTTTTAAATTTCTATCAAAATTCGTAATTCAAATATAAACTTAATTCGCACAATTACACTGTAGTGGTGTCTGTAAAATTAATTACAAATTAATAAAAAAATTATAAATCCTCTAAAAAAATGTTAGGGATCATGAAGATAATCATGAAAGATTTTTCACTTTTAGATTACACACACAATAAAATACCACACACTAATCAAAAAATATAAAAATTTCATAATGTATTTTATGATATCTTTTTCATGATCTCTAATATTATTCTTTTCTCTAACATCACTGTCACACGTTATTTTTTCAACTTAATTTAGGAGACAGTTATGTGGTTTTAGTTTTAAGAGAACCTAACCGACGCGGATAGCTGTAGCTAAACAATCAAGTCATCAAATTTTAGAGGGAGTCATAAATCTAATCATCTGGAGTTAGACTTTCACTAGTTTTTGTGATTTGAAGATGATTGGATTTACATTATTGGTGAGTTAAGATCATTTCTAACTATTCATCAAATTTTACATTAAATTTAAAATTTGGTGAAAAAGTCACTTTTTGGAGCTTCAATGGTTTCACTAAATTAGTATCAAAATGAGAATGGAACAAAAAATTCATCAAACTGAGAATAGGCTCCAAATTTCACCATTTCATTGTACGTTGCTGTTGGGGTGGGCCAACCGGTCAACCAACCAGTTGTCCGGCCGGTTGACCCACTGGTCGACCGGTTCCCTTTCAAATAGGTAGGTTCAAACCGGTCAAAAAAGGTTTAAAAAAAAAAAAAAAAAAAAAAAAAAAAAATTACTCTTACCGGTCGACCCTTCCCTTTTGATGCACGGTTGGAGCAAGCTATATCAGATTGAGAAAATTAACTTTTTTTTACTCAAATTTAATGAAAATTTTGGTTCACTGTTGGAGATGCTCTTAAATACCCCATTTTGAATCAACCAAATAAATATAAATAATAATAAAAAAATCCTTACTTTTAAGAAGTTTTTCAACATTAAAAAAGAAACACAAAAAAAATTTGAGATCCGATACCATCCACTGGCAAAATAAAAATACCAATCCATCATTTATAACAATGGGTTAAAAAATAAAAATAAAATAAAATAAGAAAAATTAAATTGATAATTTTTATACTTTGTTTATTGTGTCATTTTAGTATTTGTAATTTCAATAGGGACAATTTTGATATTAAAATTTGAATTTTGTATTAATTTAGTTCAATCGATAATTTATAGTAGGATTTTTTACAAAAAAGAAAAAGAAAAAGAAAAGAACAAAAAAATACACATGGATGGCAAATGACCATTTCTAAGGGTAAAATAGACATTTCACTCCTCTCTCCTTTCCTCTCCTCACTTTTTGCAACAAACAAACACCACTCTACAACCAAGATACATGTTGCCACATGCTTTCACCAGAAAAAATTAAAAATAAAAAAAGCCTCTAAAGAAGGTAATTAATTACAAATAATTGATATAAAATTCAAAATTCAAAGTTAAAATTGAGTACTTTGAAATTATAGATATCAAAATGATAAAAAAGACAATATAAGAACTATTAGTATAGCTTATCCAAAGAAATTATGCATAGTTGATGAGTTTAATATTTCATTTGCATTTCTCTTTTTAAATCATTCAATATATATATATTAGGTCATGTTTGTTTGGGTGGACATGAGCTTGGGATTGGACTAATAGTCCAATAAAATTATTAATCCGATGTTTGGTTAAACAATTGAAGTACGGACTAATTATTTTAAACTTGACTATTAGTTAAGATAGAATATATAATCCAACAAATTTGTAGTCCTAGGACTATTAGTCATGGGAATGCTAATCCAGTCCGCCCAAACAAACATGGCCTTATTGTAATAAAATTCTTGGAAATTTCGATCCAGAAGTTTATCAAAATGAGGTAAGTTTTAGAAGGATTGATCTACCAAGTAAGGATGTTAACCAAGCCAATTAATTCAAAGGCACCTATTAAAGTCCAGTCCATTTTTCTCTTGATTTCCTTATGGGATTAAGAAATTGTCCTCGCAATTAAGGTAGAAAGAGATTTATTTGGAGTTTTGTTTGTTGATTGATGTTGGCAGGTACGTTAAAATGGACCCCTTCTACGTACATGGAAAGACTCCATCATTTTGTCACATTGGGACCACTTTTCAGAAGGAAAAAAACAAATCGCATTCACACATTTTGATGGCCAAACAAAACAAACTTTATGATTGGTAAATAATATGGATCACTTATATCGAAAAGTGTATTAATCGAATTTTATTTAAATAAATCGCATGGATCCAACAATTCTTCACCAATTTAAATGTGTTTTGTTCACTCACTTAGAAAGTGTGTAAACAAAATCGAATTTTCACTTTTCATAATGGTAAAGCTGTAAACCTATAAAACAATCTCAGAATTCTATCCATAATGAAAATTTCTGGTTTAGATTTAGTTTGTATATTGCGAAGGCTATGTGAGAGGGTAATTTGTGAATAAATTGGGCCGAGTTAAGAAAAATTTTATTTAGAAGTTGGGCTGCGCAATGGTCTAAGATAAGAGTTGGTGTCGCTCGGTTTTGAGCTAAGAAGACACTAGGATGGCCAGAGATCGGTTGCTAAGGTCTAGACCTACCTATCTGAAGGTAGTCCTTTATCAGACCGAGATGTTGTCAACATAGAGGGCCGAGCTATGTGTAGCTAAGCAGAGTGCCATTCTGTAGATCGACTTTCGGTCATTCGGCCTAAACGGCAAGGGACTGAGATAAGGCAGCTCGGTTAGGAATGTATATCCGAGCATAAGAGTGTGGCCATCTCACTTGGCATGTAGTGATGAGGGTGTTCAAAGGATAAGTATTATCCTTGGGCATGAGACTCCTAGGAAGACTCTGTTAAGGAGAGTTGGAGTCCTACTGGGATTGTGCCAACCATCTCACTTGGTTGGTAGTGAGTGGAGTGTTATTAGGATAGACATTATTCTTGAGAGTATGATTCTTAGGAGAACTCTGCTAACGAGAGTTGGAGTCTTACTAGGATTGTGTCAGGTGGAATCTATAAAAACTCATAACAGGACCTATGCACAGGTATGACAGTTCTTACTCTAAAATACATAGAGTTTATTGTCTATTGTCTACTTGCTGACTTAGGCATCGGAAGGGTTTCTAGCACACACCTGTCCGCTAGCTCACATGTGTTTTTAGGTAGCAAAGGGACGACGTTTGGAGGAATGCAAACTTGGTTAACAGGATTATACGAGAAGATTATTTCGTACTCGTACAATTGGCGCTGTCTGTGGGAAACTATCACAGAGAATAAACCTTTTGAATAAGTTTTCCTTCAACTGATTTCAATGGTGCACAACGAAGACTTGCCCCAATCTGTTATCGATGGACAAACTCAGGAAGCGGACATGAGACGCGAGGATTTTCCTTTTGTCCTGCCCATGGCAAACTTGGACCCCCAGCGACGAAACCCACGGAGCGCCGCACAATAAAAGTGGGGCTCAAGTCCTTGTCGCTTTCACAGCCTAGATGGACAGAGACGGAGGGTGGATTCTCAAGTTCTGGAGAATAGCGTGAAAGAGCAAGACGAGTTGATAAAGAGAATGACGGCTGACATGGAGACCATGAAGTGCCAGAGGAAAGGCAAATGCGGGGCACGGGAAAAGATCCGCAAAGGTAGACTGTGTTCTCGCTACTCAGGAGATCACGGCAGGCGAGTCACACCATCGCAATCTGAAAACAGAAGCCTTAGAATAGGTGACATATAATCAAGAACCTCCAAGATTCGTTACTCTAGGTCTGAAAGAGCGAGGATTGAAAGGTCTTACACGGAGGGAAGCAATTATCGACCCTCTTATACACATTAAACCACTTCTCAGCATATTGAGTTGCCTAGGTCGGCGGACCTGTGGACTGTGTTAGAAGAAAGGGCTAGAAAGAGAGAAGATGCCCAGGCACGCGACCCCCAAAGGGTCCCTGCTCTACAACAACTGGCTCCTACAACATAGGGAAATGTCGAGGTTAGAATGCCAACACCGCGCCTTGCTTACGAACCAGCCGACAAAGCGCTAGCAAAGTTACAAAGTTAGCCGTTCGTTCCGGCGATAGAGAACGCACCATTACCCTTGGGCTTCAACCAGCGTAACTTCACAATCTATGAGGGGAAATCAGACCCCTATATACACTTGAGCCACTTTCGCCAAGTTATGGCCATACATCGATGGAACGAGGCTTTAATGTGTATTTTGACTTGGGCTTGACTTGGTTTGAGAGGCTACTAGAAGGTAGCATCGCTTCATGGGCACAATCGGCGGATGTATTTGTCACCAGGTTCAAGACAAACACCAAAACTTCGGTTAGATAGACTAGATGCTCGCTATTGACATGGGCGAGAAAGAAACGGTGAAGGCTTACAACAACAAGTATTGGGATACCTTTAACTAGACAAGTGATTCCCCACTAACCTAGTTATCGCAGAGTATAAGCAGGGTTTGCCGGTGGGCCATAAGTTGAGGGATTCAATGACAATGACGCTGCCCCTTACTATGGAAGCCCTGATAGAGAGAATGCACTAACACATCCAGGTAGAGGAAGATAGGGCACGCACCAAGGCAGAGTCCGACACAACAGCGATGCCGGACAAAAAGCCTTTGGCGAAAGTAAACACGGTCGACAAGAAGGACCGACCGTGCAAAGATCTTTGCCTAATTGGGGCAAAATTGGTTGGCAGGTTTGACCAACTCTTTCTAACAAATTTTTTGCATTCTTTCGCCGAGATGTTTATCTTGACCAATGATGGTTGACAGGTTTGACCAACAAAATTTTTGCACTCCTTGCCTAATTGGGGGCAATGAAGGTTGGTAGGTTTAACCAATAGAATTTGTGCACTCTTTGATCGAGATGCTTATCTTGGCCAATGAAGGTTGGTAGGTTTGACTAACAAATTTTTGTACTTTTTGCCCTAGATGATAGTTATCTCAGCCAATGAAGGTTGACAGGTTTGACCAACAAAATTTTTGCACTCTATGGCCGAGATGCTTATCTCGGCTAATGAAGGTTGGCAAGTTTGACCAACAAAAATTTTACACTCTTTATCCAACTGGGGGCAATGAAGGTTGACAAGTTTGACCAACAAATTTTTTGCACGACCGAGATGCTAATCTTGGCCAATGAAGGTTACCATGTTTGACTAACAAATATTTGCACCATTTGCCTAAGATGACAAGTATCTCAGCTAATGAAGGTTGGTAGGTTTGACCAACAAAATATTTGCACTATTTGACCGAGATGCTTATCTCGGCCAATGAAGGTTGGTAGGTTTGATTAACAAAATTTTTACACTTTTTGACCAAGATGCATATTTCGGCCAATGAAGGTTGACAGGTTTGACCAACAAAATTTTTGCACTCTTTGATTGAGATGCTTATCTCAGCCAATGAAGGTTGGTAGGTTTGACCAATAAATTTTTGCACTCTTTGCCGGAGATGACAGTTATCTTGGCCAATGAAGGTTGGCAGGTTTGACCAATAAATTTTTTGCACTCTTTGACCGAGATGCTTATCTCGGCTAATGAAGGTTGGAAGGTTTAACCAAATTTTTTTTTGAACTCTTGGACCAAGATGATTATTTTGGCCAAAGAAGGTTGGCAGGGTTAGTGTAAAACGAGTTAGTCTGCTTGGCGAGACACAGAAAGAACGCCTCATTGTAGGATTGCGAAGTCGAAGGATATATACGATGAAGGCAAACAAACGAGGCTGTTCAAATTTTTAGGAGATGCATGACAGTTGTAACAGGAGAGCGGGGCTAATGGGGACACGGCATGTATCCCTAGGAATGACGTCGTGTTAGACGTGCCAAATTAGTGGAAGGACGTGTTGAGCAACTGACAAGATTTATTGGGGCCGAGCGAGTTGTGAAACCGAACAACTTTTTTAGCTTGGCAGAGTTGGGCGTTCTTAGCTCAGCTGGAGGAAAATAATCTCAATCATGTTACGCAGATGGAATTAAGGGACAATTGAAAAGGTAATTTGTGAACAAATTGGGTCGAGCTAGGAAAAGTCTTCTTTAGAAGTTGGGTCGTACAATGGACCGAGATAAGAGCTGGTGTAGCTCAGTCTTGGGCTAAGAAGACACTAGGCTAGTCAGAGATGGGTTGCTAGGGCCTGGACCTAGCTATCTGAAGGTAGTCCTTTATCGGACTGAGTTGTTGTCAATAAAGTGGACTGAGCTATGTGTAGCTCTGCAAGGTGCCATTCGATAGATCGGCTTCCAGTCACACGGCCCGAACAATAGGGGACCGAGATAAGATAGCTCGGTCAGGAATGTATATCCGAGCATAATGGAGTGGCTATCTCACTTAGCTTGTAATGATGAGGGTGTTCTAAGGATAAATATTATTCTTGGGCATGAGACTCCTAGGAGGACTCTGCTAAGGAGAGTTAGTGTCCTATTGGGATTGTGCCAACCATCTCACTTGATTGGTAGTGAGTAGGGTCTTATCATGATAGACATTATCCTTGGGAGTGTGATTCCTAGGAGGACTCTGCTAAGAAGAGTTTGAGTTTTACTAGGATTATGCAAGGCGAAATCTATAAAAGCTCATGATAGGACTTATGTACAAGTATGACAATTCTTATTCTAAAATATATAGAACTTATTGTCTATTGTCTACTTGCTGACTTAGGCATCAACGGGATTTCTGACACACACCCACCGGCTAGTCCATGTGTGTTTTCAGGTAGCAAAACGACAATATTTGAAGGAATGCAAACTTGGTCAATAAGATTGTACGAGAAGATTATTTCGTACTCGTACAGTATATATAAAATAAATTTAGATCATTCATTATAATTCTGTATTTGTTGTATTATTGTTTTTATTAATTGATTTTGAGATCTTGAGTGCATGTTTAGAATGATTTATGTCCCCCAATTTTTAATATTTTCATAAATTAAAATAATAAAAAAGATTTAGGTGATGTTTGGTAAATATTTTGGACTAAAAAATTCACAAAAGGATAAAAAAAAAAAAAGTCAAAAAATCACAAAAGGACAAAATAAGCAAAAAGACAAAAAAAAAAAAAATACTATTCCAAAGCCAAAAAGCCAAACAAGAATACCAAACGACTAAAAAAGTCCCAAACTAAACAAGTCAAAAAAATCAAAAAATCAACTAAAAAAATCATTACCAAACGAGCACTTAAAATACCATTTTTTTAAATTTTTTTTGTGAGAACTAGTTTTCAAGATTTTTTTTTCCTGAAAATGTGAATTGTTTTTTAATAGCAAATTCTCAAAATTATTTTTTTATTGGTAGTTCAACAAACAACTTTTCAATGTTTTGCATGAAACGAAAACCAAATACATAAAACAAAAGCGATTCGTAAGGTATAACATACGACATCCTATTTTCAATTTTAATCAATTCTTTTGCCCCCACAAAAACTTCCAATGGGTCAGGTTGGACATGTGACCCTACCGAAATCAAATTCATAGCATAGTTAAATTTATGTTAGAGGTGGACCATAGCATAGTAGTAATAATCATGGGTGCTACTTCCCAGCAAGTCCTTTCCATTTTACCTTTTTTTTTAAAAAAAAAATTAAATTTAAATTAATTTAAATATAAATTTTAAAATTTAATTTTTTTGGCCACTGGTTACAACCTACTCTAATTGAAACCTAAGGGTAAAGGAAAATCCCCAGCACCTCCACATGCAACTTGAACTGACAACCTCCACTTGAGGGCTAAGGGGCACACCACTATGGCTATGACATAAAGTCATGGGTAATTCAATTTACTTTATCGTATTGACTCAATAGACAGGCAATTTAAGTGAGCATTTAAGATGTTGGCATAAACAAAAATATTTGAGATGTTAAGAATTTTATCAAAAATTTTATTAAATATTTTATATGATTGTGAAATTTAAATGAGATTAATATTTGAAAATACATTTGATTTTGTTTCTCGCTCTCCATTAGCAGCGGGAAATTAGTTTATCTATCTGCCTAGCTTTGGTAGATTTCCCAACGCAATTTACAGAAATTCCACGAATCCCTTGGTGGATAAGTCCAATGGCTCAACAGCACTGCGGAATTGAGTTTCTTGTCTAGTGGAGCTGATCTATAGTTAGGGACAATACATGTCAAAAGATTGAAAGAAGGAACGCATTTAAGAGATGCTGTGCATCAAGCACAACAACTACTGCTGTCAATTTAAAATTTTTTTATGTTTTGAAATTCTATGAGTTGCCCATAATGTTATACAAAAATAATTTAGAACTCTAAATAATAAGCTCTAAAGTCACCACTAATGTGTTGGTAGTCGAGTTTATCACTGTTGATGTGATAGATGTGTCTTGTTTTTTTTTTTCTTCCTCCATGCCAGCTCATTAGAGCTAGCATTAGAGCTGCTGGGTTAGACCTCCCAATCACTGCTCTAATTTCATCCAAAGTACAAAGACGGTCTTAATTAAATAAATTAAATAATAATGTCGTGAGAATTATATTTATGTAACATATTTTACTTATTATATTTTGCTAAAAATTTAAATAGAATTTATCACTAATGTCTATCTACAATTCAGTATTAATCCAAATAATAATAATAATATTATACATATTATATTTATATATGATAAATTCTTCACTATATCATGTGTCATCGCTACATTAACTCAATAGAATACTTTACTCGTATTTATTTGTGATGTCTTGGTTCTTGAACTTGACCCGTATTGAGTGGTAAGATAGTGTATTTTACTTTCGGCGTTTTGATTATCGTATTGGGTCATTAAGATTTCTTTTCTACTCTTACTTAACCTCTCTTAACATCTACCGGTTAAAATTTTGAGTTTTGAGCATTGGAACTTGTTTTGGAGTGCGAAATCAATTTTGGTTTCGGCTGGCAAAACCACTCATGTGGATTTGACAACTGCTCGAGCGGAATCACACAGAGTTTTTTGAGATTTCTGGGCAGAAACTGCTTGTGCGGATTTGGGTTATGCTCGAGCGAATTTTGTGAAAAAATTATTGGTTTTCTTTGGAGCAAACCGCCTATGGAGGCATTAGAATCCGCTTGTGCAGATTTGAGATTTCGCTCGTGCAGAATTTGAACTGCTCTTGCGGATTTCGGCGTGTCTGTCTCGAATTTTGAGTTCTTTTCCTCAAAACTGATGCCAAAAATGTGTTTGAGACACTTTTCACTCATCTCGCTCTCCATACTCATCTTTTCTCCTCCTCTCTACAAACACACCCAAATCCAAACTTCTCTCTAAGATTTAGCAAAAACCTTCAAGAATTTGTTAGGGTTTTTTACACCAAATTGAAGAGGACGACGAAGGCTACGTTTACACCCATCGAATCAAGTTTTCATCAATATTGAGTTTTAGGGTTTTCATTTCCTTCATCTCCCAAGCTTGAGATAGGGTCATTCTTAGCGTTACATATATGTTTTTGCAATTCTATACTTGTTTGAAGTATTTCTTACATGTTTAGATCATAGTTTTGAGTTGATGAACTCTAGATGATATTAAAAGTGATTTTTCTCTATTTTTTTCAAAACTTTTGAGAGTATGAGCTATGTTCTAAGTGTATGTGTTGTTTTGAAAAAATCTTTTAAAAAATAGAACAAAAACTTAGTTTTTGGTGGAAACCCTAGAATTTTGGAGATTTTGAAAAAAATATATTGAGATATTACGAAATTCATGCCAGATAAATTACTATGTGAATAAATGATGGTGGAATTTCTATAGTTGTATCAAATGAGGGATTTCATGGAGAAATGAGAATTTTTCGATTTTGAAGCTTGATGAATATCTAGTACACTACAACAAATAAGAGTTTAGAGACCAAATATTTTCGTCTCTAAAAGTGAAAATTTTGTTATGAAGACATTTAGGGACCAATTTTTATCGTAATGAAGATAGTTGTTAAAAGGTCGTCTCAAAAAGTCCAAAACAAGACTTTTAGCGACAAAAATTTGAAAATGTCACTAATAAATAGACTTTTAGGGACAAAATAATTTGGTCTCAAAATGGTTTATTTTTTGAGACAAAAAATTTGGTCCCAAAAGGATAATAATTCATCACTAATGTCTAATTTTTGTTGCTAAAAATATAACAATGGCACTTTTCGCAACAAAAATATTTGGTCCTTAAAAAATAATTTTGTCCTTAAATTTTGGTTTCTAAAACCTTAATTTTTTTGTAGTGGTAGTTGGGTTGCCTTTGAAGAACCAAGTTAAAAAAAAAAAATGATGATTTACATGTGGAGAATGCATGTATGATAATGTTGTTATATTATCTCTTGGAAGATGTATTATGATATTACATTGATAAGATGTGTGAAAATTTTATCACAATGGAGGATTGTGTGGTGTAAATGAAAATGGAACTATATTAATGCATTGTTACATTTTGCATTGTCATTTCATTTAATCATTGTTACAATTGATTTTGAATCTTATATTGGAAAATTATTATTTTGAGAAAGAAATTGTTTTGTGAAACAAGATCATTTTGATTTATTTTGGGATAAATACATGGGTAAGTTCGGATTGAGGGTGTAGTTGGTATTGGTTAAGTTGACATGAGTGTCCATGGTAAAAGACCGAAAACATGCGCGAAAAAGGTACCACGTGCCTTCCGGTTAGCAACTGGTAAAGTGGTGATTGGTAGTACTTGTTATGTCTACTTGCAAACACTAACCTAGAGATTACCTGAGTCGTATTTACTACTTGTAGACACCCCATTTTTGACCGACCTTAAGACTCAGACGTCACCGATTCAGCGCTCGGTGGTGTTGCATATTGTGCTCGTTCAGAAGTCTCAGAGTCACGGCCGTGAGCCCTGCCTCCGGACTTCCGAACCCTCTTCTGTACCTTGTCTCGGTTTGCGAACCAGACTCGGTTTTCTCTGTTTCTTTTCCTGAAGGGAGGGAGAGGTCCCGTAGACCATCTCTCAGTGGCCGTGGGCTACATTTCGTGGCCGTAGGCCATTTTGCCCATTTCGGAGCCCGGTTCCCGGTTTTCGGAGCCGTCAGGCCGTGGGCCTCGGTTCGGGACCGTCTAACCATCTCCGATTCCTCCGGTTTTTGGCATACATCTTATTTACTCCCTTTTGAGGGACACTGAGGTCTGAGAGACCCACTTCGTGGCCGAATGCCATTTTCGGTGCTTAACAGCCTATTTTCGGGACTCCGAACTGCGTGTTTTGGCCCCCGAGCATTCGTTTTGCATCGGTTTTCGTTCATTTTTGGTAGGTACCTCTGTTTTATCACCAGGAAGGTCACTGAAGGGTGGGAGGCCAACAATTGTCTCAGCAACCAGTTATATTCCTCCGGCGCCCTCCGACACCCGTTTTTCTCACTTCCGAGCCAATGTTGACCACCCTAGGGCCATTTTCTTCAACCCCAAACCACATATTTGTGTTGTACACACATAGGAGGACCCTAAAAGTCTATGGCCGGCCAGTAATTGTTGTTGAATCTTTTGAACCCCTCCTAAAAGTGGCTTGTTGTCTCTCCTGTTTTACAGTTGCCAATTTCCAACCACAGGGTCTTGTTAAGGACACATGGGAGGACACCTTTTTGTGGTGGCCGGCCAAAATTTCCTCTGGACCATTTTGCCCCTTGACCGGCCGGCCATAGGGGGTGGCCAGCCGGCCACCTGCAACAAAAATAGCAGGCCGGCCATGCTCCTTGGGATGTGTGCTTTACAGCTGTATAGCTTTTTCCCCCAAAATATCTGATTTCGGGGGACTTTTGTAGAAGGAGGGAACTTAATCCCATTTCTCTACATTTTTTTCTCCCCATTTCTCCTCCATCCTTACATACATACAGCAGCTCTAGCTCTCCCTCAAGGGTTGGAAAATTGCTCTTAAGCTCATACACACATATCTCTCTCATTTCCTCTCAAAATCTCTAAGTTTTGCACCATTTCTCCATCACTACAAAGCGCCACCACCACCACTCCATTTCCAGCAGCTTGGGGAGCTTTCCAGCAGCTAGGAAGCAACATTCCTTGGTCCAAGAGGTAGCAAAGAAGTGGTCTTCAAGGGTAAGTGCCAACCTCCCCCTTTTGTAGCTCATTTTTGCAACAATTTCTTAGCCTATTTGCTTACTGTTTTGGGCTCTGACCCTAACTGAAACTAGGCTTTTTTTGAGCTATTCTACATGTTTGTTTAAGGGCTGAGCCCCCCATTTGGTACTTGCTTCAATACCCCCTTTGTATGCCATTATTTTGCATGGTATTTTTAGCATATGTGTAATCTGTTTTGAGGCCTGATGTAAACTTAAAATAGGCCTATTTTAAGCCCCTCTACAACATTGTAGAAGGGCTCAACCTTGTTTGGGACCTCCATGTATGACTTGCTTCATTGCCCCTCTTTGGTCCCTATTTTTGCATGCTTTATGAGCTTACCTTTCCTCTGTTTTTAGGCCATGGTCAGAACTGAAAGTGGCCATATTTTGACCTTCTTGGCATATTTTATTAAGGGTCTTTGGCTGTTTGGTGAATGATTTGTATACCTCATGTTATAGCCTCTTGTTGGCCTACTTCTTGCATGGCATTTTTAGCATGTTTGTATATTGTTTTAGGGGTTGTCACCTACTGAAAAACAGCATTTTTTTAGGCCCTCTTCAGTGTTGTAGAAGGGTCTTTTGCCATTTGGGCTTTGAATCTATCACTTGCTTCATTGCTTCCCTTGCGGAGCCATTTTTGTATGCCATTTTTGCCCTACTTGTGACTGCTGTTTTGCCTTGATTTGAACTGAAAAAATGTGAGTTTTGGGGCTGCCTTGCTTCTGCTTTTTCATGTCATGTTCAAATTATGCATGTATTGTATAGCTACAAGTCATTTCGGATGCCTAGTTTTGCATTTCGGGAGAGATTCCTTGCATCGGGTTTCATTTCGCCAGGTTTTGGGGCTGTTTCCCCCCTCATTTTGCTACTGATTTTTGCATGTTTGCATGTCATATTCCGTGTCTTTGCCATGTCTCATTAGAGTGGCATTTCGGTGCTTGAGGGTCCGTTCTCGGCTTGCGTGCACGCGTGCACGCATTTCGAGGTGTCTTGTTTTTATCTGATGGCCTCCTATGTGAGTGTGACTGAGGTTCACTTGTATTGGTGTAAGCCCATTATTGCATTGCGTATGCCATTTCATCCATAGCATTGTGTATGCCCGGTTGTGTGTCACCTCGTATAGCGTGTATGCCATTCCATGACATTGTGTATGTTAAGATTGCATATTAGCTTCATTTCATGCATATCATGCATATTGCATCGTGTTCGGGATAGGAGTTAGCCCGGGCACGAGAAACGAGGTACGTTCCGTACTCCGAGTGACGAAACGTGTCTCAATTCCCGAGTCACCGACACTCCGGATTATCCGTGATGGAGTTAGGTTTTGTTGTAACATTCATATGCATTCATCCTATATTGAGTTGTGCAATTCGGCTCGTCGGCCATCATGCATCGATATGCGTGATTGGTGGCACGAGGATCGAGGCATGCATATATTTGTGAAATACATTGTTATGCCCCTTTCCTGCTCTCTGTTGCAGCAAAATCAAGAATCAGCAAATTCTCGGGACCTGACACGCATTTCAAGAAAAGGTGTAAACAGAGGCTAATTGGGGCATCCTAGTGGATTTCCGCGCAAGGCAGCCCAAACATACGTCGTTCATCAGAATCAAGGCAGTCCCTGGCTTGCATGCCAGTTTACAGTTTTCTTAGTTAATTTGTTAATTAATTAGGGATTTGTATATTATTCGGACTGTATTATTTGGACTGTACTATTCTTTCATTTGGGACTGTATATTCTTTTGGACCCTCTGTGCGAGGGCAATATTGTAATAAGTGTGGGTGAGTGTGATGTATGTCTTCCAACCCCACGTCTTTCTTCCCTTTTATTTACCCGCTTATGATGGTTAGATTAGGGCATATTTCAATTAGCATACAGTATGACAGCATGTTTGCATCATTTATCTGTTTTGCATGCACCGGGCTCGGCGCATCATACAAACTGCATTTGTATTTCAATCCCAAATTGAATACTTGTTAGTTGTAGCATTCCATATGCCATGTTTAGAATAGCCGAGCCTGCTATAGTTTGCATTTTTGCATGTGTTGCATTAGGCATTTCTGTATAGTTAGGATCATGCATGATTTCTAATGAGCTTCTGTTTTGGCTTGGAGTACTCGGTGAGTTTTTATGCTTTAGCATCCTTGCATGCGTGTGAGTGATTGCCATGAATAGCATGCTTACCATGAGGCTAACCGCTTATGTGATATAACTGCCTTGAATGCCTGTGGGTGGAGGTTGTGTTACTTGAATTGGGACAATTCATCAAATGTTTGTTTTAAGCCCACTAGATAGTGGCAAAATCATGTTTTCTTAAGCCCACCCGAGGGTGGCAAATCCACGTCTTAGCCTACCTGCGTGTAGCACCATCAAACCAATTTCAAACAAGCAAACATGAAATGTTTTGTTCCAATTCAGGTGACTCGGTCTATACTTGTATGCTGTGCACATCACATAGTAACCTAGGCTAATAACCGGAATAAGAACACACAATGTTTTTAAAACTCGATATCATGGTTAGTAGAGGCCGGTCTTTGACCGGGCGAGCGGGGGTGCTCACGAAGTGACCTTCCCCAATCGTACCCAAGTTCCCTAGCCGAGGCAACTTTGGTGATGACGGACACGTGGCCTTTGGCACCGAGTTAGGGTTTCCTAAATTCCCCTTTTTAAAAAAAAATATTTAGGTGGCGACTCTATATCTGGCAAAGCAGTCCATGTTTGGCACTTCTTTCAAAAAAATCTGTTTTCAAAACGATTTGCCGGATTTGGACTCTTTGGTTCAAGATTAAGAACCGTGGCATTTGAGTCCTTCGAACTGTAGTAGACCCGCAAGCGAACCAGAACGGGAGGGGAGTCGCACCCTCCCCGGGATGCGTTCGGGGACGTCTACACTACCCGTTGAACTACATTGAAGTTATTGAATTGTTGTGTTTTCAAATTGCATTGTGCACAAGAATTTCAAAAGATAGAGATATATGTTTTTGAGCATGACGTGGCATATACATTCATATTAGGAAATTGTGTAAAATGTATATATCATGTTAAGATCTTCCTATTGGGCTTCGTGCTCACTCTATGAGATTTTGTGCAAGAAAGATGTGGTGATTCCGTCGAGTTAAGGGCGGGGAGTGTATTTTGAGAGTACATGGCTCTTTTCTTTTACTGTAATTATTTTTGACAAGCCAATGACTTTACATGTATGGCTTTGAAAACTATTTTTGGGTAACCGGGCATAAACCTTGGAACTTGCAGCCCTTGAGAGCATTGAATTGTAATTGTCGTGTTGTGCCACATGCTATAGATTTATATTTTAGGAATGTTGAATGTATAATTGCATGTGGAAAACATTTTGTAAATCTTTAGAGTATAATGAATACAATTGTTAGAGATATGATAATGATGTCAATAATGAGGCTTTATATCCCTTATACATTATGCAATGGAAGTGTGGTAGCCGAATAAAAGCAGACGCAGATAGGTAGTGTATATTTTCCCAATCGGTGTATAGTATGCATTTGGCCCCGCCCCTGACGTTTCAGATGCCGAATAAGTCGGGCAGGGGGCCGAATGAAAGTTGGAATACGGCATAATGAGGGGGCCGAGTGAATAAGTACATGTCAGATCAAGAGCGGGCCCTACCTAGAAGACCAAGAGCGTATATAAATAGAAGAATGACGAACAAGAAGAAGTATGTGAGAATTAGTACTCTTAACTTAAGACATACGCAATTTGGAGAGCATACACTGACTTATCCGTCAGAGTGCTAATTCCGGTAACCCGACCGGAGTGTTCATTCTTTTTCAGGCTACCAGCTGAGGATTTCGAGCATCCCATTGGATCCAAAGAGTATTTCCAAATTACATTCTCCACAATTGGCGCCGTCTGTGGGAATACTTAAATACATCCATGGTGGGCGTAACGGAAGACTCTCCGATAGTCACTGAGGAGACCACACAGAGAGACGACCTCACTCCAACAAACATGCTTGGACCGGAGACTATCGCCGCAAGACGCGCCTTGAACTTTGACTCACCCTCGACTTCAGCGCATGAGACAATGCAAGCGATCATGGAACAAGCAAAGCAAAACGAACAGAGGTTGGAGAACATGATCGCTGAGAACGAACATCTCCATGAGGATTTGGCCTTGGAAGTGGCGAAGTCCAAACAGGCTATGCGCCAAGATCCGGAACGACCTCTGAGGGCAGGTGGTCGACGACCTCGAGCTCGACAACAAGACACTGATAGCGACTCTGACTCATTATCCCCGGAGCCCAAGAAGAAGGGACGAACCGAAACTACCAGTTCCTCTGAAGAGAGTCCACGTATAAGGCATAAGCGAAGACGAAATGATTTAGACGAAGAGGACCATCACGATCCCTTTGTGCGACGGATCGCAAAGGCAGTATTACCCAAGAAGTTCAAAGCCTCGTTGTTCACCTTGTACGACGGGAAATCGGACCCCACTGATCATATCCGTCATTATAAGCAAGCCATGACGCTGCATGCTGACGACGAGGCTCTCATGTGCAGAATATTTCTGAGCAGTTTGGGGCCATTGGCCGTCAGATGGTATTATAAATTGGAGCCGACATCGATTAAGAGTTTCCATCAACTACAGAAATCCTTCAGGGCAAGATTTATCACCAACGAGGTCCAGCCAAAGCAAGCCGACTCTCTCTGGGCAATGCAGATCCAGCCGGGAGAAACTTTACGAGTGTATTCGGCGCGCTATTGGGAATGCTTTAATCTTGTCGATGATGCTTGCAACGACTCCATGGCTATTACCGCCTTTAAAATGGGTTTGCATCCTGATAGTGCTCTCCGCAGTTCCTTGACTAGAAGACCTCCCAAAATAGTTTGGTCGTTGATGAAGAAAGTCGAGGAATACTGCAAAGTGGAAGATGACGCCTTGCTAGTTAAAGCTGGAAACATGGCCAACAAGACGACCCCTTCTAAAATTGCTCAACTGTTAAATTCTGTACCACCTCAGAGCCCTGAACCACGGCATCGGGCTAAACAAGACAAGAGACGGGATTCTCGCCGATCAAGCGACCAATGCTTTTACCGAGCAAACGAACAACTGCAAGTCGATAGCAGGCGCACAAGGCGCGCAGACAAGAAATATACGGAGTTGTCAGAGCCGATTAGTGTGATTATGTCCAAAGTCCAACACCTTCCGTTCTTCAAATGGCCGTCCAAATTGTGAGACCTCCCGACATGAGAAGACGGGATAGGCGGTGCGAGTATCACAAGGATTATGGCCATGATACTGAGAGTTGTTATGCATTGAAGGATCACCTGGAGGAATTAGGGGTTGTTTGGGGTGTCATAAATAAGTGCACTTTTTGTCTTTTTGGACTAAAAAATTGAGGAAAAAAATATGGATGTTTGGGTTAACTTTTTTGACTTTTTATAGAAAAATGTGTATTAAAAAATTGTATAAATTAATGTGTAGGGAAAAATTAGAATTGAGAGTTGTGCAGCCGTAATTTTTGACTTTTGATGAATAGTGATAACTTTTTAACTTTTTGAGTAACTTTTTGGCTTTTTGGCAACTTGCCAAACTTGGCTTTAGTACAAGATGGTCGGCTACAATAGTACGTCCGAAGAGGCAACTCAACCAAAGCAATAGCCTTAAGTCAGGATTCACCTTTACTCGGCGTGATCCACATGATATACAGCCTGCCAATGTCATCCGCGGTGCATACAATTCAGTCGAATCCCGACCCTCAAAATCAACTCACTCCGGCTAAACGGCCCCATGAAGTTGCAAGCATTACTTTCGATGATTCAGATTTGGTCGGAGTGACACTGCCCCATATTAATCGAGTTACACGTAAACCGATTCACCGTTGAGCGTGTACTCATTGATCCGGGGAGCACATCGGAAGTTATGTATTATAAGACATTCACCAAACTCGGCTTCTCCGAACCGGATCTTTCTCCGGCTCCTTATCCACTATTCAGCTTCAACACCAATCCAGAATACCCGTTGGGGAAAATCACATTATCTGTTCGAGCAGGCTCCCGAACAGTGGATGTGGAATTCTTGGTCGTCAAGATGCCATCGCCATAATCTCATCATGGGGTGAACTTGGTTGCATACTATGCAGGCCGTGCCAACCACCTATTATCAGCTGCTACGCTTCCCGACAGAACGTGGCATTGAGCAAATCCGTGGCTCCCAGAAATTGGTACAAGCATGTTATCTCCCTGCTGGAAAGACGCCAAAGGAGTTGCAAGTGAATTCTATTGAGGCGCCGGATCGGGAGAGCCTCGATGATGTTGGGCAGCTCCCAAGTGAAAAGGCTACGGAAGCCCTAGATCGAGTTGAAATTGATGGAAACCTAGACAGGTTCTTCATGGTTTGTGCCTCCCGGAATCAAGTCGACAGACAGCAGCTAATTTCTTTCCTACTCGGCAACCTTGATGTATTTGCGTGGACTCCATATTAGATGTCGGGTGTAGATCCATCTATTTCGTAGCACTGTTTAAATGTTGACCCTAAATGCAAGCCGATTATTTAGAAAAGCCGGCGGTTAGCCGCAGAGCACACTGCCGCCATTATTGAAGAGGTTGATCGGTTGCTTGACGCCGGGGCAATCAGGGAAGTGACCTACCCTACATGGCTCTCGAATACTGTGGTTGTGAAAAAGAAAAATGGGACTTGGCGAGTCTGCGTTGATTTCACGGACCTAAACAAAGCCTGCCCAAGGATTGTTTTCCCCTCCCCAGAATAGACCAACTTGTAGATGCGACGGCACGCCATCAACGTATGAGCTTCTTCGATGCTTACAGAGGCTACCATCAAATTGCCATGCATCCGGAGGACCAAGACAAAGCTGCATTCCTCACCCCAAGAGGAACCTATTGCTATAAGGTTATGCCTTTTGGGCTGAAGAATGCAGGGGCAACTTACCAAAGACTAGCCACTGCCATGTTCAAGGAGTAACTCGGCCACACTATGGAAGTGTACATTGACGATATCGTCAGGTCCAAAGAAGAGCAAACTCATCTAGCCAATCTGGAAGAGACATTCGGCATTTTACGCAAATACAAAATGAAGCTGAACGCTTCCAAATGTGCATTTGGGATCGGCTCTGGCAAATTCTTGGGTAACATTTTCAACCATCGAGGAATTGAAGCCAACCCGAGGCAAATCATAGCAATCTTGGAGCTCGGCTCCCCTCGTTTAGTGAAAGAGGCTCAAAAGTTGATGGGGATGGCCGCTGCACTCAACAGGTTCATCAGTCGGTCCACAGATCGCTGCCGACAATTCTTTCATACACTACGGCAGGGCAAGGCTTTTGAATGGACCGCCGAGTGCGAAGTCGCTTTCAACGGCCTCAAGACCTACCTCCGATCAGTTCCACTCTTGACAACACCTTCGGCAGGTGACCCGCTCATTTTGTATCTGGCAGTTTTCGACCGGGTTGTCAGCGCCGTACTGATAAAGGAAGAGCTAGGGGAGCAGCGGCTAGTGTATTATGTGAGCAAGGCAATGGTTGACGCCGAAACACGCTACCTTTCGTTGGAAAAACTCATTCTGGCCTTCGTCATGGCAGCGAGAAAGCTGATGCATTACTTTCAGGGGCATACCATCGGAGTACCAACGGACCACCCCCTCTGGTCGGTACTTCGTAGTGCAGAAGCATCACGGCGTATTTCAAAGTGGGCTCTTGAACTCGGCCAGTACGATATTCAGTTTCTGCCAACCTCAATCAAGGGACAGGTGCTTGCCGACTTTGTGGCCGAATGCACTGGGGGTCTTGCCGACTTCAAGTCTGATGAAATTTGACCTAAGCCGAACTGGAGAATTTATGTTGGGGACATTTGGCAGTTGTACTGTGATGGATCATTCATTCAACGGGGCAGTGGAGCCGGAGTAGTAATCATGGCTCCCGACGGCGCAATAATTGAGCAGGTCGTCAAACTTGGCTTCGACGCATCAAATAACGAGGCCGAATACGAAGCCCTTCTAACTGGTTTGCGAAATGCACATTGTCACGACCCAAAACCCGCCCCTAAAAGTTTTGGGCATGACCTATTCAAAACAGACTTGAAACCTGATATACATAACATATGGGGCCTGAACGGAAGCACGAAATATGAAAATAATTAAACAAATAAACTCCATTGAGCCACTTCTACATGCCAGGATCTCATTCATCACATGCATTTTGGTAGATAGATAAAGTTCCAAACTATATCCCGGAGCATATACATGCACATTTACAGTTCCATCCCTATGATTTGGCGTATACAACAAAATAAACATGAAAGTTAAATACATCAACCTTAAATGGACACCCCTAAACAAGCCAACATCTTATACAGTGCCTGGACATATGAAGGTTGACAAAAGAAAGCAGGCGTCTTGGCTAGGACTGACCACCTGATTGGTGACCTACAGAAACAGACATAACAGAGAGTGAGCCGGGCTCAGTGAATAGTAATACATAAATAAAATGATGCTTAACTTGAAACATAATACATATCAACGCATATAAAAATGCAGAGTTCACATAGTTAGTCTGATTCTATGCTAAGTACATGACGGCCTTAGGCCCAATCCTGCAACATAAACATAATGGCTATAAGCCCTTGAATCATGGTGGCACAAGGCCCTTGAAACTTATGGCACGAGGCCCTTGTAACTTGTGGCGTAAAGCCCTTGTAACATATGGCACTAAGGCCCTTGAAACTTGTTGGCATTAAAGCCCTTGAAAGTGGCATAAAGCCCTTGAAAATGGCATAAAGCCCTTGAAAACATATTGGCATTAAAGCCCTTGAAAATGGCATAAAGCCCTTGCAAACGGCATAAAGCCCTTGAAAACATATTGGCATTAAAGCCCTTGAAAATGGCATAAAGCCCTTGGAAGTGGCATAAAGCCCTTGGAAATGGCATAAAGCCCTTGAAAGTGGCATAAAGCCCTTGAAAACATATTGGCATTAAAGCCCTTGAAAGTGGCATAAAGCCCTTGAAAGTGGCATAAAGCCCTTGGAAATGGCATAAAGCCCTTGAAAATGGCATGAAGCCCTTGTAGCATACTTAAACTTGTAACATATATTTGAAGCATACCTGAAACGTCCTTAAACTTGTAATATACTTGAAACCATACTTGAAACATACTTGAACTTGTAATTTACCTGAAACCATACTTGAAATATACTTGAATTTACTACATACATGAACTTGTAACATGCGTATACTTGTAACATATTTGGACTTGTAACATACATAGACTTATAGCATACTTGGACTCGTAGCATACATGAACTTATAACATACTTGAACTTGTAACATATTAAACTTATATATACTTGAACTTGTAAACTTACTTAAACTTGTGCATACTTGAACTTGTCACATATATAAACTTGTAACATTCTTGGCTTATAACATACTTGAACTTGTCACATATATAAACTTGTAACATTCTTGACTTATAACATACGTAATCTTGTAACAGACTTGAACTTAGAATATGCTAACACATCAGAAAACAGAGCCTTTCTTGTCATATTATGTCATCATTGTGCGCCTAACAAAATAGAATAAGTCTTATTCTTATGTGGTCACATAATGATGTTAAACTTTTGCATTCATGTGTAACACAACAAAATAACTTCAGATTCATATGGATCCACATAGTTTTCCAATTATTCTGATTCTTCGAAGATGAACATCAGTTCCACTTATCCTTTAAGAAATCACATAGCATGCTTATAAATAACAAAGGGTTAATATTTGTCATTAACAGAACAAAGGATTCCAAAATCATACCGACGTACGCGAATCGTTTAGCGTTCATGTCAGTTCATATTGATTTCCAATTGTCATAAATGTTCGTATAACACTTACAAAGAACAGAGCATTAGTAACAATAAATATCAACAATAGATAAAATATACATTTTTGTACTACTACTCACAATGATTAGATGCTTGGTCCGCCTCTGTAACTGACCTTACACAATTCATAATACACATAGAAATCGGGTCACATATAATTATTCCATTCTTAACTTGTTTAATTCTCTTTATCCCATTTACACATCACTTTGCAATTCAACATAAATCAAATTAAATCCTTGAATCTCATTTCAATATTCCACACCCGAGTTCATGTCATCTATATCATTAATACATTATTCCCCAATTTTCCCTTCACATTACAGCATGAATTACAACGTTTATACCATAGTTCATTCGCAAATTTTAAACATAATTTTCAAGTACTACCAAATTCCAATTAAACTTGCACATATATAATTCAACCTACTAATTTCCTGATTCTACTTCCAATTTGGGCTAAATCATCGATTAATATCATGACCCAACCTAGGGTTTCAAGAAAACATTGAAATTCAAGAAAAAAAATCAAACTTATTAACCCATTACTTTTCATTCCAATTTTTCCATTGATTATACACCTAGGATACATGACCCATCATTTTAATCCATCAATTTAACTCTTAAGATTTCTTACCTCAAGAATTAAGCAAGCCTTGGTGAGATTCCTCCATAATTTCGGAATTTCAATCGGTTGCAAATGTTCATCTTCTTGCCTTCTTCACTTCTTGGTGGAAGATCTTGCTCAAACCTAAGGGAAATGGAAGTATTTGGGGATCAAAACCCTAGGGTTTTCGGACCTAGGGCAAGAGGGATCAAGAGAGGGGAGGAAAATATAAGAAATGATCTTAAAATCCCGTTTTTAAGTTGCTGTGTTCGCTATTTCCGCTCGAGCGTCCTTATTCCCGCTCGAGCGGACCTGCTCCCAGCACAGATTTCAAAACTTCAAACAGGTATAACTCTCCCATCCGGACTCCGTTTTAGGTCGTTCTTGTGTCCAAATTGAAGCCCCGGAAATAAGCTTTCCAATGGTTCTAACCTCACATCCAGATTCAAAGTGTGGAAGAAGAAAAGGGTAAAAGAGTGACGGCTGATCGTAAAATAACTATCCGAATTAAATTCTTTGGTCCAATTATACTTTACCATCATATTATCATCTCAATCAATACCCCAAAATAATGTAAGAACATTCCAAACACACTAAGAAGAACATTAAAAATGAGTCCACATGCCTCAGAATCAAACTTAACTAGGCGACCCGCTCGAGTGCCAAACCTTGCGCTCGAGCGTGAAGACCAACAAAGCCGTCCGCTCGAGCGACCACTTCTACGCTCGAGCGGAAAATCACCACTCCCAGAATTTCAGTTTGCCTGCAAAATTATTGGAAACCCCGAAAGTACGCTCGAGCGCCAACTACTCCGCTCGAGCGGAGGGACAATTTTCAGATTGTTTGGTGAAGATCACCAATTCCAGTTTCAAAGGCATAACCCAACGGATAGTTCTTCAATTCCAATAACAAACACATTAACCCCTGATTAAATAAGGATAACTTTCTATATGCACTTTGGGGTCGTTACATTCTCCCCACCTTAAGAAGTTTGGTCCTCCAAACTTGATTTACCTTGTTATACGTTTAGTCCCGTCTGGGACATATAACATTTCTTAATCATTTCATCAACTATCAGACATAATTCAAACTTACAAATAACCCCCATTATCATAATTCCTCAAAGGTTAAGGAAACATTTACGACATAATCGCGTTTCAAAGGTATACCTCGTACAATAATTAGACCCATCGTAGCAATTAATTTCTATATCAATGACTCCATGGCTCTTTGTTCATTATCTGAATTAGACTTATCAGTTCAAATCAAATCTCTAACAGACTCCAAATGCCAACTTAAATTTCATATCAAGAAGTTCATGTTCAGAGTAGAGGATTCATAAAATCAAATACAGATCAAACCTTAATGGTCATACTTCCCACATTACAGTAAAATAGTACTCATTTAAAATCCCTGCTGGCTTAAAAGATTTCAAAGTCAACATCATGACATCAAGCACATAATACATTTACCATGAAATTCTTATATTCTTGTTCCATTGGTAGTAAAATGTCTCTAACATGGACAAAAATATTTTCCAAAAATATGTACTACATAAAGTTCTTCAAACCCTTCATACGTACATACAATACGTTGTTCAGGGACACTACTCAGAGACTTATCAGGCCTTTCAAAGATATCAGATGATGGAATAATTCTCAATAGCATTAAACTTATTTAAACTTTGACAGAACAACCTCCGATTCAACTTATAACAGATAGGGCAGAATAGCTTAAAGCTCAACATAGAGCTTTCATCAAGTATGCAACAATAAATTATCAAATGAAGAACTCATTCATGCATAGCAAAATATTTCTTTAAGAAATCTTGTTATATCTTGAACATTCGGAGCTTCGTAGCGTATCTAGTCATTTTGGAAAATTATCCAGAAAGCGTATCATGTCATAAACTTGTCAGAAGTTCGTAGCATTTTTATCATGTCAGAAAATACTTATCATATTAAACATTTCGTAACCCAAAATATGGATTTCATGAAACATTGTATAGCATCATCATTTTCAACATTATTTACATAAAAGTATCTTTAGGTCCATGGTCAACTTATACAAGGTCATACTTATCAAAAATACCGGATATAATTGATGGTATGACATTTCTAAATAACACGGATCACGTAAGTTTCATTCCAATGATCACTCATTTGCAGATCACAATAAAGGAACAGGCCTTGAATTAATTCTCATACAAATATCTCATCCTTAACAATACGTTAGGTTCAGAATGGAAACGCATCAGAACAAAATTATGTCCTTCAAAGAAATGACAGTCCACAAAAGAAACACAACTTCCCTATATTACTAAACGTCCATAAAATTCTTCCAAACATTATGTGTTCATAAATCATAAGACTTGCATTTATTACCATTACAGGTAACAGTTTCGACATTCTAACTCTTAATCACTAGTTCCATGCTCGTTATCAATCATCAACTATTTCAATCATAATAATTCCTTCATGTTACAGAACTCAACATGTTTATACTTTCCATTAGTCAAGTCCACACCCTACAATTTCATATACCTTAGCCTTTGTTTCTTTATACATATCATGTAGAGAAATATTGATTACAAATTACAATTTACACATAGCAAAAACAGATTACAATGGTAAGTGAAATTTCAAATTCCAAAGTTTAAATTTTAGCTTACAGGTTTCCATAAACCAATTCCACTCGCTAAGAGAGGTCATTATAGGCATAACTTCTTCTTACAGCCAATCATACCCAACACAATTTCAGTTAGCACACAACCACATCTTATCTAAAGACTCATATGCAGTAAGTGCACGAAATTACAGATCTAAACATTGTTGTGACAAGGGAGACTATATCATTTTCTTTAGTCTTAGGAAAGTCCATACTTAGGGTTTAATCACTTCGTCTAAACAGATGATAAGCAACTTCCAATACGTAAATAACAACCGACAACATACATCGTATTTAATTATTGACATATAGCTTGTCTTACCGGTCAGCTCGAACCCTTACCACGCTTCCACTGCGCAATTCTGTTGATTTAAACCCATCTGCATGTCTTGCCATATTCTGCATAACAACCACTCACAATATGCACAAAGAATATACAATGGACATGGGTTATAATCGTTAGCGTTAACAGATTGCCCTTTTATGTTGCTATCACTTCCTTTCATATGCACTAAGAATTTAATGCAGGATGCCTAAGTCTTTTCTAGACATCCTAAAGCTCAATGGATCGTGTGTGAGATAGCAACTCGTGCTCTGATACCACCTGTCACGACCCAAAACCCGCCCCTAAAAGTTTCGGGCATGACCTATTCAAAACAGACTTGAAACCTGATATTCATAACATATGGGGCCTGAACGGAAGCACGAAATATGAAAATAATTAAACAAATAAACTCCATTGAGCCACTTCTACATGCCAGGATCTCATTCATCACATGCATTTTGGTAGATAGATAAAGTTCCAAACTATATCCCGGAGCATATACATGCACATTTACAGTTCCATCCCTATGATTGGGCGTATACAACAAAATAAACATGAAAGTTAAATACATCAACCTTAAATGGACACCCCTAAACAAGCCAACATCTTATACAGTGCCTGGACATATGAAGGTTGACAAAAGAAAGCAGGCATCTTGGCTAGGACTGACCACCTGATTGGTGACCTACAGAAACAGACATAACAGAGAGTGAGCCGGGCTCAGTGAATAGTAATACATAAATAAAATGATGCTTAACTTGAAACATAATACATATCAACGCATATAAAAATGCAGAGTTCACATAGTTAGTCTGATTCTATGCTAAGTACATGACGGCCTTAGGCCCAATCCTGCAACATAAACATAATGGCTATAAGCCCTTGAATCATGGTGGCACAAGGCCCTTGAAACTTATGGCACGAGGCCCTTGTAACTTGTGGCGTAAAGCCCTTGTAACATATGGCACTAAGGCCCTTGAAACTTGTTGGCATTAAAGCCCTTGAAAGTGGCATAAAGCCCTTGAAAATGGCATAAAGCCCTTGAAAACATATTGGCATTAAAGCCCTTGCAAATGGCATAAAGCCCTTGAAAACATATTGGCATTAAAGCCCTTGAAAGTGGCATAAAGCCCTTGGAAATGGTATAAAGCCCTTGTAGCATACTTAAACTTGTAACATATATTTGAAGCATACCTGAAACATCCTTAAACTTGTAATATACTTGAAACCATACTTGAAACATACTTGAACTTGTAATTTACCTGAAACCATACTTGAAATATACTTGAATTTACTACATACATGAACTTGTAACATGCGTATACTTGTAACATATTTGGACTTGTAACATACATAGACTTATAGCATACTTGGACTCGTAGCATACATGAACTTATAACATACTTGAACTTGTAACATATTAAACTTATATATACTTGAACTTGTAAACTTACTTAAACTTGTGCATACTTGAACTTGGCACATATATAAACTTGTAACATTCTTGGCTTGTAACATTCTTGGCTTATAACATACTTGAACTTGTCACATATATAAACTTGTAACATTCTTGACTTATAACATACGTAATCTTGTAATAGACTTGAACTTAGAACATGCTAACACATCAGAAAATAGAGCCTTTCTTGTCATATTATGTCATCATTGTGCGCCTAACAAAATAGAATAAGTCATATTCTTATGTGGTCACATAATGATGTTAAACTTTTGCATTCATGTGTAACACAACAAAATAACTTCAGATTCATATGGATCCACATAGTTTTCCAATTATTCTGATTCTTCGAAGATGAACATCAGTTCCACTTATCCTTTAAGAAATCGCATAGCATGCTTATAAATAACAAAGGGTTAATATTTGTCATTAACAGAACAAAGGATTCCAAAATCATACCGACGTACGCGAATCGTTTAGCGTTCATGTCAGTTCATATTGATTTCCAATTGTCATAAATGTTCGTATAACACTTACAAAGAACAGAGCATTAGTAACAATAAATATCAACAATAGATAAAATATACATTTTTGTACTACTATTCACAAAGATTAGATGCTTGGTCCGCCTCTGTAACTGACCCTACACAATTCATAATACACAGAAATCGGGTCACATATAATTATTCCATTCTTAACTTGTTTAATTCTCTTTATCCCATTTACACATCACTTTGCAATTCAACATAAATCAAATTAAATCCTTGAATCTCATTTCAATATTCCACACCCGAGTTCATGTCATCTATATCATTAATACATTATTCCCCAATTTTCCCTTCACATTACAGCATGAATTACAACGTTTATACCATAGTTCATTCGCAAATTTTAAACATAATTTTCAAGTACTACCAAATTCCAATTAAACTTGCACATATGTAATTCAACCTACTAATTTCCTGATTCTACTTCCAATTTGGGCTAAATCATCGATTAATATCATGACCCAACCTAGGGTTTCAAGAAAACATTGAAATTCAAGAAAAAAAATCAAACTTATTAACCCATTACTTTTCATTCCAATTTTTCCATTGATTATACACCTAGGATACATGACCCATCATTTTAATCCATCAATTTAACTCTTAAGATTCCTTACCTCAAGAATTAAGCAAGCCTTGGTGAGATTCCTCCATAATTTCGGAATTTCAATCGGTTGCAAATGTTCATCTTCTTGCATTCTTCACTTCTTAGTGGAAGATCTTGCTCAAACCTAAGGGAAATGGAAGTATTTGGGGATCAAAACCCTAGGGTTTTCGGACCTAGGGCAAGAGGGATCAAGAGAGGGGAGGAAAATATAAGAAATGATCTTAAAATCCCGTTTTTAAGTTGCTGTGTTCGCTATTTCCGCTCGAGCGTCCTTATTACCGCTCGAGCGGATCTGCTCCCAGCACAGATTTCAAAACTTCAAACAGGTATAACTCTCCCATCCGGACTCCGTTTTAGGTCGTTCTTGTGTCCAAATTGAAGCCCCGGAAATAAGCTTTCCAATGGGTCTAACCTCACATCCAGATTCAAAGTGTGGAAGAAGAAAAGGGTAAAAGAGTGACGGCTGATCGTAAAATAACTATCCGAATTAAATTCTTTGGTCCAATTATACTTTACCATCATATTATCATCTCAATCAATACCCCAAAATAATGTAAGAACATTCCAAACACACTAAGAAGAACATCAAAAATGAGTCCACATGCCTCAGAATCAAATTTAACCAGGCAACCCGCTCGAGCGCCAAACCTTGCGCTCGAGCGTGAAGACCAACAAAGCCGTCCGCTCGAGCGACCACTTCTACGCTCGAGCGGAAAATCACCACTCCCAGAATTTCAGTCTGCCTGCAAAATTACTGGAAACCCCGAAAGTACGCTCGAGCGCCAACTACTCCGCTCGAGCGGAGGGACAATTTTCAGATTGTTTGGTGAAGATCACCAATTCCAGTTTCAAAGGCATAACCCAACGGATAGTTCTTCAATTCCAATAACAAACACATTAACCCCTGATTAAATAAGGATAACTTTCTATATGCACTTTGGGGTCGTTACACACATCTTCTGGGTGCTCGGCGTTTGCTTGTATTTTGCGATTCAAAACTGGTGATCAATCAGCTAAAGGGGGAGTACGCGGCAAAAAATGACCGTATGACAGCTTACATGAAAACGGTTAACTTCTTGCTGGCAAAATTTGACCATCATGAATTGAATCAAATAACACGTGATCAGAACACACATGCAGATGCCTTAGCTTGCCTAGCCTCCGCCATTAACTCAGAGTTTAAACGGACCATCGAAGTAGGTTTCATCTCGGAGCTGAGCATTGGTCCTTCGGAGAAAGTCTAGGTCAGTGTCATAGAGTCATGATCGAGTTAGATGGACCCCATTGCTGCATTCCTGTCTTCCGAATAGCTCCCAGCGGACAAGAAAGAAGCACACAAGCTGGGAAACAAAGCCCTACGATACTACTTGGATCCGCAAGGAAAGTTTTATAAAAAATCCCTTTCTGGTCCATACCTGGAATGCGTACATCCAAACAAAGTCGAAGAGTTTCTGACTGAAATACATGAAAGTAGTTGTGGCGCACATTCTGGTGGGCGCTTTTTGGCTTATCGAGTTGTGACACAAGGGTATTACTGGCCGACAATGAGAGCCGATGCCGAGTGTTACGTGAAAAAGTGCGAACAGTGCTAGAAGTTCTCTCCTCTGATTCACCTGCCTGCTAAAGAGTTAAGCACCATAACCAGCCCTTGGCCGTTCGCTCAATGGGGACTTGACATCGTTGGACTGCTGCCTGGTGCCCTGAGTAACAAGCGATTTTTGATCGTCGCGACTGATTATTTCACGAAATGGGTAGAAGCGGAGGCACTAACGCACATCTGAGATACCGACGTAAAGCGTTTTGTATGGAGAAATATCATAACGCGGTTCGACATTCCCAGAGCACTTATATTAGATAACGGCACCCAGTTTGATTGCAGAGTCTACCGGGAGCTTTGTAGCAAGTATAGTATTTGACCCTACTTCTCTACCCTGGCTTATCCACAGAGTAATGGCCAAACTGAAGCCTCCAATAAAACTATTTTAGATGACATCAAAAAGAGGCTGGAGAAGGCGAAAGGTCGATGGGTTGAAGAACTGCCGAGTGTATTATGGGACTCATCGCACAACACTGAGATGGTCCATCGGGGAAACGCCGTTCGCCTTGTGCTTCGGAACACAAGCAATTATCCCCTTGGAGATCGGCCTCCTAACCTTGAAATCAAGAGTTTTTGATATGGGCCGAAACGATATGATGCTGGCTTTGGATTTGACTCTGATTGAAGAATGAAGAGACCGTGCCCTTGCCACCATGGCACGGTACCAGCAGCAGCTTGCTAAGTCGTATAACCAACGCGTTTAGCTATGCCACTATGTACCTGTAACAACCCTCGTACTGATTACCGATAAACTACTGAATTAGATACTGGTTACTGCTAAACTGAACTGATAATGACTGATAATTGAATTAACTGAAGTGCTGAATGGACTGATTGAAATCGAAACTGAAATTGGATAAGTTTATCTATTGAATTGCATATTGCATCTGTTTGATTGATTGATTATCTGTTTGAATTCATGTGTTTAAACTGTTAATTGGAGGCCTTATCGGCGGCCGAATTAGAAACCGTTTAGTGTTTTGGACTCAGTAGAATATTTGTGATTTAATGGTATATTTATCTGAAAATTGATTAGGAATGATTAAATTAGATTAAATATTGATTTAATGCCAAGATTGACTTAATTACACTTAAGCCACCTAGTGGACCTTTATTTACTATCACTTGAGCCTTTACACTTGATCAAAACATTCCAAGGCCCTATTCTTGCATTCCAACTGACCAAACTAGAGAGAGTGAGGGATAAGAGAGAATTGGACTCAAATTGTTGAAATTGCTAGAAGAACTTGAAGATTTGAGGCATAGATTGTATCATTGAGCTTGTCATCTTATAATTCAAGGTCTAAGGTAGCATTCCATCTTCTTATTTTAGTGTTTGAGCTTAATCTTGCATGACTCATGCCCAATTAGAGAGCTAGGCCATGATTTAGTGCAAATAGGTTGGATTATACTTGAATTGTTGCATGCATGCTTGAATTGGTGCATTTTGGAGTTGAATTCATGATGGATTGTACATGCATGCTCATATTTCTATCAAAGTCCATGTTTTCATTTTGTTTTCCAACTATTGAGCTCATTAGAGCAAAATTGGAACCTTGAATTTGGTTAAAAGCTCATGCATTGCATGTTCATCTTGCTCTTGAAAAATGGTTTGAATTAAACACCCTTGGGCTTTGATTTCTTAAATTGAGTTTTGAAACTTGTTGTACATTAGGTTTGCAAGAGTTTTTCCAGAAAATAGCCCAAGATGATCGAAAATGTTGCTTTTGAACTTGGTTTTGAGTTTGGGACTCAAATCTGGAATTTCCAGATTTTGGTTGTCCGCTCGAGCGGAAGAAGTAGCGCTCGAGCGGAGAAATCGAGCTCCCAGCATCTTGCACTGTGCATCAGTCCGCTCGAGCGGAGGACTGGGTGACACGCTCGAGCGGGCGTCGAGCGGAGATTTCACCTATCCAGTACTTTTTGGTCCGCTCGAGCGGGGATGTTGCCGCTCGAGCGGGTACCTTTGTTTTCTTGTCCGCTCGAGCGGGGAAACCTGCGCTTGAGCGGAACTCTGTTTCACTGAAAATTCTGCAAATGTTTTCTAAGTGCATCTTTGCATCCTCTTTCCATCCTAGGCATTCCTAGGGCATATTTAAGGCATCTTAATGAGGATGTAGGTGTAGGACGCACCGAGGCATTTAAGGATTAAGTTATTATCCTTCCCAACTGTATAGCTTAGTGTGTTCGATCTGTTAACTGTGTAGGGTTGGCGACTGGGGAAACGCGCTCTAGCATACTGTAGCCCAATCTCTGTGAGTAACGATTGTGTAAAGATATGTTCAAAATGGTTATCTTTTGAATACTGAACTGAACTGTTTATTGAACTGATATTATTTACTGAATGAATGTATGTCCTGTATTCTAAACTGTATTGTGGCATCCTTAGCACTTACTGTTTACCGTTACTGCTACAGAGCTCTGTCGGTTCCCTTGTGGAACCATACTGTTTACTGATTGATGGCCATCATTACTGTTGGGTCTGTTAAGACCCGGTCCTTTTGGACCTACTGTTTATAGGCTAATGGGTGTACCACATATGACTGATTGACTGAAATACTGAAAGACTGAAATACTGTTTAATGAACTATTTTCATTACTGTAAGGACATTCATTCATAACCTCTTTACGCTTTATGTTATTCACTGGGCTTTAGCTCACTGTTTATATATATATATGTAGGTTCTCAGCAGCCAGACCAGAGCTAGGAGCGTGGGTTGGTCCCCAGTTTTGTCAAGCCAGCCTATGTGCCTCACTGCGAGGTTCCGAGTTGCCATGCTATGGCTTGGGGTGTTTTTGTGTCCCCCATCGGTCTCCTTACTGTTTTGTACTGCTGTATAGACCGTCTACTGTTTTACTGTACTATTATCGAGGGATTAGGTCCCCGTACTGAATGTTTGTATATGATGGTATATACTGTATATAGACTGTACTGTTCTGAACTGTATGAATGCATGAAAAATGTTTTTGGCATACAGATTTTCACAGCTCAATGGACACTAGTTACTTACTGTATTGGCTTCCGCCAGGCCCTGTACTCTGTTTAACTGTATTACTGTTCAGCAGGCCTTCGGTAATCTCGGATTACTGGCCAGTTACGGTGCTAAACCCATAGGGCCGGGTTTGGGTCGTGACAGTACCAGGCGAATTGGTCCTAAAGAAAGTGCTTTCAGCTGCCTGATGGAAAGTTAGGTCCTAATTGGGACGGCCCCTACCAGATCGACTCAATCGCGGGAACGGGGGCTTATCGGCTCAAAGACATGTTTGGCAGAAGTCTGCCATGGCCTTGGAATTCCACGCATTTACATAAATTCTATCACTAACCTGACTTGTGGGGCATGATACTTGTTCTGAATGGTTCACCATGTACATATTTCATTTTTGCAATGCAAAGTTTCTCGTTTTCTCATCGCGCAATTGAGTTCAAAAGCCTCTGGATTTGGAGCGCCCTTCGTGGATATCATGATTGGCCAAACTAAGTCTCCGGATTCAGAGCCCCATTGGTGCATGATACCTTTAGGCCGATTAAGTCTCCGGATTCGGAGCGCCCTTCGTAGATATCACAATTGGCCAAACTAAGTCTACGGATTCGGAGCCCCATTGGTGCATGATACCTTTGGGCCGATTAAGCCTTCGGATTCGGAGCGCCCTTCGTGGATATCACGATTGGCCAAACTAAGTCTCCAGATTTGGAGCCCCATTGGTGCATGATACCTTTGGGCCGATTAAGCTTCCGGATTCGGAGCGCCCTTCATGGATATCACGATTGGCCAAACCAAGTCTCTGGATTCGGAGCCCCATTGGTGCATGACACCTTTGGGCCGATTAAGCCTCCGGATTCGGAGCGCCCTTTCGTGGATATCACGATTGGCCAAACTAAGTCTCCGGAATCAGAGCCCCATTGGTGCATGACACCTTTGGGCTGATTAAGCCTCCTGATTCGGAGCGCCCTTCGTGGATATCACGATTGGCCAAGCTAAGTCTCCGAATTCGGAGCCCCATTCATGCATGACACTTATGGGCCGAATAAGACTCCGGATACAGAGCCCCATTCGTGCATGACACGTTTTGGCCGAATAAGACTCCGAATTCGGAACGCCCTTCGCGGATAGCATGATTGGCCAAGACAAAAAGCCTCCGAACTCGGAGCCCCATCCGTGCATAACGCATTTGGGCCGAATAAGACTCCGGATTTGGAACGCCCTTCGTGGATAGCACGATTGGCCAAGAAAAAAAGCCTCTGAACTCGGAGCCCCATCTGTGCATAACGCGTTTGGGCCGAATAAGACTCCGGATTCGGAGCGCCCTTCATGACGAAATTTAAAACACACAAAACATTCAAAAGGAAATGCTTCGTTAAGTTGACCCGACAAAAACCGTATATACAAGTTAAAACATACAAACATTCAAAATGAAATGCTTAATTAAGTTGAGTCGGCGTAAACCATATAAACAAATTAAAACATGCAAGCAATCAAAGCGAAGTCAGTTCTTAAATCGATTGATTCTCACAAAGTGTATTAATACAAGTTGAAATACGCTAACATTTGAAACAGAGCGTCTTATTAATTTAGAAAATAAATACATAATTAGCACTCAATCTACATATGATCATTACAAGGTCTGCCTTTATTTGGCGGCTCTCTCATCATCACTCTTCTCAACTTCGAAAGTGAAAAAGGAGAAATCATCTCGCTGGTACAGGGGCGACGCCGAATTCACACCTGCTGCCCGGAGAGCCTCAGCTTCTTGAAGTGCCTTGATCCAACCATGCTTAAATCCATGATTTTCACATCGGCAAACTTCCTCGGCGAGTTTCTCATTGGTCTTCTCTATTCCGACCTTTCGGCCTTCACGAAAACCTTTTTCATAGGCCGTGGACCGCGCAGTCTCAATCGTAAACATGCTAGCCGTGTTCCAATCGGCAATGGCATGACTTATTAGCCTCTGGGTCACCCTCTCTTCCACAACCGGGTTAGGATGGTTGGCCGATTGAGACTCGGCCAACTTGATTTTCCTTAGTTCACGCTTAGCCTTCTCCCCGCGAGCTTCTAAGTTCCGAATGCGCTCATCTCTCTGTTCTATATCCCGCCGAGCGGCGCGAAGATGCGTGCCGATTTCATAAGCGGTGTACAGCCCTTTCACCACCACATGAACGCCTTCACGAAGCACCTTGAAATCCTGCCAACCTACCATCGACTACTGGACTTCGGGTGGAAAAATCTGTCGAGCGAACTCGACTGCCACATTTGGATCACGAACGATTGAATCCGCCTCTGTCATTGGTCTATTCTCCACGAAGATCGCAAAACTCAATGGGCGCGGTGTCGCATCGGATTCCCCCCCAGAACGAGGTTGAGGAGATCTGCCCTGTGGCCGCTTGTCCCTCCTGGGTGACCTACTTCGACGACGAGGAGATTGGCGTCTCTCCCGGTCCCTCGAAGTCCTAGTTCCCGTGCGCATAGGTTCGCCACTTCGATTCATATCTCCTTCTAGCTCAGCTAATGTTCTCGCCTCTCCTCTGCTGTTGAAGAAAAGTCTATTTGACATTCGCACTTGTTTAACCTTTCCCAACGAACTTGACTGAAGTACTGACTCTGAGCATATAAATAGGACCTTCATGCACGAGGTACATGCCTCATTTATTCCCTACGGGGGCAGCACCTCCGAGGTGATCTCATTAATATTAAAACCTTAATAGTCCGGCGCCGATGGAGTCATGTGCCCTAACCGCCCCATGAACCTCTGTTATTCGGCGTTCTAGTTTATGAACCAGCCGGGGCAACGGCAGATTCATCAATCTATTCGGCTTAAGTGCCCCAGCCGCTTCATGAATCGATTTATCAGTACAATATTCATGAGTTCATTTATTCGGCTTTCCAGTTCATGAACCAGCTGGGCAAGGGCAGAGTCGTCAATCTAATCGGCGTATTTGCCCCGGCCGCCCCGTGAACCCATGTTATTCGGCGTTCTAGTTCATGAACCAGCTGGGGTAAGGGCAGATTCATCAATCTAGTCGGCTTAAGTGCCCCAGCCGCTCCATGAATCGATTTATCAGTACAATATTCATGAGTTCATTTTATTCGGCTTTCCAGCTCATGAACCAGATGGGCAAGGGAATATTCGTCAATCTAATCGGCGTATTTGCCCCAGCCGCCCCATGAACCCATGTTATTCGGCGTTCTAGTTCATGAACCAGCTGGGGCAAGGGCAGATTCATCAATCTAGTAGGCTTAAGTGTCCCAGCCGCTCCATGAATCGATTTATCAGTACAATATTCACGAGTTCATTTTATTCGGCTTTCCAGCTCATGAACTAGCTGGGTAAGGAAAATTTGTCAATCTAATCGACGTATTTGCCCCAGCCGCCCCATGAACCTCTGATTTTCGGCGTTCTAGTTCACGAGCCAGCTGGGGCAAGGGCAGATTCGTCAATCGAGTCGGCTTAAGTGCCCCAGCCGCTCTATGAAACGATTTATCAGTACAATATTCATGAGTCCATTTTATTCGGCTTTCCAATTCATGAACCAGCTGGGGCCCCCCAGCCGCTCCGTGAATCGATTTATCAGTACAATATTCACGAGTTCATTTTATTCAGCTTTCTAGTTCATGAACCAGCTGGGGCAAGGGTTGATTCATCAATTTAATCGGCTTATGTACCCCAGCCGCCCCATGAACTGATCTATCAGCACCTCGTGAATTCATTTTTATTCAGATTCATCAAATCAAATTCATTAATAAAATTGGTTAATAAGTTTGCCGTCTCACGTAGTCTTGACATTTGTTCCAATTGCTGATTCTTTTAATTATGTACTCATATAACAAACAGTATAAGCAATAACTTGAGAGCATAGAAAATTTTCATTTATAAATTGGACGCTAACAGCGGACATTTTACACATGAAAATCGGTTGACATCCAAAAAAAAAAAAAAAAAAGATGAAAATCTACTAACAAAAAACTTTGCATCTAAGATGCCTACCAAAAATGAAAATATGCCTTGATCATTCCTCAGGGTCAGACGCCAGCGGGTCAACGTCCACCTGCTCGTATGGAATCGGTTGTGCCAATGTCACAATCGCAGCAGTGAGGGCTTTGACCCAGCCGTGTTTGAAACCCCGATTCTTAAACTTCGGCACTTTATCTGCGTAGCTTTCCAAGGTGGCCTCTTGCCCAGCTTGGAACGCTTTGGAAATCTTGGAGTCGGCTTTTTCCCTTGCCTTCTCCGATTCCTCCAAGTCGGCTTCCAACGTGGTGATTGCCTCCTGGGCTAACTTAAGCGCCTCTTCACTGGCCTTTGCCTTTTCCTCGGCGGCAAGCCTTAACTGATCGAAATTTCTAGCTCGCTTGGCCTCTGAGTCAGCTCTGGCGCGTTCCACCACCGCTTGCGCTGCCTCATAATCGGTCCTTTGAGAGATTGCCGCAACCTTGTTCTGTTCATTTTCAATTTCGGCTTGCAATAGGCCGATCTGTTCTATGGCGTCGTGTTGACGGCGGCCCATCTCGGCTATCTTGCCCACCGCCTACAAAACAAAGAAACAGCAAACAAATAATTAGAAAAATATTTACAAACGTGCATGCGTGAAGACGGAAGATTGTAGATAAGACAAGTAACGTACCGATAGGGCCAACTGAGTGGCCAAAGCAATTAGCATCAGATCTGGCTTCGCTCGAAATGCGGCTCTGTCGACCGGCAAGGATATCGAGGAGGCCATGCTCAAGGACCTAGTCGGGTCCCTCAAAGCCGAGGAGTCTGAGGAAATCGACATATTTTTGACCCTTGATTAAATCGTGAATGGAAGGACCAAATCCGACTCCTCAACTCGGGGTCGTTTAGCGCTTTAGTCCTCTTTGTGCTCAGCCTCTCGATCGGCGGGGCGCTTTTTGCCCTTTTGTTCACCTTCATTGGCCTGCCCCACCTGCTCTATCTCGGCTGTTTCAGGGTGAGCCGTCTCTTCGGCAGTAACCGGAGGACTAGACTCAGCGACCATGGCCGGTGTAGACTCAACGACTGCGGCGGGTGGAGTTTCCGATCAGACGGCCTCGGCCCTCCGCTCAACGGCCATCCTCTCGGCGTTCTTCTTCCGCGCAAGTTGCGAAAGTGATTCCCCAGCCATATCCTTTGGATAAGCGCCGGGAAGGTCTCCTAAGTTTGTAAAAATGGCCTCAAAGACGTCCCCTCGGCCGGACGTGGATGGAGGGTCGGACAAATTCAGTCCAGCCTCCTCAAACGCCGAATTGAGGGCTTCGTCTACCTCGGTTCCCGATTGGTCCCGGTCCTCGGCGATATGATCGGCTACTTGTTCTTCTGCGTGTTCCGAATCGAAGGCTTCTAAACTGATCTCCTTTAAATTTTTAAAGCTGGGGAAGATGAGGGCTGTAAGATGATCTTCGCCTCTTGGAACTGGAATATTGTCTGCTGCCGAACACGTTGCGTAGGACGGCGCGTAGCGCAAGAGAATATGGGCCGCCCTTCCTTGCTTCTGAAGATTTGAACGGCCAACGAATTGCAGAGCGATTTTAATATCCGCAAGTACAGCGTCGTCGACCGAAACCAACACTTTCTTTAATTCGTTGCCTATGCAAACAAAACGGTAAGTACATGAAAGGAGAGCCGAATACACATGCGAAAATATAAGCAACTAGAATGAGCTATACGGCCACCTGGATCGCCTTTTTGCCTTGGCACGGGATCTAGGCGATCTTCACCCTCGCCGAATTCCCAGTTGCCTTGAACAACGACTATCATCTCGTCAACACACTTGCCAGAGTTGGCAAGCATGGTCACTAAATGATGATCGGTGTCCTTGGCCCTAAGAAAATAGCATCCTAGATAGCCAGTGGACTTGGCTAAGACATAGTAATGCCGAATCGTAGGAATGCCTAGGTTAATCCTAAGACGACGGTTTAACTCTATGATCCCCATTATGATGTGAAAAAAATTCACGCTAGGCTGAGAAGGGATTAGGCCCCAATGTCGAAAGACGGCTCTCAAAAATGGATGAAGGGGAAAACGGACGCCGTTTTCAACAATCGATAGGAGAGAAAAGATGATTGTGCTCTCATCGGTCCTCTGCATATCGGTGGTGTTGTCTTCCACGAGTGACAGATGAAAGTCATCGGGGATGGAACAATGGTGTCGGAAGCCGGAAATCCGATCCGGAGAAAGGAGTGCTTTCAAATTTTTCGCCATCGTAGCCAGCCTAAGAATTATGCAAAACTAATAGTAAACGAGAAAATGGTATTTGGAGTGAAAGAGAAGAGAACTTACAGGGAACGGAAGGGATAATGAAAGACCGAAGAGAGTTGCAGAGGTCACGAGGTGGAGGAGTTGTACTAGAAGGCGAACAAAAAAATCTTGAGTATTCAAAGTATACATTCGAAGAGACAAAGTTTTAAACCACATTAAATGGAGGAAGCGTACGAAGAGACGGGAACTTGTAATGATAACTAGAAAACGTGTGCGATCTGACACGCTTTGGAATGAGGTTAACCGCCGAATTTTTGACTTTTCAAGATCGAAACCAAACACTCCGACTAAACAGAGTTAGTGGGGTGTTCGGGGGGCAATTGTGGTAGCCGAATAAAAGCAGACGCAGATAGGCAGTGTATATTTTCCCAATCGGTGTATAGTATGCATTCGGCCTTGCCCCTGACATTTCAGATGCCGAATAAGTCAGGCAGGGGGCCGAATGAAAGTTGGAATACGGCATAATGGGGGGGCCGAGTGAATAAGTACATATCAGATCAAGAGCGGGCTCTACCTAGAAGGCCATGAGCGTATATAAATAGAAGAACGACGAACAAGAAGAGGTATGTGAGAATTAGTACGCTTATCTTAAGACACACGCAATCTAGAAAGCATGCACTGACTTATTCGTCGGAGTGCTAATTCCGGTAACCCGACCGGAGTGTTCATTCTTTTTTCAGGCTACCAGCTGAGGATCTTGAGCGTCCCATTGGATCCAAAGAGTATTTCCAAATTACCTTCTCCACAGGAAGCTATTAGTTTGAAAATAAGATCATGTTGTTAGAAGATAATAATTCTATTTATGTTAATTCTTTGGGGCATTACATTCTTACTAATGCAGATATGATTATATGTATATAAATGTAGTCACCGTAACATGAAAAAATTTATATGTAAATGTTTTTATTTTACTAATTTTTTATCACTCTTTTTTTTTCTTGGAATTATTTATTTATTTATTTTTATTTTTGTATCACTTGATACAAGAATAATGTTTCCTCATTTTTATTAGGATAAATTAGACATTCATTCTTGATTCGCTTTCTATTTCTCTTCTTCTTTATGCACTTGCTTTCCTACAATACTCCCACGTACTACCTCCCCTCCCTTTTCCCACCCCACGTTCCACTCCACTCTACAACTGACCACCTCCTCATCCTTACCCACAACTTACCCTCCTTCACTAGCCTCTAGATTTGATTCATAGCCTATTTGATTCTCGTACCCACTGTAATTTTTATTATTGTCCATTTGATATAAATTGATTTTTGAGATTAGGTCGGTTTGGGAGTGGAGATGACTTCAAAATTAGATTGGGTTTGTATTTATTGATCAAATGAGGAAAACTTGTGTTTGGTGCAACGTTCTAACCATAATTTTGCTCCTTCACGTGAATCCTCTGTTTAGATATAATTTTTAAATATTAATTCGACACTCACTTTTGAAAACATATCTACCCAGTTATCTTCCGGGATATCCCCCAGACATTCAGCCAATCATCCGGCCGGTTGACCGAAACCGTTTTTTTTTTTTGGCACATCTTATTTTTTTTATTTTAAATAAAAAATATTTTTAGGAAATTTTTAAAATTTTTTATGAGTTACGAATATAATTTTGAATTATGTGTTTGGTGATGAGTTGTAAGTTTTTGAATCAAATATCATTTATCATATCAAAAATTCAAAACTCTTTTCAAAACTCATAATCAAACAAATTTTTCACACTCAAATCATAATTCCAAAACTCATAAATTCAAAATACAACTCTATTCTCAAATCATAATTCTAAAACTCTATCAAATACTACCTTAATTTTTTTAAAGATTAAAGTGAGAACTTAATTTTTTTTAGGTATCAAAGTGAGAAATATAAAATATAAAATTCTAAAATTGCCCCTTAAATATGACCAAAATTGATAATTGGACAACATTAAAAAACATAACATAATTAAGGGATTGAAGTGAAAGAATTTTTTATTTAATGATCAAATTGAAAAATAACTCATACACTAAAGGGTGAAAATGTATTTATCCTATTACCATGGCCAATTCCTTAATAATTGAAAAGAAAACCCAGCATTGAACATCACAGTAGTAAACACTCTCGTTTTAAGTGGCAGCAGTAGCTGTGTGCTTTACTCACAGCATCATCCCCCTTCCTGTAAAATATATATTTCAGTGTTAAATGTTATGTATATTGTTTTATTTTATTATTTATTAGATATTAGTTAGTGGTAGAGGTCATGGTAGTGGTTTAGTGGGTAATTTTCCTACCTTATAGTATTATGGGGTTAGTGGGTTATAGTTTTCTTGTATATAAACCACCTCTATCAATGAAATAAGAGAAAAAGAATATTTTCAGTCTTCATTTGTGAAGAAAAAAATATTAGGTTCTCTTCTGTAGGAAATTTATAACGCAGCGGATAAATTGATTCAAGCATACCTTAGGTGTAAGAATCCGAAACGAAGAACTTTTGGGTAAATCACGTGCTTCACAATCACGAACAAAAACACTCAACAATGGAGTGATACTACAATGTGAGTATCACCTACTCTAGTCACAATGCAAAGGCTTGATCAGTCTTTTATGGGAGAGAGTTAGAGAGATAGTATGGAAAAATGTTATAGGGTTGGTTTTCACATAACGTATCTAATATTATATATATATATATCAGATATGTAACCTCCCATCCCTATCTCCTAATAGGATAGGATAGATTAGATGGAGATAGTGAGTTATCCTAGCAAATAGGATAAATAGGAATTCAAATTACATGGGTAATTTGTATGGGTCATGAGTCATGCCCCATGAGTGCCCAAATCTGGGTCCAAAACCTGATCAGATTTCCAACATCTCCCACTTGCACATGAGTTGGCATGACACTGCCGTATCTCAATTTGCCCAAATATTGAACAATTCCATACTAGGCAATGAACCGTGCGACTGTTGAGAACACCTGCGTGTGGGATCTCTATACTAGAAACTCAAAATGAGCCAGCATAGGGACATCAACCCAAAAAGAATAGAAATAGTGTCTCATGTACCCAGATCCATCTAGTTACATCGGTTCAAAACATCCCTAAACCCTCAAAGAACATGTTTGACCCTCCTGGGTCCCGCATTATATTCACACTCAATCAGCATCTCATATAGAGCGATGTGAGTTATCGACAGTAAATATAGAGCAGAGATGTAGAACTAGATGATCTTCCTTTCACCCTCATATCATTTGACTTGGAATTGACCGCTTTCCCAGTAATGTCCCTTAAACCTGAATCATACATGACCGCAGGCAACATATAAAAGTAACTGAACATCAACTTCTCATCTTATGACATAGTCAAAGGTCACAAAAGGCATAAAGTGAAGTCATCGGAAAAAATGACTTTTAGGACTCACACGGTGAGGAAGTACGGATCCATTCTCTCACCTCGCTAACGGGTCGATAAGCATATGCAACATGAATGCATGCTATAGTGGAGTAACTCTTTCAAAGAGTGATGTTAAACTCATACACCGTACAGATCTTAGTCTAGTCACTCTTAAGCGTACAAGTCACTTCCTAGCGTCTTACTCGAATTCTCTATTTGCTTGCCTCTCAGGCATCAAATGAGATCTCATATCTGGCTATCCATAAAAGGCACATCATGGAAAAGTGGGTACTCATATCCATGGTCGGTCTCTAACAAGGCCTCATCTTGGCTTCAACCAAGGCGATATAGTTAGTGGATAATTTTAGCCTCTTTTTTTGGCTCTAAATATAATAAGCCACTAGTCTCATCTTTACTTGCTACCCAGTGCTAAGGGCGATTGCTCTTGTGAGTGAGCCAATCTTGCCTGCTAACAACAAATTTATTTATTATGTGTATGCTAATTCACAAACCATGGGAAAAAGTAGTAAACATAAATATGTAATTGAAACAAATATGAATACTTATGGCATAAATATCCCCAAAAAAAGAATAAGAGTTCAACTGAATACACATATATCACCACCTACGCAGTCACCACCTACGTAGTCCTAAAGCCCTAACATGAATAAGATAAGCATCTCTGATAGTGGGCATAGTCAAAGGGTCCGCAACCATGCGACTCATAGGGATGTGCTCCAGGATCACTTTTTTTTGAGCCACAATGTCTCTGATAAAGTTGAACCCCACATCAATTTGTTTGGTTCTCCCGTGGTACTTATGATCCTTAAAGTAAGCGAGTGCAGCCATGCTGTCACAATGGATAGTCACAGGGTCTGAAGTGTGTGTGACAATATCTAAATACTGAAGGAATCTCCTCAACCAAACGGCTTCCTAAACGGCAAATGAGCAAGCCACAAACTCAGCCTTCATAGTTGATAAGGCGATACAAGATTGCTTCTTACTACTCTAAGAAATAACACCATCGCTAAGCATGAAAGCATATCCTAAAGTGGACTTACGCTCATCTAAGTCTCCTCCCTTGTCAACATCACGATTAGGGGTGTGCGTGGTGCCGTTCGGCCGGTTTGAGAGTAAAATTACAAACCGAATAGTGGGTTAGCGGATTAGCGGATTGGCAAATTGTGGTTTGGGAGGTTTTTGGCAGATTGAAGAATATTCTAACTAATTATCATACATTTGCATAATATATAACTCAAAGTAATTTTACATAATATATTTCATATATATAACTACTAATTTGTAATAAATTTTATATCTTAAATCTCTCTCACACTCATTTTTACATTGATATTTCATTGGAAGTTAAAAAATATATATGTATTAACTATAGTGGAGCGAAGCGATTCAGTTCGGTTGGTGAATTATAAATTTTAAAGTTTAAACTGCAGTTAGCGGTTAGAGTGGTACGGATTAATGCGGATCGGTGCGGTTTTAGAGGATTGGGAAGTATTTTGCACAGCCTTAATCACAATAGCCAACTAGACGTAGATTTGAACTTTGGTAGCAAAGTGTGTAATCTGCAGTCCCTCTAGGATATCATAATATCCTCTTGACTGCTTTCCAATAAGCTGGTCCTAGGTTGGATTGGTAATGACTCACCAATCCGACTGCATAACAAATGTCAGGGCGTGTAAACATTATAGCATACATCAAGCTTCCAACAGCATTCGAATAAAGTACACGAGCCATCTTTTTTTTTTTTTTTCTCTTTTGGAGTCTTAGGACCCATATCAAGGCTTAGGCTCTCATTTTTCACAACAGGAGTGTCAATGGGTTTGCAGCTCTGCATCTGAAATCGCTCTAGGATAGTCTTAATGTATGTCTTTTGAGACAAACCGAGAAGTCTCCTAGACCTATCCTTAAGGATCTTAACACCGAGCACATAGCTCACTTCACCCATGTCTTTCATCTCAAATGTAGAGAACAACCACTTTTTAGTGATGACAATCATCTCCTTATCATTTCCAGCCAATAATATGTCATCCACATATAATGGCAATATTAGAAAAATGTACTTGGACCGCTTGACGGACACAGTGATCTTCATTGATCATCGTAAACCCATTAGAAACAATGGCTCAATGAAATCTCAGATTCCACTGTATGGATGATTACTTTAAGCCATAAATAGATCATTAAAGCTAGCAAACTTTGCGCTCCTGACCTACTGCCACAAAGCCCTCTGGTTGATCCATATAGATCTCTTCATCCAATTCTCCGTTGAGAAATGCAGTCTTAACATCCATCTAATATAGCTCTAAGTCTAACTAAGCTACAATGGCTAGAATTAGGTGAATGGAGGCAAACCTCACAACTGTAGTCCACACCCTCTAATTGGGTGTAGCCTTTCGCCACTAGACGAGCCTTATACTTTTCTATGGAACCATTCGCCTTGTGCTGGATTTTTACAACCCATTTGTTCCCAATAGTCTTGCTCCCTGGTGGCAAATCAACCAAGTCCCAAACATGATTTTTCTTCATAGACTCCATTTGTTCATCCATTGCAACACTCCATTCTTTACTAGCAGGTGATGAGAGAGCCTCTTTGAGATTCTTAGGCTTCATCTTATCACACAGTGAAATCATGAATGCTTCCCTTTCAATCTCAAAACAACGATGGGGTCTAGCTCCACGTTTGCTTCTACGTAGTTAAGAGTCTTGAGAATCCTCATTCATTGGATCTAATTCATGAGTAGGAAAATCGCTCCCACTGTCCCTAGGAGCTTGAGGAATAATTTCCTCATTCTCTACTAGGCTACTAGATGAGCCTTCATGTAGATTCTCCATTTCATAGAGCTCTACATCTCTAGTTACCTCATTTCTGCCAAGGAAATCCTTCTCAAGGAAATCCACATCTCATGACTCAATTTCAGTCACACTTCCATCCGGATACTCCCCAATGAAAACATAGCCCTTAGAATGTTCACTATAGTGAATGAAGATACATTTCTTTCCTCTAGGGCCCAATTTCCTAAACTTATGAGAAGCGTTGTGTATGTAAGCTGCCGAACCCCAAGGTTGCAAATTGCCTATATTAGGCTTTTCGCTAGTCCACATCGCATATGGGGTGAAAGGAACTGATTTGGAGGGCACATGGTTAAGTATGTAGGTAAAAGTCAACAAAGCGTCTCCCCAATAAGAAATGGAAAGATTAGCTTGCGCCATCATAGATCTAACCATGTCAAGTAATGTGCGATTCCTTTTCTCCGCTACACCATTTTGCTGTGGAGTCCCATGAATTTTTAATTGCCTGATAATTCATTTTTCCTCACAGAGCACTTTAAATTACTCAGATAGATACTTGCGTCCCCAGTTAGTCCTAAGAGCCTTAATGCTCTTGTCTATTGATTCTCAACCTCATTAACGTAATGTCTAAAGTAATCCAATGCTTCTGACTTGTGAGAAATCAAATATGCATGACCAAAACACGTGTAGTCATCTATAAATGTGATAAAATAAGGGGCTCTATGCCTTGCCCTCACATTCATTGGTCCACATATATTAGAATAAATAAGCTGTAATGAGATAGATGCCCTTTTGGTTTTCCCAAATGGTTTCTTTGTTGCCTTTCCAGCAAGACAGTGCTCATAAGTAGGAAAAGTGACTCTAGTGAGTGGGCCTAAAAGGTGTTTTCTAGCCAATCTAGTCATCATGGCTTGCCCTATGTGGCCTAATCTAGCATGCCATCTCATAGAATCATTATCACAAGTAGATGTAATATTAGAAACAGAGCCACTGACATTATTATTAAAACTAGAATCATCCGCATCCAAAACTAAAAAACCATCCAAAAGATAATCAAAACCATAAAAAATTGTACCCCAATAAATGCTAACACTATTATTCTCAAAACAAAAGCTAAAACCAAGGCTCATCATGCTAATAACTGAAACTAAGTTTCACTGAACATCCGGAGCATAAAGAATATCATGACGATACAAGGTGCGCCCTTGTCGCATTTCCAGCTTGTATGTGCCAATGCCAAGCACCTCCACACTGGACTCGTTCCCCATGCAAACTTTTTTGCTTCCAGCAAGTATTCGGCGATACTCAATGAACCCTACTCTGTTCCTCACAATGTGGTCATTTGCTCTTGAGTATACAACCCATAAATGAGGAGAATGAGCAATTAATGCTTGATTAGAAACAAAGCATTGAATGCGAGAAATTAAGTAAGGGAGTACCTTCTTCTGTTCAGGACAATCCCAAGCGAAGTGTCCTTCCATGTTACAGTTAAAGCATGGCAGTTTAGCCTTTACCTTCTTGCCACCTCTATTGTCCTTACGTTTAAAATTTTTAGCGCCATTGGCTTTAGTGCAGTTGCTGTTTGCTTCTTAGGAGCACTCTTTGCTTTTCTACACTTGAACTGGGACGTCCTACGTGAGCCTGACTCAATCACCATAACAGAACTATCAAACTTAGTCGCCTTTAGGCACTCGGCCTCTAGCTTCAAATAGTGTGCTATGTCCTCGAATGTTTTCACACTCTCATTATGCATCATGTTTTGCTTCATCTGCTCCCAAGAATTTAGCAGAAAGTGAATCACAGCTTATACTTGTTGCTCTTGAGTCAAATTGCGTCCAGCTGCTACAAGCTCACGTATCATGGCTGACATGACCCTCAAATGCTACTTTATAGAATGATGCGCCTTTTTCTGAGAAGAGTCAAACTTCATAGTCAACCTAGGTAGCTTTGCCAAAGAGATGATCCCAAACTTTTGCTTGAGAACTTCCCACATCTCAAATGTAGTCGGGCAATGCTCAAACTCACTAATAAGGTCATTGTGCATCCTACTCAACATGGTAAAGCGCGCATACCAATATTTGTTATGCCAAGTCTAATAGACTTCAAGATCACGATGATGTTGAGCTGTATTACCTTGTTTAGGCTCAACCATCACTTGGTCAAGCGTGTTCAAAACTTCTTGCTCATTGAGGAGATATTGGATCTTACGGCGCCATATGTCATAGTTATTGCCATCCAATTTCTCTCCTTTAATCAAGTCTGCCACAACTGTCTTAGCTGCCATTTCTACATATAGAGTAAAAGAAGAACAAATGCGCAGGGGATATTAATGTTAGCAACAAAAAATTATTTTGCAGCAAAAAAATCTAAATTAAATAATGATAATATTACACACGTCTCAAGTTCAAAAAATTGCTATGCTCATAATTATCTCTTGCAGCTCTAATGACAATTATCAAAACTTAATTTAATTCCATGTGCAAGAAAAACAACCTCTGACTACTTATGGCATGTATAAAGCATGATGATCAATCTAATTCCGTATAATAGCATCTTAATGTAAATTTACAATCAACTCATGCTATGTTTCATTTAATAATGGAATTTGAATAAATAAAAAACTAATCACGCTATTCTAATCACAACATATTACAAACTCTAGGCAATAAACAACAATATGCTGTGTTTAATGTTCAGATTATGCCATAACAGAAAGTACATAACTTCTGAAATTTTCATGACTTTTAAATAATTAATAAATACACATAAAATTAGAAATAAATATTTTAGAACTTGGGATGGTGCAACAATTATACTAGTAAATAGCAAACCAGTACAATAGTCTACAGTAGAAATTTCAACTCCAAAAACTTAGTCATGCAATACCAAAAGTATTTTAAAGTAGAAAAAATAAATTATTACCTCAGTAAAAATATTTTTTATTTTCATAAAATTTTGAAACTTTTACAGTAGATAAAAAATTAAATTATGCGTCCAACAGTACCAACCATACTCAAAACAAAGCTATAACGAATTACTTATGACCATTTAAAGCAATTCAAGATCTAAAAAAAAAACAAACAAACATGGTCTTACCAATTAGCAGCCAAGCCAGCCAAGTCGGCACGAAAAATGGCGCAGTGCGGCTCAGCGCAACGCACATGGCGCGAGCATGGGCAGTATGCATGGCGTGCGCGTGGGTAGCATGCATGGCACGCGTGGACAGCGCACATGATGCGTGGCGAGCCCTGACGACGTCATTTGGCGTGTTTTCAGAGTGATTTATGGTATGATTTTTTAATTACCTGACTCAATTTTCTAGAATAAAAACAATGGTGGTCTTAAAATAGACATTTGATAAATACAAATTATAGGATGTATTACACTCTCTCTCTTTAGTGAGAGTGGAAGTATAAAAATTATGCACTTCATCTTCTTTTTTAAGCTACCAAGAACTTGTAAGTTTTCTCATCAACCATAAGTCCAAATCTAACAAATAATATATGGTTTCGAAGGTCTTGAAACAAAAATTCTAAATATGTAAGATTTGTAGACTGAAATTAAGACATGTAAAATCATCATGCAAACAAAGTTTTGAGAATATAAAATGGGTCTCCATTATTCTTAAAATATAACTATCTGATTTTAATGAAACTTTGCAGATATGTTCTATATGAAATGTACTATAACATATGTGAATTTCAGGTTGATCGGAGAAAGTTCGAAAAAAAAAATAATAATTTTCATGCATATATCATGTATATATATATAATTATATACATATTTTAATGCACAAAATTAAGCACGAAAATACCCCCATAAGGCTCTAATACCAATGTAGGAAATTTATAACGCATCGGATAAATCGATTCGAGCATACCTTAGGTGTTAGGATCTGAAACAAAAAACCTTGTAAGTAAATCACGTGTTTCACAACTACGAACAAAAACACCTAGCAATTGAGTGATACTACAGTGTGAGTATCAGCCACTCTAGTCACAGTGCAAAGGCTTGATTATTCTCTTATGGGAGAAAGTTAGAGAGAGAGTATGGAAAAACGTTATAGGGTTGGTTTTCACATAACGTATCTAATATATTATATATATATATCAGATATGTGACCTCTTATCCCTATCTCCTAATATGATAGAATAGATTAGATGGAGATAGTGAGTTATCCTAACAAACAGGATAAACAGGAATTCAAATTACATGGATAATTTGTATGGGTCATGAGTCATGCCCCATGGGTGCACAAAATCGGGTCCAAAACCCGACCCGTTTTCCAACATCCTCAATGTAAACCAACACAAGGTCTTCTCTTTCAAAGTGGATCTTTCTCCCCTATTTATTTATTTATTTATTTATTTTTTATAATTTTTTCAACAAGAAGGTATGTATTATAAAGTGATCACAACTTTTTTTTTTAATTATTTATTTTATCCATATAACTAATGAATTATTAATATAAAATGGACTAAGTGTTATATAAATTAAAATATTAAAAAAACTTAATATAATTATGCCAAACACGTGAGATTTACTATATTTTCTACAAATCTTTAGTAAGATCAATATAATTTGTAGTCAAAATGAATCTCAAAAATAGGAAAAAAAAGTAGTGAAGTAGTCAAAATTTTCTCTGCAAATGAATAAAACGTGGTTAAATCTTAAATTATATATATCAAGAGTATATTTCTATTATACATGTTTGTTTAGGTTGTATTTAGATTAAGAATTTGAATAGAGATTTGAAAAGTGAAATGGAAATATAAAAAATAAAAAATAAAAAAATGGAGAAATTATAAAAAAAATTCTCAAGATTTGACCCTTATAACAAAATAAATTCTGAATTTAAAATTTTTTCAAATTAAACTCTAAATTTTTGTTTTATTTTTAATTTAAATCATTTGTCTATTTTTATTAAGTAAAACTGATGGAAAAAAATATTTTAATCATTAAACTAAACAAAAAATAGCATTTTTAAGTATTTTATTTGCATTACATTCAGTTTAATGACTAAAATACTTATTTTCTGTCAATTTTGCTTAATAAAAATAAGCTAATGGTTTGCATTCAAAACAAATCAAAAGATGAGGATTTAACAAAAATTAATGGTTTATTTTGTTGCAAGAATCGAATTTTTGAAATTTTTTTTGTAATTTTTCAAAAAGTTAATTTAAATTTTATTAACATTTACTTTGTTTATTTATTTTTAAAAAAATTTATATTCAAATTCGTGATTTAAATAATGGTAATAGTAGAATATAGCATAAGTTAAGAGACAAAATTACTTTTACTGGCCAGATGGAGGGGCACCTTATTCCATGCAGGAGACAAGAAATAACATAGAGTGATATTCAAAACAATTATGCTACGTAGCTCGAATTTGTCGAGCTCGAATTTGGCCCGAAATCAAAACGACGTCGTTTTGTCTTTTTGATTTTTTTTTTTTTTTTGGGCAGAAGAAGAAAAATCAAAAAAGAAGAAGAAGAAGAAGAAGGAGAAGAAGAAGAAAGGAGGAGAAGAAGAAGAAGGAAAACACCCAACACATCTTCATCAACACAGCAGATAGAGGGACAAAAAAAATTCGTCAACCACCCAACACATCTTCATCACTACAGCACAGAGAGAGAAAAAAAAATGTAAAAATCTAAAAAAAAAAAAAAAACAAATCAAATCCAAATCCATGAAACAAATCAAACCCACAATCGGAGGCGGAGATCAGAGATCAGGCGGAGACGGCGGGCTGCGACGATCGGAAGCGGAGGCGGAGGTAGCGGCGAGGCGGCGATCGAACCCTCTCTTTCTCTCTCTCTCTCTCTCCATTCCTTCTTCCCCTCTCTTCTCTTTCTCTCTTTCTCTTTCTCTTCTTCTCTCTTCTCTCTCCTCTCTCTGTTTCAAACATAAGGATGAAAAAAAGAAAAAAAGAAAAAAAAAGAAACTGCCCAAAACGACGTCGTTTTGGGCAATCGGGGGATTCAGGGGGAAAAGTTTCGAGCTACAAAATATTATTCTATTCAAAATCATTAATTAGCCGAATGTAGTTTTTCTTTTTTTTTGTTGGGGGGGGGGGGGGGGGAATGATAGAATGATGGTAAGTTAATTAGCTAGATTACCATGAAAGAGTTATAACCATTTTATCAACTCAAATCCTGAATTTTTAACTGTTTCACTGTCTCAAGGGACAGTTAGATAGACCATTAGGCTAATTGTCTTGTCCCTAGTTAGACAAATGTGACAAACAATATATATATATATATATATATTTAGGGATTGGATTATCTTTGGTTGGAATACTTAACTGGATAGTCTATTCTGGTTTACTATGGGCTCATTTTGATAATTTAAACTGTTTATTATGTAAGATTTTCTGAGAAAATCATGCATACTAAAAATCAAATTGATCGGATATTGAAAGTCATTTGATGGGATGACATTTTAAAAAAAATAATTAGTGGACAACATATTTTTGAAATTAGTCCATTAATTATTTGTCATAAAAATGTAATTCGATCGAGTGGCTCCCAATGTCCGATTGACCTGATTTTTAGAGTGCATGATTTTCTCAGAGGGCCTTACAAAATAACGGTTTAAATCATTAAGACGGGCCTCAAAATGATTGGAAGGATGGTACATTGACAATATTATCTTGAATAAAATAGGCAAATTGACAACATTGTCCCTCTTCTGTTAGGTTTAATTAACAGAGATGGATTGAAACTAATGTCAATTCAAAATATTGGGGTTTAATTTGTTATAAAAACATGGGATTGTTTACATAAAATTTCCATAGTTTAATTTTGAATTGATATGTCATTTAATATTAGTTTTTCAATTGAAATTTTGTTTACCACAACCAGGATTTGGCCTCCATCATGATCTCAGCCAATATCTTAGCACCTTAGCTCAAGATCATGCCATATGAATGTCTTGGACTCATGTAATGTTACTTAAAATTACGTCCCTAGACTAGTAATGCTAAGATAATCGCATTTAGGTATCATTTTATGTACAATCTTATATGTTATTAACTGCATTTTTGAGGGCTCCTCCTCCAGACACAAGCATGCGCATTACATCTTTCAAGATGTAAGATTCATCAGATGTATTAATATTATATATAAGATATCACATCAGTTAAAATTTAAAATTAAAACTACGACCACGACAATCAACCTAACTATTATTATATAGACACCAACACGTATGAACACTTGATGTATAAAAAGAATGTCAAGACTTATTCATGTTTCATAACATCCAACAATTTCATTACTTGACAAACTAATCATGTTTTATAATATATGATATATCTCGCTATCGCTTTCGCTCTCGCTGTCACCTCTCCTCATAGGCCTAATAATAGGTCAATACCCAATTGTGGGGTTAATAATTTAAATGGGTGGTTTCTCTCTCCTCCTGTTTTAAGAAATGACACCAATTGAACATCAAATTTGTGAAGATTTCTTTTGAATTTTCTTTTGATTGAATGGCCCTCCAATTTATTTATTTATTTATTTTTTTCTCTGTCTTGTAAACCCTAAAAATAATGGCACTACAAGAAATCAACTTTTTAGGGACAAATTTATTCCGTCTCTAAAAGTATAATATTTGTTGGGAAAAACTTAAGTCAACCAATTTTCTCCGTTGCAAGTCGCGAAATTTGTCCCAAATGGCCCATCCGGAAAAGTCAAAAAATGACTTTTAGAGACAAAATTTTGCATTTGTCACTATAAATAGACTTTTAGAGACAAAAATATGTGGTTGCAAAAACTTTTGATTTTGAGACAACTAAAATTTATCTCTAAAAATCTAATTTAGTCCAGCAGGCAGAGTGGTTATGGAGACAAAAATTAATTTTTGAGACAATAGAAATTGGTCTCTAAAAGTTTAGAGACCAATTTCCTTCCCAAAAGAATTAAAGAAATAGCTATTTTTCCATTCTCTTTTCTTTCTTTTTTTTAATGTTTTGGGAAGTGGGGATCACTATTGTTCCAAATTCACATTTGAATTAATTTTTGTCTCCATAACTACTCTGCCTATTGGACTATAATTAGACTTTTAGAGACAAATTTTGGTTGTCTCAAAATCAAAAGTTTTTACAACCACATATTTTTGTCTCTAAAACTCTATTTATAGTGACAAATGCAAAATTTTGTCTCTAAAAGTCATTTTTTGACTTTTCCGGACGGGCGATTTGGGACAAATTTCGCGACTTGCAACGGAGAAAATTGGTTGACTTAAGTTTTTCCCAACAAATATTATACTTTTAGGGACGGAATAAATTTGTCCCTAAAAAGCTTATTTCTTGTAGTGTGGCCTTCTAATGGAGGGTCGGTTTCATCAGGTACTTATATAAGTAATGTGATTTGGCATTAAGACTCGTTTGGGAACAAAATATTTTAGTAATTTTTTGACTTTTTATGAAAAAAATATGTTAAAAAGTAGAGAGAGTGATATGATAATTTATAATGACTTTTTTGGTTAAAATATGTTGTCCCCAAATGAAGTTTAAAGAGATGTTTGGTTATAAGTTGCTTTCAGTGTGAGCTGCAAGGCCTCATTTGTTGGGGTTTCGGGTGTCGACCCATTTGCCAAGAATTCTTGCCAAAGTTGGGAATGCCTAGGAATAACTGAATAATTTAAGACTATGTTGGTTTTTACCGACATGACTTTGGGATTGAATTAACCATTTAATAAAACATATAATTTTATGTTTGGTTAAGAAAATTGAAATTCAAATTAATAGTCTATCCGGGAATGCTATTCTCATTTGGAGGACTATTAAATTTCAAGAGGAGGGTGGGATACCAAATAAAATAGTATTAGAGGTTCAGATTATTTGGCTAAATTACAAAATTGATAGGAATTTGTTAACTTTTTCCCATAATCTTAGATAAATCCAAACATATAATATGATATACAATTCAAAGAAATTGATAATCTCATAACTAACAATTTTAGGAATACTAATCCAATCTAATACACTTTGTACAAACAAACATGGCCTGAAGGTAAATTACAATTTAACCCTCCTACTTTCTCTTTAATTTTACTTGGTCTACTTTTTTCCTTATTGTAACAATTAAATCTTTATATTTCAATTTGGGTTTCAATGTGACTCTCTTGGCTTGTCACTCTACTTTATGAATTTTGCAAGAAAGTTATAGGGTGAAAATGTATTTTACCTCTAATGCTCTTAAACATGCTTATATGGCTCTTCTGTATTTGTTCAAAAAAAAATATGATTTTCACTTTTTAGATCTCACACCTATATAAGAAGTTTGATAAAAAAATTAATAAATTATTTAATAACCCCATCGTCATTCATATTTTAATAGTAAGCTATGAAGACAACACAGTACAAGAAATTGGACTTTTGCAATGAAATGACGACATTGAAACACACCTCATAATTAAAAAAACGAGAAGCTGAAATAAAATTCAAATGAAATTTAAATTTTATAAAAGTGTAATTTACCCATAATTTAACTGTTTAAATGCTCATTATTTGTCAACTTTAAGTTGCTATCTTCATGAAGTCTGAAAAAAATAAAAAATGAAAAAAAAAAGAAAGTAACTTTCTTCCTAATTTCCTGCAGCAAATCAACAGCTGATTTTTCTGGTAGGGTAGGGTGGGGTAGGGTGTGTAAAATAAAGCGTCACTAAGCAATTTCTTTCACTAATGAAATTTTATTTATTATATCAGTTTTTTTTTTTTTGGTCGTAAAACTGAGAGCTAAAATAATTAAACAAATAAAGTTCTGGGGTATGAAATCCCTCTAGCATCGTCATACAATTGATTGGATAAAAAGGAAGGAGCAAAATTAAACTTGATTTGCTAAAATATCCGCATACTTGTTGGCTTCTCGAAAGATGTGATTAATCGTTCCGATCCCAAGCTCACGCATGAGGTACCTACAGTCAAAGATGATGTTACTGAAGTGATGATATAAGGGAGGTTCTTGCAGAACTAGGTTGGACACAGTTTTGGCATCCGACTCAACACAAATTCCGGATAATCCTAAGTCCACTGCCAGTTTCAAGCCGTCTTTGAGAGCCCAAAACTCTGCCTCCAAAGCCGAGGCAGCTCCTAAGTTACGAGCAAAATCTGCAACCTAGCAGCCCAAGCAGTCACGAATAATCCCATCTCCACCGGCTAAACCAGGAGAGCCCTTAGCTGCACCATCAATGTTGAGCTTGAAGGTTCCATGGATAGGTGGTTTCCAACCAATAGAGAGATGGATAAAGTCTTTACAGGGTTTGCCTCGATCAGAAAAATGTTGCCAATCTAAAGCTTTGGCAATCACCAAAGAAGCCCGAAATGGAGTTGGATTGGTTTGAAAGCAAACAGAATTTCGGTTCAACCAAATAGACCAACAAACAAAAGGAAACAAGATAGCCCAGCGGACGGAAGAGGGGTGGGAAATATGAGACTGGCAGTTTAGCTTGAACCAGGCATGAAGATCAATGGAGAATGACGGGATGACATCAGAGGGAATGCCAACACAAGACCAATAGTGGGTGACAGAGGGACATTCACGGAGGACGTGGTCGATGGTTTCAGGAACGCACCTACAGACTAGGCAGAGGTTATCATCCACTATCTTCCTATGGAACAGATGGGATTTAGTGATGAAGAACACGCCAAACAAAGTACAGGATACGTGGGTTAGTGGGAATAGCCCATACCCAACTCCAGTTGGAAAAGGGAGGAGAGCTGCGGAACTCCTTAGAAAGAAGGTAAGTAGAATTGCTACAGAAGTTGCCATCGGAAGAATATTTCCAAACACAGATATCATCACCAGAGTTGAACCAAGATGGGGAGGTGCTTTTAATAGAAATAAGGCCTTGTTTGGTTTGTGTTTCCCAAAAATTTTTGAAAAAAATTCTCTACAAATAAGTTTTCAAAAGTAATCAAACCAAACAAATTTTCCTAAAAAAATTTCCCAAAACTTGTTTGGTTTACAAGTTTTCCAAACAAATCTCTCTCTCATACACATCAAATCAATCATTTTTTTCCAAAACTCTCTCTTAAAATAAATTTCCAAAACATCTTTTGAAAAAAACCAAACCAAACAACTTTTCGTACTTTTTATTTCTAAAACTCTTCTCCCAAACTCAAACCAAACATACCCAAGGATTTTGGAGGGCAGGACGAAGGAGATATGGGAAAAGTCCCAGTTGTTATTGACCCAACAGTCACCCCCACACACAAGGAGGAGTCAGTAAGGGACAAGGGGCCTGCAATGTAGCCACTTAAAGGACCACATTTAGCCCAATTGTCTGTCCAAAAGCGGATTGTTATACCATTGTGAAGAAGCATTTTCGACCCTTTTTCAAGGATGTCCACTCCCTTAAGCAGATTCTTCCAAGTTGGAGAAGCTTTACAACGAGGTCGCCCAGTCCCATCATACTTCGAATTAAGAATTCTAGCCTAAAGAGAAGTATCCTCACTCGACAAATGCCAATTCAACTTGGCCATTGAGACTTTGTTGACCAAACAGGTTTGTCTAATGCCTAGTCCACCAAGATTTTTAGGTTTGGTAACTGTGTCCCAAGCAATACCATGAATTTTTCTATGCTCCGAGGAAGATCCCCACAAGAAGTCCCTATTAAGTTTATCAATGGTATGAGCCACCGACTTAGGGATGAAATTACACTGCATAATGTGGGTAGGGATAGCCGTAGTTACTGCTTTAATCAGAGTAGAATGGCCGGCAAAGGATAACATCTTGCTCTTCCACCCAGCAAGTTTACCTTGAATCTTATCAATTAAAAATTGGAACGACGCTTTACTAGGTTTGGAATGGTGGATAGGACATCCTAGAAACTTTCCTAGATTCCTAGAGACGGGAATCCTAAGGGACGATGCAAGAAGTTGTTGCTTATCGTCTGAAACATTCGAGGAGAAAAGAACTTTGGATTTACCAAAACTAATTTTTTGACCAGATAGTGAGCAAAACTCTTGAAGAATGAGAGAGATGCAATGGCAATTGGCCTCGGAGGCCTCTCCAAACAGAATGAGATCGTTCGCAAAGAAGAGATAAGACAAGAGAGGACCATTCCGCGAGACACGAATAGGAGTCCAGTTATTACTGACACACAAGCTTCGGAGATCATAGAGGATAAATACTCTAAACAAAGAATGAAGATGTAGGGAGAGATGGGATCCCCTTGTTTGATTCCACGAGACGGGGTGAACTCCTCAGTTCTTTCCCCGTTGAACAACACAGCTAACGAGCTAGAAGTTACACAAGACATGATAAGATCAATCCAGATGGACGGGAAATTAAAGGACCTGAGAACTGTATGAATGAAACTCCATTCTAACCGATCATAAGCTTTGTCGAGATCAAGCTTAATCAACATGTTACCCATTCTACCTTTTTTGCTTTGAAACTTTGCACAACCTCTTGCACAATAACCGCATTATCCATTCCTCTTCGGCCCGGAATAAAACTAGTTTGAAGCAGGCTGATGAGATCATCAAGAAGGGGTCTAAGACGAGTAACAAGAATTTTAGTGATGAGTTTATAGATAGTGTTGCATAGACCAATAGGGCGAAACTGAGTAGTCACTTCAGGATTGGGGACCTTAGGAATAAGACAAATCAAGGTCTTATTATTTCGAGATCAATATGACTAGAGCCAAAAGCATCCGAAACCACTTTGGCAACCGATGGGGCAAGAGTATTCCAAAACTTTTGGAAAAAAAAAAAAGGATGGAGGCCATCAGGCCCAGGAGCCTTCTAAGGTTTGAAGGACCATAACACACTCTTGATTTTAGCCAGAAAAGGTGTAGTCGCAAGAGCAGTGTGATGGGCTGAATCAATAGAAGACAGAAGTTGAAAGGTCAAGTCATTACGGCGAGAAGAGAGGAGGGAGCAAGTGAACAAATCCTTGAAATGGGAAACAATATTAGTCTTAATGGTGTCAACCTCATACACCCAGGCATCATTAGAATTTTTCAAAGTGAAGATTTTATTATGCTTGCGATGAGAAAGGGTGGTTTGGTGAAAAAATTTGGTATTCCTATCCCCATCAAGAGTGAAATTGATTCTACTTTTGAGAGCCCAAAATTCCTCTTCGAGGTGAAGAATACAATTATAATCTGAAATAAGCGACTCTTCAAGGCAGAATAAAAACTGGGAAGGACCCGAATCCAAGGATTTCTGGATGCCTAAAATTCTATTGGCAAGCTTTCTTTTCTGAAAGAAGATGTTCCAAAAGTATCTTGGTTCCAAACAACAACCTTATCAACAAAAATCTTCGCCCCTTGGAGGAAGGGGTTAGAGTCAGACCAATACTTGGAAACCACATCACTAAGGGAGGGATCAGAAAGCCAAATGGTTTCAAAACGAAAAAGACAAGCTGAAAGGGGAGGGGGGTGGTGTGAGTGTGTAACAAAAGTGGGCAGTGATCCGAATGAAGTTTAGGGAGGTGGAGAATTTTATTGTTAGGAAAAAGGTGAGCCCAACCCTCATTGCAAAGACTTTTATCCAATCTCTCACTAATATAACAACCTAACTGTTTGCGGTTATTCCAAGTGAAACGAGGCCCAGAGAAACCCATATTAATCAATCCACAGTGGTCTAAACATTCTTTGAACAGTAACGCTCTCTTAGTGTCAATGAGCTGGCCTTCAAATTTTTCAGAGCTGGTGAGAATTTCATTGAAGTCCCCCATTAACAACCAAGGCATATTATGAGAGTTAGCAAAAAATTTGAGATTGTCCCACAGTAACTTCCTAAGATTAAAATGAGGGCTAGCATAAATGGCAGAAAAGAGCCATGAAGAAGGTTGAGATAAAACCTGGATACACCCGTGGATCTCCTGTTGCGTGACCGAGAGGACATCGCAATGGATCTCCAAGCTATTCCTGAGTAACCAGATACCACTAGCATAACTAATTGGTTCAGTAATATGAAAATTAGAGAAACCCAAGCTTTTGCAAATGTTTGTGCTGTGAGTACCACCAACACGAGTTTCGGTAATGACAGCAAGTTGAGGGTGGTGTTCCTCCATCAAATTGCGGAAGTGCCTTCGGAAATAAGTGTTGGCTGCCCCTCTACAATTCCAAAAGAGGGCCTTCATGGGAGATTTAAATAGAGGTAGTGAAGGGAGTGCAAACTCCTCATTTTTCAGCACCTCCTCCTCCTGTGAAATCCACTCTGGGTCCAGAACTTCTGCTTCTGCAGTGTGAAGGTTTGGAAATAGCTGGATCAAGTGTTTGAACGCCAGGTTTTCTTGCGTGATATAGAAGTTGGCGGTAACACGTAAATGTTGGAGCAGTTGAGAGTTCTCTACCAATATCGCCTGGTTGAGATGACCTCGGAGAGTAATCTTCCATGGAGTTGAGGTTAGTTGTAGTTGATCTGTTGTTGGTAAGGGTGGGGTTGGGAGAAATGTGTCCTCCACTAGTGATTCCAATACCGGCTGACTGGTTGGTAGTAGTCCCAACCTGGGCATGACCACTTGGTTCATCTGAATCAGTTGACGAGGGAAGTCCGTTGCATGAGTGAATGAGGTGGACATGAAGGTGACAATCGTCGTCTGTCGATGTAGCAGATGAGCTGGTAGTGGTAGAAATGGAGCAAGACTCATTCAAATGTTCAATATCTCTAGATTGTACCATCCCAGTACATGGGTTGGGTCTCGTTGGAGCATTTCGATCAGTCGGTCGTCCACTCTAGAGTACCTGTTTGTGGTCTCCATGAACCAACTGGGCTATTGTAGACCGTTTACATTGGTCAATCGGAAGGAGATGACTGGTATTGGGTGGGGATTTACTGGGTTGACTGCATTGAGGCGGGGGGTTCGTGCGCGAAAAGTTCGATGGGGCATGGTGAGGTTTTGGAGGAGACTGTGCAATGGGTGAGGAACTAGTAATGGCAGAAGTAAGGGGGGGTGATATAGTTTCAAGAGGCATATTGGAGCAGGTAAGGATAGGACAAGGCAAAGGGGTGTGTAAACGAAGCATAGGAGGGTCAGAGGTTAGAGCGACAGACTGGGTTGTAATAGGTGATACGTCCAAAGAGAGGTTCGGAGCTTTAAAGGAGGAAGGGATACCAGGAACAGATTCCAAAGGAGGTATAAGACAGTCTCTGAGACATTCAAAAGGGTTATCATGTAGAGTAATAGGGGTTGAAAGGTTGCTATCAACAATAGGTGTTGTAGGTTGTTGGGTCAGTGTGGGGACAATCTAGCCTCGGTCAACTAGCGCCAAAATTTGAAAACTGTTCTCCTTTCTCATCCAGGTTTTGTGAGTTTTCCGATTGGTTTGCATCTTCGGTACCGATTCCTTTGGCAGTTTGCCCTTCATCTAGACTAAAATACATGGGCCAAAAGCATCACTCTTTGACGAGAAGGTAGTGGTAGTACCTAGAGTAGCGGTTGGAGGATTGATTTGGACATGATTTGGGCACTCACTAGCTTTGTGTCCAATCAATCCACAGTGGAAACAGATTGCATTGATGCCTTCGTAGGCGATCTTAATAAGGATGGACCCCATGAGTAGTTTGGCTACAAGTGGTGTAGCCATATCTATTTGCACACACAGTCGTGTAAATCGAACCCTATCTCCATTCGTAGTATGGGCATCAATCTTCAGTACCTTTCCCAGTTTGTTACCAATCCACCGAAGAATCTGATGGTCATAATATTCAATGGGGAGATGATGAAGTCTGGCCCAGACCACTGTAGTCAAAATATTAGCTTTCTCTGGTTGAAAATCAGGTTCCCAGTGACGAATCGCAAGGAAGTTCCTTCCTACAAACCAAGGCCCTTCATTCAGGTTTGACATCTCTTGAAATTTCAGAAGAAAAAAATGGTTGCCCGGATCAATACTGAGAAAAGTACCACTTGATTTCCAGATGCTCTTGAGATTGTCCATCAAGTACGTATAACCCAAACTCCGGCCCATGAGCTTCACAATAAGCGAGTTCTGCTATGGATCTCTGATTCTATCAATCTCTTTTTTCGACAGAGAAATAGAAGGGATGGTAGTAGGAGTGTTTGAATCCACCTCAACCATATCATTTGGGAGTAAAATCGAAGATTGCAAACAGTCTTTCAGGGAGAGCGGAGAGGAGAGAGCCTCCTTGAAAGAGCGGCTGGCCGATACATTACCTACCAAAGTATTACCCTTCTTCCGTATATGATGTTCCAGAAGATCCTCTTCCTCCGGTGATTGCTCAGCATCGTCACCCTCCTGTTGGTCGTTCTGTTGGTTGGTTACTGTGGAATAGCCCTTCGTCCCTGTGCTGTCCTCCGTACTCCGAGCTGGTGAACCGCCGTGTTCCATCTCTCTCTCGTTTTAGACAATTTCACACCAGGGAAGGGATAACAACTTGATATTTTTATTATATCAGTTTTGATATTCTATGGAGGGGCAATTTCTAACTTGCTCCCTTGAACAACTGAAATCAATCTCAGGTACATATAAAAACGATGACTTTTTGACTTTTTGTATTCACACCGCCATGTCTAGGTGTATTGGATTATGAGTTTGGGCATGGATTTTAAAAGAAAAAAATATACGAAAGATGTGTAAAAGTTTTTAATATTCACATTTCATTTATATATATATTTTTTCTTTTTAAAATTTTTTTTTATCTAAATTAATAATTTAAACACAATCTTATAATCATATTTGGCTTGAGAAAAAATTAGCTAGAATAAGTTATTTTAATAAGAATAAAAAAAATATGGCCCTTAAAGTACGTAGTTTTTGTTATTTTGGTATTTTAAGTTTCAATTTTGTCAAGTTAATCCTTAAACTTTTCAATTTGAGTTATTTTGGTTCAATTTCAAACAGACCAACTAAATAATTAATGAAATGAAAATAAAATACATATATGGATCTTGACGTTGTATTTGGTTGAGGAATTTAGGAAGGGATTTAGAAACAAAATTTAAAAAAATGTGTGAAAGCAGGTGAACATTTTACCTACCTTTTTGCTTCCCCTTTTCAAATCCCTTTTCCAAACCCCCTAACCAAATACAGTGTAAAGTATGTGTTCCTTGTCACTTTAGTCTTCAAAATTAGACCAATTTGACTCAAATTGAAACTTCAATGCCCAAATTAACAAAATTGAAACTTAAAGGACCAAGATAACGCGAAACATATACTTTAAGAATTGTAAGTGTATTTTATCCTATTGATAATGATATTTTAATTATTAGTTAATTATATTTAGCACCTCTGTAATTTTATTGTAATCTCACTTTGATTATTTCACTTTTAATTGTAACTGTTAATTTCTTACACGTAATGTCAAGTTGTAAGCTACCGTTAATAAGGCTAACGAATCTTGTCATGTGAACAAAACGTGATTTTTTTTTTAGTCTCACTAACGTCTCTATACTTTCATCAAAATCGTACTGTGGTCCTTACACTTCACTAAAATCTCACTTTAAACTTTTCATTTTTAATTTTTGCAATCTCATTAACGGTAGATGGACAAAAAATATTGCGACTTGATTTAAAATATAAATGATTAATTATCATAATTGAAAGTGAAGTGGTTAAAGTAAGATTACAGTGAAAGTGCAGATATCTTAATTGTAATTAATCCATTAATTATTTTACAATGTAAGCCCCATTTGAGAATATGTTGTTTTATTTTACAACGAAGTGTCCTTGCTCAAAAAAATAAAAATACTAATATACCAAATAAATTGGGATTACCATTCCTAGTTCATTTTTTTCGATAATTACAATCCAAAGCTTGTTATTTGTTGTTAATACATTCTTAAAATGTGTTCATCATACAATTTAATTATGAAAATTTGAGGTTTTAGTTATGATTCACATTAGTAGATAGCTATGAGCTTTTGGGAATGTTCACATTTCTTGTGATAGTTTTATTTGGTGAAAGTTATATATCATTGTGATTGAAATTTTAGGTGTATACTTTTTGGGCATATATGTTAGCACATCCCAATTTATTTCGTTAATGACCAAATATGAAGTGTATATATAAAAAGAAAATGATAACAACCATCTAATGGATGAGGTCAATATTGTTATGCAAATATATATATATATATATAACAATACATATTATTTAATTGTTGTCTAATGTGTCCAATAAATGATCATTGACAGGACCTTCAAAATAAAATACAATAATTGTAGGCATCTTTTTCCTATATAATTTAAATATTTTTACATTTTTTGCCACTTTGTTAAAAGAAGTCTTACAAAGAAATGAGTTCAATAGTGGTAGTTTAATAAAAAATTTAAACGGGGTAAACAAATAACTACGGGAAATACACTCCAAATTTTGGGAAAAGAACAAACACTAAACCGTACCAAATATGACAACTATTCTCATCTCACCTTTCTTTAAAAATGGTTTTTCAATTGAAAGATTCAAATCAGTCTCCACACCATCCAATAGGAAGTTCTAATGTGAACTGTGGGAATTTCCAAGGTAAAAGGCTTGTCTTTCCCCAAAGTTAATTCTCAAGATGATGTCTTATACGTTGTTGTAATGGAAATTCTACTATACACTCTTTTTAAAATGGGTGTAATATATGCACTTTTAATTGTGTTACTTTTTTTTTATATTTATAGTTATAACAATATATTAACTATGACTCACGGAAATGTTACATGTATTAATTAGTGTACTAATTATTATACCAACATTAGTTATGACGCTATTATTGACCCATTCATTATACAAATTATAAATACTAAAAATCTCTTAAATTATATTACATCATCAATTGATACACTAGTTAGTACACTAATTTTTGCATATAACATTGTTCTAAATGATATTACTTTAGTGAATGCATTAAGAAATCAATTAATATTAAATTAAAAATTTGTAGGGAAAAAAAAAAAAAAACTTTCATTTCAATTATTAGAATGTGCAGGAATATAATAGAATTCCTTATAATGGTGAATAATGATTATATTTCTAATGTATATTTTAGAGTTAATTGGTAATAAATTCAATCTAAGGAGGCTATATGACATTAGGTCCAGTGGATATTTTTTTTTATTGATGAGAGGTTTACCTTTTGTGAAATAGTTTGGTGAGAAGTTATTTCATTGTTTTGGAAAGATATTTTATTTTCAATTTTATCCCTTAATTTATCTTTTGAATTTTTTTATCTGTTATTTTTCATTGACTATCTGTTAAAATTTATATTTATCTATTCAAATTTTTTTGACTATTTGTTCAATTTTTTCCCTTATCTATTTAAAATTTGCTATTTGTTGAATTTTTACACCTCTCTTTTCTCTCTCTATTTGTTGAAATTCAAATTCTCATTTTAAAACAAATCATATCCATTGTTCAAAAATATTATATGTTAAAAAAAAGATTATCTGTTAAAAATATTTGTACATGAATCCACTATCTGTTGGAATCATTTTCTCTCTCCATCCATCTTTTTTTTTCTCTCTCTCTCTCTCTCTCTCTCTCTCTCTCTTCACTTCTCTTTTCTCTATCTATTTATTCCTCCAAGTGATTTTTTTTTAAAAATATTTTTTCTATCTTGTTGAAATACCAAGACAAATAAGATATGATCTGTTGAAATGGTGATGATTTGTAAAACCAATCTAACACATCTGAAATATTTTCACCGAGAAAGAGAGACAAATTTAAGGAAAAGAGCTACAAATCTGAGGGAGAACTTCATTTCAAGTTCTCTGTTACCCAAGAATCTGTCGAAGCCTAAGGATCTGACACATTCGAATCTCCTCTTTCTTCTCACTAGTACTACTAATGCTGTCATCAAAACACGAATCAACATGTGTAATTTCCATTTTCACCAGCAAATCGATCGAGAAAACTAATTGAAACCAAAAAATTAGAGAGAGAAAAAAAAAAGATCAAGAGAAAGAGAGATAGAGATTGGTCTCCCTCTCACAGTACTCCTTTACATTTTTTCCCATTGAGGAACAAGGAGGAGGAGACATTGTTGATTGTGTTTTCAAATCGTGCTGCGAATTTGAGGGATAATGGCGGGGAAGTGACGGATCTAAGGGAAGGGGTTGAGGGAGCAACAGAGGAGCTCAAGGTTAGGGTTCCAACACTACTACAAAATCATAGATAGATCGCACTTTTTTGTGTGTGATGTATGTCATTTAATCACACGTTTTAAGTTTTATTAAAGTGTGATATTTGGGAGTGTGATTAAAAGTGGTCATTTTTAATCACTTGTTTTGAGTGTCATTAAAAGATGATTCCATCATATGTTTTACATGTGATAATAAATATTTAGATCGCATCTTTTAAGTGTAATTAATAACATTTAGATCACATCTTTTAAGTGTGATTAATAACTAATAAAACCTGTGATAACAAACATTTAAATCACAAATTTTAAGTGTGATTAATATCTAATAAAATTTGTGATAACAAACATTTAGATCACGGATTTTAAGTGTGATTAATATCTAACAAAACCTATGATTAATAATGAGATAAGATCACACGTTATATGCATTTCTCATCACAGTTAATGCGTGTGATAAAAAAATAGTTCGACATATTTGAAAAATAATCAATATTTTTGTACGCACATTTGAAGAATGTAATACACACTGTATACTATACTTTGAATTACAACCAAATATTGAATGGAATAACATCGTATATTTCATAAATGAAAGTTAATTGTTTAAAAGTATATACAAAGGAATTAATAAAAAGTTTTTAACTGTGATTACATATATTAAGAAATGAAAAAACTTGAAAAACTAAGTTCTTGAATTCTTTGACCATATTTTGTATCTCTTCAAGAAATTTTTGACCTGAAAAATGAAAACACAAATTAATTCAGAAACCGCTAGAAGCATATGAATAAATTTACTATTTGTACAGACTGTTCTAGTTACAAAAGATAAAGTCGGACCTTTTCTTATCACACCGACTCTTCATCTCCTGCATCAATAGAAAGGAATAACCATTTTGATTGTTACTAGTATAAAATGTTTGGATTACCATAGAGATATGACATATACATAGAATCAATAAATCCAAATGAAAATATTCAATGTATGGCTAGCTATTTTAAAGTCATAAAACCAAATATACATAGAATCAACAAATCCAAAATGAAATCTTGAAGTGATTATGTATTCTTCACCAACTAAAGAAATTATTTATTAGCAATTTAAAGAGCGGAAGTTATATCATACTTACATGTTAGATTTCAACTCATATTCTTTAGGACGAAATTAATCCATTCAACTATAAGTCTTTTTTCCATTGAACTACAAGAGGTTATTTAAAAACAATTAGATAATGAAGAAGATGTACAAGTATCATGAATATAACATAGTAATAAAAGTTAGAATTTATCTCACATTTTGCTTTTTTAGGATGCTTTGATCTCTAATGAGGTCTTTCATATACCTCATTACATAAAACTCACATTCCACGTTTGTGGGTTGTTACAGGGACTACATGAAAGCATTTTCATTATTATTAGAAACTACATATAAAGTGTTATGATAAAGCTGAACAACCATTAGCATAAATATAAATGTGATAAAATTAGAGAAAATGATATTGATTACCTGAATTACTTTCCAAACTGGATTGGTCCTTCTCCTCCTTTGGGTAGTTTCATAAATTTTCAAAGCACTTTACAAAAGAAATTTCAGAAGTCAAAATATTTTTAGGGTAACTCAAATTGCTTAAAAATGTACGAACTAGTCAAACTTACATGTTTATTACAATTTCGAGTCTTGTGTTTATTTTAGAATTAATTGGATCAAGCAGGTACACAATCATCAATGTTAGATCAATAACTAACAATATCCAATGGTACCTACAATTGAATAAGTCACAAGTATGAGCTTAATAAGTTTATTATCCTTTGAACACATGAAATAAATAGTTTTAGATAATTACCCAATATTATAAGGAATTAAAATCAATTATTCTAGCATAGCCTCCTCTAATCTTCTTGCAAGTAACACTGATTTTGATTTCTCCCCCGCCATAATTTTTCTACTAACGACACAAGGGTTAACAAATACAAATTGTTTCCTCCAATTGGAAGCCTTCAACACCTGATGAAGATATTGATTAAATTCGTAATTCATAAAATCTGTAGAAATAGCTATTGATATAGCAAATTTTTCTTACCTTATGTACAACATGATACATGTAACAGATAATTCTTTTACATGACATATGTACTCGATGTCTACTTTTTGAAGTTGGATATTGATCTCCTCCCCAAATAAGTCTTTCTCTAGTGGAATGTCTATGGTTTCATCATACTTGATATACTCGACTAATGAAACAAAAGATTGAACGGACTCTTGATATTTTCCACATTCAACATTAATTGAAGCTCCCCGAGTTTAAAATTTTCAAAATAAACAAATATAAGTCAAATTTAATTTTAAGAAAGCCCAATACAAAATTTTTGGGCCAAGGAACAAAAAAGCCCACTGCTTCTCCAACAATAAGCATCTCATCTGGGATAGGTATAGGAAGAGGGGCATCTTTTTGAATAAAACTTGAATAGACACACGTCCGTTGGATTCTCTTAATGGTACCGTATGAATGGCTTCATTGGGTTCAATTCTCTCATACATCGTACCGTGAGCAACAATATTTTCAATGGAACCTACCATGAGTTCACATGGTTTGCCATATAGCACACAAAGTTAATAATGGAACTTCTAAGAATATCACTAACGATATTAGAAATTATAACAACATCAATATATAAAAACTACACACCTTTCTCTTATTTTGTTTAGGATCTTGAGGTGGAATGTTGTCCTTAGTTCTCATCCTATTTTCTGCTAAGATAGAATCATGCTGAAAATTGCCTTTACCACTACTTTTCAACATGTTTGAACATTTGCTCTATAACAAACACACAGATAACAAGAAAAGCACTAATAAAATTACTAACAGTATTAGAAAATATAACAATTCTAGGTGTTTTAAATGCTACACACCTTTACAATCTTTTGGGTAGGAGCTTGGGGTGGAATGTCATCCTTAGTTCTCAGTCTATTTTTTATTAAGAGAAAATCAGGCTGAAATTTCCTTCATAACCACTTCGCAAGGTGTTTGAACTAACATGTTCAGATTCTGGTGTATGTGGTGTTTGTTGTTCTACTGCACTAAGCCTAGCTTGCAATTGTACCACCACTACCTCAAGATCATTATATTTCTTCTCCCAATGTGACTGATTCCCACGTCTAGGCAAGTGAAATTAGGTGCTAGGTGTGACAAAATTTCCTACACCTCTTACTCGACCAGAAGATTCAGGAGTACCCAATGCCATAGTGAGAATGTCATTGCATCCCTCAATCATTAAACTTCCATCACTTTTTTGTTTGGTCAACTCATCCTATAATATTACATTACTATACAAGAAAAATGAACATTTGAGGTAATATAAAATAAATGAAACAGTACACACAAATATCTTACAATTCTCATAGCTTGTTCCATAATTGTTTTGACATCATATTCTTCATTTTTATTTTGACGAGCCTTTTTCCATAGAAAGCTTCTGTCCAAATCTTCAGTAGATCCGATCATACGTTTCTACCTATCAAACATACATCAATTTTTAAAAATAATCAATCAAAATTGTTATTAAATTATAAAATTTATAACCATTTACGTAGTCTTCTTGAAAATGAGCATAACCCTTTCGACTGATTCTATGGTTATATTTATTTTGACTTCGTCTCCATTTCTGAACTTGACTCAAAATCTTTAAAAATGTAACACACAAAGTTAATCCAATTGTATAGCATTTAATATATATATATATATTTTGGGTGAATAAGTCATAAAATAAAACATAAAGTTTACAAGATTACAAGGGGCTGTAGACCGCCCGAACTTGCTTCATGCGCCCACCTTTTGGAGAGGGCGCGAATTAGGTTCTAGCTACTACAGTTTGGACTCCTATCACGGTTCTGAATCTAATCTCACAAAGTGCAATGTAAGACTGATAAATCACCAAAAAGTCCAAATCTGGCAATAGGTTTTGGAAAATCAATTTTGTATCAAAAAGCGCCAAACATGGACTGCTTTGCCAAATTACAGAGTCGCCACCTAAATATTTTATTTTTGAAAAATTTAGGAAACCCTGACTCGTGCCTAAGGCCACGTGTCCGTCATCACCAAAGTTACCTTGGCTCGGGAACTTGGGTACGAGAAGGGAAGGTCCTGAAATGAGTACCCCCGCTCGCCCGATCAAAGATCGGCCTCTACTAACATGATATGTTGTTTTTGAAAGCACATGCGTTCTTATTCCGGTTTATTGGCTAACTTACTATGTGATGCGCGCAGCATACAAGTATAGACTCAATCACTCAAGTTGGAACAAAACATCTCATGTTTGTTTTTTTGAAAAGTGGTTTGAAGTTGCTACCCTCAAGTAGGCTAAAGTGCGGATTTGCCACCAAACAAGGTGGGCTTAAAACTCACATTTCGATTAATTGTTCCAATTCAAGCAATGAAGCCTTCATCCACAGGCATTCAAGTAGTTTATCAATTGAGCAAATAGCCTCATGGCAAGCATGCTATCATGGCAGTCACTTACACACATGCAAGGATGCTAAAGCAAAAACACTTACAGTGTACTCCAAGCCAAAACAGGAAACTAGTTAGAAATCATGCATGATCCTAACTATGTTGAAAATGCCTAGTGCAACACATGTGAAATGCAACTAAATAGGCTCGGCTGTCTAAGATGGCATATGAATGCAACACTCAATAACATGCTTTGAAACACGTATTCAAGTAAGTGTATTAAAATACAATGCAGTTTGAATGATGTGCCGAGTCTGGTGCATGCAATACAAATGAATGATGCACGTATGCAAGCATAAGGTATGCTAAGCAAAATATGCCCTAAACTAACCATCGAAAGCGGTTAAGTAAAAGGGAGAAAGAAATGGGGTTGGAAGACATGCACACACGCATGCACCCTTATTACAACATTATGCCCTCTCGACGGAGGGTCCGAATAAACAAGAGCAGAGCTAAGCTAAGCTACTTATTACAAACCAACTAATTAACTAAATATTCTAGCTAATTAATTACAAACCAAATTGAAACTAGCTATTCTAAGCTAATTAGAATTTTACAAAGATGAAACAAATTAGCTAAGCACATTAACTAATTAATTACAAAAATCGGCAAATTAACTAGCTAAATAAAGCAGTAAAATAGCCTCGAGGGGAGGGGAGGGAGGCATGCATGCTCGGTTTGCTTCACTCGGAAATGCATTGCCTTGCCATGAGTTGTCTCTGTTTGCACTCGCGGTGACCTCCGGGCATCGAAGACACTTTCAGGCTGCATTTGCCCTAAAACAGGAGCATTTTGGAAAATTTTGCTGTAGGTGGCCGGCCGGCCACCTCAACTGGTTGGTAGGCTACCTCAACTGGCCGGCCGGCCAGTATAAGTGGTCGGTAGGCTAGTGCAAGTGGCCGGCCGGCCACTTCCCTTTCCAGAATCCCAATTTTGCCTTGAAGCACAGTAGCAAAATGGCCAAAATTCTGAGCTCAAACCAGCTTTGAGAGCTCAAAATAGGCTCTAAGGGATCTCAGCCCAATGGTGATCAAGTTTGATCAAGGATGTCTAGGCCAAGGAGAGGTGTATCTCCAAGTGTATCTCTTGTATGCACACAAGGGAGAGAGGGAGTGAACTCTAGAGAGAGAGGATTTTTTTAGAGAGAGAGGCTCCCACAATTGCTCTCTTCTTCTTTCCAAAATGAGTGATATGGCTCCATATATAGGAAAAATGGAGCTTTGGTCGAAATATCTGAGTTTGGAAATATCTGGAGCTGTGTATAATAGCTGGAGAAGAAAGATCTGCAAAAAAAAAAAAATTGAATTTTTGACAAAAGTGGCCGGTAGGCTACTTTAACTGGCCGACAGTAAAAATCTGCTTTGTAGGTCAAACTTCAAATAAGCATATCTCCTTCATATGGACTCCTTTTCAGGTCATTCTTGTGTCCAAATTGAAGCCCCGGAAGTAAACTTTCCAATGCCAACTATGAAAAAAGTTATGCTTCTTTTAGTGAAGCCTCTAGTTTTGATCCTTCCCGGATTCATGCCAAACTTGTCCCAAACCAGTTTTCTTCTCTCCTCTCCTCTTTTCTTCAAACTCCAAACCCCTAAACAAGGTGTTTTGAAATTTTTTTCAAAGATTTTATCTCTTTTTCGTTCATTTCCACTTTGTCTTTACTCGGTTTACCGAAAAGCACAATATTTAACAAAATGCGAGCATCGGAACATCGTAGGAACCTATTTTCAAAAATATTTTGAAAGAGAGGGTTTTAAGGCCTAAAAACCATTAAAAATAGCTTTGATCCAAAATGGGGTGTGAGGTTAGGATTTGACTCTCCTCTTGCCAAAGAAATCAAACCTTTGCACTGCACAACTTTCATTACCAAGTAAGCAATTAGTGACGCCCAAGTCTTAAGGATGGTCAAAAATCGGGTGTCTACAGTTGCCCCTCTTTGATAGAGCTCGAAGTCATGAAATGACGTGAGTGAATGTCAAAGCCTAGAGACGACCCATTTTTGACAAGGCCGAAGACTTGGACAAACAAACAAAATACAGATAAATAAATGGTTGCGCCCTCAGGCTTTCTACCTATCCCTTTGTAAGGAATCAAACCAGCGTAGTTCAGGGGGCAGAATACAAAATGATACACAATATAACAAAACAGTGTAAATGATATATAATGTAATGAAACAATGCAAATGATATGCAATGTAATTGAGATAATCAAACCACAAGTAGTGCAAAACCACACAAATATCATAAAGAGATGGAGATGCAAAATTAAACTACGTTTAACACAGAAAATGTGCCAGAGCATTCTAACCACGATTCTCTTTAGTGGGAGAGGTGCATGCACATGCAGAACTATGTGTTTCGTAGAAAGAATACAAGTAATTGAGTGGGATGATATAAGTGAGGAATGATCCGCTGAGGAAAGATCACAATCGTACATGCTGAATGCAACAAAACAAAATACAATGCAATGGATGCTGTGGATGAAGTGAATAAGGCGCGCGGCCAAACCAGATTTTGCCTAGAAAAGGCACGGACAGAAAATAGACCACGTCTAACATAGAAAAGGTGCCGAAACCGTCAGACCACAATTCTCTTAGTGGAATAGGCGCATACACATGCAAAGCTACGCTGTAACATGAAAAATATGGGCACATGCCAAACTAAGCTCAACATGAAAAGGAGATATGATGCAATAGATGTAACAAATAGTGCAGTAGATGCAAAAGGGAGACATACTCCAACCATGCTGAAATTATGAGAGGAGGAAAAACAAATCCCAAATACGCCAAAATCATGTGAGGAAAGGGGACACTCAAGCCATGTTGAAATCGTGAGAAGAGGTCTGAAAACAACCAATCAGGAGCGCGTTCCACGCATCTTGAGATAAATTCCAAATACGTTGAAACCGTGTGAGGAAAGGAATACTCTAACCATACTGAAATCGTGAGAAGAGGTCTGAAAACAACCACTCAGGAGCGCGCTTGACGCAACCTAAGATAAATTCCAAACACGCTGAAATCGTGTGAGGAATGGGACACTCTAACCACGCTGAAATCGTGAGAAGAGGTCCGAAAACAACAATCAGGAGTGCACTCGATGCAACTTGAGATAAATTCCAAACACGCTGAAATCGTGCAAGAAAAGGAGCACTCTAACCATGTTGAAACCGCGATAAGAGAAAAACAAATTCCAAACATGCTAAAATCGTGTGAGGAAGGACAGACTCTAACCACGCTGAACTCGTGAGAAGTGGAAAGGCAAATTCCAAACACGTTGAACTCGTGTGAGGAAGGACAGACTCTAACCACGCTGAAACCGCGAGAAGAGGAAAACAAATTCCAAACACGCTGAAATCGTGTAAGGAAGGACATACTCTAACCACGTTGAACTCGTGAGAAGAGGAAAGGCAAATTCCAATCACGCTGAAATCGTGTGAGGAAGGACAGACTCTAACCACACTAAACTCGTGAAAAGAGGAAGAAAACAACTCGGGAGCGCGTTCCACGCATCCTAAGTTAAGTCTCGGGGGACAACGATCCTAAACGCTGCTCAGCGTAAAAGGATAACAGACACAAGATAGAACAAGATGCAAATAAATGTAATAAGTACGATGATATGATACATGTTACAAGCAATGTAGAGTATGATGTTTAGGGAATGCAATAAACAAACAAAGCGGCGCTTTAGAAAGCATCTCACGGGGTGAGTGGCGATGAATTCTCTACATTGACGAGGATCTCCCCCTTTGTGTTCTTCGAACTCTTACCTTCAACTCATAATACAAAGGTCCTGAAATGCTGACATGGGGTAACCTCTGCATGTAGAAGCCACAGATACCGCTTGTCTTCCTGATCATATTCATAACTTTCCCTATTCTCCAACGGGGTGACAGACTAGGTTGGTTCAGTATCCAGAATCGAGGCGCATACCCGCTACCTCAACCTATGGGGCTTCCATACGGATTTCGAGCCGGGAACACACCCTTGGGTATTTAAACCAGACTTTAGCCTCGAAAATTCCAAACCTTTGCGTTCTAGGCATCAGCTATTCGAACTCCAGTTTTCACAGTCGCAGTTGATCACCTAGGAACTCATTGTAAACACAGCCAAGATGTCTCTGGCAAGGAAAGGGTGCTCAGAGAGAGCACTTCTGATCGCTATTCTGGCTTGAAGTAGGCTTGAGCTCAAGCTTGAGGTAGAGGCACACTCATACTTCGGAGCATTGACAAGGCCTGAGGAAGTACATCCAGAATGCAATCTCGGAATTTGCTGAAAGTAAAACACACTCAGATGCTCCAAATTTTCCCTCTTTTCTTTTGCTTCGCAGTCCAGAACCTGTATAGCTTCAGATAGGTTCTTGCTTTACTGTTCTCATATGACCTGGGTTGAACCCTGCAGTTTTATGAAAGAACAAATCTTGTTTTGCACAAATGTGGAGAATGGCACAGCACTCTGAGCACAAAACAATTTGAAATTGAAATTGAGAAATGAGTTCTTAACTGGGTATTGAGCCTATGACTGACCACAGCGCACCACGACTCAACAAAGGAAAAACAAAGGTGAACAACCTAAACACATCTATTGACACTCAAAACGACTCAAGACAAGAATCAAAACAAACCAAAAAACACACACACAACACTCAGATGTGTTCCAATGGCGAGAGACCTCTCAATTCATGAGGAGCCTGTTTCTCCGGGTATTATTTCCCACCATTTCTTATTTGTGATCTCACATCACTTTGGCACTCAGTCTCTAGTTTTCTGAAAAAGTCCTTTCCTCACTTTTTCTCTCAGCATACATCTCTCTATTCTTCAATCTCTCTTATTTTTTTATCCCTCCCCTGGGTGGTTGATGGATAAGCAGGTAGTTGTGGGCTTTTGGCTCTAGTATTCTACTAGATGCTCTTTCTTCTGCTCACAACTCGTGAACCTTTCCCACAGAGGGGTTGTGGCGCGATTGAATGTGCAGCAGATCTGCAACTGACATCGGTTGACGATGCCCTTGGCCAGTTTGGATGTGATTAGACCTTCTCGGATCAGGGAGTGGAATATCCTGCTCCATTTCCAGTTCGTGCTTCGTACTTGGCTTGATACCTTGCTGCTTGGAGGATGTGAGAGTTTTCAGCCCTTTGTTGTTAGCTTCAGTTTTGCCCTTTTGGCGAATATGGTGCCCTTTTGGCGAATAACTTTCTGGCAAGTGTTTTGACAACAGGGAAAAGACAGAAAACCTGACTCAACTGTGCCCTAGTTCATCATTTTGACCATATTTTGTTTTGGCTTTCTACTAAAACAATTTTGACCAATATGAGAGTTAGATTAACACACTTGTTCAATTTTTTAATTTGAAATCATGCAAGTTAGGCTATGAGCACTGAAAATTTTCCTTTTTTGGGGTCCAAGAAATGGTCCAGTTTTGAAAATATGGAATAATTTTCGAGAAAATTAGTCAACCTAATTAAAAATTCTCAAAACTGTTTTTGCAAATGGCCATTGCTCGACCAACATAGAATCTACTCTCGAGATGCACAATCTCAGATCCAAAACAATGGAAAATTGCCCCCTGTCTAAATGGCACTACACGGCAACAGAAAGTTGCCCCTTGTCTGAATGGCACCACAGCGCACTGTAATCAGTCCTCAAAGTGACGATCACAACCGAACTCTCGGATACAGAGAAGACAAAGATAATCAGAACCATTACATGGACACAGTCGATTTGGAAGTGTTTATGGATGGACTTCAAAATGAAGTTGCCTACGTATTCCAAAGATAGGAATCAAGCCTGACGTAGTTCCTGGTTAAGGTACACTCGGGTATTAACCTCTCCTTTTACGCTCTAACTTTTGCCAAGGCTGCCCTTCCGGGTTTTTAACCTTGCGAGCTATTTTCTTTTCATCTTTTCTTTTTTTTCTTCTTTTTCTTTTATTTTTTTTCATTTTTTTGCTCTTTTCTTGTTTTCTTGCTCTAACTTTCGCCTGGGTCGCCCTTCTGGGTTTTCGACCCAACGAGCCTCTCAAGGGTAAAAGTTTAACTTATCCATGTTGATTGGTCATAGGATCTCGAAGCCATCTGAATCCAGGAGAATGGCTGCTGTTCGTTGATAATGCAGGAGTCCATCCAATGGGAGCTGAAGTTGCCCCTAGTGTTGTGGATAAGAACTTGATTGTGTTTTAGCAAAACTTTCTTCTTCCAGCTACTGGAATTTGGCTTTCTTGCCAGTCTTCATTGGTTGGTAGAATGATCCATTTTTTGAATCTTTGAGCACATCTGACATTTTTGCCCCTAGTTCGAGGGATGTTTCTGATCTAGCTTCACAAGCTTCCTTTGACCACATTTGATCTTCTTGATCTGACCTTCTTGCCCCTAGTTCGAGGGTTGCTTCAAATCTGGCCTGGCGGGCCTCCTTTGATGTCATATGACCATATTGCCTCTAGTTCAAGGGCTGCTTCAAATCTGGCCATACAAGCCTTACATTGTGGTTGACCATTGAACATTCTGAATCCAAGTTCAAGGTTTGAAAGCAAAAGGGGTTGAGTCTTGAGGCCGAGAGCAATCCTATGCTGCATAATCTCAAGATCAATTCCACACAGGTCTTCGCAAGACCACGCAAAACATTTTTTTGATATCTTTTAAGAAAGCGACTAATCGCTCGCGCTGAAGACAATGTAGAATCAATCTGGATCAAGCCAGGATCCTTCTCAGTACTCATATTAACAAACATGATCTCATTCATTAAGGTCTTAGCACGCCTCTCTTCCTCTTAGTTGATCAAATTTTCGCAAATCCTGAGGAATTCCTTCCTCTTTGTTTTCATCACAGTGCTCAAAAAGTTTTGAAAAACTTAGGTCAATGTAATGATTTCAAGGCACAGAAAAGCAAGTGAAAAGCACTACTGTTTTATTCAGAACTTCTGGCACAACTGGCTCCAAGGCAGAAACAGACTCAAAAGAAAGAGTGTAAAAGGCAAATACAAAAAGATAGTGATGTTCGAGGTAACACCCCCGAAATCACCCGACTTTAACACAACCGGACTGACTCGATACAACAAGACAGACTCAATACAACACAACAAAACTGACTCAATACCCAAGTCAGAAAGTAAAATAACCAGCATTTGCACATTGCTCAAAACAGTGCGTGCCATCCACCGCATCCGGAGTAAACTGAGTACCATCCGCAAGTGGTTCATCCCCCGATCACATAATCACATTATCCCCCAAGTTCACTGATCCAGTATCGATAGACTTTGCAGGACCTGGTGCGACAACGACCTCGTTGTCAATCAAATCTTGTATTTTGTGGCGAAGACGAAAACACATGTCAGTGTCATGACCAGCTTGTTGATAGAAGGCACAGTACTTGGCCGGATCATGGGAGGGAGGAAGTTTATTCGGTAATGGCCACGGCTCCATGGGCTTCAAATGCCCTTTTCTGATCAGGACCCTCAGGGCCATTGACAAAGACATGTACAGTGGGGTGGACACCTTCTGGCCCTGAGGTGGGTATTTGGCAGGTTGTGAGTTGGTTGTGTTGGATGTATCGGCGAAAGGATCGGCAGGTGTTGACTGGGTTTGTCGATCTCTTCCGAGTGCAGGATTGGAGCAGAAAGGGGTCTTTCTGGTACGACATCCTTGTCCCGGCTTGCCTCTTGATTCAAACTGCCCCCAACTTGAGTGGCGAAAGTGTCATCCACAGTCTTTGCAACAACTGCGAGCACTTGTTGTTTGTTCAGTCCTTCGGCCTTCAAAGCCTCAACAGCCCACTGAAGATGTTCATAGGGACCAATGCCTGCCCCCACCTTGTTCTTATCACTGGCCTCCACTTTGCTAAGAGATTGGCCTTCTTCCAATGCAGCTCGTCCCAAGATTGGGGAGCCTTTTGGCGTGAAATTTCTGGCATGCGATGTAGTCGATGACGGAGCCAATATCCTAAAGGCCAGATCTGCCATAGTTCTCTGAAGATCTTCAATCATTCTCATCAGCTCAGAAGTAGTGGGTTCACGGGTTTGAGATGATTGCGGTTCGAGTGCATTCATCATGCATAAGTCCATGTTATCTAGAATGAACACCTCATGCTTAGATAAATGGGCTGGGGTGATGTATATACTGGGATCATAGGTGGATGACAGTATATGGATTAGATTGAGATGTAGAGGTGATGGGTCAGTACTAGCCCGAGGTCTTTTTGGTGGAACTATGGTCTCTTCGTCAATAAGATCCCGAATCTTATGACGGAGGCGAATGCAATGGTTCGTATCATGACTGTGTTGTTGATGATAGGCATAGTATTTGGCTGGGTCATATCTTGGTGGAAGAGGATTTGGAAGGGGTTGAGGTTCTAGAAGCTCTAGGCGCCTTTCTTTTCATAGCATTTTGAAAGCTTGGGAGAGACTCATGTAAAGAGGATGGAAATTTCGGGCTTAGGGCCGAGTTGAAGTAGTTGGTTTTTGGCCATTGAGGGAAGTGGTGATAGTGTCTACTTCTGAGCATTTCGCAGCTGTGCTACCATTAGTAGTAGCATTGGAACTGCGAGCAACATTCTTCTTCAAAGGCTCATTATCTTCCACAAAGATCCCTTGTCTGATGGCATCCTCGATTTGAACCCCCATTTCATGAAGGTTTGGAAAGGTAAACAGAGGTAGAACAATCATCCTTTGCAGCAACTTGCCATGCAGATTCCGAACAATCATCCTGATCTGATCTTTGTCGGAAAGCCTTGTAGTCATCATCAAGGCCTTCGCTCTCTATCTCTTCATGAACTCCGAGAAACCCTCATTTGGCTCTTGGCAGGTGACTTCGAGATCACGAGTTGTGACCTCGATCTGTGTGTTATAGGAGTGTTGAGTAATAAAGGTATCAGCTAGCTCTTCCCAATTCTGTTTCACAGAGTCCTCCAATTTAGCATACCAGATTACGGCTATCCCAGACATGGTTCGGCCGAAGAGAGACATCTTCTGGGCTGGGGTCAAACCTATTAGCCTCAGGATGTCATAAAACAGGTGGAGGTGCACCATTGGGTCTCCAGAGCCATCGAAGCGGTCGATATGCGGCATTTTGAACCGCTCCGGTCAGGTAACTGCAGATTCAGTGTACCCATCCTCCAAATCCGGGATTGATTTCACTCCTTGTGCGCGGTTGAATAACTTCTCTAGTTTATTGACCTTAAGTGCAGTTGGGTTAACCTCAAATTCAAACGGAGCTTCGATTTGATAGATAGGAACTTTAGAGGTTTGCTTTGGGATTGGCTCCGCCGGATTGCCCTGAGTCTCTTGGACATTAGCAGTATGGGCAGTGGCTCCGGGTGTCGGGTTACCCGTGGGAGGTGCATGAGATGCAGAAGCCGCAGCCAGCTGTGGCTATTGTTGTTGTAGCCGGGTTATCACTTCAGCCTGACGAGCCGTGACTTCAGCTTGACGGACTGCGTCCTGCTGCAGTGCCTCGATTGTCTGTTGCAGGTGCTGTATCTGTTCTTCCACACTGGCTAGGAGATACTGAGCCATGGGAATGGGTGATTGATCTCGTGCTGAGCTGAATGCAGACAACTGTTCCCAAACCAGACTAAACCCGGGTGAACTGAGGTGTGATTGATGTAGGAACTATACTGGTGAATTCTGTCTGAACCTCCTTCGTCTTGTAACCGGTGGGGGTGAGGCAAACACAGGTTGCTTCTGAACCAATTCCGACCTGACAAAGTCTATCAATACAAGTCCAGAGTACCCAGGGGATATCGGAACCTTTTGAAGCTATAATTCCAGGACTACCTAGCAAAAGAGAAAACAAGCAGCATCTCAACTTGATTTCACTAGAATAGATATGAGCATAACTGAATGACTGTGCTCTCTACTAAATTTTGCCCAAAATCAAAACCAAACTGATACCCTCAGGCCGATACTCAAACTTGCAACTGATACATACAACTTGTAAAGACACACCCTAACAGCACATAACAATCAAGTAAGAGCCAAGACACCCCTATGGTGGGGTAAGGTTTCCCTATCCTATTTTGTCAGGAGCTAGGGTTTCACTATGTAAACATGCGGTTTCAAGTAATCCTGTAATCGGGTAAGCAACCTGTCCTAGTTTGGAATGGTCTCTATGGCCTCCGATATGCATCTAGGTCAAATGGTCAAATAGGGTACCTCGGCAAAACCAAGGTTTGTGTTCCCATCGTGGTAGAGCCCGCAACCGGTCAGCCTTATGGCACGCTTTTCCAAGCAAGCCTCTGACAAATCGTTCAGGAATAGCAGATGACAAACACTGTGACTTAGGCGCACCAATGCAAATGCAATGCAAAGAAACACATAAGTGTAAACAAAACAACATATCATGATGTTCGAGTCAAGTTCTCTAAATCCCCAATAGAGTCGCCAGAAACTGTAGACCGCCCGAACTCGCTCCGCGCGGCCCCTTTTTGGAGAGGGCGCGAATTAGGTTCTAGCTACTATAGTTCGGACTCCTGTCACGATTCTGAATCTAATCTCACAAAGTGCAATGTAAGACTGATAAATCACCAAAGAGTCCAAATCTGGCAATTGGTTTTGGAAAATCAATTTTGTATCAAAAAGCGCCAAGCATAGACTACTTTGCCAGATTACAGAGTCGCTACCTAAATATTTTATTTTTGGGAAATTTAGGAAACCCTAACTCATGCCTAAGGCCACGTGTCCGTTATCACCAAAGTTCCCTCGGCTCAGGAACTTGGGTACGAGAGGGGAAGGTCCTGAAATGAGCACCCCCGCTCGCCTGATCAAAGATCGGCCTCTACTAACATGATATGTTGTTTTTCAAAACACATGCGTTCTTATTCCGGTTTATTGGCTAACTTACTATGTGATGCGCGCAGCATACAAGTATAGACTCAATCACTCAAGTTGGAACAAAACATCTCATGTTTGTTTTTTTGAAAAGTGGTTTGAAGTTGCTACCCTTAAGTAGGCTAAAGTGCGGATTTGCCACCAAACAAGGTGGACTTAAAACATGATGATTTTCCACTTCAAGTGGGCTTAAAACTCACATTTCGATGAATTGTTCCAATTCAAGCAATGAAGCCTTCATCCACAGGCATTCAAGTAGTTTATCAATTGAGCAAATAGCCTCATGGCAAGCATGCTATCATGGCAGTCACTTACACACACGCAAGGATGCTAAAGCGAAAACACTTACAGTGTACTCCAAGCCAAAACAGAAAACTAGTTAGAAATCATGCATGATCCTAACTATGTTGAAAATGCCTAGTGCAACACATGCGAAATGCAACTAAATAGGCTCGGCTGTCTAAGATGGCATATGAATGCAACACTCAATAACATGCTTTGAAACACGTATTCAAGTAAATGTATTAAAATACAATGCAGCTTGAATGATGCGCCGAGCCCGGTGCATGCAATACAAATGAATGAAGCACGCATGCAAGCATAAGGTATGCTAATCAAAATATGCCCTAAACTAACCATCGAAAGCGGTTAAGGAAAAGGGAGAAAGAAATGGGGTCGGAAGACATGCACACACGCACGCACTCAACCTTATTACAACATTATGCCCTCTCGACAGAGGGTCTGAATAAACAAGAGCTAAGCTAAGCTACTTATGATAAACCAACTAATTAACTAAATATTCTAGCTAATTAATTACAAACCGAATTGAAACTAGCTATTCTAAGCTAATTAGAATTTTACAAAGATGAAACAAATTAGCTAAGCACATTAGCTAATTAATTACAAAAACCGGCAAATTAACTAGCTAAATAAAGGAGTAAAATGGCCTCGAGGGGAGGGAGACATGCATGCTCGGTTTGCTTCGCCCGGAAATGCATTGCCTTGCCATGAATTGTCTCTGTTTGCACTCGCAAAATGCAATGAGATAGGATCGACTACCTAAGATGGCATATGAATGCAACACTCGATAACATCCTTCGAAACACGTATTCAAGTAAGTATTGAAATTCGATGCAGTTTAAATGATGCGCCGAGCCCGATGCATGCAAAACAGATGAATGATGCACGCATGCATATCATAAGGTATGCTAATTAAGATATGCCCTAAACTAACCATCGAAAGTTGATAAGTAAAAGGGAGAAAGAAATGGGGTTGGAAGACATGCACACACACACGCATACTTATTACAACAATACGCCCTCTCGACGGAGGGTCCAAATGAAAGAGAGCTAGCTAGCTACGCTAATTAAGCTAACTATTACAAACCAACTAATTAACTATTCTAGTTATTTAATTATTACAACATGAACCGAATTTGAAATCAAATAACTAGCTATTTCTAAGCTAATTAAAACAATTAAATAACTATCTAAGCTAGTTAATTGCAACACATTTGAACTAGTTAGAAACAACTAACTAATAAAGCAATAAAGATGGGCTCATGGGCGAGGGAGACATGCATGCTCGGTCGCGTCCTCCCGGAAATCCGTCACTTTGCCACCGGTTTCCTCTGTTTGCATTTGCCTTGATTCTTGAACACCAACCCAATCTCCAGGTTGTTTCTGCTCCAGAACCAGAATAACTTTGAACCACCTTCAAGCTGGTGGGCTATCGGCCACCAGGGGAGACTTTAGACCACCTGTCGGCCACTTAAAAGGGCTATAGGCCACTTAAAGTAGCCGGTCGGCCACTTCCTCTGGCCAGTCGGCCAGTTGTTGCTACACATTCCAGTTTTGCTGCAAACAGAGTTCAACAAGGGCAAAGCAAGGCATTTGCAGGGTATGTGTGTACAACCACCCCCTTTATCATTTCTCAAGCTCAAAGGGGTGCGGTTCTCGACTCTCGGGCCACCAACCGAGCATCGCAATGCACGATGGCCGAGAAGCCAAGTTTTTCAAGTCAGTGAATGCACAAATAGACTCGGTGAGCTTCCACCCTATCATGCACGATCAGGGGTGTCGGCGACAAAGAAATAAGGCACGTTTCATCACTTCAAGTATGAAACGTCTCTCATTTCTCGCATTTGGATTAACGTCTGATCCAAGTGCAATGCAGTGCAAACACCGTATGCTTAGCTTTTGATGCTAAAGTGACATGCACAAGACTCTAACATGCGAGCAATGCATGCAAGACATGGTAAAGGGCTAAGAACATTAAAGCAAGTGAAGGACATCACACATGAGGCATGCACTACCAATGTCAAATGGTCAAACCACACATGGACAGACCTAAGATGCTTCAAAACAATGGCCAAAACTGACCAAAACTTAGGCACAAAAGGCAAGAAATGCATGCTCATGCATTGGCTCATCAACGAAGCATAAGGCTTAACTCTCAAACACAATTAAAGAGCGATATATATGAGTGTATGATGGAAGTATATGCTCTGAAATACTATGCCAAATGACGCCATATCATGCAAATAACTCAAATAAAGCATGCCAAGAGACTTGAAATACAAAGCTAGTCAAGGGCTTTACACTACAACCGTGCTAAGCAATGCTTGAATGACCTTAAGCACTCAAAATAGACCTAAGGCAGGTCAACATGGTAACAAAAACATGCTAGACTTGCAACATAGATGGCAAGAAAGATATGCTTCCGTATTAGCTCACAAACAAGGCATAAGGGCACAACTCTTAAACACAATGAAAGAGTGATAAAACATGAGAGTATGGCAGAAGTTTATGCTCTGAAATTACATATCAAATGAATCCATATCATGCACACATCACAAATATAGCATGCTAGTGGTCTCAAAACTCAAGACTAGTGAAGCCATCTATACCATAGCTATACACAGCAAGCCCCAAAAGGCCAAGAACACTCAAAAAAGTCCTAAAGCATGTCAAAATAGTATCAAAACATGCACGGAGTATAGCCAAGACAAGCTAGAATGAGAGGCCAAAACACCAAGTACACCAGGTTAATGAGCATGATTGCACTACAAGTGCAAAAACCAAGCAAGAGGTGATCCAACCAACTAAAATCAGAGTTAAAGCATGTCAAAATAACACTAAAAATATGCTGGAGTGAAGCCAATACATGCTAGAATAACAAGCTAACTCATGAAGCATGTTAGGCTAGTGAACAAGATTACACTACAAGTGTATGAAGCGTGCATAAGGTGACTCAACCAAGCCAAAATAGAGCTATAACATACTGAAATAAGACCAAAAATAGGCTGAGATCAAGCCAACACATGTTAGAAAAATATGCTCAAGTATGAGGCCAACAAGACATAGAACTAAGAAGCAAGGAGGGGAGGCCACCCTCTCCTACCTTAGACCTTAGAACATGGTTTCTACCACTGAAATTCCTCTGAGTTTCAGTGGTAGAAAGGCCAAACAAAGGGTGCCTCTAAAGCTTTAGAAGATGGCACCAAGCTTAAGCAAACAAGACACACAAGAGGGTAGAACACCCTCAACACCAAAGAGGCCTCAAACAATCATTCTTAACACTTAAAAACAGAAACATAACTTTTTGTAGTTGAGAGTAAGGCCTGAAAGAGCATGCAAGGATGGCCAAACAAGCAATTAAAATAAAGCTTTAAAGAGGATATAGGTCTCACCCTTGAAGAACAGCAAAACCAGCAGCTTTTCTGAGCCAAAACCAACTTTAGGATGCCCAAACAAGTCCTATGGAATCTCAGCTCCAAGGTCAAGAGGTTTGGCTAAGGGGTTGTAGGCAAAATGTGTGAAGAACACTCACTTTCAAGCAATATATATATATATATATAGAGAGAGAGAGAGAGAGTCAATTTTGCCTTCTAAAAATTCTAAACCCTCTATAAGGAGGAAGCACCTTCCCTTATATAAGCAATGCATGCAAAAGCTTGCTTGATAAGCTTGAAACTTGCCTTTATGGAGGATGGCTCAGTGAGCCACAACTGGCTCAAAATATCTAAAAATATCTGTAAAAATAGAAAAATGGCCGTAGGCCACTTCTACTGGCCTACCAGCCACTTAAAGTGGCCTACAGGGGGAAAAAGTGGCCTACAACCACGGAAAGTGGCCGACAGCCTCTCCCCTCCCTCTAGGCAAGGGGGAACAAGGTATGGCATAAAAACAAACCAAAAGGAAGAGAGTTAAGAGGCCACAAGACAAGGCACTTAGCCGGAGGCCCTAAAAACTAACCTACGGGCCACTACAAGTGGCCTACAAGAGGGAAAAGTAGCCTACAGCTACAAAAAGTGGCCTACAGGCTTCTCTCTCCCTCCAGGCAAAGGGTAACAAGGTATGGTCCAAAAACAAATCAAAAGGAAGGGAGCCAAGAGGCCCCGAGACAAGGCGCTCAGCCGAAAGCTCCTAAAACTAGCCTACCGGCTACTACAAGTGGCCTACAAGGGGGAAAAGTAGCCTACAGCTACAAAAAGTGGCTTACAGGTCTCTCTCTCTCTCCAGGCAAAGGCAACAAGGCATGGTCCAAAAGCAAACCAAAAAGAAAAGAGTTAAGAGGCCCCAAGACAAGGCGCTTAGCCGAAACCCCCAGAAACTCATGACGAGCACAAACATGCGCAATCACTGAGTGCACAAACGATGACATCAAAGTCATGAGGTCGGTTAAAAATGGAGTGTCTACAGTTGCCCCTCTTTGAAAGAACTTGTAAGTCATAAAATGACGGGAGTGAATGTCGAAGTCCAGAGACAACCATTTTTGACAAGGTCGAAGACTTAGATAAACATGAAAGATAATACAGATGCACCCTCAGGCTGGGGCAAAATGCAAATAAACATGCACGATGCAAGAGCATAGCTTATGATTATGCAAAGGGAGCTGTAATGAAGCATTTATGAAAATGTTATGTGAAGTAAATACAACATTTGAAGCAAACTGATAAGGTCATCTCACACATGAGAAACACAAACATACAAACACGCTACGCGTGAGGCTCACAAGTCAAACCACATTTCACACAGAAAGGACGCAAGAAAATTATGCAATCTTAACTACGGCTCACACAAGAAAGACTAAAAGCGACCGTTGGGCACACACGAGGTCTCAAACAAGATTCCAACGCGTTGCACGCGAACGAAAAAGGAGTGGTATAAGCATTGGAACACGTTCCAAATGCTCTTAACCAAAGAGGGAGAAACATAGGGACACATCCCAGCGTTTCGGGGTGGTACAAGCATTTGAACATGTTCCGAATGCTCTTAACCAAAGAGGGAGAAACATAAGGATACGTCCCAGTGTTTCGGGGTGGTATAAGCATTTGAACACGTTCCGAATGCTCTTAACCAAAGACAGGCTAACACGCCATGCGCGCGAGAAGAAAGAACAACAATGCCTAAGGCATACGAGATTCAATGTGACAGGTACACAAAGTGAACATGTGCGACAGATGCACAAAGCGAACATGTGCGGTAGATACACAAAATGAACGAAGTGTGATAGATACACTAAGGTGAACAAAGTGTAATAGATACACTAAGTGAACAAAGTGTGATAGATATACTAAGTGAAGAGAGTGTGATAGATACATTAAGGGAGTGTGTGTGATAGATACACAAGGTGAACAAAGTGTGATAGATACACAAAACATAATCAATCTTAAATGAAACTTCTCTGAATGAACCACACATCCAATATCGCCTGGTTGCGCTAGCTTCAAATGAACTGTACATACAATATCATGCATGAATGAGAAAGAAACTTGATAGATGCAATGCAATGCAACACTATGCATGATGTTTAAGAAATGCAATAAACAAACATAGCGACGCTTTAGAAAGCATCTCATGGGGTGAGTGGTGATGAACCACTCTACTCTGACGGGGATCTCCTCTTGTGTTCTTTGAACACTTACCTTCAACTCACAGCACAAAGGTCCTGAAATACTGACAAGGAGTAACCTCTGCATGTAGAAGCCACAGATGCCACTTTTCTTCCCGATCACATTCACAACTTTCCCTATTCTCCAACGGGGTGACAGACTAGGTTGGTTCAGTATCCAAAATTGAAACGCATACACGCTACCTCAACCTATGGGGCTTCCATACAAATTTCAAGTTGGGGATACACCCCTAGGGATTTAAACCAGACTTTAGTCTCAGAAATTCCAAACCTTTACGTTCTAGGCATCAGCAATTCGAACTCTAGTTTCCACCGCCACAGTTGGTCTCCTAAGAACTCATTGCAAACACAGCCAAGATGCCTCTGGCAGGGACTAGTTTTCAGGGAAAGCACTTTTGATTGACATTCTGGCTTGAAACAGGCTTGAGCTTGAGCTTGAGGTAGAGGCACACTCATACTTCGGAGCATTGACAAGGCCTGAAGAGGTATATATGGAATGCAATCTCGAAACTTTCTGAAGGTGAAATAAACTCAGATGCTCCAATTTTCCCTATTTTCTTTTGCTTCGCAGTCCGGAACCTATGCAGCTTTAGATAGGTCCTGATTTTATTGTTCTCACAATGACCTGGGTTGAACCCTGTAGTTTTATGAAAGAACGAATCCTATTTTGCATATATGTGGAGGTTGGCACAGCACTCTGAGCACAAAACGATTTATTTTGAAATTGAAATTGAGAAATGAGTTCTCAATCGGGTATTGAGCCTACGAATGACCACAGTCAAAACGACTCAACCAAGGGAAAGACAAAAGTAAAACAACCTAAACACATTTATTGGGACTCAAAGCGACTGAAGACAAGAATCAAAACAAACCAAAAAAACACACACACAACACTCAGATGTGTTCCAATGGTGAGAGACCTCTCAGTTCATGAGGAGCCTGTTTCTCCGGGTATTGTTTCCCACCCTTTCTTATTTGTGATTCTCACATCACTCTGGCACTCTATCTCTTGTTTTCTGAAAAAGCCCTTTTCTCACTTTTTCTCTCAACGCACATCTCTTTGTTCTTCAGTCTCTCTTCTTTTTTTATCCCTCGCCTGGGTGATTGATGGATAAACAGGGAGTTGTAGACTCTTGCCCCTAGTATTCTACTAGATTCTCCTTCTTCCTCTCACAACTCGTGAACTTTCCCACAGAGGGGTTGTGATGCGGCTGGATGTGTAGCAGATCTGCAATTGACATCGGTTGATGATGTCCTTGTCCAGTTCGGATGTGACCAGACTTTCTCAAATAAGGGAGTGGAATATTCTACTCCATTTCCAGTTCGTGCTTCGCACTTGGCTTGATACCTCGCTGGTTGGAGGATGTGAAAGCTTTCAGCTCTTTGTTATTGGCTTCAGTTGTGCCCTTTCTGGCAAGTAAGGTGCCCTTTCTGGCAAGTGTTTTGACAACGGGGAAAAGATAGAAAACCTAACTCAAATGTGCCCCTAGTTCATCATTTTGACCATTTTTTGTTTTGGCTTTCTACTAAAACAACTTTGACCAATATGAGAGTTAGATTAACATGCTTGTTCGATTTTCTGATTTGAAATCATGCCAGTCAGGCTATGAGTACTGAAAATTTTCCTTTTTTGGGTCCAAGAAATGGTCCAATTTTGGAAAAATAGAATAGTTTTCGAGAGAAAATTAGTCAACCTCATTAAAAATCCTCAAAACTGTTTTTACATATGGCCACTGCTCGACCAACACAGAATTTACTCTTGAGATGCACAACCTCAGATCCAAAACAATGAAAAATTGCCCCTTTTCTAAATGGCACCGTACGACAACGGAAAGTTGCCACTTGTCTGAATGGCATCACAGCGCAGCGCATTGTAATTTGTCCTCAAAGTGACGATCATAACCGAACTCTCGGATACAGAGAAGACAAAGATGATGATAACCATTACATGGACACAATTGATTTGGAAGTGTTTATGGCTAGACTTCAAAATTAAGTTGCCTACATATCCCAAAGATGGGAATCAAGCCTGACGTAGTTCCGGGTTGAGGTATACTCGGGTATTAACCTCTCATTTTACGCTCTAACTTTTGCCAAGGCCACTCTTTCGAGTTTTCAACCTTGCGAGCTCTGTTTTTCTTTTCTTTCATTCTTTTCTTTTTTTTCTTTTCTTTTCATTCTTTTCTTTTCTGTTCGTCTTTTCTTCTCTTTTCATCTTTTCTTCATTCTTTGCATTTTTTTTTCTTTTCTTTTTCTCTGCTCTAACTTTTGCCTGGGTCGCCCTTTCGGGTTTTCAGCCCAGCGAGCCTCTCAAGGATAATAGAAAGTTTAACTTGGTCCATGTTGAATGGTCGTAGGATCTCGAAGCCATCTGAATCCAGGAGAATGGCTGCTGTTCGCTGATGATGTAGAAGTCCATCAAATAGGGGCTGAATTGCCCCTAGTGTTGTGGATAGGAACTCGGTTGTCCTTCAGCAATACTTTCTTCTTCTAGCTGCTGGAATTTAGCTTTCCTGCCGATCTTCATTGGTTTGCGAAATGGCCGATCTTTTGATTCTTTGAGCATATCTGACATTTTTGCCCCTAGTTCGAGGGCTGCTTCGAATTTGGCCTGGCGGGCCTCATTTGATGTCAAACGACCTTGTTGTCCCTAGTTCATGGGCTGCTTCAAATCTAGCCATACAAGCCTCACATTGTGGTTGACCGTTGAACATTCTGAATCCAAGTTCAAGGTGCAAAAGGGGTTGAGTCCTGAGGCTGAGAGCGATCCTATGCTGCACAATCTTGAGAGTGATTCCACATATGTCTTCGCAGGACCACACAAAATATTTTTTGAAATCTTTTAAGAAAACGACCAGTCGCTCATGAAGACAGTGTAGAACCAATCTAGATCAAGCCAGGATCATTCTCAATACTCACATTAACAAACATGATTTCATTCATTAAGGGCTTAGCATGTCTCTCTTCCTCTCAATTGATCAAATTTTGCAAATCCAGAGGAATTCCTCCCTCTTTGTTTTCATTATAGCATTCAAAAAGTTTTGAAAAACTTAGGTCAATACAATGATTTAAAGGCACAAAAAAGTAGGTGAAAAGCACTGCCGTTTCATTCAGAACTTCTGGCACAACTGGCTCCAAGGCATGAACAGACTCAAAAGAAAGAGCGCAAAAGACAAACACAAAACAAGAAAGTGATGTCCGAGGTAACACCCCCGAAGTCACCTGACTCTAACACAACAGGACTGACTCGATACAACAAGACAGACCCAACTGACTTAGTACAAAAAGACTGACTCAATATAACACAACAAGACTAACCCAATACCCAAGTCAGAAAGTAAAATAAACAGCATTCGCAAAGTGCTCAAAACAGTGTGCACCATCCCCATATCCAGAGTAAACTGAACACTATCCGCAGGTGGTTCATCCCCCGATTACATGATCACATTGTCCCCCAAGTTCATCGATCCGGTGCCGATAGACTTTGCAGGACCTGGTGCGACGATGACCTTGTTATCAATCAAATCTTGTATTTCGTGGCGAAGATGAAAACACATGTTAGTGTCATGGCCGGCTTGTTGATGGAAGGCACAATACTTGGCAGCATCATGCTTAGCTGGAAGGGGATCCGAGAGAGGCCGAGGCTCAAGGAGTTTGAGATGCCCTTGTCCAACGAGGATTGGGAGAGCTTTGGACAAGGTCATGTAGAGGGGATTGAAGACCCTCCGGTCTTGGGGCTGATGACTCGAGGTTTGTAGAGTTATGGATGTACCAGCAAAGGGGTTGGCAGGTGCTAAGTGGGTTTGCTGATCTCCAACAGATGTAAGACTGGAGTTGAGAGGGGTGTTTCTGGTACGACATCTCTTTTCCCAGCTTGCCCCTTGATTCAGGATGCTCTCACCGTGAGTAGTAAAAGTGTCATCCACAGTTTTTGCAACAACTACGAGCACTTGCTGTTTGTTCAATCCTTCGGCTTTCAAAGCCTCAACAGCCCACAGAAGGTGTTCATGAGGATCGACGCCTGCCCCTACCTTGTTCTTTCCACTCGCCTCCACTTTACCAAAGGATCGGATCGCTATATCAGAGTGAAGCTGAGTTGTTGTCGACATGTCATTGCCCAGACCTGGGATGGCTTTAGGTTGGCCATTTTCAATTACAGCTTGTCCCAAGATTGCAGAGCCTTTTGGATTGAAACTTCTGGCTTGTGATGTGGTCGACGATGGAGCCAAAATTCCAAAGGCTAAATCTGTCACAGTTTTTTGCAAATCTTTAATCATGCTCACCAACTCAGCAATAGTGGGTTCACGGGTTTGAGATGATTGGGGTTCAGGTGTACCCATCATGCATAAGTCCATGCTAACTGGAATGAACACCTCAAGCTTAGGTAAATGGGCTGGGGTGTTGTATATACTGGGTTCAAACGGGTTGGCCGTTGTCTGGATGAAGTTTACCTGCCTAGGTGGAGGGTTTTGATTGACATTTGGTTTTTCTGGAGGTGCTATTCCCATGTTGTCAATGAGATCTTGAATCTCATGATGTAGTCTGATGCAGAAGTCGGTATCATGACCGTGCTGCTGATGGAAGACACAGTATTGAGCCGGGTCATGCTTTGGAGGGAGAAGATTGGGTAGAGGCTGTTGTTCTAACGGTTTCAGATGTCCTTTCCTGAGTAGGACCCCTAGAGCTTTAGACAAAGGCATATAAAGTGGGGTGAAAACCCTCTTGATTTGGGGTAGATAGTTCGAAGTTTGGGGGTTTGGATTGGACGTACCAACAAAGGGGATGGCTGTTTTCGGAGTGGTGGTGACCATTCCAACTTCAGAAGATTTCGCAGCTGTGTCACCACTGGTGGTCGCATTCGAACTGCGTGTATAACCCTTCTTGGGTGACTCCCTTTCGCAGTCAATCAGACCTTGCTTCATGGCATCTTCAATCTATACCCCAATCTCGTGTAAGTCAACAAAAGTGGAAAGGGGTAACATGATCATTTTCTACATGAGCTTGGGTTGAAGGTTGTACACGACCATCCTTATCTGATCTTTTTCCAGTGGCCGAGTTGTCATCATGGAGGCCTTAGCCCTCCATCGAGTGACAAAATCAAAAAAGCCCTCTTCGGCTCTTGCCTGGTCGCCTCGAGATCACGAGTCATGACGTCAATTTGGATCTTGTATGAATACTGGGCGATGAAGGCCTCGGCCATCTCTTCTCAACTCCTCTTTATTGAGTCCTCCAGCTTGGCATACTATATGGCTGCGATACCCGACAGGGTCCGACCGTAGAGTGAAAGCTTTTGCAATCTAGAGAGGCCCCTTGGTCGTAGGATATCCAAGAACAACCGCAGATGTACCATAGGATCTCCAGAACCGTTAAAATGGTCTATATGTGGCATCTTGAACCAGTCCGGCAATGTCACTGGTGAATCGGTGTAACCATCTTCTATGTCTGGAATGGAGTTAACTCCCTGGGCCCGTTTGAACAGCTTTTCAAGCTTACTCACTTTCAGCGCGGTTAGGTCCACCTCAAATTCAAACGGTGTATCCACTGGATTAGCAGGTGCTTTAGACAATTGAGGCGGGACTGGCCCCATGGGGACGTCCGTATTTTCCTAGATGTGAGTTGCATCCCTGGGTATCGGAACCCTAGGCGGGGGTGGGGGTGGATGTAAAGCAGATGCTCCGGCTTGTTGTGGTTGCTGCTGTTGTTGGAGCCTGGCAATCAGTTTTGCCTGTTGAGACACAATCTCTGCCTGACGGGCGGTGACCTCCGCCTGGCAGGTAGCATCCCATTGTATGGCCTGCATGGTGTCTTGGAGCTGACACATCATCTCTTCCATACTTACTAAAAACTGCTGGTCTATCAGAACAGGTGTACATTCCCCCTTTGTGGTAGGAACAGAAATCTCAGCCCAACTACGCACGGGTGGGGTAGACAATGACCGCTGATCTGGTAACTGCTGTATTGGTGACCTGTGCCTGACTGGCCCTTTTTTGCCTTACCACTGGCGAAGGAAACACTGGTTGCCCTTGAACTGAATCTCTGACCTAACAAAGTCTATCAACACAAGTCCAAAGTACCTGGGGGATATCAGAGCCTTCTAAAGCTATGGTTCCAGGACTACCTATCAAAAGAGAAAACAGACAGCACCTCAGCCTGATTTCACCAAAACATATATGAGCGTAGCTGAATGACTGTACGCTCTACTGAATGCTGCCCAAAATTCTTCCTGTAAACTGATACCCTTAGGCCGATACTTAAACTTGCAACTGATACATACATCCCTGTAGAGATGCACTCTGACAGCACATATCAAGCAAGTAAGAGCCAAAACATCCCTACAGAGGGTAGGGTTTCCCTGTCCTATCTTGTCAGGAGCTAGGGTTTCACTACGCACGCATGCAGTTTCAAACAACCTACATTCGGATAAGCAACCTGTCCTCGTTTGGAATAGTCTCTAAAGCTTCCGATATGCAACTAGGTCGAATGGTCAAAAAGGTGCCTCGGTAACAACCGAGGTTTGTGTTTTCCATCGTGGCAAAGCCCGTAACCGGTTAACCTTATGGCGCGTTTTTCCAAGCAAGCATCTGGCAAACCGTTCAGGAACAGCAGATGGCAAACACTGTGACTTAGGCGCACCTATGCAAATGTAACGCAAAGAAACACATAAGTGTAAACAAAACAACATATCATGATGTTCGAGTCAAGTTCTCTAAATCCCCAGTAGAGTCACCAGAAACTGTAGACCGCCCGAACTCTCCTCGCGCGCTCCCCTCTTTCGGAGAGGGCGTGGATTTGGGTTCATAGCTACTACAGTTCGGACTCCTGTCACGGTTCTGAATCTAATCTCACAAAGTGCAATGTAAAACTAATAAATCACCAAAGAGTCCAAATCCGGCAAATCGTTTTGGAAAATTGATTTTAATCAAAAAGTGCCAAACATGGACTGCTTTGCCAGATTTCATAGTCGCCACCTAAATATTTTATTTTGAAAAATTTAGGAAATCTTGACTCGTGCCTAAGGCCACGTGTCTGTCATCACCACAGTTGCCTCGGCTCGGGAACTTGGGTACGAGAGGGGAAGGTCCTAAAATGAGCACCCCCACTCGCCTGATCAAAGATCAGCCTCTACTAACATGATATGTTGTTTTTGAAAACACATGCGTTTTTATTCCAGTTTATTGGCTAACTTAGTATGTGATGCGCGCAGCATACAAGTACAGACTCAATCACTCAAGTTAGAACAAAACATCTCATGTTTGTTTTTCGAAAAGTGGTTTGAAGTTGCTACCCTCAAGTAGGCTAAAGTGCGGATTTGCCACCAAACAAGGTGGGCTTAAAACATGATGATTTGCCATTTCAAGTGGGCTTAAAACTCACATTTCGATGAATTGCTCCAATTCAAGCAATGAAGCCTTCATCCACAGGCATTCATGCAGTTATAGCAGTTAAGCAAATAGCCTCATGGCAAGCATGGTATGATGGCAATCACTCACACATATGCAACTTGCTAAAACATAAACACTCACAGTGTACTCCAAGTCAAAACAGAAGCTAGTTAGTAATCAATGCATGATCCTAGCTATGTTACGATGCCTAATGCAACACATGCAAAATGCAATGAGATAGGCTCGGCTACCTAAGATGGCATATGAATGCAACACTTGATAACATGCTTTGAAACACGTATTCAAGTAAGTATTGAAATTCGATGCAGTTTAAATGATGTGCCGAGCCCAATGCATGCAAAACAGATGAATGATGCACGCATGCATAGCATAAGGTATGCTAATTGAGATATGCCCTAAACTAACCATCGAAAGCTGATAAGTAATAAGTAAAAGGGAGAAAGAAATGGGGTTGGAAGACATGCACACACACATGCACACTTATTACAACAATACGCCCTCTCGATGGAAGGTCCGAATGAAAGAGAGCTAACTAGCTACGCTAATTAAGCTAACTATTACAAACCAACTAATTAACTATTCTAGCTATTTAATTATTACAACACCAACCGAATTTGAAATCAAATAACTAGCTATTTCTAAGCTAATTAAAGCAATTAAATAACTATCTAATCTAGTTAATTGTAACACATTTGAACTAGTTAGAAACAACTAACTAATAAAGCAATAAAGATGGGCTCATGGGTGAGGGAGACATGCATGCTCGGTTGCGTCCTCTCGGAAATCCGTCACTTTGCCACCGGTTTCCTCTGTTTGCATTTGCCTTGATTCTTGAACACCAAACCAATCTCCATGTTGTTTTTGCTCCAGAACCAGAATAACTTTGAACCACCTTCAAGCTGGTGGGCTGTCGGACACTTAAAAGGGCCGTAGGCCACTTCAAGTGGCCGGTCGGCCACTTCCTCTGGTCGGTCGGCCAGTTGTTGCTACATATTCCAGTTTTGCTGCAAATAGAGTTCAACAAGGGCAAAGCAAGGCATTTGCAGGGTATGTGTGTACAACCACCCCCCTTATCATTTCTCAAGCTCAAAGGGGTGCAGTTCTCAACTCTCGGGCCACCAACCGAGCATCGCAATGCACGATGGCCGAGAAGCCAAGTTTGTACAAGTCAATGAATGCACAAATAGACTCGGTGAGCCTCCACCCTATCATGCACGATCAAGGGTATCGGCGACAAAGAAATGAGGCACGTTTCATCACTTCAAGTATGAAACGTCTCTCATTTCTCGCATTTGGATTAACGCCTGATCCAAGTGCAATGCAGTGCAAACATCGTATGCTTAGCTTTTGATGCTAAAGTGACATGCACAAGACTCTAACATGCGAGCAATGCATGCAAGACATGGTAAAGGGCTAAGAGCATTAAAGCAAGTGAAGGACATCACACATGAGGCATGCACTACCAATGTCAAATGGTCAAACCACACATGGACAGACCTAAGATGCTTCAAAACAATGGCCAAAACTCACTAAAACTTAGGCATAAAAGGCAAGAAATGCATGCTCACGCATTGGCTCATCAACGAAGCATAAGGCTTAACTCTCAAACACAATTAAAGAGCGATATATATGAGTGTATGATGGAAGTATATGCTCTGAAATACTATGCCAAATGACGCCATATCATGCAAATAACTCAAATAAAGCATGCCAAGAGACTTGAAATACAAAGCTAGTCAAGGGCTTTACACTACAACCGTGCTAAGCAATGCTTGAATGACCTTAAGCACTCAAAATAGACCTAAGGCAGGTCAACATGGTAGCAAAAACATGCTAGACTTGCAACATAGATGGCAAGAAAGATATGCTTCCGTATTAGCTCACAAACAAGGCATAAGGGCACAACTCTTAAACACAATGAAAGAGTGATAAAACATGAGAGTATGGCAGAAGTTTATGCTCTGAAATTACATATCAAATGAATCCATATCATGCACACATCACAAATATAGCATGCTAGTGGTCTCAAAACTCAAGACTAGTGAAGCCATCTATACCATAGCTATACACAGCAAGCCCCAAAAGGCCAAGAACACTCAAAAAAGTCCTAAAGCATGTCAAAATAGTATCAAAACATGCACGGAGTATAGCCAAGACAAGCTAGAATGAGAGGCCAAAACACCAAGTACACCAGGTTAATGAGCATGATTGCACTACAAGTGCAAAAACCAAGCAAGAGGTGATCCAACCAACTAAAATCAGAGTTAAAGCATGTCAAAATAACACTAAAAATATGCTGGAGTGAAGCCAATACATGCTAGAATAACAAGCTAACTCATGAAGCATGTTAGGCTAGTGAACAAGATTACACTACAAGTGTATGAAGCGTGCATAAGGTGACTCAACCAAGCCAAAATAGAGCTATAACATACTGAAATAAGACCAAAAATAGGCTGAGATCAAGCCAACACATGTTAGAAAAATATGCTCAAGTACAAGGCCAACAAGACATAGAACTAAGAAGCAAGGAGGGGAGGCCACCCTCTCCTACCTTAGACCTTAGAACATGGTTTCTACCATTGAAATTCCTCTGAGTTTCAGTGGTAGAAAGGCCAAACAAAGGGTGCCTCTAAAGCTTTAGAAGATGGCACCAAGCTTAAGCAAACAAGACACACAAGAGGGTAGAACACCCTCAACACCAAAGAGACCTCAAACAATCATTCTTAACACTTAAAAATAGAAACATAACTTTTTGTAGTTGAGAGTAAGGCCTAAAAGAGCATGCAAGGATGGCCAAACAAGCAATTAAAATAAAGCTTTAAAGAGGATATAGGCCTCACCCTTGAAGAACAGCAAAACCAGCAGCTTTTCTGAGCCAAAACCAAGTTTAGGATGCCCAAACAAGTCCTATGGAATCTCAGCAAAAATAGAAAAATGCCCGTAGGCCACTTCAAGTGGCCTACAGGGGGAAAAAGTCGCCTACAACCACCAAAAGTGGCCGATAGCCTATCCCCTCCCTCTAGGCAAGGGGGAACAAAGTATGGCACAAAAGCAAACCAAAAGGAAGAGAGTTAAGAGGCCACAAGACAAGGCACTCAGCCGAAGGCCCCGAAAACTAGCCTACGGGCCACTACAAGTGGCCTACAAGAGGGAAAAGTAGCCTACAGCTACAAAAGTTGGCCTATAGGCCTCTCTCTCCCTCCAGGCAAAGGGTAACAAGGTATGGTCCAATAAAAAACCAAAATGAAGGGATCCAAGAGGCCTTGAGACAAGGCGCTCAGCCGAAAGCTCTTGAAACTAGCTTACCAGCCACTACAAGTGGCCTACAAGGGGGAAAAGTAGCCTACAGCTACAAAAAGTGGCCTACAGGCCTTTCTCTCCCTCCAGGAAAAGGCACCAAGGCTTGGTCCAAAAGCAAACCAAAAAGAAAAGAGTTAAGAGGCCCCGAGACAAGGCGCTCAGCTGAAACCCCCAGAAACTCATAACGAGCACAAACATGCGCAATCACCGAGTGCACAAACGATGACATCTAAGTCTTAAGGTCGGTAAAAAATAGGGTGTCTACACCTCTCAGCGTCGAACACGCTTTCAGGTTGCATTTGCCCCAAAACAGGAGCATTTTGGAAAATTTTGCTGCAGGTGGCCGGCCGGCCACCTCAACTGGTCGGTAGGCTACCTCAACTGGCCGACCGGCCAGTACAAGTGGTCGGCAGGCTAGTGCAAGTGGCTAGCCGGTCACTTCCCTTTCCAGAATCCCAAATTTTCCTTGAAGCACAGCAGCAAAATGGCCAAAATTCTGGGCTTAAACTAGCTCTGAGAGCTCAAAATAGGCTCCAAGGGATCTCAGCCCAATGGTGATCCAGTTTGATCAAGGATGCCTAGGCCAAAGAGAGGTGTATCTCCAAGTGTATCTCTTGTATGCACCCAAGGGCAAGAGGGAGTGAACTCTAGAGAGAGAGGCGGAGATTTAGCTCTGAAAATTTTCTAGAGAGAGAGGATTTTTTTAGGGAGAGAGGCTTCCACAATTGCTCTCTTCTTCTTTCCAAAATGAGTGATATGGCTCCATATATAGCAAAAATGGAGCTTTGGTCGAAACATCTGAGTTTAGAAATATCTGGAGCAGTGTATAATAGTTGGAGAAGAAAGATCTGCAAAAAAAAATGAATTTTTGACAAAAGTGGCCGGTAGGCTACTTTAATTGGCCGGCCGGCAACCTCAACTAGCTGACTGGCTACTTTTCTAGCTGATAGCAAAAATCTACTCTGCAGGTCAAACTTCAAATGGGCATATCTCCTTCATATGGACTCCTTTTCAGGTCATTCTTGTGTCCAAATTGAAGCCCCGGAAGTAAGCTTTCCAATTGTGGTATTGTAGACACCCCATTTTTGACTGTCCTCAAGGCTTGGACGTCACCGTTTGAACACTCGGTGATTATCCATGTTTGTGTTTGTTTGGAGTTCCCGGAGTTCTCGGCTACGCGCCTTGCCTCAGGATCTCTGAACTCGACTGTTTTGTGTCTGGTTTTGCACCAAACACTTGTGTTTTGCCTTGGAGGGGCAGGGAATGCCTTGTGAGGCATCCCCACACACCACCGGCACTAGCTAGAGGCCACCGGCTGGTTTTTGTTGCCACCGGTAATATATATTGCCGGTCGACACTCTTTGTTGCTGGTCGGCACTCAATTTTGTTAAAATGACATTTTTGGCTAGCCGACTACTGTTCAGCTACTTTTGGAGATATTTTGAGACAGCTGTTTGGCATTTGGTTCCCCTCCATACACGTGTATGGAGGGATGCCCTCCTTGGAAGCTTGTTGTATAAGCTTTACAACTTGGTTGCCTATAAGAGAAGGGTCTCTTCTCTTGGCTTAAAGAGGTTAGACATTTTAGAGAGGGAACAACTCAGAGAGAGCTCTGGTTTTAGGTTAGGGTTTGTGTATCTATCCTATATCCCTCTCTCTCCCTTAAGCTTAGTGTGTGTGTTTTGTCTCACTATTGTACACAAGCACCTAGTGCTTCACCTTCCTTTGGCTACTGAGGTTCCAAGGGCTTGTTCTTGCTATTTTTTATTGGATTTAAGCTCAAGGAGGCAACAACATCAACATTTGTGAAGGTGGTCAACAAGGGTAAGAAACTAGCCTTTTATTCCCCATTTTTGCATCCTATTTCTACCTATCTTAGAGCTGTTTTTGTGTTTAGTGTATAACATAAAAAAGTTCTATTTTTAAGCCCTCTTGATTGTTTATTAAGAGTGTTTTGTGGTTTGGGCGTGTTTGACCACCCTTAGGCCTTGAAAGGCCCTCATTTTGTGCTATTTTGTGCAAGTTTCGAGACTTTGGTGTTTGGGCCTCTTCACCACTGAAATCTTGAGGGATTTCAGTGGTGGAGATGGTGCCTTGAAGTCTCCAAAAGGGGAGGGCCACCCCCTCTCCTTGTTGTCCTTGAAAGGGACCATTTTTGGTCTCTTAAGGAGGTCTTTGTTCAAGTGTGTGTTGAGCATGCCATGGCTGTATTTTATGCCTATATTGCCATGTTATAACTTTGTATTAAGTTGGTTTTGGTACTCCATGCATGCTTAGCATAGTTGCCATGTAATGCCCCCTTGATCCCTTAACATGCCTTAGGTTGTTAGCCTTCGTTTGAGCATGTTTTAGGCTTAGACTTATGAATGTTTTGTGCCTACTTTGCCATGCTTTAGGTCTGTCCATAGTTGTTTGGATCGATTTTGGCATGATTAGTATAGCTCCTTTGCATTTATGGCTTGTCGGGCTTGTATGTCTCAAGTATGTGAATGTGTAGCATGTGTTGCTTGCATCATTTTGGTGGTTTGGAACCACCCAACATGTAATTTTAGTCCCTTTGGCATCCTCATATGTCTGCCTTAGTTGCCTCTTTATTGCTTTGAGAGCATGTGTTGTATGCCTTATGTTTTGACCATTATGCATGCATTTGAATTCAAACCATTTAGGTGCCATCTAAGTGGTCCTTTGGGCTTGATTTTGTGTGCTAAAACTCTGATTTTAGTTGCTTAATTCTTGCCATGTTAAGTCTTGCCAAGTGTAGTTCAATGCCCTTGGACTAGCCTTCAGCACTTGGGCCATACTTGCATGCTTATGCTTGTCTCATTTGGGTTGGTTTGGCACCATATCCTAACATGTTTTTTTTTAGAGCTCATATTGCGTGCTAATTGTCCGTGTTTAAACTTCTTTTAAGTGTGCTTAAAGGTTGTTTGTTCAATGCTTAAGTTGGTGCCTTAGCATGTGCATGTGTGTATATGTGTTTGGCCCTCATATTTTAGCATTTTGGCCACTGATTTTAGGCCTAATTGGAGTTGCCTAATTCATGTGTAACATGTTTGTACATTGTCCATGTTCATGCTTGTATGCTTGCATTGTTTGTTCACATGCTCATGTTGCATCCCTAGTTAACACGATTAGGTTGCAACGCATCTTGCATGCATGCCTTGTCCCTTGATTTGGTGATGGGGATTGGGTTCTTTGAGTGTTTAGTTTGCATTTCATTTGACATGAAAATTGCACACTTGATTCTTTGGGCCATCATGCATGAAAATGTGTGATTGGTGGCCCGAGAATCGAGGCACATCCTCCTTTGAGTCACAAACATGATAAGGAAGGTGTTTGGTGCATACATAGCTTGAATAGCATTGCCATGCCAGGTTCTGTCCTCTGCTGCTGTGAATTACAGGTTCTGCAGGAATTTATTGCCGGCCGGCAGTATTCAGTGCCGACCGGCATTCAATGGATGGCCGGTGGATATATTTTGTGCCGATGGGCCACATCCTAGTGCCGGCGGTCATTTCCTCCAACCGGTGGGATTCTCCAGTGTCCAGAGAGGCATCCTTGAGACTTTGGAAGTTTTCAGAGGAACAAAGCAGGGAAAACAGAGGCAGGCTAGGCATGGCAGTGCAATTCCGAGCGGAATCCGAGCGCGCATGCATTGAGCCCTCGCCCCGAGGCGGTTTACTGTTTTTCTTAGATTAATTAATTCGTTAATTTAGTTAATTTGTAATATTTAATTAGCTTGTGTAGTTAATTAATTTGTATTATTTATTCGGCCCCTCCGAGTGAGGGCAAATATGTAATAAGTGTGGGTGAGTGGTGTGCATGTCTTCCAACCCCCACTTCTTTCTTCCCTTTTATTTACCTGCTTATGATGGTAAATTAGGGCACGTTTATTTTACCATACCTTATGCAATGCATGCGTGCATCCATGCATTTGTCTTACATGCACCGGGCTCGGTACATCATACAAACCGCATTGTATCTTCAAATCTAACTTGAATACGTGCACCGAATGATTGCATTTCACATGCCATTTTAGGGTTAGCCGAGCCTATCCTAAACTGCATCTCTGTATGTGTTGCATTAGCTACTTGCCATGAACTAGGACATGCATATTTGCTAACTAGTTTATTGTTTTGGCACGGAGTACGATGTAAGTATTTACGCTTTAGCATATCGCATGCATGTGAATGTTGCCATGACAGTATGCTTACCATGTGGCTAAGTGCTTATATGAGATAAACTGTTTGAATACCTGTGGGTGGAGGTTGGATTGCTTGAGTTGGAAAGACTCGTTGAAATCCGTGTTTTATCCTACTTGCGAGTAGCAAATTCTGAAACGCTTTCAAAACGAACGGATATGCAATGCTTGTTTCCAAATTAGGCGATCTAGTCTATACTTGTTTGCTGTACGCATAACATAGTAATTCTAGGCTAATAACCGGAATAAGAGCACATAACGTTTTCAAAATCGGATATCACGGTTAGTAGAGGCCGGTCTTCGGACCGGGCGAGAGGGGGTGCTCATAGCTGACCTTCCCCGATCGTACCCAAGCTCCCGAGCCAAGACAACTTTGGTGATGACGGACACGTGGCCTTCGGCACCGAGTCAGGGTTTCCTAAATTTCCCATTTTAAAAATATTTAGGTTGCGACTCTGTATCTGGCAAAGCAGTCCATGTTCGGCACTACTTTTCAAAAAATCTGTTTTTCTCAAAACGATTTGCCGGATTTGGACTCTTTGGTTCAGATTAAGAACCGTGACACAAATCGAGTCCGAACTGTAGAGTGAGGCCCAAGGGCGCGTCTACAGTTTCTGGCGACTCTGCTGGGGATTTTTAGAGAGCTTCACTCGAACTCGTGATATCCTGTTTCGATTTCATTTATGTGTTTCTTTGCATTGCATGTGCATTGGTGCACCTAGGACACCGTGTTGGCCATCTGCTATTCCTGAGCGGTTTGCTGGAGGCTTGTCTTGTCAAGGCATGTCCATAAGGCTGACCGGTTACGGGCTCTGCCAGTATGGGAACACAAACCCCGGTTTTACCGGGGCACCCTCTTTGACCATTCGACCTAGTGCATATCGAAATCCATAGTGACCATTCCAAACTAGGACAGGTTGCTTACCCGATATAGGTTATTTGAAACCGCTGCGTGCGTAGTGAAACCCTAGCTCCTGACAAAATAGGACAGGGAAACCCTACCCCAACATAGGGGTGTATTGGCTCTCTTTTACCTGCTACGTGCTTTTAGAGTGTATCTCTGCAGGAAACGCATGTATTAGCTTGCAAAATTTGAGCATCAGGCCCGAGGGCACTAGTATCAGTGTTGCTGAGAATCAGTTATGTCTGCGGGTATCAGTTCAGTTTTGAACAGTGATTCTGGGGAATAGTGATCAGTAGTAGAGTACAGTTGATCGGCTACATCTGTATTTGATCTGTTTGGGGCTGAAATACTGCTTGTTTTCCGTTTCAGTTCAGAGATTCAGAGAGTTGGTCCAGAACAGCTAGTGTCTTCTCCTTGCCGTGGCAGGACTTAGTATGACGCAGAACCCAGAAGAGGCCACGGTCATGACGGCCGCGTTGGATCAAGGAATCACTCTACACAGTGAGACTACTGTTGATATGCCACATCCACCCAGATCGCCGGTTGCACACCCAGTCTGGGCCCCTCAGCTATATCAGGCTCGTGAGCCTACTACATTTGAACTAATGGGAATGATAGGTGATCTTCAAAGATCCGTGGCGGATCTCGCCTACGGGATGTCTGCCTTGCCACCAGCCGCACCATATGCCGGAGGCTTTATATCCCAGGAGCCCCCGCTATTGGGACGGATTGTAATTGAACTCAGCTAACCGGAGATGGCCTCCAGTTATGGCAATGACGTACCAACTCAAACCCTAGATCAGGCTGAGGCTAGAGACAACGGCAAGATGAAGGCAAATGCCCACCCTATCGAACAACTGCTGTGGGCAGTGGAGGCTTTGAAAGCCGGGGGAATGAACAAGCAACAGATATCCGCAGTTGTGACAAAAGCTGTGGAGGATGCTTTCCCCACCCCGCCTGAGGGCAGTTCCAGTCAATCAGAGAATCGGGATAGGCCCCGTCATGCCAAAACAGTTTTTCCCGCTCCCAACCTCGCATCCGGAAAGGATCAGAAATCCAAGGCCGCACCCGCCGATCCGTTCGCTAGTGCATCTGGCAAGAGTACCCAGGCTCCAAAGTACCTGCCCCGAGGGCGCAGGGTCTTCCATCCTCTCTACATTGTTTTGTCTAGGGCACTTTTGATTTTGTCTAAAAAGGGGCACCTTACACCCCTGGAACCGCGACCCCTACCGAAGAATCTCCCTGCTACTCATGATGCTGCTCTGTACTGTGCGTACCACCAGCAGACAGGCCATGCTACCGACAACTGTTTCTGCCTCCGTCATGAGGTGCAAGATTTGATTGACAACAAGGTTATCCTCCCCCCCACCTCAGCCAAGTCAGTCACTACAGAGTTCTTGGATTTTGAGGACACAGATACTGTGAGTATGTAATCAAAAGGTGAACCGCCTGTGGGCAGTGCCTGGCGCATTTTTGGATGTGGCGTTTGGCACGCATTCTTGGGCATCTGTTAATGTTAGTTTTGTAAATTCTGGCTCGGGTGTCGAGTCATTGTTTTGTTTTGTTTCGAGTCTGTCTCTCTATATTGAGTCAGTCTTTTTACTTACAGGGTCTGTCTTGTTGTAATGAGTCAGTCCCTCTTGTATAGTATACCAGGTGATCTCGGGGTTGTTGCCTCAAACACCATTTTGTCTTGTAATTAGTTGTTTTTTTCTTTTTGAGTCTGTCTCAGTCGAGGAGCTAGTCACAATCAGGGAATCTGAATGAAACAGCCGCGGCTATCACACTTCCGTACTTGTTGTTGTTTCAGCTAGTTGTGCCGGAGGATGTGAATGGAATGACAGTACATTTCGCCTACTCTCTTGTGTCTTAAGCATCGTTGTAATGACCTAAGCTTTTCATAAAAACCCTTTTCGAACACTATGGTGATAAAAACGAAGAGGAAGTAATTCCTCGGGTTTTGCGAAACTTCGATCATTTTTGAGAAAAAAAGAGGCATGCTAAACTTTTAATGATTGAAATCATGCTTGTCAGCGTGAGTACTGAGAAGGACCCTAGCTTGATCCAGGCCGGTGCCACACTATCTTCAGCGCGAGCGATGTGTCGCTTTCTTAAAAAAAAAAAATTTCACGGTCCTGTGAAGACTTGTGTGGAATCGCTCTTGAGATTGTGCAGCCTAGGATCGCTCTCAGCCTCAAGATTCAACTTGTTCGTTTTGAACCTCGAACTCATTCAGAACGTTCAGCGGTCAATTATCAGAAGAGGCCAGTGTGGCCAGATTTGAAGCAGCCCTCGAACAAGAGGCACCGAAGTCAGATCAAGGAGATCAGATCCCACCAGGCAAGGCTCATGAAGCAACCATGATGGACTTTTCTGCAACTCGACACAACAGTCACCCTCCTGGATACGGAGAGGCTTCGATCTCGAAACCATTTGGCATGGGCTTGCTACACTTTTTACCCTTTGAGAGGCTCGCTGGGCCGAAAACCCGGAAGGGCGACCCAGGCAAAAGTTAGAGCAAAGGAAAAATACAAAATGCAAAAAGAAAGAAAGAAAAAAGAGATAGAGATAAAGAAAAAAAAACAACGAAAAAAAAAAGAGAAGAAAAAAAAAAAGAAGAAGAAAAAGAGCAAAAGAAAAATGCAAGAAAAGAAAAGAAAAAGAAAAAGAAAAAGAAGCTTGCAAGGTCAAAAACCCGCATTGGTCACCTTGGCAAAAGTTAGAGCATAAAAAGGAGAGGTTAAATACCCGAGTGTACCTCAACCCCGGAACTACGTAAGGCTTGATTCCCATGTTTGGGATACGTAGGCAGCTTCATCTTGAAGTCCAGCCCCCAACGCTTCCATAGCGTCTCAGTCCATGTCATGGTTTTGATCACTTGTGCCTCCTCCTAATCCGATGTCTCGATTGCAACAACCTAGAACTACGAGATTAACTTCCTCTTGAAATCCAACCACCAACAACTTCCAGGTGACTATGTCCATATATTGATTCAAACCGTCTTTGTCTCCTCCGCGTCCGACGGTCCGATCGTCGTCCACGAGGACTAGCTTACAGCATGCCGCGGCATCATCCAAACAAGGGGCAACTTTCCGTTGCCACACAGTGCCATAAGTTGCCCTGAGTTACCGTCCAAACCAGGGGCAACTTTTCGTTGCGCCCCCTCCCCTTTATGCAAGGGGCAATTTCCGATTGCCTCCGATCCGAGGTTGCGCATCTCGAGGGTAAGTTCTATGCTCGTCAAGCATCGACTGTTTGCAAAAATAGTTTTTGAAAATTATTACTAAAGTTGACTATTTTCTCGAAAACTATTTCATTTTCCAAAATCGGACCATGTTTGGACCCAAAAAGGAAAATTTTCAGTGCTCACAGCCTGGTTTGCATTGTTTTCAAGTCAAAAATCGAATAAGTGTGTTAATCCAACTCTCGTTTTGATCAAAACTGTTTTAGGAAGAAAACAAAAAATGGTCAAAGTGACGAACTAGGGGCACAATTGAGTCAGGTCTTCTGTCTTTCCCCGTTAACATACTTGCCAGAAGAGCACTCTATCTACCAGAAGAAACAGCCGCGAACTAGCTGTATTGGGCATGAGCCCACAACCTCTCGTTTACCCATCAACCGCCCCGGGGAGGGATGAAAAATGAGAGAATAAAGAATAGAGAGGTGTGCGCTAAGAGAAAAAGTGAGGAAAAGGGCTTTTTCAGAAAAACAGAGCTTGAGGGCCGAGTGATGTGAGAATCACAAATGAGAAAAGGGTGGGGAATAAAACCCGAAGGAATTGGCTCCTCGAGATTTGAGGTCTTTTTGTAAACATGTCCGTGAGTCGTGTCTTTTGATTTGTCGGTCTCAATTTTGGCTTTGAGTCTTTTCCGAGTGTGTCTCGTTGTGTTCAGGACATGTGCCCTTTGTTTCTTTGTTTAAGTCTGCCTCGCTGTGTTCTGTGGTAGGCTCGACACCCCGGTTGGAAACCCTTCCTTATTTCAAAAAAAATCGTTTGTGCTCAGAATGCTGTGCCATTCTCTACATTCGTGCGAAGCAGGAGAAAGAAAGGGAAATTTGGGACATCCGAGTGTGTTTCAACTGCAACCGTGTCAGCTTTGGTGGTCCGTCTTGTCAGATTGGGGCTGTTTGTTCAGGGTTTGCTGTGTGCAGAATGAACAGAATGCTGTGTTATGGGCTGTATGCAGATCAATCCCCAGTAGAGTATGGGCTGTATTATGCAGTTTGAGCAATGGTTTGTATGAGTTGTTTGCTGTTAATTGGTTGGCTGTCCGATTATCATAGTGCAAGTGCTCGAATTACAAGTATTCACTTTTCAGACAACAAAGCAATATCATTTACATTTGAGGTGTAATATGATGCAATATAGTGCAAGGTATGAAATATACACAGATGTAAACACTTTTTCAGACAGAAAGTTTGTTTCATTTCATATCATCTTTTCAAGTACATAAGTTTTGGGAAACAAAATCTGCCTGCGGCAGTACAAAGTACCCTAACTACTAACCAAAAGGGGAAAATGCAAAAAGAAAAGAAAAACAGTAAAAATCTGTATCAAATGTCAAAATGGCTCCGGGGCCGTCAATCTGTCCTGGTCCTCTTCCTGGACGAAGGTCCAGGAGCGTCATCAATGGGGGCACCACTAGGGGTATCACCGTCTGAGCTCGAGTCCGAGCCATCACTGGTCTCCTCCGCCTCTGTCTCCGCCTCAGACTCGTCATCTGGAACTGGAGCCCGCGAGCTGCTCCCGACATGAGTGCGCCTCCCTCTAGTGCGGGGATATACTCTGCCATCCCGGGTAGAAATGGGAGGTCCAGTTGGAGCGCCACCCACCGGAGGAATCTGGAAGGGAGACTAAAAAAGCATGAAAGGCGAATGCATCAGAATGCCGTGAGCAGTCTATCAGTGCAAAATACAGTGTATGAATATAGTGTATCGAATGCCGTGAGCAGTGAATCAGCGCAGAATGCAGTGTATGAATACAGTGTATCGAATGCCGTGAGCAGTCTATCAGTGCAAAATACAGTGTATGAATACAGTGTATCCAATGCCGTGAGCAGTGAATCAACGCAGAATGCAGTGTATGAATACAGTGTATCGAATGCCATGAGCAGTCTATCAGTGCAAAATACAGTGTATGAATACAGTGTATCGAATGCCGTGAGCAGTGAATCAGCGCAGAATGCAGTGTATGAATACAGTGTATCGAATGCCGTGAGCAGTGAATCAGTGCAGAATGCAGTGTATGAGTGTAGTGTATGTATGCCGTGAGCAGTGAATCAGTGCAGAATGCAGTGTATGAGTACAGTGTATGTATGCCGTGAGCAGTGAATCAGTGCAGGGTGCAGTGTGTAAGTATCATGTATCAGATGCCGTGAGCAGTTTATCAGATGTTGCGTTATGCATCAGATTATGTAAAACAGTTTGTGTATGGTTTGAGGCTGTGGTAAGAACATACCAGAATGCTGTAGAGGGCTAGGAGGTCGAAGGTCCGCTGTAGCATCCCCATCATGGAGGCATTCATCTCCAATGACTGCCGGGTGTACTCGGAAGACGCCTGCGAAAGTATCAGATATATCAGTATTCTGTGGAATATCAAATAAACTGAAACGAAATAACTGTACAAGAATGCAATAATACATACCGGAGGCAAGTCGGGGATACCGACAAACTCGTGATCAGCTGGCAGAGGGGCGAAGGGGATCTGATAGGTCACCCCACCCTGCCCTCGGAAAGTCAATGAAGCGGGCAGAGCAGGCCAACCGGTCTCCCGCCCTCGCTGGACTTCACCCCTGCCACGGACTCGAGCCCTCCTCGGCGCTCCCCCTCCAGCTCCTGCTCCAGCCGCTGGCGCCGCAAGTCTCTCTCTCTCCGCTCGGCGGCCGCCGCTCAGAGGTCGAATGATGAAGGCCCGGACGTACTCCGAGTAATCCCCCTCGCCTCTGTAGCCGTCCGCCTCCCAGCCAAGGGTGTAGTCCGCCATCTGATCGGCGGTGAGTCTCTCGGTATCCCACATGTGCTCAAGAGGGTGCACCGGGACTATCTGCTCAGGTAAGCCCAGGGTCTGGCGTAGGAAACGCTCGCCCAGGTACCAAGCTCGACAGACCGGGCCCTCGAGCAGAATCCGGTAACGCGAGGTCTCGTCGGCACCGGCAAACCGATCCTGCATCATGACTAGCAGTGGAGCCCACGGCTGCCAGGTGATCTGGAAATGAAATACAGTTTGTTACCTACTGTTATTGAAACATGCAGTGGAGAGATGAAACTGAAATGAACTGCAAGTAAAACATACCTCGGCAGGGGTGATGGTGTCGAAGTAGCGGCGGAAGAAGCTGAATGTCTCCCGCGGCCTCCGGGTGCATCTCTCGTCAAAGCGACGTGAAAAAGGGACGACCAGAGGGGTCTCTGCGTCGGGTACAGGAGCGAGCCTAGGAAAGTAGGCATAAACCCACAACTGCAAGATAAATACCAATGCATTTATCAGATAAAGCAGGGTATAGAATAAAAGCAGAAATAGCAGAGCCATGTTTTGTGCAGTGTATTGTGCAGAGTGTACAGTGTGAGCAGTGTACAGTCAGTGTAAAGCAGGGTATGCGTGTGCCGTGTATACAATATACAGCAAGTGTAAAGCAGACTACAGTGTGTGCAGTGTATAGAGTACAGAAAATATAGAACAGAAATGTAAAGCAGAGAAGAAATGTACCTCCCAAGCACGCCAGTAACCCCCGAGCAACTGTCCGCTGCCACGGGAGGCGGAGCTCATATATCCGTAAAGGGTGGCCAGAGCGGCGCCACCCCAGTCGAAATGTAAAATGTCTCTGACGTCCACCAGTGCGCTAAGAAGACAGAGAGGCACTGTGTTCGCCCGGTCGGCGAAGAGAGTCGTCCCGAACAGGAACATAAGGAAGCCGCGTGCGTATCTGTCCACGGCCTCTGGAGTCATCGGGGCTGCATCAACGACGAGGGGCTGGACCCTGAACTGCACCTCGAACCAGGAGTATCGGACGAAGCCCGGACGCACGAGAGGTGGTGCCGCGCCAAGCAAGTAGACCTGAGCCGCGGTCCACTCATCCATGTCAATGTCAAAGGGGATCGGATCACCTCCTACCCCGATGCCTATGAGCATCGAGAAATCGTAAGGGGTCATCGTCATGTCCCCGGTCGCCGAGAAGTGAAATGAATCGGTGGTGTCCCACCACCTCTCCACCAGAGCGGCGAGGAGAGGTCTGCATGTCGTGAGCCTGGAAAGTCCCCTGCAGAAGGCGCCAAAGCCGGCCTGGTCCACAATACGGTGAACTGCATCGGGAAGCTCGGTGTACCACTCGCGAGCAACAGTGTTCCCATACCCGCGGATGGTATGGGAATCTCCCTGTTTTCAAACAAATAGTTGCAAAACAATATCAAATGTACAGTTTTGAAGAAACAGTCAAAATCAGTGCAAATTTGGCATGCGTGCATATTATCAGATTCAAACAGATACCGGGTGCCGGTGTGCTTTTAGCGAACTACAACGTGTGATGCGTCAGCGTGTTTGAGTGGTTCAGTGCAAATTTGGCATGCGTGCAAGTATATTCAGATTCAAACAGATACCGGGTGCCGGTGTGCTTTTAGCGAACTACAACGTGTGATGCGTCAGCGTGTTTGAGTGGTTCAGTGCAAATTTGGCATGCGTGCAAGTATATTCAGATTCAAACAGATACCGGGTGCCGGTGTGCTTTTAGCGAACTACAACGTGTGATGCGTCAACGTGTTTGAGTGGCTCAGTGCAAATATGGCATGTGTGCAAGTATTTTCAGATTCAAACAGGTATTGGGTGTCGGTGTTTGCAGTGGAATACGGTGTGTGCCGTGGTTTGAGTGATTCGAGGCTCGTGCAGTGTCTGCGCGTGTGAGTCTTAAACAGATAATCAGTTGCAAACGCGTTTGTAATCAACTACAATATACAGTATATCAGTGCATCGGAACTAAGCAATTAAAGAATGCAGCCAGTTATGGTAATCGGCAGTTAAACATTCTACATCGCGGAAAGTAAAGCAGAGAAAGAAAGTTACCTCGGAAGCGCCGGAGGATAGGTGAGAGGTAGGCTCGCGAAGCAGCAGCTCGGGGTCCAACGCCATGTCGAAGCTCCTGAACTGGCGTAATCCGTCGGGTGGTAGAACGTGGATCGCCGGCCGGTAGGTCGCCGGGTAGAAAGGGCGCTCGCTCAACGGGAGGAGCTCGACCTCAGGATCCATCTCGTGATCCGAGGGATTCCCACCGCGTGGAAGGTCGTCGGCCATGTCAAGGGTGATGAGAAAATGGCCGGAAGATGAAAATCGGGTCGGAATACGAAGAGTCAACCCCCGGGAGGGTGGAAAATGGCCGGAAAGGTCAGGATGGGAAAAGGGTATGGAAATGAAGAGGAAATCGAGGGGAACAAGTCCCAAAAAGGCGGAAATGGCAAAGGGAGCGCCGAAATGAAATTTCAATCGGTCGAAAATGTCCGAAACGCGATGAACTTCGCGAATCGGACGACGAAAATGGCGCGAGAATCCAAGGAAACGGAGAAAAGAGGAGAGAAAAAGGCTCTAGAGAGAGAGAGGGATGGTTTTCAGCGGAAGAGGAATAAGAAAATAGGGTTTAGAAACCCTATTTTAAAAGACCCGGGGTGAAAAGTCAAATCTGCCCCGACTCAGCAGATTTTTGCCGGTCGGCAACATTTTGTGCCGGCCGGCATAATATTGTGCCGATGGAATTTATTTGCAGCCGGTGGACAGCCGGTGGCCTCCTATCCCGGCCGATGGTGTTCCCACAGCCTTGTTTAGGCAATATGAGTGGTTGCTGGTCTTCATGGCCCAAGAAAGTGCAAGGAAGTGTATCTCCGACCCTCAACCAGCCTCCGTTTTGGCCTCGGACCGTGTCTTCTGTGCGTGGCACTCAAATTCATGCAATGTTGTATCCTTTTGTATCCTTTTGCCTTTTACAAGATTCAAAAGTTGCCCCGCGTGCGTTGCATGCATTCATCATGTTGTCTGGTGCGTCGCGTCGCGCCGTCATGCACATCCCTCATGCATTGTCATGCATTTTATTACAAGCATTGTCATGCATCGTCATGCACCTCAATACATACATCGCCTCGCACATCATTCGTGTTGTCGTACATCTCCTTGTTTTGCATTATCATGCATTTCAAAAAGAAAGAACGTGCGTTGTCGCGCACACGAGTTCATTTGCGTTGTTTTACATTTCGTGTGGCATGCGTGTCACACTAGCATTGTTTTACATTTCGTGTGGCATGCGTGTCACACTAGCATTGCTTTACATTTCGTGTGGCATGCGTGTCACACTTCCGTTGTTTTACATTCCCTGTGGCATGTGTGTCACACTTACATCATTTTCCATTCTTATGAGGCATGCGTGTCTCATTTGTTTCATTTGCATCGTTTGCATCATTTTCCATTCCGTGTGGCATGCATGTCGCACTTGCATCGTTTATCATTTCCATTGGCACGTGTGCCTCCTCATTTTCATTGGCATGTGTGCCTCATTTTTCATTGGCATGTGTGCCCCATCTTCATCGGCATGCGTGTCTCATTTCCATTGGCATGTGTGCCCCATCTTCATCAGCACGTGTGCCTCATTTTTCATTGGCACGTGTGCCTCATTTTCATTGGCACGTGCGCCTCATTTTTCATTGGCATGTGTGCCCCATCTTCATCGGCATGCGTGTCTCATTTCCATTGGCATGTGTGCCCCATCTTCTTCATCGGCATGCGTGTCTCATTTCCAATTGGCATGCGTGTCACATTTTTCGTTGGCATACGTGTCGTCATTTGCATTAGCATGCGTGTCTCATTCGCATTGATATACACATTGCGTGCACGTGTGCATTGCTTTACTGATATGTGTTCAAGTTCCTTTTTATACACATTGCGTGCACGTGTGCATTGCTTTACTTACATGTGTTCAAGTTTCTTTATATACACATTGCGTGCACGTGTGCATTGCTTTACTGATATGTGTTCAAGTTCCTTTTTATACACATTGCGTGCACGTGTGCATTGCTTTACTGATATGTGTTCAAGTTCCTTTACATACACATTGCGTGCATGCGTGCATTGCTTTACTCACATGTGTTCAAGTTTCTTTATATACATATTGCGTGCACGTGTGCATTGCTTTACTGATATGTGTTCAAGTTCCTTTTTATACACATTGCGTGCACGTGTGCATTGCTTTACTGATATGTGCTCAAGTTCCTTTTTATACACATTGTGTGCATGCGTGCATTGCTTTACTGATATGTGCTCAAGTTCCTTTTTATACACATTGCGTGCATGCGTGCATTGCTTTACTGATATGTGCTCAAGTTCCTTTTTATACACATTGCGTGCATACGTGCATTGCTTTACTGATATGTGTTCAAGTTCCTTTTATATACACATTGCGTGCACGTGTGCATTGCTTTACTCACATGTGTTCAAGTTTCTTTGTATACACATTGCGTGCATGCGTGCATTGCTTTACTCACATGTGTTCAATCCTACTATCTTGCCATATACATGACTTGCGTTGTCACGTACTTTCGATTGCTTTGTCATGCATGTTGCTAACAACATTGTACCTGTTAAGTTTGTTTTCTTTTCAAGCACGATATTGTATGTACGGTTCATTTGAGGCCGGTGTAACCGGACGAGCCGCACAGGTATTGTATCCTCCGAGTGAGACGTATCGAGAATTGCATAATTCTCTTACATCCTTTCTGCATTGTAGTGTAGTCTGGTGTGTGCTAGCTTATAACTGTTGCATGTGTGCTTCGTTACAGCTTTCTTTGCATGATCATAAGTTATGCTCGGCTTCTTGCATTGTCTTGCATTTTGCCCCTGCCTTCGGGCGCATACCTTGTTTGTCTTGCATGTTTGTCCAAGTCTTCGGCCTTGTCAAAAATGGGTCGTCTCTGGGCTTTGACATTCACTCCCGTCATTGTTATGACTTTCGAGTTCTGTCAAAGAGGGGCAACTGTAGACACCCCATTTTTGACCGTCCTCAAGGCTTGGACGTCACCGTTTGAACACTCGGTGATTATCCATGTTTGTGTTTGTTTGGAGTTCCCCGAGTTCTCGGCTACGCGCCTTGCCTCAGGATCTCTGAACTCGACTATTTTGTGTCTGGTTTTGCACCAAACACTTGTGTTTTGCCTTGGAGGGGCAGGGAATGCCTTGTGAGGCATCCCCACACACCACCGGCACTAGCTAGAGGCCACCGGCTGGTTTTTGTTGCCACCGGTAATATATATTGCCGGTCGGCACTCTTTGTTGCCGGTCGGCACTCAATTTTGTGAAAATGACATTTTTGGTTAGCCGACTACTGTTCATCTGCTTTTGGAGATATTTTGAGACAGCTGTTTGGCATTTGGTTCCCCTCCATACACGTGTATGGAGGGATGCCCTCCTTGGAAGCTTGTTGTATAAGCTTTACAACTTGGTTGCCTATAAGAGAAGGGTCTCTTCTCTTGGCTTAAAGAGGTTAGACATTTTAGAGAGGGAACAACTCAGAGAGAGCTCTGGTTTTAGGTTAGGGTTTGTGTATCTATCCTATATCCCTCTCTCTCCCTTAAGCTTAGTGTGTGTGTTTTGTCTCACTATTGCACACAAGCACCTAGTGCTTCACCTTCCTTTGGCTACTGAGGTTCCAAGGGCTTGTTCTTGCTATTTTTTATTGGATTTAAGCTCAAGGAGGCAACAACATCAACATTTGTGAAGGTGGTCAACAAGGGTAAGAAACTAGCCTTTTATTCCCCATTTTTGCATCCTATTTCTACCTATCTTAGAGCTATTTTTGTGTTTAGTGTATAACATAAAAAAGTTCTATTTTTAAGCCCTCGTGATTGTTTATTAAGAGTGTTTTGTGGTTTGGGCGTGTTTGACCACCCTTAGGCCTTGAAAGGCCCTCATTTTGTGCTATTTTGTGCAAGTTTCGAGACTTTGGTGTTTGGGCCTTTTCACCACTGAAATCTTGAGGGATTTCAGTGGTGGAGATGGTGCCTTGAAGTCTCCAAAAGGGGAGGGCCACCCCCTCTCCTTGTTGTCCTTGAAAGGGACCATTTTTGGTCTCTTAAGGAGGTCTTTGTTCAAGTGTGTGTTGAGCATGCCATGGCTGTATTTTATGCCTATATTGCCATGTTATAACTTTGTATTAAGTTGGTTTTGGTACTCCATGCATGCTTAGCATAGTTGCCATGTAATGCCCCCTTGATCCCTTAACATGCCTTAGGTTGTTAGCCTTCGTTTGAGCATGTTTTAGGCTTAGACTTATGAATGTTTTGTGCCTACTTTGCCATGCTTTAGGTCTGTCCATAGTTGTTTGGATCGATTTTGGCATGATTAGTATAGCTCCTTTGCATTTATGGCTTGTCGGGCTTGTATGTCTCAAGTATGTGAATGTGTAGCATGTGTTGCTTGCATCATTTTGGTGGTTTGGAACCACCCAACATGTAATTTCAGTCCCTTTGGCATGCTCATATGTCTGCCTTAGTTGCCTCTTTATTGCTTTGAGAGCATGTGTTGTATGCCTTATGTTTTGACCATTATGCATGCATTTGAATTCAAACCATTTAGGTGCCATCTAAATGGTCCTTTGGGCTTGATTTTGTGTGCTAAAACTCTGATTTTAGCTGCTTAATTCTTGCCATGTTAAGTCTTGTCAAGTGTAGTTCAATGCCCTTGGACTAGCCTTCAGCACTTGGGCCATACTTGCATGCTTATGCTTGTCTCATTTGGGTTGGTTTGGCACCATATCCTAACATGTTTTTTTTTAGAGCTCATATTGCGTGCTAATTGTCCGTGTTTAAACTTCTTTTAAGTGTGCTTAAAGGTTGTTTGTTCAATGCTTAAGTTGGTGCCTTAGCATATGCATGTGTGTATATGTGTTTGGCCCTCATATTTTAGCATTTTGGCCACTGATTTTAGGCCTAATTGGAGTTGCCTAATTCATGTGTAACATGTTTGTACATTGTCCATGTTCATGCTTGTATGCTTGCATTGTTTGTTCACATGCTCATGTTGCATCCCTAGTTAACATGATTAGGTTGCAACGCATCTTGCATGCATGCCTTGTCCCTTGATTTGGTGATGGGGATTGGGTTCTTTGAGTGTTTAGTTTGCATTTCATTTGACATGAAAATTGCACACTTGATTCTTTGGGCCATCATGCATGAAAATGTGTGATTGGTGGCCCGAGAATCGAGGCACATCCTCCTTTGAGTCACAAACATGATAAGGAAGGTGTTTGGTGCATACATAGCTTGAATAGCATTGCCATGCCAGGTTCTGTCCTCTGCTGCTGTGAATTGCAGGTTCTGCAGGAATTTATTGCCGGCCGGCAGTATTCAGTGCCGACCGGCATTCAATGGATGGCCGGTGGATATATTTTGTGCCGATGGGCCACATCCTAGTGCCGGTGGTCATTTCCTCCAACCGGTGGGATTCTCCAGTGTCCAGAGAGGCATCCTTGAGACTTTGGAAGTTTTCAGAGGAACAAAGCAGGGAAAACAGAGGCAGGCTAGGCATGGCAGTGCAATTCCGAGCGGAATCCGAGCGCGCATGCATTGAGCCCTCGCCCCGAGGCGGTTTACTGTTTTTCTTAGATTAATTAATTCGTTAATTTAGTTAATTTGTAATATTTAATTAGCTTGTGTAGTTAATTAATTTGTATTATTTATTCGGTCCCTCCGAGTGAGGGCAAATATGTAATAAGTGTGGGTGAGTGGTGTGCATGTCTTCCAACCCCCACTTCTTTCTTCCCTTTTATTTACCTGCTTATGATGGTAAATTAGGGCACGTTTATTTTACCATACCTTATGCAATGCATGCGTGCATCCATGCATTTGTCTTACATGCACCGGGCTCGGTACATCATACAAACCGCATTGTATCTTCAAATCTAACTTGAATACGTGCACCGAATGATTGCATTTCACATGCCATTTTAGGGTTAGCCGAGCCTATCCTAAACTGCATCTCTGTATGTGTTGCATTAGCCACTTGCCATGAACTAGGACATGCATATTTGCTAACTAGTTTATTGTTTTGGCACGGAGTACGATGTAAGTATTTACGCTTTAGCATATCGCATGCATGTGAATGTTGCCATGACAGTATGCTTACCATGTGGCTAAGTGCTTATATAAGATAAACTGTTTGAATACCTGTGGGTGGAGGTTGGATTGCTTGAGTTGGAAAGACTCGTTGAAATCCGTGTTTTATCCTACTTGCGAGTAGCAAATTCTGAAACGCTTTCAAAACGAACGGATATGCAATGCTTGTTTCCAAATTAGGCGATCTAGTCTATACTTGTTTGCTGTGCGCATAACATAGTAATTCTAGGCTAATAACCAGAATAAGAGCACATAACGTTTTCAAAATCGGATATCACGGTTAGTAGAGGCCGGTCTTCGGACCGGGCGAGAGGGGGTGCTCATAGCTGACCTTCCCCGATCGTACCCAAGCTCCCGAGCCAAGACAACTTTGGTGATGACGGACACGTGGCCTTCGGCACCGAGTCAGGGTTTCCTAAATTTCCCATTTTAAAAATATTTAGGTGGCAACTCTGTATCTGGCAAAGCAGTCCATGTTCGGCACTACTTTTCAAAAAATCTGTTTTTCTCAAAACGATTTGCCGGATTTGGACTCTTTGGTTCAGATTAAGAACCGTGACACAAATCGAGTCCGAACTGTAGAGTGAGGCCCAAGGGCGCGTCTACAGGTATCCTCACATAAAAATTCCAACTGTAAAAATGTTATTCTCCTTTTAATGAAGCCTCTCAGTTTCGATCCTTCCCGGATTCATGCTGAACTTCTCCCAAACCAATTTGCTTCTCTCATCTCCTCTTTTTTTCAAACTCCAAACCCCTAAACAAGGTGTTTTGAAATATTTTTCAAAGATTTCATCTCTCTTTCATTCATTTCCACTTTGTCCTTACTCGGTTTACCGAAAAGCGCAACATTTAACAAAATGCAAGCATCGGAACATCGTAGGAACCTATTTTCAAAAATATTTTGAAAGAGAGGGTTTTAAGGTCTAAAAACCATTCAAAATAGCTTTGGTGCAAAATGGGGTGTGAGGTTAGGATTTGACTCTCCTCTTGCCAAAGAAATCGAACCTTTGCACTGCACAACTTTCATTACCAAGTAAGCAATTAGTGACGCCCAAGTCTTAAGGACGGTCAAAAACGGGGTGGCTACAGGGACATGTCACAGGCCCTACAGAACTATACAAAGCAAAGATGAATAGCTAAACCAAAACAAAAGGTTAAAACAAGAGGCGAACAGCAAGCCACAAAACAACGTTAAGCTACCTAATTCATACATCTGTTCAATATCCATATCTAACATAAAATAGGGATCCTAAACAAGACACAACAGCCCAAACAACCGGCATAGCAGCATGCAGCAGAGCAGCAAAATGTAGCAATGAAGCAAGACAGATAACAGACGCATTAAGGAACAACATCATATATCAAGAGTAGTAGCACACCCACAAGAACAACAACACACGATATTACAGTAGCACACAACAAAGAACGTACAAAGTAATCCCAAGCACAGCCCACAAGAATTTAATACAACATTCAACTAGAGAACCAAGGGCAAGCTATGTACAAATTCAGTATAAATAAAGACATCAACAATCCTATTTAAGAACAACTAAAAATACTGGCGCATCTTTGTAGCCTAGCCCTCTTGATGTCCTCCAAGCTCTCACCAAACAGAGCAACCTCCATCATACCTCATTGAATACCTCAGCATTCCCTGTGAACACCAACCATGATAAACAAAACTTACAAGAAACTATGCTCAGATCTATAACAAAACTCACTTTATGTAACCTCACAAACTTAACCCACACATAGACACTCAAGCTCAACAAAGAAATGTAGATAGCTGAGCACAGAAAGGAAATAAGAAAAAAAAAAAAAAAAAACACACTCCAATAATGTAGATCTCTTATCACTCAACCCACAACAAATAACTCACTCACAAATAGGACCATCTTTGTCACCTCAAAAATAGTTAGAGTGTAACAGGCTACAATTGGTGTGATCTCAAACTTGTCAACAAGTCTCACATTATATGGTCTCACCAACTCAACCCTCAAACACTCCCAGCTCAGAATTAAATGACAAGTGAAAGATTATAAACCCTGCACAGTATAGATTATAAGGTTTGGGTACTCACTTCACTCAACCCTTAAGCTCATATTTCCTCCACTGCCTAATTTTGATCTCACAATCACTCAACCCTTTATCCCTAAGATTAGGCCAGCTTGAAAACCTGCAATTAAGAATAAGGGTTAGCAGCAATTTAAATTTCTTTGGTAGCTTACATTCACTCAACCCTGGATATAGAGAGCTTACCACACTTAACCCACAATCCACCCCATCACTCCACACACACTGTTTTAGAGATATACCAACCATAGATGTGTAAACCCACCTGCGAAATTTAGCACATATATACAGCATTTTACAGTGAGGGAACTGCTTTAAGAATAAAATCTGGCAGTCTGCAGGTGGACATGAACCATTCATCATTTGGGTTTCTCTTCACATTCTTAAGTGACAAGACCCTAAACCTAATCATATTTAAGATATTCAAAGCAATAACATCTTCAGGGATTTTCTCTTTGGTGAAAACTCTATTATTTCTTTCAAGCCAAATAAGATATACAGAGCAGGTGAAAGCAAGCCTAGAGATAATGGAACCAGGAGACTTGTCTTAAACAGTTTTACTGATATGAGAGACCAGGTTAGGCCATTACATCACAGGCCATGCCACATTTAATTTTTGTTTCACTGTTAGCCACACTTTCTCAAGGAAAGGAAAGTGAAAGAACAAATGAGAATGGTCCTCAGTATGATATTGTCACAAAGGACAAGTAGTAACAAGGAAATGCCAAAAAGTTTAAGTCTATCTCCGGTGTTAAGTCTATTTTGAATGGTCAGCCAAGCAATAAAACTTGCCTTATGGATAGATACAGCATTCCATAGCTCATTTGACCAATGAACTTTTTCAAAAGAGAGCCTCTAAGCATTCTAGGAAAATTTGATGGAAAATTTCCTATTAGGAGATAGAGGCCAGATGAGCTTATTAGGACCAATGCCAGGGATAAAAGTACGCGAAGCAGACTGAATCAGCTCACAAATATCCACTGTAATGGAAGAAGGCCCTTGCAAGAGAGATTGTAGATAATTCTACTAACCTTAGACTCACCATTAAGAGCAAAATCATACATAATCCTATCCCCGAACTTAGCCCAAAGAGAGCCAATGAGGTGCCAATTATCATACCAAAGAAAAACCCTTTGCCTATCCCCAACAGCATACTTCATGTGAGGATAAATAATGGGTCTAAGCCCCAAGATTTTCCTCCAGACCCAAGAGGAGTTTGATAGGTCTAGCATTTAATACTGACATTTTAAATAACTGAAGTTTGATTATTTTTACCTCAAACTCTTCTGATAGTCACAATTCAAGAAATGAGTCCCAATGTCTTTGTTCAACGATTCCATAAATTACTGGTGGTTTTGATATGATCTCAGGATTGGACTTGTTTTCACATATGTACTTGGTAAGTTCTTTCTTGAATCTCCTCCATTTTGAAGAAATTGAAGATAACATTTTTTTTCTTACTTCTTTCATCCACTTTGTATGTTAACTGAGTAGTCAAAAAATATAATTTATAAAATTCAAATTTTGATTGCACTTAAATACATGTTTGAAAAATCTAGAAATCCCCTAGATATTGATTTGTGATTATGTATCAATTTTAAGCAGTAAATAACAATCCTAATCAAACAATCAAGACAAATCGACACAACGATTTTATATGGAAAAATCACAATTGGAGTGCCTCCAATTGTGATAAAAAAGCCATAAGCAAAAGCCACAAAACAATCTACTAAGAAGATATAAAGGAATTACACAAGTGTACTTTCAATTACCTAGCGAATCCACGCCTGAATCGAACCGACGCCTATGTACCTCTTCTAGCCCTGTCTTCACCTCGGAATTATCTTGCCCAACATTGAATCCACAATGCTGATATTAGATCCACGACAATGAGCCACTCTAGAATCCACTAAAGTTTCAAGCCGAAATTCTACGGAATCCACCGAGGAACAACTCTCTCTCTCTCTCTCTCATTCTCACTCTCTTTTGTATTGAATAAATAAAACAAACAAACCCTTTGATATAATCCACTCAATTCATGATTAAACTCTCATAAATATCAAAGGAAACAAGCAAAGAAACTCCAGAAGAAAACCCTAATACCCAAGAATAAGATTTGGAAGCCATACCCTAAAATTGGACTAAAACACATATTTATAGAAAATAGATCTACGATCTCTGCTCGAGTGCAAGAATGACCGCTCGAGCGAATATATGCTTGAGAGCAAGAATGGCCGCTCGAGCAGGAAAAAACAACTCCCAGTACTTTTGCAGGCGAGTGAAACTTCTGAAAGGTTGTGATCTCCGCTCAAGTGCAGGAATGGCCGCTCGAGCGAACAAACAACTTTGACTGCAATTTTGATTTTTTTCTTTGGGGACACTGCCCCTCGATCCCGCCTGGGAGCTTCCCCGGAGCCGCCAAGGGGCGCTGCCCCTTGGACCTCCACAAGCTAATCGAGTAGCTCGATCCTCGACATAGTTAGCGAAGTGGCAAACATAATAGGATTAAGATCACAAACTCCTTTGCATAGGCATAATTCGGGTTGGATTCGCATTTAAAACTCATAGCCTCACTGAAATAAAAGACCGAATAAAATTACAACTGAAAGGAGTTTTGTCAAACGGTATTGCCAAGAATAAAAACCTAACAATGTTTATTAGTCTTACTTACCTCTACACAACTCCATAATTTTCTTTCAGTTCAGTTGGCACCTCAAACCGGTCTTTATAGCATATCGAAACCATTGTGTGAGCCAACACCCCATGATAGCTTGAACATTTGATTGAATTGTTTCCAATCAATTGACCATTCTCGTTATAGTCGATGGCTTTTTGTACACCAGAACTCCTATCCTTTATGACATTTGGTAATGTTGTCAAACCTCTACCTTTTCCTTTATTAGATTTTGGTTCTGTTGCTAGTAACCATGCATCCTCTCCATTAGTAGGCAGGACATGAGAAGTATCCATCCTATGAAGAAAATAAAATAAAATAAAATTTAAGAAAAAAGCTCAAATAGTTTGACAATTAAATAAAAAGACATGAAGAAAATGAATATAAGTCAAACATTTTAACATAAAAATACAACACTTAGACATACATTCTTACAAAGACAATTTTTTTTTCCATCATGGATTATCGAGCCAAGTTCCCTCATAATCTCCTCGTATGTAAGATGACATAGAATTATCAACCATATCTAATGATTGAACTTATGGAAAAACTTTTGTAAAGCCATGATGCTCTATACAAAAATCATTGAACTCATCATTATTTTCACAAGAATATTGCTTTTGAGGAGGTTCTAGCACAACTTACCATCTCGGATCAAGTTGATCTTGTACATAAAAAATTTGCTTAGCTTGGGAAGCCAAAATGAAAAGATCGTCTTTATGGCCTATCCTCCCTAGCTCAACTAATGTGAAACCTAACTCATCGACTCTAATTCCCTTTGTGTTGTCAACCCAATCACACTTAAATACCAGAATCTTGAACATATTGTAGTCAAGTTACCATATCTCAATAATAACTCCATAGTAACTCATATCCGTAAACACTGGGTTCTTATCCTTGTAACCTATCACGTGCATTATTGTTGCCACTAAACTAACTCCACTGTTTTGGTTGACTTGTGAGTTATCCTGATCTTTTGTGTGATAACGACAACCATTGATGATATAGCCAAGGAATTTTATAACATCCAATCAAGGTCTTTGTGCTATCCACTTCAGGTTATTTGAGATATTATTTTGGCCACTTAATTCCTTTGAGACCTGTATATGGTTGAATAGTTAGCTAATTTTTTCTTAATAATATTCAGTATTAGAAAAAGATAAACATTGAATTACCATAATACCTTTTCACGAAGCCAATACATAAATGTTTTATAATGCTCAATTTGTAGCCATTTTTGACTTTGTGATTGACGATGATATTTTAGCTTCAACCAAGCCATATGTTCCCTATCAAATCATGAATAAAGCAATATATTATGAGATAAATCTCTAACTTGTGAGAAGACAATTGTAAAAAAAATGTACATGAAATATTTTTACCCAATGTATGGTTGAATGTCACTTATATTTTCTGACACATAACGATGCGCTTGCTCCCATTCATTATGATCAACGGTAATAACATAACCACTTGATAAAGGCCTTCCAATTTCTATATCATCATCAACTATCATGTTCCTATTAGAAGAAATCTCGATTGCATCCACTCCAGATAAGTACTCTGTGCAGAACTCAATAGCTTTTTCTGCAATATAACTTTTAACAATGTAACCTTTAGGAAAATTATGATTATGAACATAACCCTTTAAGATCTTCATGAACCTCTCAAATTGGTACATCCATCTAAAGTGAACTGGTCGACAAAGTTGAACTTCTCTAACAAGATGCACTGTCAAATGCACCATGATATTAAAGAACGAATATGGAAAGTACTTTTCAAGCAAACATAATGTGACCACAAGATCTTTTTGAATCTCATCTAATTTTTCACAATCCACCATTTGCTACAAATAGCATTGAAAAAGAAACATAAACTGATAATGGAATGTCTCACAAGCTTAGGTAACACAGATCGTATTGCCACAGGTAGTAACTGTTACATCAATACATGAAAAATCATGTGATTTTAGACCATAAAGTTTCAAATCTTGCATTAATACACGGCTTCCCAAATTTGAAGAGTATCCTTCTAGAACCTTCAGTTCCAATAATGTTGTATATACTCTTCTTTTCTCCTCATTAGACAATGTGTAACATGCTGGAGGCAAGTATGTTCATTTCTCCCCAATTTGTGGTGCTAATTCTTCACGCAAACCCATTTCTACAAGATCAATGTGAGAATTAATTCCATCCTTTGTTTTTCCTGGAATATTAAGTAACGTACCAATGAGGCTTTCACACACATTCTTCTCAATATGCATAACCTACCAATTATGTCGAACATGTAAGTACTTCCAATATTCAAGATCAAAGAATAATGATTTCTTCTTCCAACATTTTGTACAACCAACATCTAATGCTTTTTTGTTTTTCTTTCCCCATATGGTTACAAGCCATTCAACCTTATTTAATATCTCCTCCCACTCAATGGTATTGGAGCTAATCCAAACTCTTGCTCACCATTAAAAGCCTTTTTTTGCCTTCGATATGGATGGTAGTGTGGAAAAAAAAATTTGTGGCAAGCATATATGTTCTTCTTACCATATTTTAATCTGTGAGAACATGTTTCTTCACTACAAATTGCACAAGCATAATATCCCTTTTACAGTACAACCGCTCAAATTGCCTAATAGTGGAAAGTCGTTAATTGTCCACAACAATATAGCCTTCAGCCTGAAGTGCTCTTCTTTATAAGCGTCATAAGCTTCAACACCTACCTCCCACAACATTTTCAAATCATCAATTAGTGGTGCCAAGTAAACATCAATGTCATTACCACGTTTGTTGTGGAATTGATATTAACAATGATAACATCGTAAATTTCCTCTTCGTACATAACCATGGTGAAAGATTATAGGTAATAATTATAACTAGCCAACAACTATACCTACTGCTAAAGGAACTGGGTGGATTTATTCCATTTGCAAAAATAGCTAATCGAAGGTTTCTTGGCTCTGTAGCGAAATTTGGCTACTTGTGGTCTACTAACTTCCATGATGGAGATCCGCAAGGTGACACATTGCGCCATCAGAATCTCTTTCGTGAGCATGCCATGTCAAATCCTTCGCTAGTTTTGTGTAGACACCCCATTTTTTACCGTACGCAAGACTCGGATGTTATCATTTGAACACTCGACGATCTTGCATGCTCATGTTCGTTTTGAGTGCCCGAAGATCTTGGCCAAGCGCCTTGCCTTTGAGCCTCTAAACCTGTCTGTTTTGTGCTTGGTTGTGGACCAAGAGCTTATAGTTTCAAGTCTGGAGGAGAGGGTGGCCTGTCAGCCATCCCAACAGTCCATCGGCCATGGCTTGTGCCTGCCGGCCATTAGTGGTGGCCGGTTGGCCACATTGATGGCCGGTCGGCCACTAGGGATGGCTGACGGCCATTTTTCTTCTTTTTCAGATATTTGTTTGCCAGCTGTGCCAGCTGTTGTTCACTGAAGTGCATCTCCATACACGTGTATGGTAGGATGAATTCAGGCTTTAATCTTGATTTTCTATATATAGGGGGTGTCGTCTCCCATTTTGGAGGGTGAGAAAATTTGGATCAAAATTCTCTCTCTCTCTCCCTCTCTCTAATTTTCTCTCTTTCTTCTTGTTTTGTGCCTTAAAGCCTTGTTTCTCTACACCTTTGTACATCAAGCCTTAACCAAACACCCTTACCTTTGAGCTGAGGTTCTTTGAGGTCTAGTTTGAGCTCTTGAAGGAGGTTTGAGTTGGAATTTGAGGTCGTTTTGTGCTTGAGCTTCAAGAGGTAGTTCATTTGCTTAGTATACTTGTTTGGCTACTCATTTTGCCATCCTTTTATACTGTTTTTCAACTGGTTTTCAACTACAAAAAACTCTGGTTTTTGAGGTTTAACATGGTGGTTTGAGGTCATTTTGTGTTAAGGGGTAGTCCACCCTTCTTGTTGCTTAATTATGTGAGCTTTTGTACCATCTTTTAGCATATTCAAATCAAACTTTTTGGGCCTTTAAACCACTAAAATTCAGAGTTATTTCAGTGGCAAAAACCTCATTTTGAAGTCCAAAATTGGAGGGGGTAGCCTCTCCTCCTTGTGTCATGTTACATGCCTAGATCACTTAACTTGTGAGCATGTTTTTCTAGCATTTTGTACCTTAATCTCAGCATGTTTAAGTCATTGTTTTGACCTGTTTTCGCTCTGTTTTGGGCTGGTCAACTTAGTTGAGGCTTGTATTGTGTAGTTGTAGTATAAAGAGGCTTCACTAACTTAATGTTTTAGGCTTTTTGCCATGAATTGCATGAGTTGCTTGTATGTTTTAGTGTCTTTTTATACTCCATTTTAGCACTGAAATCTCTGCAATCTCCCTCTATTCTTCACTCTTTCATTTATTTTGAAAGTGGCTTTGAACCCCTTGTTGGCTTGAATGTGAAATTGAGACACTCGTGCTGAATGTTTTTAATCCTCTTTTGAGGGTTTCTACTAACCAACGGCACGAGGCCTCTTTCATGCTCAAGGCACTTGTGGTTTAAGCCCTCTTTCTATTAGAGGACACTCACCCTTTGGACTAATCAATTAAAGAATTGATTGGTAAGCTAAAATGGGTAAATAAAACATGACAAGTAAAAGAGGCAAGATAAGCATCTTTCATGTTGTATTGCATGTGTTCGGATCGGACGTTAACTCAAACACGAGAAAAATGGGACATTTCATACTCAAAGTGATGAAACATGCCACTTTTCTTGGTCACCATCACCCTCGATCATACATGATAGGGTTATGGTTTTGTTCAGTCTTGTTTTGCACTCATTATGCTTTTACAAGCTTGGTTCTTTGGCCATCATGCATGAAAATTGCTTGGTTGATGGTTTGAGAGCGAAGAGCTATACTCCTTTAAACTTGTGTGATGATAAGGAGAGTATCAATACATACACTCGAGCATACACTGCTTTGCCTCTATTTGCTCTCTGTTGTAGCAAGAAAGGGAAGTTCAGGGAAGGGGTGGCTGACCGGCCACCAGTAGTGGCTAACTGACCACCAGAAGTAGCCGACCGGCCACCAATGGTAGCGGACAGCCGCCATTGGTAGCCGACCGGCCAGAAATGAAATTTTGCACAAGTGTGTTCCTGAGCTGGAGTAGAGGTGTTCTAGAAGTTGGCAACACTGTTGGTGTTCAAGTAAGTGCAAACAGAGGTGTCCGATGGCAAGGCGGTGGATTTTCGGGAGGAAACCAACCAAGCATACATGCGTCCGTCACTCTCGAGGCCATTTACTTGCTTTGTTTAATTAGTTAGTTGTAGCTAATTTATTCGGGCAAGTGTTGTAATAATTTAATTAATTCGTACTGTAATTGATTAGCTTAATTCGGTTTGTAATAGTTAGTTAACTAGAATAGTTAATTAGTTTTGGTTTGTAATAGCTTAATTAGTGTAGCTAGCTAGCTTATGCATTCAGACCCTCCTTCGTGAGGGCATGATGTTGTAATAAGTGTGCGTGCGTGTGTACATGTCTTCCAATCCCACGTCTTTCTCCCTTTTATTTATCCACTTTTGATGGTTAGATTAGGGAACATGTTTCGATTAGCATACCTTATGTTTGCATGTTTGCATCCATTCATTTTGTCTTACATACACCGAGGCTCGGCGCATCATTCAAACTGCATTGTCAATTTCAATACTGACTTGAATACGTGTTTAATCGTATGTTGTTCAAAGTGTTGCATATGCCATATTAGTAGTCGAGCCTATTAATTTCATATTGCATGTGTTGCATTAGGCATGTTGTATAGTTAGGACCATGCATTGTTTCTAACTAGTTTTTGTTTTGGCTCGGAGTTCTCGGTAAGTTTTATGCTTTAGCATTCTTGCATGAGTGTGATTGTCATATTGCCATGTTTCGCATGCTTACCATGAGGCTATGTGCTTACTTGCTAAACTGCATGAATGCCTTTGGATGGAGGCTTTGTTGTTTGAATTGGAATGATTCGATGAGTATGAGTTTTAAGCCCACTTTGCGAAGTGGCAAATCATGTTTTAAGCCCACTTGAGGTGGCAAATCCGCATCTTTTAAGCCCACTTGAGGGTGGCAAATTCAAAACATTTTGAAAAAGCAAACATGAGTTAAATTGTTCCAATTCTCGCGATTTTAGTCTACACTTGCTTGTGTGCATCACATAGTAATGTTAGCTAATAAACCGGAACAAGAATACATAAAGTTTTTAAAATCTCATATTATGATTAGTAGAGGCCAATCTTTTGATCGGGCGAGCGGGGGTGCTTATTTCATGACCTTCCCCTCTCGTACCCAAGTTCCTGAGCCGAGGTAACTTTGGCGATGACAAACACATGGCCTTTGGCATGAGTCAGGGTTTCCTAAATTTCCTAAAAACAAAATATTTAGGTGGCGACTCTGTAATCTGGAAAAGCAATCCAATTTTGGCATTATTTGATATAAAATGATATAAAATCTGATTTTCCAAAACGATTTTCCGGATTGGACTCTTTGGTGTTTATCAGTTTCACATTGCACTTGTGAGACTAGATTCAGAACCACAAGTAGAGTCCGAACTATGAGGCCTTCTTTTCAAACCCTTTCCAAAAGGTAGGGGGCGCGGAAAAAGGCGAGCCCACAGTTTCTGGCGACTCTGCTGGGGATTTTAGAGAACTTAACTCGAACTCATGATATATTTTTTTATCTACGCTTATGTGTTTCTTTGCATTTGCATCGGTGCGCCTAAGTCACAGTGTTTTCCATCTGTTATTCCTGAGCAGTTTGCCGGAGGCTTGGTTAGAAAAGCGTGCCATAAGGCTGACCAGTTATGGGCTCTGCCACAATGGGAATACAACCCTTGGATCTAGACTACCACTGTATCGTTTGATCCTCCTTTCACTTCTGTAGACCGCCGAGAACTCTGCTCACCGCACGCAAGGGCGCAAATCGTTTGTTCGTAGCTACTACAGTTCAGACTCATGTCACGGTTCTGAATCTAATCTCACAAAGTGCAATGTGAGATCGATAAATCACCAAAGAGTCCAAATCCGGTAAATCGTTTTGGAAAATCGATTTTAATAAAGAAGTGCCAAACATGGACTGCTTTGCCAGATACAGAGTCGCCACCTAAATGTTTTATTTTGGAAAATTTAGGAAACCCTGACTCGTGCCTAAGGCCACGTGTCCGTCATCACCAAAGTTGCCTCGGCTCGGGAACTTGGGTACGAGAGGGTAAGGTCATGCAATGAGCACCCCCGCTCGCCCGATCAAAGATCGGCCTTTACTAACATGCTATTTTGTTTTTGAAAACACATGCGTTCTTATTCCGGTTATTAATCTAGAATTTACTATGTGATGCGCACAGCATACAAGTATAGACTAGATCGCCTACGTTGGAACAAAATATTTCATGTTCGTTTGTTTGAAAATGGTTTAGAAGTGTTACTCGCAAGTAGGCTAAGTCGTGGATTTTGCCACCCTCAAGTAGGCTTAGAAAACATGATTTTGATGAATTGTTCCAATTCAAGCAATCCAACCTTCACCCACAGGCATTCAAGTAGTTAGCCTCATGGCAAGCATGCTTTCATGGCAACGCTAACACACATGCAGTATGCTAAAGCGCAAACACTCACAGTTTACTCCGAGCCAAAACAGAGAACTAGTTAGAAATCATGCATGATCCTAGTTCATGTTAAGATGGCTAATGCAACACATGCAAAAATGCAACTAAAAAAGGCTCAGCTATTCTAAGGTGGCATAAGAATGCAACACTTAATACATGTATTCAAATAGGAATTGAAATACAATACAGTTTGTATGATGCACCGAGCTCGGTGCATGCAAGACAGATGAATGAATGCACGCATGCAAAGCATAAGTATGCTAATTGAAATATGCCCTAAAACTAACCATGAAAAGCTGATAAGTAAAAGGGAGAAAGAAATGGGGGTTGGAAGACATGCATCTGTAGACGCGCCCGTGGGGCTTCACTCTACAGTTCGGACTCGATTTGTGTTGGTTCTGAATCTGAACCAAAGAGTCCAAATCCGGCAAATCGTTTGAGAAAACAGATTTTTGAAAAGTAGTGCCAAACATTGACTGCTTTGCCAGATTACAGAGTCGCCACCTAAATATTTTAAAATGGGAAATTTAGGAAACCCTGACTCGGTGCCGAAGGCCACATGTCCGTCATCACCAAAGTGGTCTTGGCTTGGGAGCTTGGGTACGATCAGGGAAGGTCAGCTATGAGCACCCCCTTTCGCCCGGTCCGAAGACCGGCCTCTACTAACCGTGATATCCGTTTTTGAAAACTTTACGCGTTCTTATTCCAATTGTTAGCCTAGAATCACTATGTTATGCGCGCAGCAAACAAGTATAGACTAGATTGCCTAATGCGGAAATAAACATTGCATATCCGTTTTGTCTCGAAAAACGTGTTAGTTTTTGTGCTACTCACAAGTAGGCTAAAATGCGGATTTCAATGAATTGTTCCAACTCACGCAATCCAACCTCCACCCACAGGCATTCAAACAGTTTATAACACATAAGCATTTAGTCGTATGGCGAGCATACTGTCATGGCAAACATTCACACGCATGCGATATGCTAAAGCGTAAATACTTACATCGTACTCCGTGCCAAAAACAATAAACTAGTTAGCAAACATGCATGACCTAGTTCATGCTAAGTGGCTAATGCAACACATACGGAATGTAATCTAGACAGGCTCAGCTATCCTAAGCATGGCGCCTGAAATGCAACAACTATCACGTATTCAATTTGGAATTGAAAGTACGATGCAGTTCGTATGATGTACCGAGCCTGATGTATGTAAACAAATGCATGGATGCACGCATGCATAGCATAAGGTATGCTAAAATAAACGTGCCCTAATCTACCATCGAAGCAGGTAAATAAAAGGGAGAAAGAAGTGGGGGTTGGAAGACATACACCCACTCACACACACTTATTACAGTTTTGCCCTCCCTCGGAGGGACCAAATAATACAGAACCAAATAAATAATTAACTATTCTAGCTAATTAAATATTATAGATCAACTAAATTAATTAAATAAATTAATTAAGCAGTAAATGGCCTCGGGATGAGGGTCCAATGCATGCGCGTGCCCGGGACTCGCTCGGAATCGCACTGCCATGCAAGTGTGCCTCTGTTTTCTCTGCTCTCCTCTTCAGAAAATTGCCAAAATCTGAGGACTACCTCCCAGAGCACTGGAGATCACTACCGGCTGGGGTAGAACACCACCGGCTGAAGGATGAGGCTACCGGCACTGAATTCAACCACCGGCTGCCAATTGACTGCCGGTCGGCACTAAATAATGCCGGCCGGCACAAAGTGCCTGCAAAACCTGCAACTCACAGTAGCAGAGGACAGCAAAATGCATGGCAATGTGATTCAAAACATGTATGCATAAAACACATTCCCTATCATGTTATTGACTCAAGGGGGCATGTGCCTCGGTTCCCGGACCACCAATCGCGCGTTTTCATGCATGATGGCCCTAAGGACCAAGAATGCAACTTTACTTTCAAATGCATGCAAAACACATAGGCACAAAAGGGTGCCAAACCTCTATCAAACTCACTTCAAGAGGCTTGGCATGCATGTCAATGTGGTACAATCCTAAGCATGTTATCTAGGATGCAAGATGGACAATGTGATACACTTATACAAATATGCAAACAAACACACAAGCCAAGCATGCAAACCACATGAGGGATGGACTTATACATGATCTAGGCAACTCCAAAGGGGCCCAAAATCAGTGGCCAAAATGCCTAGAAATGAAGACTAAACACACACACACATGCAAGTGCTATGGTCCAAATCCAAGGCATGATCATGGCAACTCTTGAACACATCTAAGAGGCACAAACATAGGCGACTAGCACGCATTGAAAGCTCTAAGATTCATGTCAAACATGATGCCAAATTATGCAACAAAGTATGGCAATAAAGCATGCAAATGGCCTAAAGCTTAAGGCAAGCCAATGAGGCATTGAAACACACCGAGTACAAACATACATGGCATGCACTAATCAACCTAAAACAGGTTTCTAGCATGTCAAAACAAAGCTAAATGGCTACTTAGATGGCATCTAAGAATCATTAAATCAAAGGCATGCATTGAAGCCAAAACAAAGGGGCATACAACACATGCTCCTAAAGCATTAACAAGGCCACTAAGGCAAGCATACAAGCATATTATGAGGTCTGAAATGGCATGCTAGGGGTTTCCAAACCACCAAAATAAAACAAGCAAAGCATGCTACACTCTTATGCTCTTAAGGCTAACAAGCCAAATGCAAAGGAGCTATAAGATATAAGTCATGATCGACCAAAACGACTATGGACAGAGCTAAACCATGGCAAAATAAGCATACAAGCTTTACAAACACAAGTCTAAAACATGCTAGAAATAGGGGCACACTTCCTAGACATGTTAAGGCAATAAGAGGCATTACAAGGCAACTATACTAAGCATGTATAGGAGACCAAAACCAACTTATGGACATGTTATATCATGGCAATATAAGCATGGAAAACAAGCCAAACATGATCAACACACACTCAAGCATGGTGCTCCTTTGGAAGCCAAAACTTGCCCTTTTCAAGGACATTAAGGAGAGGGGGGTGGCCCCCTCCTTTTGGAGACTTTATGGCACCATCTCCACCACTGAAATCCCTCAAGATTTCAGTAGTGGAGAGGCCCAAGCACCAAAGTCTCGGAGCTCTCACAAAATGGCCTAAAATGGGCCCTTTTCAAGGCCTAAAGGGGGTCAAACTTCCCCAAAGTGCAAAACACTCTTAATAAACAATAAAGAGGGTTAAAAAATAGAGCTTTTATGTGTTATAGACTAAGCACAAAAACTGTTTTAAACTAGGCAAAAATGGAATGCAAAAATGGGGTAAATAAAGCAAGTTTCTTACCCTTGATGATCTCCTTCACAAATGTTGAAGTTGTTGGTTCCTTGAGTTCCAAACCAGCCAAGAATCACCAAAAACAAGTCCTTAGAACCTCTGTCCCAAGAGAAAGGTGAAACACTAGGTGTTTATGTGCAATAGTAAAGCACAAACACCTAGTGCTTAAACAAGAGGGAATAAGAGAGATAGATTAGATACAAGATTTCTAACCTAAAACCAGACCTTCCTCTCTGTCTAAAATGGCTAAAGATTGTTAAGAACTTCAACCCTTGAGCCAAGAGAAGAGGCTTTCTCTTATAGGCAACAAAGCTTACAAGCTAAGTCACCAAACAATGCCATCCCTCCATACACGTGTATGGAGGGGAGCAAAAGGCTAAACAGCTGTCTAAAAATATCTAATAAAGCAGCTGAACAGTGCCCGGCCGGCAAAGAGTGCCGTTTTGGCAAACTTAGCGCCGGTCGGCACAAAAGAGTGCCGGTCGGCACAATAAAGTGCCGATAGCAACACCAGCTAGCCGGTGGCCTTTAGCCACAGCCGGTGGTGTGTGGGAATGCCTCACAAAGCATCCCCTGCCCTTCCAAGGCAAAACACAAGTGTTTGGTGCAAAACCAGACACAAAACGGTCGAGTTCGGAGGTCCTGAGGCAAGGCGCGCGAGCCGAGAACTCCGGGAACGCCAAACGAACACAAGTATGGATAATCACCGAGTGTTCCAACGGTGACGTCCAAGTCTTGAGGACGGTCAAAAATGGGGTGTCTACAGCATCACACACATGCACGCTTATTACAACAATTGTGCCCTCTCGACGGAGGGTCTGAATGAGTACGCTAAGCTAGCTATGCTAAGCTATTCTAACTAATCTAATAATCTAATTAGACTAATTATTATATAATCAAATTGAATAACTAACTAATACTAAGCTAATTATTACAACATGTTAACTAATTAACAAATTAGCTATAGTTTAATTACAAATTCAAAAGCTAACTAACAAATATAGCTAACTACAAATTACAAATCAGTTCTAAGAGTTCGAAGATGCATGCTCGATTGCTTCGCTTGGAAATTCGTTACCATGCCTCATGTTGCCTCTATTTGCATACTTCTGCACCTCTGAAAATTATGCCAACTTATGTGATGCTTCTGACCTACCTTAGGAACCATCTGAGGGGTAGTCAGCCAAAAGGTGTGGCCATCGGCCAAAGAATAATGGTCATCGACCAACTTTAAGGCTATCGGCCAATTTTTGATAGCCGATCGGCACACCTGATAGCCGATCGGCCTCTTCTTCCTGCAAACTTCTCCTTTTGCTGCAACAGAGCACAAACAGAGACATGGCAATGTATTTGCCAGAAAATGTGTGTGCAACCACACTCCTTATCATGTTCAAAGCTCAAAGGAGTGTAGTGCTCAGCTCTCGAGCCATCAATCACGCATTTCAATGCATGATGGCCAAAGAGGCCGAGTTGCACAAATCAATATCACATGAATGCACAAAAGACACAAATGCCTTAATCTTTATCTTGCATGATCAAGAGGGTTGGCGACCGAGAAATGAGGCACGTTTTGTCACTTCAAGTACAAAACGTTCTTCGTTTCCCGTGTTTGGACTAACTCTCTATCCAAACACAATGCGAAGCACACAACATGGAAATGCAATGCAACTCAACATAAGCATGCCAAATGCAATGCAACTCAAGCATGCAAATATCATGCAATGCAACAAGCATGCAACAACATGCTAGATGGACTTAAACCGAATATGGACAGACCTCAATCATGTCCAAAACAGTGGCCAACAACACCAAAACTAAGGCACCAAAAGGCAAAATATGCATGCACACATGTTGGTCCACAAACAAAGCATGAAGGCACCAACTCTCAAGCACATTGAAGGAGTGGAAAGTGTGGGAATGTGGCAGTGAAATAGGCTCTTAAATCACATTCCAAAAGAGGCTAAATCATGCACAAATGACAAACAAAGCATGCTAGTGGGCTCAAAGCTTAAAGCTAGCAAAGGGACTTACACCATGACTAAGCAATACATGAAACATATAGCCAAGGCAACCCAAAATAGTCCTAGATCATGCCAAAATGAGTCTAAAACATGCATAGAGCATCACCAAAACAAGCTAACATGAAGGACATGAGGCCTGAACTTGCAAGGCTAATAAGGGGTATTACACTACACCTATCAAAACCAAGCATGAGGTGACTCCAACAACAAAAATTAGAGTTATATCATGGCAAAATGAGACCAAATACACATTGATATGGCAGCTTACAAGCTTAGGCAAAATGGCATACGCAATGGCCCATTCTTAAGGCATAAAGAACAAACCCTACAAAGCATTGAACGAGTGAAAAATGCAAGTGTATGACCACACTACATGTACTAAAATCACATTTCAAATGATGCCAAATCATGAAGATAGTCTAAGTAATGCATGCTAGTGGCTTGGAAACTCAAAGCTAGTGAGCTAGATTGAATCATGGCTATACAAAGCAATGCATGCATGACCAAAACAACACAAATCAGAGCTAGAGCATACTAAAACATGAACAAAAGCTTCTTGGAGTTGAGCCAAAACATGCTAGAATGAAGGTCTAAACACATGATGCATGTTAGGCTAGTGAATGGAAATGCACTACAAGTGCATGGAGCATGCATGGGGCTATCAAACCAAACCTTAACAGAGGTATATCATGCTGGAATGAGACCAAAAACATGCTAAGATGGAGCTAAAACAAGCTTGACAAACATGCTCAATCATGAGGCATACAAAGCAAGTAACCAAGCAACAAGGAGAGGGGATGACCCTCTCCCATTTGGGACCTCAAAACACCCTTTCCATGACTGAAATTCCTCTGAGTTTCAGTGGTGAGAAGGCCAAAAGAAGGTGGTCCCAATAGCTTAAAAGAATAGCATAAAAACAAGGCTTAACAAGGCACAAGAGGGGGTAGACCACCCCCAACACAAAAGAGACCTTAAACAAACATTACAAGCATGCAAAATCAGAACTTTTTGCAGTAGGAAGTTAGGCCTAAAACAACATGCAAGTAGGGCCAAAAGCTTAATCAAAACAAAAGGTTAAAGGGCTAGTTGACTCACCCTTGTAGAACCACTTCAAAACTACAACTCCAACAGCTTTTCTGAGCTCAAACCAGTCCAAGAACTCCAAAACCAACCTCAAGGTACCTCAGCAACAAAAGGATGGTGTTTCACTAGGTGTTTGTGTGCAAAAGTGTGAAGAAAAGTCACTTTCAAGCACAAACAAGCACAATATAGAGAGAGAGGAAGAAAATATAGAGAGAGAGTAATATATAACTTCTAACTCCAGATTTCAGAACCTCTGGAAAAGGAGAGGGGTCTCCCTTCTTATAGAAAATCAAGTCTCAAGCTTGCTAATCTCAAGCTTGTTGAGCAAGCTTGAGACTTGTTTCAATCCCTCCATAAACGTGTATGAAGGATGAAATCTGTGCTCACCAGCTGGCACAAAAATATCTACAAAAGCAGGTGGAAAGGTCTCGGCCAAAAGATATGGCCGATCGAGCAAAAAAGGTGTCGATTGGCCAAAAAGAGTGCCGATCGGCCACCATCAATGGCCGATGGCAAGAAGACAAGGCCGATAAGCACAAGGCTTGGCCGATGGGTTGTAGGGATGGCCAACAAGCCACCCTCTTCCCTCAGAAGCAAAACCACAAGTCCTTGGTCCACAACCAAGCATAAAACAGACAAGTTGAGAGATCTTAAGGCAAGGCGCACAGCCGAGACCTTCAGGAACTCAAAACGAACACGAGCATGGATAATCATCGAGTGTTCAAACGATGATGTCCGAGTCTTGAGGACGGTGATAAATGGGGTGTCTACAACTTCTCGATGTTAGGTGTGAGAGGTATATTAGGTAGTCTTGCTGAGGTACCTTTTTTGACCAATCAGCCTAGTTGCATATCGGAAGACATAGAGACTGTTCCAAACTAAGACAGGTTGCTTACCAAAATGCAGGATTATATGAAACCACTTGTTTATGTAGTAAACCCTTAGTTCCTGACGAGATTAGGACAGGGTAACCCTCCCCCATCATAGGGGTGTTTTGTATCTCGCTTGCTTGATACGTGCTTTTAGAGTGAGACTCTACAAGAATGTATGTATCAGCTGCAAGTCTGGGTATCAGTTTAAGGGTATCAGTTTTCAGGCAAAAAATTGGGGCAGAAATCAGTGTTTGAGTACAGTCATCCAGCTTACGATTTCAATTGTGTGTTGTTTCTGTCTGAGCCAAGGTGCTGTGTGGTTTCTGATTTTTTTGTTTCTTTTGCTTTATTTTATTTTATTTTTTTGCAAGGTAATGTTTCACAATTGCGTCAGACGAGGTAGTTACCCCCCGAGCACTCTGGACCCGAGTTAGGAGGATTTACTGATCTGAGGATCTTATTGGAGGACAGCCAGTGTTTGCTTCACTACCCCCGGTTACAAGATGGAGGAGAGTCAGGCATAGCTCACCGGTTCAGCAGCCGCCAATTCAGCAGTTACTGACTACTTCACTTGTGCTTAGTCGAACCCAGTTATCTGCTTCTACTTTAGAAAGGAAGAACACACCAGTAGTCAACATGGAGGACATGTTGTGCCAACTTCAGCAAACTATCGAGAATATGCTGCTGGATGCTACCCACTAAGCGGAAGTCACCCCCCACCAAGCTGAGATTGCAACCCAGCAGGCCAAATTGATCACTAGGCTTCAATAGCAACAACAACCACAATAAGCAGCAGCTTCTGCTTTGCATCCACCCCCAGTCGGGGTTCCAATACCCGGGGTTACAACTAATGTCCAGGAAAATGTGGACATTTCGGCAGAGCCAGTTCCACCACAGACTTCAAAAGCACCAGTCTACCCAACGGAGGCACCGTTTGAGTTTGAGGTCGACCCTACCGCACTGAAAGTGAGCAAGCTTGAGAAGCTCTTCAAAAGAGGTCAAGGTGTTAATTCAATCCCAGATATAGAGGATGGCTATACCGATGCAGCGGTGACCCTGCCGGATAGGTTTAAAATGCTGCATATAGATCGCTTTGATGGATTGGGTGATCCTATGGTCCACTTGCAACTATTTTCAGATATTCTGCGACCGATAGGCCTATCTAGACTGCAGAAGTTATCCCTCTTCGGCCAGACCTTGTCAGGTATCGTGGCCATTTGGTATGCTAAACTTGAAGATTCTGTAAAGAGGAGCTGTGAAGAGATGGTTTAGGCCTTTATTGCTCAATACTTCTATAACACTCAAATCGAGGTCATAACTCGTGATCTCAAAGCAACTCACCAAGAGCCGAAGGAGGACTTCTCCGATTTCGTCACTCGGTAGAGGGCCAAGGCCTCCATGATGACCACCCAGCCAGCTGAAAAGGACCAGATCAGAATGGTCGTCTGTAATCTGCAGCTGAGGCTGCTACAGAAGATGATAGTCTTACCTCTGCCTACATTTGCTGACCTCTATGAAATAGGGGTGCAGATAGAGGATGCAATGAAACAGGGTCTGATAGACCATGAGAAAGAGCAGCCCAAGAGGGCTTTTATACGCAGTTCCAACTCGGCTACAAGTAGTAATACAGTTGCAAGGACTTCTGATGTTGGTATGGTCACCACCACACCGAAAATAGCCACCCCCTTTGCCGGTACATCCGACACAACCTCACAAATTGTGAAGCACCAACCCGGAGGCCAGAGGGTTTTCACCCCACTCCACATGTCTCTATCTGCGGCCTTGAGGGTCTTGATAAAAAAAGGGCATCTAAAGCCCCTAGAGCTGCGCCCCTAGAGCTGCGCCCATTGCCTAATCCCCTCACTCCTACACATAACCCGGCCAAATATTGCGCCTTCCACCAACAGCATGGTCATGACAGCGACCTATGCTTTAGATTTCGTCATGAGATTCAAGATCTCATTGACAATAAAGTGATAGCGCCTCCTCAAAGCCCTAACGTCACTACAAATCCTCTCCCACCACATAACCAAATGCCTCCACCCCGGCAAATAAACCTTATCCAAACACTGGCCGTCCCGTACGACCCTAGTATGTACATCACCCCCTCCCACCTACCTAAGCCAACGCTATTCATCCCGGAAGGCACAGACTTGTGCATGATGAACGCGTCGATATCCCAACCCAAACCTGTGGTGGTGACTGTGGAAGAGGAAGGCAGGGTAACCTTGGTGGAGAATGGGAATGTCAGTTCAATGCCTGAGGGCTCCGTGAGCTTAACTAAAGAGGAATACAATCTGTGCCGCTACATTGTGCTAACCAGTCAGGCCAGACCAGGGGTAGAATTGCCCACGAGAATGGAGGTTAATGGAGTTCGAGAGGACAGACCAAGCGAGGGATTGGATGACTTAGCCGAACTTGAGGAGGACATCAGCAATTTACAAGTGTAGAGATTGACTGGTTTGATATGAATAGATCAACAGCTAATACAGGGTGGCTCAGTGATGAACCGAATGTTGATGAGGGGTCTCAACCAAAGCAGGAACAGTAGAAACAGGAACTGCTGCAACAGCCGGAACGGTTAACGACAAGGAAAAGTTCCTAAAGAGCACCGGTACTAAGAATTGTGCTCAGGAATTGGGTAGCATTTGTATAGCTAATACAGAGCATGAGGCCACATTGAAGCGGTTTGAACATGAAAGTGATGAGAATGATCAAAAGGCTAGAAAAGCCAAAGGCCTTGTGGGGACTGACTATGATGTGGATGCGGGAATACTTACAATAGAACCAGACAGTTGCTTGTCGGTTGCCGGAGGAATGTAGTGGGAAGATAATGACTTGCATCTTGCCTACACTGATGAAGATTGGGGACAGAATCTGCCAGATGATACTCGGTATTCTAAAGAAGTGGATCACATGACTAGGAGCGGGTGGTATTTTAAGCCTCAACACCTGGACCAACCAAAAGCATCTAGAAAAGATAAGGAGGCAGAAAAACAAAAGGAGAAACTACTAAAAGAAGAAGCTATACTGAAGCAGCTAAAGAAGATCCAAGCAGACATCCATTTGGGGATTGCTCATGGCTTCACGGGTGCACTGTCACGACCCAAACCCGCCCCTATGGGTTCAGCATCGTAACCGGCCAGTAATCCTGAGATTACTGAAGGCCTCTGAGACAGATTAATATAATAATAGGGGCTAGCGGAAGCAAATAACAAATATACAATATCCATTGAGCTGTGCAGACTTATATGAGACAGAAAAATTTTAAACTTTCATATACATATCTACACATCATCCTTACGACAACATATACATACAGACTAGACAAAAAGGGACTTAGCCCTATTTACAAAATAAACGAAAACTTGTTTAACCAAACAAGAAGACAAAGCTTAAACTTTATGCACTTAGCCATAAACTCTAGACACGTCCGGAACCTCCATGGGAGGCGCATAGGTAGGCTGATAGAAAGAAGAATCCAGGCAGCAGCTCTAGGACTAGTCACACGTCTGATCACCTACATACATAAAATAATACAGTGACCTGGAACCCAGTGAATAATAACAAAGTAAAGGGTTTTAATGAATGTTGTCCATAACAGTTAGTAGTTATCAGAAATAGATTCATAATCATGTTTAGCAGTCATAGTTCATAACAGACACAGATTCAGAATCATATTCATAATCAGAATTTGCAGTTAATCATACGTGGTACATTCATTAGCACTAGCAGAAACAGTTGGCCCATAAAGGGACGGCCATAAAGGCATATAGTTGACCCATAAAGGGACGGCCATAAAGGCTTACAGTTGACCCATAAAGGGACGGCCATAAAGGCATACAGTTGACTCACGTGCACGGAGATGATACAGTTGACTCATGAGACATTCAGTTGGCCCATAAATGGGACGTATACATAAGGATCCATAACAGTTGGCTCATGAGACGTACAGTTGGCCCATAATTAAGACGTAACAGAACAGATAACAGATGTCATTTGAAGTTAAGAATGCCACGCATACATTTCAGAAACATTAGACAACCATTCATTTATACAGAAACTAATATTTCAGAAATAGATCATCTTATATCATTCAGAAAATACTTAAAACTGAACATAGCTTTACAAAGTTACTACTCACAGTATTCAGATGCTTGGTCCGCCCTTGTAGCTGACCCTACACAATTTATAATACACATAGAAATCGGGTCACAATATAATTTATTCCGTTCTTAACTTGTTTAATTCTCTTTATACCAAATTACTTATCAATTTGCAATTTCGCAAATTCATCATGAGTCGCAAATAATATCATCAACTCAACACACTTCTCAACACATATCTCAATACAATCCAATATAATCCACACTATTTAACATGATTCAACTCATCACCACTAAATATGATTCAACATCTTTTAAGGTGAAGTCTTAAATTCCCATTTCATCATTTCATCCCAAGGCTCTTATCATCCATAACATTAATAATCTTGTTCCCCAATTTTCATCTCACATAATAGCATGATTCACAATGTCTATAATAGAGGTTCATTCGCAAATTTTAAACATAATTTTCAAACACTTCCAAATTCCAATTAAACTTGTACTTGTATAATTCAACCTACCAATTCCATGATTGTACTTTCAATTTGGGCAAAATCATTGGTTATCATCATAGATCAACCTAGGGTTTTCAAGAAAATCAAGGATTTCAAGAAAAATCCAAACTTCCCAAACCATTACTTTTTTTTCCAATTTTCTTATTGATTACACACCTAAGGTTCATAATCCATCATCTTAACGCAACAATTGCACCCCCAACATTTCAAACCCTAAACCCCCAAATCTCATATTGGACCCTATATGCTCAAAAAATATAGATTTTGTATTTATATAGTCAAAATACCACAAATCCATCCATTAATGCAAGTATTGAAAGGGAACTAGGACCCCTACCTCAAGAATCAAGCAAAAGAACGAAGCTCCAAGAAGAATCCTTCGCCAATCTGAAATCCAATTGGTTGAAAAGTGAGTTCTTCAAGCCGTCTTCACTTTTTGGTGGAAGATCTTGATCAATCCAAAGGGAAATGGGAGACATTTGAGGTCAAAGACCTAGGGTTTTCGGACCTAGGTGAGAGGGATGAAGAGAGGAGATGAAAAATGTGAAGAATGATCTAGAAATGTGTCTTTAAACTTGCTGAATTTGCGCGGTCCGCTCGAGCGTCGCTTTTCCTGCTCGAGCGTACCTGCTTCCAACACAGATTCCGAAAATTCAAACATGCGTAACTCTCTCATCCGGACTCCGTTTTAGGTCGTTCTTGTGTCCAAATCGAAGCCCCGAAAATAAGCTTTCCAATGGTTCTAGCCTCACATCTAAATTCAAAGTATGGAAAAAGAAAAGGGAAAAAGAGTGACGGCTGCTTTTAAGAAAAATTATCCGAATTAAATTCTTGGTTCACTCTTACTTTACCATCATGCTACCACTTCGATCAATAATCCAAAATAAAATAAGGAGGTTCCAAATACACTAATAAAAATGTCAAGGGCAATCTCACTTTCCACGCTCGAGCGTCACTTTCCACGCTCGAGCGCGCAGACCAACAAAGCTGTCCGCTCGAGCGACCATTCCTACGCTCGAGCGGGAATTCACAACTCTCAGAATTTCGGACCGTCTGCAAAAATGCTGGGAACCTCTCAAGTCCGCTCGAGTGTCAACTCTCTCGCTCGAGCAGAGGGAAAAATTTCGGATCGTTACATGCACAAACAAGCCGTTCTATCAGCAATGGATAAGGCTAAGCTCTCTATCAACACAACCCCCAAGCAATTAGTGGGACTAGTCTTCCCGGGAGGCGCTTTGCCGACTTTGACCTTTACGGATAAGAAATTGCCACCTGAGGGCTCTGTGCATAACAAACCACTATACGTCTCTGTTGAATGTAAGGAGAAGTGGATATCAATCATCTTGGTTGATACCGGGTCTGCAATTAATGTGTGTCCGTCGCGCACGGCTTGTGCTATCAGCTTGAAGCCAGTAGACTTTGTACCAATCGCCCAGGTGATTCAGGCTTATGACAATACAAGCCGGGAAGTGATGGGGACAGTTCGAATCAAAACGCAGGTTGGCTCGGCACAACAGGAAATTGAGTTCCATGTCCTGGATATTTCGGCCACTTTTAACTTACTCCTTGGATGGCTGTGGCTGCACCAAGTGAAAGCTGTCTCTTCCACTCTGTATCAGATGTTGAAGTACCCCCATGGGAAAGGGGTAGCCATTGTTTTTGGGAATTCTTCCATACATCCTCCGCCGGAAGTCACTACATCGGTACTGAAAATTGTACACAGCGATGAGGATGTCTTCTTGTCTGGATTCACCTTGGCTGAGGCCCGGGTGGTACAAGATATCCTGGCTATTGATGAGGGGTTGTACGTTAGTGCTCAATCAGTCTACCTCATGAATAAGCTACAGCATGTACCCAGAATGAGATTGGGAAGGAGCGGCCGGAAGGGCGTTGTTGCATTGGCCAAAGTGCCACATAACCCTCATACCTTTCGTTTAAGTTACACGCCTACCAGAGAGAACTGGGTAAGAAAAGGGAAGGAAATGGTAGGAAGAGCCAAAGCTAAGCAAAGTGGGAAGCATTATGAGCTGGTGCATAGACCCATTCAAGGAACCTTGAACGGCCGCTTTGTCCGGGAGGGGGAAGATTTCCCATGTTGCGGCTTTCCTGAGCCATGGTTAAATTCTGAGAAGAGGCGTTTGCCCGACTTTGAGATTTTCTTCGACCTACAACTGCAAGAGGATGAATCCACAGAGGAATAGACTGACCTACCAGTTGAGGCTGAACAGAGTACAGAGGATGAGTCCAATGGTAGTAAAATTGAGATAGGGGCAGTGCTGGCCTGTCTTCTTTTAGATTCTCAAATCAAACCGGAGAGCTTGGGGGATGACTTCACCGTTTCCATGATCGGAGATCAATCGGCTGTGGACCCTTCCGGTGGTATTCTAGATGCATCTATCGTACCCTCCCTCATTTGGCAGTTCGAGGAGGGCTTTTTGTCTAGCAGTTTTGAATCAGGTAGTGAACCAGAATCTGATTCCACTGAGTTTGTGGAGTCGGAATTAGATTCTAGTTCTTCCAAGTCAGAGTTTGGTATTCTTGGGGGTGATAACCAGGATGCTGTAGTTTTGTCCATGTCGTCTTTTTCTTTTTCTTTTGAGTCGATTATAACCGAGGAATTGGATGAACTGAAGGCTTTGAATGAGAATGATACCACTGCTCTTTTTGAGTACTTCTCTGTGCCACTTGTGTATCGCATTGATCATGACTTTCAAAATTTTGATAAAAACGACGAGGAATAAGTTCCTCTGGTTTTGAAACATTTGATTAATCGAGAGAAGGAAAGGTTTGTAAAACCCCTCGTTGATAAAATCATTTCAATTAATATGGGTACTGAGAAGGATCCGCGTTTGGTCCAGATCGGGTCCACGTTGTCTTTGGAGGAACGCGAGTGCTTAGTCGCTTTATTAAAAGATTTCAAAGATGTTTTTGCGTGGTCCTACGAAGACATGCCTGGAATCGATCCTGAGATTGTACAGCACCAGATTCCTCTTGACCTTGAGGCCCGACCTGTCAAGCAGAAGTTTCGGAGAATATGCTCGGATTGGGCTTTGAAAATTAAGGAGGTCACCAAGCAGATAGATGCAGGGTTTTTGCTAGTGTCTGAGTATCCTACTTGGTTGGCCAACATTGTTCCGGTGCCAAAGAAAGATGGCAGAATTCGGGTGTGTGTGGATTTCAGAGATATGAACAAAGCTAGTCTGAAGGACAATTTTCCTCTACCACACATCAACGAATTGGTGGACTTCACCGCAGGCCATGCGTTGCTCTCCTTTATGGATGGGTTTTCCGGGTACAACCAGATCTTGATGGCACCCAAAGATAGAGAGAAGACTGCCTTCACCACGCCATGGGGAATCGACTGCTACAGGGTGATACCGTTCCGTTTGAAAAATGCTGGGGCTACTTATCAAAGGGCTGCAACCACGATCTTGTATGATATGATCCACAAAGAGGTTGAGGTGTATGTGGACGACATGATTGTCAAGTGCAAGGAAAGAGAAGGCCACTACACCACCTTGAAGAAATTTTTTCAACAGATCAGAGAATATCGGTTGAGGTTGAATCCACAGAAATGCACTTTTGGTGTCACAGCAGGGAAAATGCTGGGTTTCTTGATTACATAAAAGGGCATTGAGATTAATCCTTCCAAAATCAAGGCCATCCTGGAAATGCCACCACCAAGGACTGAAAAGGTGGTGCGAGGATTTCTGGGTAAAGTGCAATTCATAAGACGGTTTATTGCAAGATTAACCTTGACTTGTGAACCACTATTTGGTCTCGTGAAAAAAGGAAAGAAATTCTAATGGGATGACTGATGCCAGGTTACTTTTGAGTAGATCAAGCAGTAGCTACAGAACCCACCCGTTTTGTCATTCTAGAGCTGGGGAAGCCGTTGATTTTGTACCTGTTAGTAACCAAAACGACAATGGGCTGCATGCTTGCACAGGAATCTGAGGACAGAGTGGAGAAAGCCATCTGTTACCTGAGCAAGAAGATGTTGGAATATGAGGCCCGTTACACCCCGCTAGAGAAGGCTTGTTTGGCCTTGGTATGGGCTACCAGGAAGTTGAGGCACTACGTGTTAGCTTACTCCGTAATTTTGGTTTCAAGATTAGATCCCATCAAATATCTCTTCGAGAAACCAGCGCTTACGGGTAGGCTAGCCCGTTGGTTGCTTCTTCTTTCCGAATTTGATTTGAAATATATTACTCGCAAGTCTGTTAAGGGGAGAATGGTAGCTGAGTTTCTGGCAGATCACCCAGTGGAAGGGGATGAAGCAGTAAAGTATCTATTCCCAGATAAGGCTATTTTGTAAGTCGAAGAAGAGATCTGGACCATGTACTTTGATGGAGCATCTAACCAGTACGGTTGTGGGATATGTTGCTGATAGCACCTGATAATTCCCATATACCCTTAGCTTTCAAACTCCGGTTTAAAGTATCTAACAATGAAGCAAAATACAAATTATGTATCACTAGACTGGAAGCTGCCCTGGAACTAGGGGCAAAATGGTTGGAAGGTTAAGGAAGAAAGGATGAAAATCTATCACCAAGCCCTGGACGTTCTGATTCCCAGCTTTGAGAAGCTAACCTTCACGCATCTGTTAAGAGAGAACAACAGGTTTGCTGACGCTTTATCAACTCTATCTTCCATGATAGACATCCCTTTGGGAGTCCAGATGCGTCCGATCATTATTGAACAAAGGTATGTGCCGGCCTATGAGTTGATCGCCGCAATAGAAGAAGTACAAGATCAAAACTCCTGGTATCATGATATCTGGAACTTCGTGGAAAAGAAAGCTTATCCACTAGGGGCAAATGCCAAAGATAAAAGGGCAATATGGCGAATGGCTGCTTAGTTTATCATCTACGGGGGTAAATTGTACAAACGAGATCATCTGGGAATGCAAAAGCTGTGTGTTGACGCAGAAGAATCGAAGCGCCTAGTGGAGGCCATCTGCAGAGGGGAGTGCAGATCACATATGAGTGGAGTAATGCTAGCTTGAAATATTCTCAGGCAAGGTTCTGGTCAACCATGGAGGAGGATTGTATCGGTTTTGTTCGGCAATGCCACAAGTGCCAAATTTATGCAAATCGCATGAACATTCTGCCGTCGAAGCTGTACAACATAACTTCGCCATGGCCATTTTCAGTCTGGGGAATTGATGTTATTGGGGCAGTTACTCCAAAAGGATCAAATGGGCATGAGTATATCCTGGTGGCAATAGACTATTTTACAAAGTGGGTCAAGGCCCAATCTTATGCAGTGTTGAAAACGTCACACATAGCCAAGTTCATCAGGAATAACATCATCTGTCGTTATGGAGTCCTGAATGAGATCATTTCGGACAATGGTTCCCACTTCAAGAAAGAAGTAATCGACTTGTTGGAGAAATACAACGTGGCCTTTCACAAGTCATCCACATATCGGCCGCAAACCAACGGGGCTATTGAGGCCGCTAACAAGAACATCAAGCACATTCTATAGAAGATGGTGGAAACCTACAGGGATTGGCCAAACAAATTGCCATTTGCTCTCTGGGGCTATAGGACATCAATTCGAACATCTACTGGGGTAACTTCGTATTCTCTGGTTTATGGGATGGAAGTTGTTCTGCCGATTGAAGTTGAGGTTCCGTCGCTACGGGTTATGGCTGAGTGCCAGACAGCAGAAGCGGATTGGCAGTAGAGTAGGTTGGAGGAACTAATGTTATTCGACGAGAGGAGGCTGAAAGCACTGTACCATGTCCAAGGTTATCCACGCAGGATTGCCAGGGCTTTCAATAAGGAAGTTAAGTCCATGAATCTTAAAGAAGGGGATTTGGTGCTCAAAGACAACCGAGCTCTCATCCATGACCCTAGGAGCAAGTTCAGACCTAATTGGACTGGTCCTTCACTACAACAAATATCATTTTTTATAGCATGCAATGAATGCTATCAAAAATATATAATAGCATTTGTTGGCATGCTATGTTAGCCCATGTTATTAAAAATTTATATTTTTTTATTAGCATTTATTAAATGCAATGGAAGAACGCTATAAAATAATATGTTATAGTGCTCTAGGAATGCTATTATATTGTTGGACTTTACCAAAAAAAAAAAACTTTAGCACAATAGTTTGTGAGTGCTATAAAATTTCTTTGATCGCATTTTCTAAAAGCTCTAATGTTACTCTTTTTAAAAAATAAAACAAAAATTATATATAATAGAAAAATTAGTCTAAATGCTATTTTCATCAAAATATATAAAGAAGTAAATAACAAATATGAAAATTCAATTCATTTCACACAAGCTTCATTGAGGATTAAATAATTACATCATACGAACAATATAGCATATAAGAAGAGACACTATTGAGAATAAAAACACATACAAGAAGGACCAACATAGATTCTGACAGACAGAGAGTCAACTTGGTGAGACTGAGCATAGTTAAAGAGGGAAAAATCTTTAGGTTAACAAAACCCAGTGCACTATTTTTTTAAAAAAATAAAAAAAACATAGTGAATTTCTATAAAATAACACAAATCTTGATTTCCATATACAAGTTTCGAACAAGAATTTCCCAGTAAGATTGAAATTCACAATAACAAGGTTAGAACTTAGCTAATACAAATTTGTCCAGCACAAAAGAAATTGAGAGAACAGAAATACCTTGAGAGATGAACTATCACACACAAATATGCTCTCAAGCCCTCAGTAATCTTGAAAACTACACAAGAAATAGGAGATAGAAAGAGATGGATGGACAGGAGAGGCTATCAAATCATGGGAAAGTAGGAAACTGACCCCAAAAAAATAGAGCCAGATTTGGGAGGGAAACTGCACAAGAAATAGGAGATAGAAAGAGAATCGATGGAGAGGAGAGGTTATCAAATTGTGGGAAAACAGGAAACTGACCCCAAAAAAATAGAGCCAGATTTTGGGGGAGAAATTTTTTTAGTCTTATATAGCGTTGTTCCTCTAATGCAATAATAACTATGATTATTCTTCAGATTAATGACTTATTATAACGTTTTTAAATTGCTACTGTATTAAACATTGACAAAATAGCTATGAAAAGTAAAATGTTTTATGGTTTGAAACTTTTTTATAGCATTTTATTGGAAAACGCTATTAATTTCTGTTATTTATAACACATTTTACAAAATGCTATAAATTAATGCTATTAAATATATTTTTTGTTGTAGTGCTTACATCATCAAGTCTATTTGGTTGGGTGGAGCTGTCATTCTTACGGACCTAGATGGCCTCGAATTCTCTCAACCAATCAACATGGATAAGTTGAAGAAACCCTACCCTTGAGAGACTCGCTAGGTTGAAAACATAGAAAAGGGCAACCTAGGCAAAAGTTAGAGCACAAAAAATTTGTAATAAGAAAAACTGAGCTCGTAAGGTTGAAAACCTAGAAAAGGGCAGCCTTGGCATAAGTTAGAACGCAAAAGGAAAGTGTTAATACCCGAGTGAACCCAAACTGAACTACGTAAGGCTTGATTCCCATCTTCGGGATACGTAGGCAACTTCATTCTAAAGTCTAGCTGTAAACACTTCCAAATCAACTGTGTCCATGAGATTGTTCTGGTCATCTTTGTCTTTTCTGTATCTAAGAGTTCGGTTGTGATCTTCACTATGAGAGCTGGTTACAATGCGGTGTAGTCCTCTTCAGACAAGGGGCAGCTTTCCCTTTGCTAGATTCGGGGTTGTACATTTCAAGGATAGATTCCGGGTGTGTCCAGTTGTGATCCTTATCGAAAATGGCTTTGAAAAGTTTTATTAAAAGTTGATTTTGTTCAAATTAATCTTTTTTACAACTTAGACCATTTTTGGACCAAAAGGAAAATTTTCAGTACTCACAACTTCAATTTCATTGATTTCAATACAAAGTTCTCTAACTCTTGATTCAAATCAAAGTTGCTTTTTATTACATTCAAAAGGAAAACTTGAAAGTTAGATCAAAGCAATAAACTTGCGGCATCGATGAGTCAAGTGTTCCTGTGTCTCCTCCCAGAGCTTGTGGAAGCTTCAGATGCTAAAGTAGGCCCGGTTTGTGCCTCATCCTCGAGCCAAGCTATTCATTCGCCAGAAAGGGCGCAACTAAAATTGGGAGCGGGAGCCGGAAGTTCTCTTGTCCTCCATACAGTGGGATAATGAGCAAATTGTGAACCTCAGATTGGCAATGGAGCCAAGTACTCTACCCCCTCTTCTGGGCAAATCTGGTCGTGTCCGAACTGACGCCTAAACCAGAATGGGAAGTAGAAGACACAGTGTGTCAAGCCAATCAGTTGAATGCTAGGATGTCGAGACATGTTGTAGCTCATCCCGAGCAGATCAAACCAGGGGCAGCGCCAAGCAATGTCAACAGTAGGCCTGTTGCATATCCAATGGCACCACCAACCCTCGTTGGGGAACACAGCTTGCTATTGGCACAAGGAATAGCCTCGTGCTGAATATGCAGGGCAAGAGTCCAGTACCTTCAACCTGTCCATAAGCCATATCTGGGGAGGGATGAAAAATAAGAGAGATTAAAGAATAGAGAGGTGTATGCTGAGAGAAAAAGTGAGAAAGGGTTTTGAGAGAAAAACAAAGCATGAGTGCCGAGTGATATGAGAAACACATGTGAGATAGAGTGGGAAACATTACCTACAAGAGTAGTGGACTCCCTGCCAATTTGGTTGTCTCCCATCGATGGAAAGCATCGAAGCCGATCAAAGTCTCGGCTAATGTCAAGCTAATGCAACTTTTGCCCTCTTTCAAGCCTTAGGCCACTTCAATTAGTCGAACGCTAGACCCTCCGAAACCAGGGGCAAGCAAAAAATGAGCCAACATACCCAAGCAAAGGGCATGTTGCCGAAAACCTTACCAAAGACGGTCATCGCGGTCACCGGTGTCAGAAAATCGATGAATCAACTTGGGGATATCCAGCTCCCCGTTGTGAACTAAGGATCGAGCATTGTGTAAAGTGAGCCCACACATCCTTCCTAAAGCCTGGATGTGACTAAAACAGGACTGGGGCAGGAATTCCTCGTTACGTCGAGATTCCATTAGAACTTGGAATTCTTCAATTGTAGGACATGTCTCTTGTCCTCCGAAGCTAAAAACATGTGTAACTGGGTTCCAACATCTAGCCGCGGCATGGAGGAATGAAAAACACAGTTGGGTACAAATTAGCGGGAATAGTGCATTTATCCCAAAACCCCGAAAATTTATTTTTTCCGAGCCATCCAGAGTTGCAATCCAATTTGAGAGTTTTTCGGTGAAGAATGGCTCCATTTGTGGCAAAAACAGAGCTGGAATGAAAAAACTACGAAGTCTCAACTTTTATAGAAGATAAGGTGCTAAATGGAAGACAAGTGGCAGCAATCTGGAGGTTCCCTGCACTAGTGGCCGACCGGCTAGTGTTGGTGGCCGACCGGCCACTTTTGTTGCCAACCGCCACTATTGGTGGCCGACAACCTCTGCCTATAGCCGACATAATTCCCCTGGTCTTCCTGTGTGTTGAGAGTGCTGAGAACCTATGTTTTGTTCTACTCTTGGTGCATTTTGCCGCCTTGTTTTAAGAGTTTTGTTAAGTCACTTTTTATGTTGTTTCACTTTGTTTATCGAGTTGTTTTGTTGTTGCTTATCGAGTTGTATTGATGTTGTTTTGCTTATCGAGTTGTTGTTTTGTTTATCGAGTTGTTGCATTAGTTGTTGATTGAGTTGTTTTACTCTGTTTGTTATGTGTTGGTCGGTTCATTACCTGATTAAGAAATTGCCAATACAATGTACAATATTCAATTTCCATCAAATCCCGTTTTTGCGTAAGATGGTGCAATGCGATACTTAGAATGTAAAACACAACACGTTTCATCGAAAAGCTGATTTTCATTCCAATCATGGTTTCTTTTTTTACAAAAGGGTACAAGTTTTTAAGAAAATAAAATTGTACAATGTGCTAACACTACTAACAAAAAGAAACTAAGCAAAATCATCTAAATCGGTGCCATCCACCTCAGGATCGAGAGGCCCTCTTCGTCCTCTTCCTGGGCATGGACTCAGAACTATCTCCATCGGCGCCATTGTCAGAGGCCCCTGTGTCTGAGCTCGCTGCTAAACTGGCCCTAGCATCATCTCCGCCCTCAGAATCTAAGCCAGCGTCCTCCTCTCCATCCTTAGATGACTCTGACTGTGGACTCGCTGCCTCTTCGTCCTCACTCGTCTCATCATCATCATTGTCTAGAACGGGATCTGAAGGGCCACTCTGGTCACGGGTGCCCCTAGTCCTACCTTGGTGCAAGTCAGAGCCTCCTGTCTCTCTCTCCCTGCTGTCGGAGGAGGTGCTGATGGTCCTGCTACAGCTCCCGCTGGAACATCCGATGTGACTGGGATCTGAAAATGGCAGTTTGTCAAATATATCAGTCGTGGTGTATATCAGATGCAGTGATTGAATGCAGTGATTGAAGTGCAGTGTGCCAGATTAATGTAGTGCGGGGTGGATTACATTTGAAATGTTGATGTATCGGCAGGAAGTTTCATGGCATGAAGTGCAAATTGAAGGAAGTTACCAGAATCTGGTAGAGGCTGAGCAGGTTCATGCTCCTCTGCACCATCTCCATGAAGGAAGCCACTAGCTCGAGGGCCTGCCCGGTGTATTCTATAGGTGCCTACAAGTGTGTTGAGAGGATCAGTGTTCTATAAAGTATAACTAAAATGAAGTAAATATGCAAAATGTAAAGTATGGTACATGCTGGAGTCGGGCGTCGAACCCCAACAAGCTCATGCCCGGCTGGTGCGGGCTCAGTGCGGATCTGGCAAGCCTCCCCAGTATATCGCCAGTAGGTGAGTGTGGTAGGCAGCTCTGGCCACTGAGTCCTCTGTCTCGCCCCAGGACCTCTCCTGCCATGGGTCCTAGTCACCCTAGCCCCTCTACCTCTCTCTCTCTCTCACAGCTAGAGCCCTCGCTCTCTCACCTCCACAGGCGCCAGTCAAAGGTGGCATGAGGTATGTCTGGATGAAGACTGTGTAATCACCCTCGACTCAAAAGAAGTCAGCATCCCAACCTCTGGTGAAATCAATCATCTCCTGTAAAGTGTATTTCTCTGTGGCTCTTATCTATGTCGGGGGCGGCATCGAAACTATCGGCTTGGGCAAGCCGATGGTCTGGCGCAAGAATCGCTCCCCTAAGAACCATGCCCGACAAACCAGGCCCTCAAGCAGGAGTCGAAAGCAGGAAGCCTCTCGCGTCCCAGTGAACTGATCCCTGACTTCCTTAGGCATCGTCGCCCAAGGCTGCCAAGTAATCTGTAAATAGAGAGTGTGCAGATTGTTAGCTATCATCCGATATTGCGATATGAGACAGAATCAAAGGAAATTGGAAATAACAGAGAAGCTTGAGTTACCTTAGCCACGGTCACAGTGTCGAAGTATCGACGGAAGAAGGGGAAGGACTCCCAAGACCTCCGCTGGCATCTCTCGTCATACCGGTCAGAGTATGGCACGATAGGCGGCATCTCCACCTCTGGCTCCTTGGCAAGCCTCGGAAAGTAGGCATACACCCATAGCTGCAGAAAGCGAAAGGGCAACAGTTAGTATACAACAGATAAATGTATGTGAAGCAGAACGCAGACTGTGTGTGTGCAGTGTACAGAGTATGTGAAGCAAAAAGCAGATTGTGTGTATACAGTATACAGTGTGTGCAGTGTACAGAGTATGCGAAGCAAAAAGCAGATTGTGTGTGTACAATATACAGTGTGTGCAATGTATAGAGAATGCCAAGCACAAAGTACGATAGGAAATGCAAAATAGAAAAGTAAAGCATACCTCCCAGGCCCTCCAGAAGCCTCCTATCAGATGCTCACTCCTGGAGGAGGTCGAGCTTATGTACCCGTATAAGGTAGCCAAGCCAGTGCCGCCCCACTCGTAGAGCCGGACACAGGACAAGTCCACCAGGGCACTCATAAGGTATAGCCTGATGGTGTTTGCCTGGTCAGCGAACAATGTAGTGCCAAACAAGAACATCAGGAAACCTTGGGCATACTGGTCAGTCTCCTCTCGGGTTGCTGGCGCTGTCCCTCTGTAATGGTCTGCAAACCAGGAGTGTTGGACCATCCCTGATTGGGAGATAGGTGGGCAAGTCCCCAGCAGATAAATCTGGGCAGCCTCTCACTCGCACATATCCGTATCGTAAGGAATCGAATGGCCTCCCGCCTCCATGACGGTGAGCATAGAGAAGTCGAAGGGAGTCATCGTCATCTCCCCTATGGTAGAGAAGTGAAAGGAATCGGTGGTATCCCACCATCTCTCTACCAAGGCACCCAATAGAGGTCTGCTCGCTATGAGATGTGAGAGCCCCATGCAGAATGAGCCAAAGCCGGCCTCATCGATGATGTGGCGAATGTCGTCAGGGAGCTCATTGTACCACTCTCTCACTGATGTGGTCCCGTATCCTCTGATGGTGCGTGAATCCCCCTGTGATCAAGACAAGCAGATAAAATGTAATGTAAGTAATACATTGCAAAAGTGTGATTGGACAAGCAATGCAAGGTACATTGGGAAAATGCAAGAATATAGTGTATACCTCAGAGGCACCATGAGATAAATGTGACTCTGGCTCACGCAGTAAGACGTCCTCCGGTGCGCCTCATGCAAACCCCCTGAACTAACGAATGCTATCAGGCGGTAGCACGTGTATCTCGGGATGATACGTCGCCGAGTCAAAAGGTCGAATGCTAAGTGGCAGTGGCTCCAGCTCTAGATCCACCTCCATCTCTGGAGAAGCTCCGTTGTGTGGGATGTCATCCGCCATCTCAAGAGAAGATGAGAAAGTGGTCAAAAATGGGTGAAGAATGCCAAGAGTCAGCAAAAGTCAACTCCAAGAGGGAAAATGGCAGAAAAAAAGTCAAAGCCTGGGAAAGGGCACCAAACTCAAGGGTAACTCGAGGGAAACAAGCCTCAAGTGGTGGAAATTAAGAAAGAAGCACCGAAATTGATTTTCAATCGGTTCAAAATGGAGTAAACTACGAGGGTTTAGCAAAGAAAATGTTCGTGGGGCATTGGAAAACGCGTATAATGCTCGGATCTAAGGAGGAAAATGGTCTAAAGAGAGAGAGAGGAGGATTTTCGGCAATGGAGGAGTGGGGAAATAAGGTTTAGAACCCTATACTTAAACACCCAAGGTGAAATGGCAATTTTGCTCCGAATTTGCCATCGGTGGCCGACAACCTTTTTTGGTGGCCGATGGGTCACCGATCACCTTCCATGGTGGCCGACAGGTTCCCAGTGCTCCTACATTGGGTCTTTATGATGTTTTGTGCCTTTATTCAAGAAAGTGCAAGAAAAGTTCACTTTTAAGCTCAAACGCCTTTGTGGAAGCTCCGGGCCATGTCTTCGGTGTATGATGTTCAACATGAATGAGGTGTATCCTTTTAAATTTGTTGCAACTTTTTCTGGGGGTTAAGTCAAAAATAGTTCTTGAAATTGGGTTTAACGATTATGTTTCCGTTATTGCGTAAAATGTGCATTTTTCAATTATGCATAGAATTTGCATTTGTACATTCACATGGAATATGCATTTTACTATTGCATAGAACATGCATCCTGATATTATATAGGATGCACACTTTGTTCTATTGGTCTTTGCATAAATCATGCATCCTATACTGTTGCATAGAATCATGCATCCTAATGTGGCATAGAACATGCTCTGGCTCATGCCGCGTAGAATATTACGTGTTGTGTTTAAAACATGTTTCTAACATTTTGTCATGCTTATCTTGCGTAGAACATGCACTCTTGTTATATCATGCTTGTTAAGTCTCTTTCTTATCCAAGCACAATATTGTATGTATGGTTCATCCAAAGCTGGTGCGACCAAACATTGTTGTATGTATGGTTCATTCAGAGGAGTTCCAGGTGAGACCGCTCATGTCCTTTGATCCCACTTCTTGTTGGTTAGAAACATTTGGGTACGCCCGGTGTTTACACCACTCCTTGTTGGTTAGAAACATTCGGGTATGCCCGGTGTTTACACCACTCCTTGTTGGTTAGAAACATTGGGACGTGTTTCTGATGTTTATACCACTGCCCCCGGTTAGAAGCGTTTGGAACGTGTTCCAATGCTTATACCACCCTGTTGGTTAGAAACATTGGGACGTGTTCCCGATGTTTATACGACCCCCTGGTTAGAAGCGTTTGGGACGTGTTCCTGATGTTTATACCACCCCCCGGCTAGAAGCGTTTGGAACGTGTTTCGATGATTATACTACCCTATTGGTTAGAAACATTGGGACGTGCTCCCATGTTTATACCATTCCCCCCGGTATTTACACTGCCCCTTATGGTTAGAAACATTCGGGTATGCCCGATGTTTACACTATCCTCTTCTCCTGTCGTGTGCAACGCGTCAGGACGCTTTGGTTAAATGCATTCAGACGAGTTCCGATGCTTATACCACTCTTTGTTTTGGTTACATATATTTTGGACGTGTTCGAATATTTATGACTGTTCTCTTTGGTTCGCAACATTAGGGTGTGTCCCGTGTTCGCACCATCTCTCTTCTCGCGTGTGCCACGCGTTTGGAATCTTGTTTGACGCCTCGGGTGTGCCCGAGGGTTATGTTATCCTTTGCCTTTCTTGCGTGATGCACAGTTAAGATTGCATAATTTTCTTACATCCTTTCTGCATGAAATGTAGTTTGGCTTGTGCTTTTCATGAGTGGCGTGTCTACTTATTTCTTTGCATGAACGAGATTGCTGTAGCATTTCTTTGCATAACATTGGCATCTAAATGTTTCATTATAGCCTCATTGCATGATCATAAGTTATGTTGTCGCATCGTGCATATCATTTGCATCTTGCCCCAGAACCACTCTGGTTTGATTCCTTGCAAAGGGATACGTAGGCAGCCTCCGGGCACAACCGTTCTTTGTTTTTCTTGCTTGTTTGTCCAAGTCTTCGGCCATGTCAAAAATGGGTCATCTCTGGGTTTTGACATTCACTCATGTCATTTAATGGCATCCGAGTTCTGTCAAAGAGGGGCAACTATAGACACCCCATTTTTGACCGTACGCAAGATTTGGATGTCATCATTTGAACACTCGATGATCTTGGATGCTCGTGTTCGTTTTGAGTGCCTGAAGATCTTAGTCGAGCACCTTGTCTTTGAGCCTCTAAACCTGTCTGTTTTGTGCTTGGTTGTGAACTAAGAACTTGTTGTTTCAAGTTTAGAGGAGAGGGTGGCCTGTCTACCATCCCCACAGTCCATCGGCCATGGCTTGTGCCTACCAGCCATTATTGGTGGCCGGTCGGCCACTAGTGATGGCCGACGGCCATTTTTCTCCTTTTTCAGATATTTGTTTGCCAGCTGTGCCAGCTGTTGTTCACTGAAGTGCATCTCCATACATGTGTATGGTAAGATGAATTCAAGCTTTAATCTTGATTTTCTATATATAGGGGGTGTCATCTCCCATTTTGGAGGGTTAGAAAATTTGGATCAAAATTTTCTCTCTCTCTTCTTGTTTTGTGCCTTAAAGGCTTGTTTCTCTACACCTTTGTACATCAAGCCTTAACCAAACACCCTTACCTTTGAGCTGAGGTTCTTTGAGGTCTAGTTTGAGCTCTTGAAGGAGGTTTGAGCTGGAATTTGATGATGTTTTGTGCTTAAGCTTCAAGAGGTAGTTCATTTGCTTAGTATACTTGTTTTGGCTACTCATTTTGCCATCCTTTTATACTATTTTTTAACTGGTTTTCAACTGCAAAAAAACTCTGGTTTTTTAGGCTTAACATGGTGGCTTGAGGTCATTTTGTGTTAAGGGGTAGTCCACCCTTCTTGTTGCTTAATTATGTGAGCTTTTGTACCATCTTTTAGCATATTCAAATCAAACTTTTTGGGCCTTTAAACCACTGAAATTCATAGTTATTTCAGTGGCAAAAATCTCATTTTGAAGTCCAAAATTGGAGGGGGTAGCCTCCCCTTCTTGTGTCTTGTTTGCATGCCTAGATAGCTTAACATGTGAGCATGTTTTTCTAGCATTTTGTACCTTAATCTCAGTATGTTTTAGTCACTGTTTTGACCTGTTTTGGCTCTATTTTGGGCTGGTCAACTCAGTTGAGGCTTGTATTGTGTGGTTGTAGAGTAAAGAGGCTTCACTAGCTTAATGTTTTAGGCTTTTTGGCATGAATTGCATGAGTTGCTTGCATGTTTTAGTGTCTTTTTACACTCCATTTTAGCACTGAAATCTCTGCAATCTCCCTCTATTTTTCACTCTTTCGTTTATTTTGAAAGTGGCTTTGAACCCCTTGTTGGCTTGAATGTGAAATTGAGACACTCGTGCTTAATGGTTTTAATCCTCTTTTGAGGGTTTCTACTAACCAACAACATGAGGTCTCTTTCATGCTCAAGGCACTTGTGGTTTAAGCCCTCTTTCCATTAGAGGACACTTACCCTTTGGACTAAACAATTAAAGAATGGATGGGTAAGCTAAAATGGGAAAATAAAACACGATAAGCAAAAGAGGCAAGATAAGCATCTTTCATGTTGCATTACATGTGGTCAGATCGAACATTAATTCGAACACGAGAAAAATGGGACGTTTCATACTCAAATTGATGAAACGTGCCATTTTTCTTGGTCACCATCACCCTTGATCATACATGATAGGGTTATGGTTTTGTTGAGTCTTGTTTTGTACTCATTAAGCTTGTACAAGCTTGATTCTTTGGCCATCATGCATGAAAATTGCTTGGTTGATGGTTTGAGAGCCAAGAGCTACACTTCTTTGAACTTGTGTGATGATAAGGAGAGTATCAGTACATACACTCGTTGAGAATACACTGTTTTGTCTCTGTTTGTTCTCTGTTGCAGCAAAAAAGGAAAGTTCAGGGAAGGGGTGGCCGACTGGCGACAAGTAGTGGCTGACCAGCCACTACAAGTAGCCGACCGGCCACCAATGGTAGCCAACAGCCACCATTAGTAGTCGACCGACCAGAAATGAAATTTTGGACAAGTGTGTTCCTGAGCTGGAGCAGAGGTGTTCTGGAAGTTGGCAACACTGTTGGTGTTCAAGTAAGTGCAAAAAGAGGTGTCCGATGGCAAGGCGGTGGATTTTCAGGAGGAAACCAACCAAGCATGCATGCGTCCGTCCCTCTCGAGGCCATTTACGTGCTTTGTTTAATTAGTTAGTTGTAGCTAATTTATTCGTGCAAGTGTTGTAATAATTTAATTAATTCGTACTGTAATTGATTAGCTTAATTCGGTTTGTAATAGTTAGTTAACTAGAATAGTTAATTAGTTTTGGTTTGTAATAGCTTAATTAGTGTAGCTAGCTAGCTTATTCATTTGGATAGTCCTTCGCGAGGGCATGATGTTGTAATAAGTGTGCGTGCGCGTGTGCATGTCTTCCAACCCCACGTCTTTCTCTCTTTTATTTATCCGCTTTTGATGGTTAGATTAGGGATCATGTTTTGATTAGCATACCTTATGTTTTCATGTTTGCATCCATTCATTTTGTCTTGCATGCACCGAGGCTTGACACATTATTCAAATTGCATTGTCAATTTCAATACTTGAATACGTGTTTAATCGCATGTTGTTCAAAGTGTTGCATATGCCATATTAGTAGTTGTGCCTATTAATTTCATATTGCATGTGTTGCATTAGGCATCTTGTATAGTTAGGACCATGCATTCTTTCTAACTAGTTTTTGTTTTGGATCGGAGTACTCGGTAAGTTTTATGCTTTAGCATACTTTGCATAAGTGTGATTGCCATATTTCTATGTTTCGCATGCTTACCTTAAGGCTATGTGCTTACTTGCTAAACTGCATGAATGCCTGTGGAGAGAGGCTTTGTTGTTTGAATTGGAATGATTCAATGAGTGTGAGTTTTAAGCCTACTTTGCGAAGTGGCAAATCATGTTTTAAGCCCACTTGAGGTGGCAAATCCGCATCTTTTAAGTCCACTTGAGGGTGGCAAATTCAAAACATTTTCAAAAAGCAAACATGAGTTGAGTTGTTCCAATTCTCGTGATTTTAGTCTATACTTGCTTGTGTGCGTCACATAGTAATGTTAGCTAATAAACCGGAGCAAAAACACATAAAGTTTTTAAAATCTCATATCATAATTAGAAGGGGTCGATCTTTTGATCGGGTGAGCGAGGTTGCTCATTTCATGACCTTCCCATCTCGTACCCAAGTTCCCGAGTTGAGGCAACTTTGGTGATGATGGACACGTGGCCTTTGGCACGAGTCAGGGTTTCCTAAATTTTCCAAAAACAAAATATTTAGATGGCGACTCTGTAATCTGGCAAAACAGTCCAATTTTGGCATTATTTGATTTAAAATCTGATTTTCAAAAACGATTTGCCGGATTAGACTCTTTGGTGTTTATCAGTTTCACATTGCACTTGTAAGACTAGATTCAGAACCACAGGTAGAGTCCGAACTGTGAGACCTTCTTTTCAAACCTTTTTCAAAAGGCAGGGGGTGTGGAAAAAGGTGAGTCCACATTTTGCTGATTGGAATATCCTTCGAAACCTTGGGATAGTTGGAAAATGCTATAAAACTTTTGCAGGCACATCATTTCTTATTTCAGTGGAATTCTTCTTCAACTTCCATCTTGATGTACCACATGTAGGACATGAAGTTGCATCTTTGTACTCCTTTCTATAGATTGTGCAATCATATGGACATGCATATATTTTCTCATATCCCATTCCCAATGCAGCAAACGTCTTTCCAGCCTCATACATGGATGATGGTATTTCATTGTTCATTGGTAGTAATCACCCAACAACGTCAATACATGGAAAAACCATTGTTCACAGTTTAACCAATGCAAATAACTTGGTAAACTTTGTGCAACCCAGATACAATGGTTTTTCCACATCTTCAAGTAATTTCTTAAACACTTCAGGATCAGTCATGCAATGATCGTATGAATCTTGAACCATTTCTATTGTTTCAGTTACATTGTCTATAGGACATGTGTCAAATTGTTGTTGGGAAAAATCTTATTCATTTAAACATGGTGATGCCCCACTGGTGACTGCTTCTCCATGCCATAACCATGTGGTATAACTTTGGTCAATACCATTGAAAAACAGATGATTTCTAGTCTCTCGAATAGGTTGGCTTCTCAAGTTTCCACAGACTTTACAACGACAATGTATGGATTAAAGATCACTTGCATGAACCATAGCAAAATTAAGAAATAGTTCAACTTCATTCTCATAGTCTTTTGATCTTCTATCCTTGAACATCCAAGATTTGTCCATTTTAAATGTATTTTTGAATACCTATATCAACAAAGAAATTAGAATAGAAAACAATAAACTAGAGGCTACATAGTTGATAACCTTAAAGGAATGTCATTGAGATGGCACAATATCTTTGATAGAACATTAAATGCCTGAAGCAAACTTGCAAAAATAAAAAGATAAAAAAAAAAAAATACAAGATCTTATAACAAATAATTTATCTGATCTATGAATAATTGCAAAGTCAAAAAAAGAAAAAAAAAAATCCATAAAGTCTAAATAATCTAGGCATTCATTATTCAACACTATCATTTATATTAAATGTTTCACAACCAAGAGGAGATGTGCAGCCTTTACACACTGCTAGGAAATACCCTAGGGCTCAAAGTGGGCTGCCCAACTCACTTAGGTGGTTTGCTTCCCAAACAGATAGTATCTTGAAGTAGCAGTAGCAGTAGCAGTAGCAGAGCAGCAGTAGCAAAATAGCTCTGCAGCAACAGTAGCAAAAACATTAACAAACCAAAACAAATCCTTATTTGAAGTGCATTACTATCCATTTATGTTTGGATTTAGTGTAATTTATCCTTACCTAAAACTGAAATGTATTAGTAGATGGGAACATCTACATGGTATTTGGACTATTTGCTGAATGTTGTACTATTATAGAATTGTTGTATTTTGGGCTATTTACTTAATTAGGTGTGTTAAGTTGATGCAGTTTTGGGGTTAGATCTTGATGTCTTGGGTCTATTGGCAGGTTGTGTCTCCTGTTCAGGCTTATCATTTGGCTGCATTATTAGGTGCTTGAATAGGTTATTTTTGTATTGAGTTTTTTTTTTTTTTTTTTTTTTTGGCTGTGGTTTGTATAGTGGTTAGGTCCTGGGGTATACCCCTTGTAATCGTTGTATATATTTTATCTTTTAATCTATGACTTATTCACGATTACAAGGGGTATACCCCAGGACCTAACCACTATACAAACCACAGCCAAAAAAAAAAAAAAAAAAAAAACACCAAGATGCATAAATATCTAAGGTGTGACAAGTATATATAGATATATATATATATTTTTTCACTTGAGTGATAAACTACAATATATTATTTTCCCCTCACCTCATATAGGAAACACACTATTAAAGCACCTAGTAAATTGCTTGTTATTTGGAAACATATGTTTAAGAATTTTTTCACAAGCAAAAATAAAATCAAATTATAGAATAGATGGAAAAAAGTCCGTAGTTAGAAAAGCAAAGAGTCCTAACAAGTTGAAAAAGGAAAAAAAAAAAAAAAAAAAAAAAAAAAAAAAAAAGGAAAAATCAACATTTTACTACTATGGTTGCAAAGAATCCTAACAAGTTAAAAAAGAAGAAAAAGAAAAATTAAGGCAATTGGATCAACAACTTTCTCCTACACAGTTTGCAGAATCCAAAAGTTAGAGAGAGAGAGAGAGAGAGAGAACACATGGAAACTAGAAACAACATATGAAGGAAAATAAAGAGCCAAGAAAAGTGTACCCAACAATAAAAGATAGATTCATCAAAAGTACTCTACTTTAATTAATCAAAAGTTTCTGAAACTTGAAATATTTTCAACTTCTCTGATAATACAGAACAACCCAATTCAAAAACCCACTTTACATATAAAACCTCTATGGTTCTCTCACTCTAATTCTCCACTATATCCTTATATATGTATAGAAGAATGTATATGGGTCCTTTTCTTTTCCCAAATATTGTTCTGTTTGTGTCAAATAAATATATTATACATATGTTTATATATATATATAGTCACCAGTGTAATGAAGTTGCATATTCTACAAAGCAACTGACATAGACCCGCGTAGTAAAGCCCACAAACCATCAACAAAAACCTTACTGTAGACACCCCATTTTTTACCGCCTGTAAGACTTAGACGCTTGGTTCAATGCACTCAGTGATAAAGTTGAATTGTGAATCTGCACTGATTCAGAATCAGTCAGGCTTCCGAAATAACCTCACATCTTAAATATTTACCTTGTTTGAACCCTTGGGTCTCATTTTTGGACCATTTCTCACCCTGAGGTAAGTTTGAACCAAAAAAATAGGGGAGTCCATCAAGGCCTGGCCGTGGATTAGTGATAGTCGGCCGTGGCTATGAATGGCCAGCCGGCCTTCGATGGCGATAAACACTATTCTGGGCGGGAGGCCGCTAGCTGTCCATTTTTGAAGATATTTATCAACTTTTTAGCTCGAATTCTATAAAACTGAAGCTTTGGGATTGTTTTGAGGGTTGAAAAAAAATTCAAGAAGAGATATATACACCTTGAGAGCCCTTCACTCCTCCTTCTTCCATTGCAAGTTACCTTGAAGCTAACCTAGCTTACTTACACCACCTATAATCTTGAAGAAGTGTAATTCAAGCTTGAGAATGCATTGAAACTAAGTTTGAAACTCCAAGAATAAGTTTACTTCTTGAAAGGTATAAGCTTGTTTTCTCTTTTCTTGTCTTTCTTTTTGTTCTTTACTCTATTATTCTTGTTGTTTTGGTTGGTTTTGAGTTTGCTTGAAGTGTTGGAGTTGGGTTTGAAGGGTTACCAAAAAGGTAGAGAGAGCTTGCTCTTTCTACACCTTTATTCATAACTCAAACTCTTCTCCTTTTGACTCTTTTTCTTTGGTATTCATACTGATTTTTAGAGGTTTGAAAAGGCTGAAAACCATGTTTTGAAGCTTCAAAAATGAAGGGGTTAGCCACTCCTCCTTATCCTTGTTTACTAGCCTTAATTCTCATCTTTATTGTCTAGCTCTTTAACCCCTTTTCATGCATGTTTCACCTCTGATTTTTATGTATTTAGGATTGTTTTGAGGTTGTCTAAGCTTTCTCAATTGGTTTGTGCCTTGTTTGATACACTTAAGGTCTCATAAGTTGGTTTGTTTGTTGTTTAATGCACTTTCTTTGTTCATTTCCATGTTTGGAGTCTAAGTTTGCTAATCAACAATCATTTCATATCTTTTATTCATGAGGATGGTTTCAACCAATTGAGGTTACTCAATGCATGTAAAGGAGACCTACACTTAATGGCTTAATCTCTTCGGAGATTCATCGTCAACGGTGTAGTCTCCTTCTCATGTTTTGGGAGGACCTCTTGTTTGACATCACTTCATGTTTAGAGGACTTTAACATCACATTTGGACAAATGGACTAATGAATGGAAAGGCCTAAAACAATTGGTTTCAAATTTGGATCAACACACTTAAAGAAAATGGCTTAAATAGCTTGAACTTGGCGGGACGGTATCCCAAGCTCATTGTGTCAAGGATCATCAAGCATTAATTCATGGTGTTTTTGATGTCCTTGAAGCGTTACAACTTCCCTTTTTGAGTTCATTCCATGACAAAAGGGAGGGGTGGTCCATTTGCATTACATTCATTGATTTTTGGTCTAAAATGACATTCGAGATCATCAAACGATCATATCGGTCATTGATAGTCTTGGAATCAATTCCAACCTTCTCTTGAGGTTTTCCTATGACAGAGAAGGAACGAAGGACAAACAGAGCTTGAAAATGCTTTATCTGCACTGATTTCACCTCAGAGCACAAAAATAGAGTTTGCACCAAATCAATGCACGGCCGGCCCTTGGTGTGTGGCCAGCAGTGCAGTTTTGCAGAAACAGAGGCAGTGGCTAAAGGTAAAACAGAGGCAGTCTGGGGCAGATAGAGCAGCTTTCAGGCGATGCACATGCAACCTCCATCCATCTTCCTTGGTGTCCGTATCAAATGCGTTGTTATTTAAATGTTTCATTAGCATAGCAAATTGTGTTGTAATATTTAATTAGTTTAATTAGTTGCAGCTAATTAGTTGATGTTGTAATATTTAATTAGCTTAGTCTAGTTAAAGTTAAATTCATTAATTAGCTTAGATAGTTAGTTAATTATTCATTTCAAGTGTTGTAATAATTAGCTTAATTAGCTTTGCTTAGCTAGTTAGCTTATTCATTCGGACCCTCCTTCGTGCAGACATAATGTTGTAATAAGTGTGTGTGCGTGTAATGACCCCAAAGTGCGTATAGAAAGTTATCCTTATTTAATTAGGGATTAATGTGTTTGCTATTGGAATTGAAGAACTATCCGTCGAGTTATGCTTTTGAAACTAGAGTTGGTGACCTTTACCAACAATCTGAAAATTTTTCCCTCCGCTCGAGCGGAGTAGTTGGCGCTCGAGCGTACTTTCGAGGTTTCCAGCAAATTTTGCAGACGGCCTGAGATTCTGGGAGTTGTGATTTCCCGCTCGAGCGGAGTAGTTGACGCTCGAGCGGACGTTTTTGTTGGTCTTCGCGCTCGAGCGGAAGGTTAGGCGCTCGAGCGGGTCTCCAAGTTGAATTGTATTTCTGAGGCACATGGGTTCATTTTTGACATTTTTATTAGTGTATTTGGAACTTTCTTATGTTATTCTGGAGTATTGGTTGAGGTGGTAATATGATGGTAAAGTAAGATTGGGCCAAAAGCTTTAATTGGAATAATTTGTCTGCGACCAGCCGTCACTCTTTTGTCCTTTTCTTTTTCTACACTTTGAATTTGGATGTGAGGTTAGAACCATTGGAAAGCTTATTTCCGGGGCATCAATTTGGACACAAGAACGACCTAAAACGGAGTCCGGATGGGAGAGTTACACTTGTTTGAAGTTTTAGAATCTGTGCTGAGAGCAGGTCCGCTCAAGCGGAAATAGGAGCGCTCGAGCGGGGTTTTCGGGACAGCAGCTTTAAAAACGGATTTTTGAGATCATTTTCCATATTTTCTTCTTCCCTCTTCCTTCCTCTTTGCCCAAGTCTGAAACCCTAGCCCCAAATCCTTGAATTCCTTTACTTTGATCGCAATCTACCATGGTTTTTGGCATCAAGGAAGGAGAACAAGGGAGGATCAATGTTTTTACCCGATTAGAACTTGGATTTGTGAAGGCTTCTTCTCAAGCTCACCCCTTTGCTTGATTATTGAGGTAAAGGTTTGAATACTCTTCAATATTTGCATCCATAGATAGATTTGTGACATTTTATTATCTAAATACAAAAATTTCCATATTTAGAGCATGTAGTGTATAGTATGAGATTTGGGGTTTTATGGTTTAAAGATGTTGGGAGTTAATTGATGGATTAAAATGGTGGATTATGAGTCCTAGGTGTTTAATTAATGGAAAAATTGGAATAAAAGTGTTGGGTTAATAAGTTTGATTATTTCATGAAATTTCTATATTTTCTTGGAACCCTAGGTTGATTAAGGATGATAACCAAAGATTTGGCCCAAAATGAAAGTAGAATAATGAAATTGAGGTATTGGAATTTGGTGATACTTGGAAATTATGTTTAAGTTTGCGAATGAGCTTTGTTATGAGCATTGTGTAACATGTTTTAATGAGAAAGATTGTTGATGATGTAAACTTGGCTATGGAATGTTGAATTGAGCCTTAGCAATTTAATTTAAATTATGTGGAATTATATTTGGTGACATTGAGTTGAATAATATTAAATAGTGTGGATTATATTGGATGGTGATGATTATGTTGGGTTATGGTGATTATGTTGAGTTGTGTTAAATATTGTGAATTGAATTGTGTAGGGTTAGCTGCAGGGGCAGACCTAGCATCTAAACACTGTGAGTAATAGTATTATAGATGTACATCATTTACTGTTAACGCTTATTGTTATTAACATTCTGTTTCCCGTAAGCAATTATGTTGGTATGAATAGAGATTGCAAGTTGATGTGAACTTATGTAAGCATCGAAAGAAGTGGCATAAATCGGTAAGCCTTGAAAACGATTCTACATTCTGACTACGATTAACCTATAAATTACCTATGAATCGCATATAATCTAGTGATATTATGGAATTTGTTAACAGAAGGGAATTATGAATGTAAACTGCGCTATTTTGAGTAGGAATGCGATACCTTGAATGTCCTATCAGGAATTCCTACCATCTGTTTAAATCGGTGTATGTTTTGTGACATAGATATTGGTCTAACATGGATCAGCGAAAGGAATAATCAGATAAGACTACGGGTTGTTTTATATGATAATGACCATTGTGATCGTTGTGAAACTATAGAAACATCAAAAGAGTTTGAGAAGTTTTGTGTGCCATGTGAGAAACAATGTAAAATTATGAAAGTCTTAAAAGAAATTGTAAAGTTACGAACCTATGTGGCCCTTGCCCGGGGGTAATAATACCGTGGTTTGTGACCCTTGCCCGGGGGTAATAATACCGTGGTTTGTGGCCCTTGCCCGGGGGTAATAATACCGTGGTTTGTGACCCTTGCTCGGGGGTAATAATACCGTGGTTTGTGGCCCTTGCCCGGGGGTAATAATACCGTGGTTTGTGGCCCTTGCCCGGGGGTTATAGTACCGTGGTTCAAGAATATGTTTTAAATGAATTTGTGAAATATTGTGAACTTGTGAAAAAAGGGCCAAGGGCCATTTGCGAAGTATGGAATTCCAATTTGTGACTTATGAAATGATATGGTCGAGGGCCATTTGTGAAACATGAATTTCCATTTTCGTGAACTATGGACTTATGTGGCCGAAGGCCATTTGTGAAATGTGAACCTCTGAGGCCAAGGGCCAACTTGTGAAATTTTATGAAATGTGAATCTATGAGGCTAAAAGCCAACTTGTGAACTATGAAGTTAAAAGGCCGAGGGCCAACTTGTGAAACTAAGAACCTAAGTTATGCATCCAAGAAGCACAAGAAGCACAAGAATGAATGATATGATATGATGTGATATGATATAAGAGTGTGATAATGATATGATACTACAAGAAGCACTTTAGTTATAAGGTGTTCCGATTGAATTACTAAATGATGTTCAAGAATGTTTCAGGTATGTTTCTGGTATGTTACAAGTTCGAGTATGTTCCGGTATGTTTCAGGTATATGCTACAAGTTCAAAAAAATGTTTCAAGGGCTTTCATGCCATATGTTTTAAGGGCTCTATGCCAACACGTTTGAAAGTTTCACGCTATGATATTCAAGGGCTTAAAGTCATTATGCTCCAATATATTATGTGTCAAGCTATTATGTTTCGAGACTGGGCCTAAGGCCGTTATGAAATTAGTACAGAATCAGACTAACTATGTGAACTCGACAATTTCACACGCATTGATATATTATGTGTCAAGTTAAGCATTGTTTTGTTTATATACTATTATTCACTGAGCCTGGCTTACTTTGTATTATGTCTGTTCTATAGGTGACCACCTTGGAGGTCAGTCTCACCCGTAGCATCCACTCTTCGTGGTGTCAACCCCAGAGGGTCCAGGCACTTAAGTAAAAGCAGTCATTTTGCGGGGTTCTATTAAGCTTTTAGCTTTATACCCTGTTTATCTGTCTAAGGTTAAATTGTTTATAACTCTTTTATTACTTGTTGTGTTTGTTATGCCCAATTATAGGAGCTGGGTGTATATATGTATATGTCCATAACTAAATTATATGTTTGTTTGCTTTATGTTCAATTTGTGATCCTGGCATGATAGTGGTCGCTCAATGGATATTGTTCTTTTATTTATTTTAATTTATATTGTTAACGCTTCCGTTCAGGCCCCGTATGATATATATAACAGGTTTAGTATCTAGTTTCGAATGGGTCATGCCCAAACTTTTAGGGGCGGGTTTGGGGCGTGACAGTGCGTGCGTGGGTGTATGTCTTCCAACCCTACGTCTTTCTCCCTTTTATTTAATCGCTTTTAATGGTTAGATTAGGGACATATTTCAATTAGCATACCTTATGCTTGCATACATTCATTTCGCATTGCATCCACCGAGGCTCGGCGCATCATTCAAACTACATCGCCATTTCAATAATTCTTTGGATACGTGTTTAATCGCATGTTGTTTAAATCGAATCATATGCCATATTACTAGCCGAGCCTATTAATTGCATATTGCATGTGTTGCATTAGGCATTTTGCATAGTTAGGAATCATGCATATTTTACTAATTCATATATTCTTAGCTTGGAGTACTAGGTGAATTCTACACTTTAGCATACTTGCATAAGTGTGAATGTTGCGAAGATTAGCATGCTTGCCATGAGGCTATGTGCTTAAATGCTAAACTGCATGAATACCTGTGGATGAAGGCTTGTTGTTTGAATTGGAATGATTCAACGAATGTGCATTTTAAGCCCAATTTATTGAGTGGCAAATCATGTTTTAAGCCCACTATGTTTGGTGGCAAAACCGCAATCTTTAAGCCCACTTGAGGTGGCAAATTCAAACCATTTTCGCAAACAAACATGAGTTGAATTGTTCCAACTCAAGCAAACTAGTCTATACTTGATTGTGCGCATCACATAATATTGCTAGCTTAATAACCGAAACAAGAACACATAATGTTGATAAAAAATCATATCATGATAAGTAGAGGCCGATCTTTGATCGGGCGAGCAGGGGTGTTCAATTCATGACCTTCCCCTCTCGTACCTAAGTTCCCAAGCAGGGGCAACTTTGGGGATGACAGACACGTAGCCTTTGGCATGAGTCATGGGTTTCCTAAATTTCTCCCAAATAAAATATTTAGGTGGCAACTCTATATCTGGGAAAGCAGTCCAATTTTAGCACTTTTTGATTCGAAATCAATTTTCCAAAATGATTTGTCAGATTTGGACTCTTTGGTGATTATCAATTTCACATTGCACTTGTGAGATTAGATTCAGAACCACAGGAGTCCGAACTATAGGGCTTTCTTTCAAACCTTTCGAAAGGGAGCACGAAAAAGCTGAGCTACAGTTTCTGGCGACTCCACTAGGGATTTAGAGAACTTGACTCGAACTCATGATATGACATTTTTTCTACACCTATGTGTTTCTTTGTATTTGCATTTGAATTGGTGCACCTAAGTCACTGTATTTGCCATCTGCTATTCATGAACGGTTTGCTGGAGGCTCGCTTGGAAAAGCTTGCCAAAAGGCTGGCCGGTTGCGAGCTCTGCCACGATGGGAACACAACCCTTGGATCTAGACTACTGTTGTACCATTTGATCCTCCTTTCACTTCTCAGTGTTAGGTGTGAGAGGTATATTAGGTAGTCTTGCTGAGGTACCCTTTTTGACCAATCGACCTAGTTGCATATTAGAAGCCATAGAGGCTGTTCAAATATAGGACATGTTGCTTACCCAAATTCAGACACTTTGTTTGAATAGCTAACCCTAGTTCCTAACGAAATTAGGACAGGGTAACCCTATCCCATCATAGGGGTGTTTCGGCTCTCACTTAACTGTTATGTGCTTTTAGAGTGAAACTCTATAGGAATGTATGTATCAGTTGCAAGTTTAGGCATCAGTTTTTTGGGGCAGAAATCAGTGTTGAGTGCAATTCTCCAACTTATAATTGCAACTGTGTGTTGTTTGTGTCTGGGCCAGGGTGCTATGCGGTTTCTGATTTTTGTTTTCTTTTGCTTTATTTCTTTTTGCAAGGTAGTTTTTCGCCATTGCTTCGGACGATCATATTCCCCCCCAAGCACTCTGGACCCGAATGAAAAGGATTTGTAGATTTGGGGATCTTGTCAGGGGACAGCTAGTGTTTGTTTCACTCTCACTAGTTACCAGACGGAGGAGGATCAAACAAAATTCACCAATCCAGCAGTTAGCTTTTACTTCACCTACGCCTAGTCAGGCCCGGTCTTCTACTTCTACTCCAGAAAGAGAGTATCCGCCAGTTCCGGTAGCTCAAAATCCTCCAGTTAGCATGGAAAATATGCTTCGTCAGCTCCAGTAGACCATTAAGACTATACAGCTAGATGCTGCCCGCCAAGCTGAGGTCACAGCCTGACAAGCTGAGGTCGCAGCCCGCCAAGCAGAAGTGATAAATAGGCTTCAGCAACAACAACCACAACCGGCCTCTGTATCCCATGCACCCCCAACGGGTATTCTGGCGCCCGGGGTCACAGTCAACATCCAAGAGAATGCGGGAGTTCCGGTAGATCCGATCCACCTTAGACCTCTAAGGCACCAGCATACCAAACGGAGGTGCCATTTGAATTCGAGATTGACCCCACTACATTGAAGGTCAACAAGCTAGAAAAGCTCTTTAAGCGGGCACAGGGGGTGAATTCAATCCCTGATATTGAGGATGGATATACAGACTCGGCAGTGACTCTACCAGACAGATTCAAGATGCCACATATAGACCGGTTCGATGGCTTTGGGGATCCTATGGTCCACCTTCGGTTATTTTCTGATAAACTACGACCAATGGGTCTCACCAAACTGTAGAAGCTGTTGCTTTTTGGTCAGACCCTGTCGGGTATAGCGGCCATTTGGTATGCCAAGCTTGAAGACTCTATGAAGAGAAACTGGGAGGAAATGACCGAGACCTTCATTGCACAGTACTCCTACAATAACTAGATCGAGGTCACTACCCATGATCTTGAAGCGACCTGTTAGGAGCCGAAGGAGGGCTTCTTGGACTTTGTGACTCGGTAGAGGGCTAAGGCCTGTATGATGACTATCAGGCCATCTATTAAGGACCAAATCAGAATGGTGGTCCGTAATTTGCAAGGAAGATTATTACAGAAGATGATAGTCTTGCCTTTGTTTACATTTGCTGAGCTCCATGAAATAGGGGTTCAAATTGAGGATGCGATGAAACAAGGACTGATAGACCATGAGAAGGAACAGCCCAAGAGGCCCTTTATACGCAGTTCCAAAGCAACTACGAACAGTAGCACTTTTGCACGGCCTTCGGATGTGAGCATGGTCACCACCACACCCAAGACTGCCAAACCGTTCACCAACACATCCAACACAACTCCACAAACCACAACCAGCCAAACCCGATCTCAAAGGGTCTTTACCCTGCTCTATATGCCTTTGTCCAAGGCCCTAGGGGTCCTGATCAAAAAGGGGCATCTTAAACCACTAGAGCCTCGCCCTCTACCCGATCCTCTCCCCTCGAAAGACAACCCGACCAAATACTGCACTTTTCACTAACAGCACGGTCATGACACTGATCAATGCTATAGATTGCGTCATGAGATTCAAGATCTCAATGACAATAAGGTGATAGTGCCTCCCCAAAAGCCAAATGTCACTACAAATCCTCTCTCACCACATAACCAAGTCCCTCTACGTCGACATATAAACCTCATCCAGATACTGGCCGTCCCTTATGACCCCAGTATATACATTACCCCTTCCCACATACCTAAGCTGGTGTTGTTCATCCCTGAGACCACAGACTTGTGCCTGATAAACACGTCTTCACTCCAATCCAAACCAGTGGCGGTAACAATGGAAGATAAAGGTAAGTCAGCCTTGGTGGGGAGTGTCAGTTCGTTGCCTGAGGGCTCTGAGGACTTATCTGAAGGGGTGTACAACCTGGGCTACTATACTGTACCAATCAATCAAGATAAGCCAAAAATGGTGTTGCCGACTGGAATAGAGGTCAGTGTAGTTCGAGAAGATGGACCAAGTCAAGGATTAGATGATCTAGCTAACTTGGAGGAGGATATAGATAATTTGAAGTTCTTTGATGAGCAAGATCAAGGGGACGTGCATATTGATTGGTTTGATCTAAATGGGTCAACTGACAATTCTGGGTGGCTAAGTGATGAACCTGATAGAGATGAGGGAACTGAATCAAAGCCGGAAGAACAGAAAGCGGGAACCATTGCAATGGCCGGAATGGCCGATAGAAAGGGTAAACTGCCGGAAAACACCAATGTAGAACAATTGGCTCAGGAACTGGGCATTGTTAGTACTGTACATACAGAGCAAGAAGCCGCGCTGGAGCGGTTTGGGCAAGAAATGAGTGGACACGATCAGAAAGCTGGAAAAGCTTAACCCCTTGTAGGGAATGTTTGTGATGATAGAATAATCCGAATGGAGCTGGACGAGTGCTTGTCGGCTGCCGAAGGAGTCTGGTGGGATGACGATGACCTACACTTGGCCCATACCGATGAGGATTGGGGTGAAGACCTTACTGACAATACTTGGTATGTGAAAGAAGTCAACCATATGACAAGAAATGGCCGATACTTCAAACCACCGCATCTGGACCAATTTGAAGCCTCCAGGAAAGATAAGGAAGTTAAGAAACAGAAGGAAAAGTAGTTAGAGGAAAAGGCTATGCTGATACAGTTAAAGAAGATTCAAGCTGATATATCTTTCTAGGGTCTGCTTATGGCTTCACGAGTGCACAAACAAGTTGTACTAACGGCGATGGATAAAGCCAAGTTGTCCATCGACACCACGCTGGAACAACTGGTGGGATTAATCTTCCCGGGAGGTGCTGCGCCAACTTTGACCTTTTCAGACAAGGAATTACCGCCAGAAGGCTCTGCACACAACAAGTCTCTATACATATTCATAGAATGCCGAGAAAAATGGATACCAACGATATTGGTTGACACCGGGTCAGTAATCAACGTCTATCCTTGTTGCACGACTCATGCTATTGGTCTGAAACCGGTCAATTTTGCACATACAGCCCAGGTGATTCGGACATATGACAATACAAGCAGAAAGGTGATGGAGACTGTGTAGATTAGAGTACAGGTTGGCCCAGCTCAACAGGATATTGAGTTCCATGTCCTGGATGTTCCGGCCACTTTCAACTTACTACTTGGGCGACCCTGGCTGCACCAAGTGAAGGCTGTCTCTTCCACCTTCAACCAAATGCTGAAGTACCCCCATGGGAAAAGGGTAGCCATAGTCTTCGGGAATTCATCTGTACATCCTCCGCCAGAGGTCACTACACCTGTGCTGGAGATTGTGCATGGTGAAGAGGATGTCTTCCTTTCGGGGTTTACCTTGGCTGAGGCCCGAGTAGTGCAAAATATCTTGGTTGTTGATGAGGGCTTGTATTTTAGAGCCCAATTTGTGTACTTCATGAACAAACTCCAACATACGCCAGGAATGGGGCTAAGAAGAAGTGGCCGAAAAGGCGTTGCTGCATTGGCCGATGTGCCACATAAGCCGCATACCTTTGGCCTTGGCTATACTCCCACCAAAGAGGACTGGGTGTGGAAAGGGAAACAAATAGCCAGAAGAGCCAGAGCTAAGCAGACTGGGAAGCGTTACGAACTTGTGCACTGACCAATTCGGGGAACCCTGAATGGTTATTTTGTTCAAGAGGGTGAAGACTTCCCATTTTTTGGTTTCTTCGAACCCTGGTTCAACTCTGAGAAGCAACGGGTTCCTGGCTTTGAGATTTTCCTTGACTTGCAGTTACAAAACAGTGATACGGAAGTTGCAAAGAGCACAGAAAGTGATTCCGATAGCAGTGAACTTGAAGTAGGAGCAACACTAGCATGTCTCCTTTTGGATCCTTCGATCAACTAAGAGAGCTTGGGGGATAACCTGACCGTTTCCATCGGAGACCAACCAGGTGCGAACCCTTCTAGCGGTATCTTGGATGCATCTAACGCACCATCCCTCATTTGGCAGCTAGAGGAGGGTTACCTGTCTAACAGTTCTAAGTTAGGTAGTGAACCAGAATCTGATTCCACAGAGTCTGTGAAGTCGAAATCAGATTTCGGTTCTTCAGAGTTTGGGTCTGGTATTCTTGGGGTTGATAACCCGGATGCCGAGGTTTTGTCCAGGTCGTCCTTTTATTTTTCTTTTGAGTCAGTTGTAACCGAGGAATTGGATGAGCTGGACCTTTTGAATGAGAATGCCACTGCGGATTCTGAGTATCTCTATGTGCCTCTTGTTTATTGCATTGATCATGATTTTCAAAATTTTGATGAAAACGATGAGGAAGGAATTCGTCTGGTCTTAAAAAAATTGATTAATCGAGAGGAGAAGAGGTTTGCAAAACCCCTCGCTGATGAAATCATTGCTATTAATATGGGTACTAAGAAGAATTCGCATTTGGTCCAGATCGAGTCCACGTTGTCTTCAGAGGAGCGCGAGCGCTTAGTAGCTTTATTAAAAGATTTCAAAGATGTTTTCGCGTGGTCCTACGATGACATGTCTCGAATCGATCCTGAGATTGTATAGCATCGGATCCCTCTTGACCCCGAGGCCCGACTCATCAAACAGAAGTTGCGAAGAACACGCCTAAATTGGGCTTTAAAGATTAAGGAGGAGGTCACCAAGTAGATAGACGCAGGGTTTTTGCTAGCATTTAAGTATCCAACTTGGTTGGCCAACATTGTTCCAGTGCCTAAGAAAGATGGCAGAATTTCGGTGTGTGTGGATTTCAGAGATCTGAATAAGGCCAGTTCAAAGGACGACATTCCTCTGTCGCACATCGATAAATTAGTGCATTTCACCGCAGGCCATGCGTTGCTCTCCTTCATAGATGGATTTTTCGGGTATAACCAGATTCTGATGACTCCTGAGGACAGAGAGAAAACTGCTTTCACTACGCCGTAGGGAACTTACTGCTATCGAGTGATGCCGTTTGGGCTGAAGAATGCTGGGGCTAACTATCAACGGGCTGCAACCACAGTTCTGCATGATATGATCCATAAAGAGGTCGAGTTGTACGTGGACGAAATGATTGTCAAGTCCAAGGAAAGAGAGGGCCACTACACCACCTTGAAGAAATTCTTTCAACGGATCAGAGAATACAGACTGAGGTTAAATTCACAAAAGTGTACTTTTGGTGTAACAGCAGGAAAAATGCTGGGTTTCTTGATCATGCAGAGGGGCATTGAGGTAGATCCTTCCAAAATCAAGGTCATCCTAGAAATGCCACCACCAATGACTGAAAAGGAGGTGCGAGGCTTTCTGGGTAAAGTGCAATTCATAAGACGGTTTATTTCAAAATTAACCTTGACTTGTGAACCACTATTTGGTCTCCTGAAGAAAAGGAAGAAATTCCAATGGGATGATCGATGTCAAATCACCTTCAAGCAGATCAAGTAATACCTTCAGAATCTGCCTGTGTTGTCGCCGCCAGAGCTAGGGAAGCCCTTGATTCTGTATCTGTCAGTAACGGACACAACGATGGGATGCATGCTTGCTCAGGAATCTGAGGATAAGGTGGAGAAAGCCATCTATTATTTGAGCAAGAAAATACTAGATTACGAGACCCGTGACACCCCGCTAGAGAAAGCTTGCCTAGCCTTGGTATGGGCTACCAGGAAGTTGAGGCACTACTTGTTAGCTCACTCTATAATCCTAGTTTCGAGTTGGATCCCATCAAATATCTCTTTGGGAAACTAGCGCTTACGGGTAGGCTAGCCCATTGGTTGCTTCTCCTTTCCAAATTTGATCTTAAGTATGTTACTCGTAAGTCTGTCAAAGGGAGAGCGGTAGTGGAGTTCCTGGCAGATCACCTAGTGGAAGGGGTTGAAGCGGTAGAATACCCATTCCCAGATGAAGCTATTCTGCAAGTCGAGGAAGAGATTTGGAAAATGTACTTTAATGGAGCGTCTAACCAATACAGTTATGGGATAGAAGTGTTGCTGATTATACCCGACAATTCCCATATACCCTTAGCCTTCAAACTTTGGTTCAAGGTATCAAACAACGAAGAAGACTACGAGGCGTGTATCACTGGTTTGGAAGCCGCCTTGGAACTAGGGACAAAAAGGTTGGACGTCATTGGGGACTCAAACCTAGTTGTGTCTCAAGCAAAAGGAGACTGGAAAGTTAAAGAAGAAAAGGTGAAGATCTGTCACCAGACCTTAGACGTTCTGATTTCTAGGTTTGAAAAGCTGACCTTCACGCTTCTACTAAGAGAGAACAACAGGTTTGCTGACGCCTTATTAACTCTATCTTCCATGATAGACATCCCATCCAGAGTCTGAATGCGTCCAATTATCATTGAGCAGAGATATATGCCGGCCTATGAGACTATCGCCGCAATAGATGAAGTACAAGATACGATATCTAGAACTTTTTGGAAAAGAAGGCTTATCCACCAGGGGCAAATGCCAAAGATAAGAGAGCAATACGGCAGATGGCCGTTCAATTTATCATCTGCGGATGTACACTGTACAAGTGGGGTCATCTAGGAATGCACAAGTTGTGTGTCAACACAGAAGAATCAAAGTGCCTAATGGAGGCCATCCATGGGAGAGAGTGAGGAGCGCACATGAATAGGGTAATGTTAGCCTGGAAGATTCTCAGGCAAGGTTACTACTAGTCTACCATGGAGAAGGATTGTATCAGTTTTGTTCGGCGATGCCACAAATGCCAAATTCATGCTAATCGTATGAATATCCCAACATTGAAACTGTACAACATGACTTTACCATGGCCTTTCTCAGTCTGGGGAATCGACGTCATTGGCGCTGTCACACCGAAAGAGTCAAATGGGCATGAATATATTCTAGTGGCAATTGATTATTTCACGAAATAGGTGGAAGCTTAGTCTTATGCAATGTTGAAGGCAGTGCATGTGGCTAAGTTCGCCTGAAACAACATCATTTGCCGTTATGGAGTCCCAAATGAGATTATATCAGATAATGGTTCCCACTTCAAGAAAGAAGTGATCGACTTGTTGGAGAAATACAATGCGGCTTTTCATAAGTCATCCACATACCGGCTGTAAACCAATGGAGCTGTTGAGGCTGCCAACAAGAACATCAAGCATATTCTGCAGAAGATGGTTAAGGCCTACAGGGACTGGCCAGACAAATTACCATTTGCACTTTGGGTTATAGGACTTCAATTCGGACGTCTATTAGGGAAACTCCTTACTCTCTTGTTTATGGGATGGAAGCTGTTCTACGAATCGAAATTGAAGTTTTGTCACTGCGGGTTATGGTTGAATGTCAGATAGCAGAGGCAGACTGGCAACAAAGCAGGTTCGAAGAACTGATGTTGTTCGATGAAAGAAGGCTAAAAGCACTGTATCATGTTCAAGGCTATCAACGTAGGATTGTCAAGGCTTTTAACAAGAAGGTTAAGTCCAGGAATCTCAAGGAAAGGTATTTGGAACTGAAAGACAACTGAGCTCCCATCCATGACCCTAGGGGCAAGTTCAGACCCAATTGGACTCGTCCTTATATTATCAAAACTATTTGGTCTAGTGGAGCTGTTATTCTTATGGACCTGGATGGCATGGAATTTTCCCAATTGATCAACATGGACAAATTGAAGAAATATTGGGTATGTTTGGTTTGGTTTTGGGAGAGTAGTTTTCAAAAATTATTTTGGGGAGAGAGTTTTGAAATTTTTTTGGTTTGTTTGGTTGTGTATTTTGAAAGCAGTTTTGGAGTTTGGAATGATTTGATATTTTATTATAATTGAGTAGATGTGTGTAAGAGAAAAAATGATTGAGAATGAGAGATGAGAGAGAAAAAGTGATTAATTGATAGGTAAGAGAGAGAAAGTAATTTTGAAAATTGTTTTGAAAAAATTACAAACCAAACAAATTTTTAAAATTTTTTTTCCCAAAATCACTATAGAAATCCAAACCAAACATATCCATTATCCCTGAGAGGCTCGCTAGGCTGAAAACCCGAAAGGGCGACCTAGGCAAAAGTTAGAGCATAAAAAAATTGGAAATAAAGAAAAACTGAGCTCGCACGGTTGAAAACCCTAAAGGGCGGCCTTGGCAAAAATTAGAGCGCAAAAGGAGAGTGTTAATACTCGAGTGAATCCAAACCGAACTACGTAAGGTCTGATTCCCATCTTCGGGATACGTAGGCAATTTCATCCTGAAGTTCGGCCGTAAACACCTCCAAATCAATTGTCCTGTCCATGTGTTTGATTAGGCCATCTTTGTCTTTTCTTTATCTAAATGTTCAGTTGTGATCGTCTCTAAGAATTGGTTACAGTTCTGAGCAATGCTATTCAGACAAAGGGCAATTTTCCATTTTTGGATTCAAGGTTGTACATCTCAAGGATAGATTCTGTGCATGTCAAGTTGTGAACCTTATTGAAAATGGTTTTGAAAGGTTTTAATAAAAGTTGATTTTTGTTCAAATTTACCTTTTACAACTTAGGCCATTTTTGGACCAAAAGGAAAATTTTTCAGTGTTCACAACTTCAATTTTATTGATTTCAATACAAAGTTCTCCAACTCTCGATACAAATCAAAGTTGCTTTTTATTGCATGCATAAAACTTGAAAAGCAAGATCAAAGCAAATAAACTAGGGACATAGATGAGTTAGGTGTTCTTGCATTCCCCGCTTGTGTTTGTGGAAGCCTCTGATGCCAAAGTGGGCCCAGATTGTGCCTCATCTTCAAGCCAAGTCAGGCACTCATAAGAAAAGGTGCAGCTGAAACTAGGGGCAGGGGTCAGAAGCTCTCTCGTCCTCCAAGCAATGAGGTATCTAGCCAAATGTGAACCTCGGATTAGGAATGAAGCCGGGTATTCTACCCCCTTCCCTGGGCAAGTCTGATCGTGTCCAAACTAACGTCTGAACCGGAACGGGAAGTAAAAAACACAGTGTGTTAGGCCGATCAGCTGAATGCCAGGTTGCTGAGCCATGCTGTAGCTTATTTCGGTCAAATTAAGCCAAGGGTAACGCTAAGCAATGTCAGCAGTAAACCTGTTGCATATCCAATGGCACCACCATCCCTCATTCGGGAAATCCACTAGCTGTTGGAGGAAAAAGTGCGCTCGGGCAGAGTATTCAGGGTAAGAGTCCACCACCTGTAGCTTGTCCATTAGCCATATCTGGGAAGGGATGAAAGAAAAATGAGATTAAAGAATAGAGAGATTTATGCTGAAAGAAAAGTGAGAAAAGGGTTTTGAGAGAAAAACAGAGCATGAGTGCCGAGAGATGTGAGAAACACATATAAGAAAGAGTGGGAAACATTACCTGAAGAAGTAGTGGACTCCTTGTGAATTTGGTAGTCTCTCGCTGATAAAGTCTCAGCTAACACCAAACCAATGCAACTCTTGCCCTCTTTCAAACCTTGGGCCACTCCGATGAGTCAAATTGTAGATCTGCCAAAACCAGGGGCAAGAAGGAAATGCGCTAGCATACATAAACAAAGGGTGTGTTACCGAAAACCTCGCCAAAGAAGATCACATCGGTCGCGCAGTTTTAGAAAATCGATAAATTAGACTAGGGATATCCATTTCTCCATTGTGAACCAAGGATCGAGCCTCATGTAGAGTGAGTCCACACATCCGTCTCAAAGCTTGGATGTGGCCAAAACAGGGCTGAGGTATGAGTTCCTCATTGCGCTGGGATTCCAAAAGCACTTGAAATTCTTTGATTGTTGGGCATATCTCTTGCCCCCAAAATTAAAGACATGTGTGATCGGATTCCAACATCTAGCCGCAGCATGAAGGAACGGGAAGCAAAGAGAAGTGCAGCTCAAAGGGAAAAGGGCGTTCAAGCCGAAGCCACGAAAATTCACTTTTTTTGAGCCATCCAAAGTAGCTGTCCAGTCTCGAAGTCTGTTGACAAATAATATCTCCATTTTGAGAGCAAAATATCAAGAACTCGTGATTTTTTCCAGAAAAGTAGTATGGAAGCATTATTTATAGAGCTTGGGAAGAAGTTGAGTATGACACCTGGACAGCACTGATCGACATCACACTAATGGCTAGTCGTGCATCAGTGATAGCCGGTCGTGCATCAGTGAAGCCCGGCCGAGTCTTGGTGTTGGTCCAGTGCAGGTCTGTTGTAGTGAAGCCTCGCCTTTATGTGAATGAATTGCAGTTGTACTTTTGAGTTTTTGTTTTGTTTGTACCAAGTGTTTATCAGCTTTTTTGAGTTGTTTTCATTTTATTTTCCGTTATCGAGTTGTATTTTTTTGTTTTGATCGGTTGTAAGTTATTATCCGGTCTATTAATCAATCCGAGAGCAAGGCATTTACTGTTCCGAAGATTGCAAAAGCAAAGGTAATGCAAAGATCATATTGCACAAAGACTATTCAACAAAACTTGCTTTTCATAACTGGTGGGCCCAACCCCGATCATTGTTTTATACAACCAAATAAAAGAAAGCTTTTGAAAAATAAAAGGACAATCCGAAACTAGTTTTATAAACTACATAACAAAATGAAAACAAATGCAAAGAAAAACGAAGTCAGCATCGCTGTCAATAGCCCATCCTCGCTCTCTTCCTCCTCAGCTGTGGAAAAGGTGCATCGCTGTCATCACTGGAGCTGCTCGACTATAAGTCCATCTCCTCTCCCTCATCCTCAGGGGTCGTGGACCCATCAAAAAACTGCTCGGATGGCGAGCGTTGCCTCACTCAACCTCTTCCCCGATCAGCACCTCCTCAGCCTCTCACTGGGCCCCGTCTCCACCTACTGGCTGCAGAAAGTCCTGCAAGCACTGCTGGCGCTGGCTCAAGTTGAAAAAAATATCAGATATCAGATAAAGTGATCAGGAGTGTACAGTATGGCAAGGATAGTAAGTTACACACAAAATGTGCCTCAATCCCGTGGGTGACTAAGGCAGTCTGCCTCCTCCGTACCATGATGAATAGGCGGTCGATCGTCCGAAAGAGCTCATCATCGTATGCTCGGGGAATCTGGAAAACAAGAGAAACTGAGAAAAATAGATAGAAGTAATTGAACAATGAATAGTAATGGCTAAGAATAAGCTAAAGTGCAGCATGGACTAGAATGAAACAAAAATATACCTGCTCAACGCTAGGGGCAAACACAAGCATGCGGTCTTTTTCCTTGATGGGCTCAAGCGGGATCTGCTCAATCACCCCATCTGGGCGCATGTACATAATCTCGATGGAAGCACAGGTAATCCAGGAATGGAAGCAGCAACAGGCGCGCCTCCAATGGGTGCATTGCCAGCCCTAGCAGCAGGGGCTGCAACAACCTCTGGTACAACTCGAGCCATGCCCGACATAAGAGGTGCCATCACGGAGTGCACAAGAAAGTCATGAAGTCGCCGGGCTCATGGTGACGATCGCCGTCCTCACCTATCATCAAGAGGTCCAGCTCAGGACCATCCTGTAAATCATCTACTACCCTCAAGCCGGCAGGAGAAGGATGTGGAACATCAGGGCCAGTGACACCCTAAGTCTGGGGGATGAATCTTTCTCCCAGGTAGTATCCTCGGCCAAAAAGGCCCTCAAACAGGATCCTCAGTGTGGAAGCTTGCCAAGCAGCAGTATAGGTCACCCTCACCACATAGGGAATGCTTGCCCAAGGGTGCCAGTCGACCTGAGAAAATCAATGCAATGTCGGATATCAGTGTAGTGTCAGAATGGCAGTGTAGTGCGTCAGAATGACAGTACAGTGTCAGAATCAGTGTAGTGTTAGAATGGCAGTGCAGTGTCAGAAGTCAGTACAGTGTGAGAATGGCGAGGTGATACAGTATAAAAGTATAAGAATGATCATATAATGTGGGAAATAGTGCAATACCTGATCTGGTTTGATAGTGTCGAAGAAACAGCGAAAATATGGAAAGATGTGATCCGTAAGGTGACGCCGCTCGAATCGTGAGTTGTAGTACCGAGAGCATGGTACAAACAACTCGATCGGCCTCACTGGAACTGGGGCCAATGAAGTAAAGTATGTGTAGACCCAAAGCTGCAAATCAAAGATAGATAGATGGCATGAGAAAACGGATCAAATAAGCAAGAAATGCAACAGTGAACAGAATATAAAGTGTATCAGGAAGGTGAGTGTAGGATGTACCTCCCAAACCCTTTAGTAGCTGCCGAGTGAATCCGTATTGCGGCAGGAGACAGAGCTCATATAACAGTATAGGGTGGCAAAACCTGCACTACCCCAGTCGTAATCCGCTACCCGAGGAAGATGTACCAGCGCCCCGAGAATGTATAATCCCATGATATTTTCCCTGTTCGCAAACAAGGTAGTACCGAGAAGATATATGAGGAAGTCGCGAGTGTACTGAGCAACCTCGTCCGCAGTAGCTGGCTGTGTACCGGAGAAATGGTCATAAAACCAGCTATAACGTACCATCCCATGGCTGGTAGTGTCTAGGATCGCCCCGAGAAGCTGGCGCTGTGCATCCCTCCACTGGGTCATGTCTGGATCAAAGGGGACTAGGCCGCCGATCCCAACCCACAGACCGGTAACATCGAGAAGTCATACGGGGTCAGTGTGATCTCCCCAGTAAAAGAGTAGTGAAATGAGCTGGTAGTGTCCCGCCATCTCTCTACTAGGGCACCGTAAAGCCAAGACTCGACTCTTATCTGTATGAGCCCGTAGCAAAAGGGGCCAAAGCCAACAACATCTACCAAAGTGTGGACCTCTTTGGGAAGCCGCTCATACCAACGTCGGGGGACAGAGATAGAGCCGTAGTCACTTATCCTCCTGGAAATCACCTATCAATTGAGAGTTTTATCAGTGTATGTCCAGCACAGATAGGTGATTTGTTCATCAAGCTTAACATTTCAATATGTGTGTAAAGTAAAATGGGGAAATAATTGTGTACTGTGGAAGCGTCGATAGAGATATGCTCCATAGGATCTTGCAGTAGAGTACCTTCATCCAACCCGGGAATAAAGCCCTCGAATCTCAAGATGCCGCCAAGAGGTGGCACGTGTGTACGCGACTGGTATGTGGCCGCATCAAAAGGCCTTTCAGCAAGAGGGAGTAATGCAGTGGCTTCCTCCGCCTCCATGTCTGCGCCAAGGGCAACACCAACACCTATGGTAGGCTCTAGAATGGGAACCTCATCACTAGCCATGAAAAAAAGCGAAGAAAAGTGAAGGGGTTGAGTGAAAGTAGGTAAAATCCTAAGTTTCAAACCTTAAGAGAGAGAAAATGAAGAGGGGATGGAAAATCAAAGGAGAATAAGACAAGGTTGGGCAAAGATGTGAGAAAATGAGGGGAAAACAAAGAGAGAACCCAAACTTCAACCAAAACAATTTTCAATCAGTTCAAAATGAAGAGGATAACAAGTTGTTCTAGGAAACTTTTGTGAGGATTGTTGGGTAAACTCAAGAAATAGAGGAAATCTAGAGAGAATGGTGGTTTAGAGAGAAGGAGAGGGGATTTTCGACCTAGATGATAGTCAAAATGAGAGTCTTTTGTGATTTAAAGAGCCACGGGTGTGGCTTTTGACCAAACTGTCCTTCTGTGGACTCGCCTTTTTCCGCGGCCCCACCTTTCGGAAAGGGTTTGAAAAGAAGGCCTTACAGTTCGAACTCCCACGATTCTGAATCTAGTCTCACAAGTGCAATGTGAAACTGATAATCACCAAAAAGTCCAAATCCGGCAAACCTTTTTGGAAAATCAATTTTAAATCAAATAATGGAAAAATTGGACTGCTTTGCAAGATACAGAGTCACCTCCTAAATATTTTATTTTTTGGGGAAATTTAGGAAATCCTGACTCGTGCCAAAGGCCACGTGTTTGTCATCACCAAAGTTGCCTCAGCTCGGGAACTTGGGTACGAGGGGGAAAGGTCATGAAATGAGCACCCCCGGTTGGCCGATCTTTGCCCGATCAAAGATCGGCCTCTACTAATCATTATATGATATTTTATAAACATTATGTCTTCTTATTCCGGTTATTAAACTAGCTTTACTATGTGACGCGCATAAGCAAGTATAGACTACGTCGCAAGAATTTGAACATTTCAGGTCATGTTTGTTTTGCGAAAATAGTTTGAATTTGTCACCCTCAAGTGAGCTTAAAAATGCGGATTTGCCACCAAACATAGTGGGCTTAAAACCGGATTTGCCACAACAAAGTAGGCTTAAAACGTACATTCGTTGAATTGTTCTAATTCAAACAATCAAGCCTTCATCCACAAGCATTCATGCAATTTAGCATGTAAGCACATAGCCTCATGGCAAGCATGCGAAACATGGCAATATGGCAATCACACTCATGCAAGTATGCTAAAGCATAAAACTCACCGAGTACTCCAAGCCAAAACAGAAACTAGTTAGAAAGATGCATGATCCTAACTATACAAGATGCCTAAGACAACACATGCAATATGCAATTAATGGGCTCGACTACTTAATCATGGTATTTGCAACACCTCGATAGCATGCTTTGAAACACGTATTCAAAGAAGTATTGAAATTGCAATGCAATTTGAATGATGTGCCGAGCCTCGGTGCATGCAAGACAAATAAATGGATGCAAAGATACGAGCATAAGGCATGTTAATTGAAAATGTCCCTCATCTAACCATCAAAAGCGATTAAATAAAAAGGAGAAAGACGTGGGGTTGGAAGACATACACATACGCACGCACACTTATTACAACATTATGCCCTTGCGAAGAAGGGTCCGAATGAAAAAGTTAAGCTACACTAAGCTAAGCTAGTCATTACAACACAAAACTAGTTAACTATTCTAGTTAACTAATTATTACAACAATTGAAACAATTTAACTAACTTATTCTAAGTTAATTAAATATTATAAAACGAATTAATTAGCTTAACGCTTTAACTAACTAGTTACAAAGTAAGTAAATTAGCTACTACTAATCAACTAAATAAAGCAGTTAAATGGCCTCGAGGGACGAGAGATGCATGCATGCTCAGCTTCTCCACCCGAAAATGACACCACCTTGCCATTGAACGCCTTTGTTTGCACATATTTGATTGAAAAATGTGACAACTCCCAAAACACTTCTGATCCCCTTCAGGAGCACACAGAGCAACCTTCTTCACTAATGGCCGGTCGACTACCAATGGTGGCCGTCGGCCACTGCTGGTGGCTGATTGGCTACCCTTTCCCTGAACATCTTTTTTGTTGCAACAGAGAGAAAACAAAGGCAAAGTAGTGTATTCTCAAGGAGTGTATGTACCACTACCCTCCTTATCATCTCACAAGCTCAAAGGAGTGTAGCTCTTGGCCCTCAAACCATCAACCAAGCATTTTCCATGCATGATGGCTAAGGAACCAAGCTTGTACAAGCTTAATGAATGCACAAACAAGACTAAAACAACCACCATCCTATCATACATGATCAAGGGTGACAGTGACCAAGGAAAGTGGCACATTTCATTACTTTGAGTATGAAATGTCCCATTTTCCTCGTGTTCGAATCAACATCCGATCTAAACACATGCAATGCAACACAAAAGATGCTTATCTTGCCTCTTTTACTTGTTCATTTTTGTTTACTCATTTTAGATTACCAATCCATTCTTTAATTGATTAGTCCAAAAGTAAGTGTCCTCTAATGGAAAGTGGGCTTAAACCACAAGTGCCTTGGGCATGAAAGAGACCTCATGCCATTGATAATGAACCCCCGAGGGGATTAAACCATTAAGCATGAATGTACACTTAAGCAAACAAGTGGTTTAAAACCACTTTCAAAGAAAACAAAAAAGTGGAGAGCAGAGGAAGATTGCAGAGATTTCAGTGCTGAAATGGAGTGCAAAATAACACTAAAACACATTTTCAACTCAAAAAGAATGATGATTAAAGCATTAAAACATCAAACTAGTGAAGGAAATTGCACTACAACCATGCCATACAAGGCTCAAAGGACTTAACCAGCCCAAAACAGAGCTAAAACAAGTCAAAGCAATAGCAAAAACATGCTGGACCAAAGCTAGGTTAGGCTATAAAAACATGCTAACATGTAAGGCAAGTAGGCATGCAAGCAAGACAACAAGGTGGGGAGGCCAACCCCTCCAATTTTGGACTTCAAAAGAAGGTTTTTGTCACTAAAAAATCTCTGAGCTTCAGTAGTAAAAAGGCCTAAAAAGTTTGATTTGAAGGTGATGAATAATAGCACAAATAGCTTCACAAGCTAAGGAGCAAAAAGGGGGGACAACCCCCTAACTCACAAAGGTTCAAACCACCACTTTTATGCCTCAAAAATAGATTTTTTTACACTTCAAAAACAGCCTTAAAACAGTAGAAAAAGATGGCAAAGCAAGCATGCACAATAAGCTTAAATGAGGTAAGTTCTATACCTTTGAAGCAAAGTGCAATTCAGCCACAAATTCAAGCTCAAACCCCCTTCCAAGGCTCAAACAAAGCTCCAAGGGACCTTAGCTCAAAGGTGAGAGTGTTTGGTTAAGGGTTGATGTGCAAAAGTGTAGAAAAAACTAACTACAAAGCACAAAATATCAAGTGAGAGAGAGAAAGTTAGAGAGAGAAATTTTTGGTTAAAAAATGTCTAACCCTCCAAAATGGGGGAGGACATCTCCTATATATAGAAAATCGATGCTTGAGCTTGTATACATCCTACCATACACGTGTATGAAGATCCAACTCAGTGAGCAACAACTGGCACAGCTAGCAAACAAATATCTAAAAAAAAGGGACCAATGGCCATCGACCACCACTGCTGGCCGACAAGCAAAGTCCATGGCTGACAAGCCAGGGGGCTGGCTGACGGGTCATCCTCTTCTCCAAGCAAGAGGTATCAAGCTCTTGATCCAAAATCATGCACAAAACAGACAAGATTTAGAGGCTCAAAGACAAGGCGTTCCGCCAAGGACTTTGGGTGCTCAAAAATGAACACAAACAAGCACAATCATCGAGTGCACAAACGATGATGTCCAAGTCTTGAGGACGGTCAAAATAGGGTGTCTACACCTTCGTCACTGTCCAAGGCCGGCCGGCGCTATCGAAGTCCAGCCGTGCATTGCCGAGGCCCGACCGGCCTTCGGTGATTTCAATCTTTTTTTTTTTTCTTTTTCTTTTCTTTTCTATTCTGTTTTGTTTTGTGCGTTGCTGATTGTTTTTGTTGTTTTTATTTTATTTCATTTCATTTAATCTCATTATTTTAATTTCTGAGTTTTTGTCTCGGGTTTTAATTTTGAGTTTTAAATTTCTGTTTTGATTCTTGAGTTTGCCTAATTGTTAGTTTTGGTTTGACTCGAATCAAGAGTTGTATGTCAACAAAAAAAAAAACAAAACAAAACAAAAGAAAAGAAAAGAAAAAAAAAATAATAACAGAAACACAAAGAAAAAGTTCAAAAATATATAAAAAAGTGAAAAAGAAAAAAGAAAGAGAAAAGAAGAGTTGTTGTTCTTATTGTGTGAGCTTATTTGTTTTGTTTGAAGTTTGTTTATTTAACTGTATTTGTTCAAGTGTGTTTGGACTAAATCATAGTTCACTTTATTTCATCATTTCTTATCAGATGATATTATATGTACGATTCATTCAGAGGAATTTTAGGTGAAGTCACTCGTGCCCTTCGAATCATCATATTCTCTTTCTCCTCTCGCGTGAAATGCGTTTGGACGTATTCACTTTCTCCTCTCGCGTGAGATGCATTTGGACGTATTCACTTTCTCCTCTCGCGTGAGACGCGTTTGAACATATTCTCTTTCTTCTCTCGCGTGAGACATGTTTGGACGTATTCACTTTATCCTCTCGCGCGAGACGTGTTTGGATTTATTCACTTTCTTCTCTCGCGTGAGACTCGTTTGCACGTATTCATTTCTCCTCTCGCGTGAGATGTGTTTGGACGTATTCACTTTCTTCTCTCGTATGAGATGTGTTTGGACGTATTCTATTTCTCCTCTCGTGTGAGTCGCATTTGGACATATTGACTCTCTCCTCTTGCATGAGACGCGTTTGGATGTATTCACTCTCTCCTCTCGAGTGAGATGCGTTTGGACATATTCATTCTCTCCTCTTGCGTAAGATGCTTTTGGACGTATTCACTTTCTCCTCTCACGTGAGACACATTTGGACGTATTCACTTTCTTCTCTAGCGTGAGACGCCTCTCACGTGAGATGCATTTGGACGTATTCACTTTCTCCTCTCGCGTGAGACGCGTTTGGACGTATTCATTTTCTTCTCTCGTGTGAGACGTGTTTGGATGTATTCTCTTTCTCCTCTCGCGTGAGTCGTGTTTGGACGTATTCACTCTCTCCTCTCGCACGAGACGCGTTTGGACGTATTCACTCTCTCCTCTAGAGTTAGACGTGTTTGGACGTATTCACTCTCTCCTTTTGCGTGAGATGCGTTTGGACGTATTCACTTTCTCCTCTCGCGTGAGACGCGTTTGGACATATTCTCTTTCTCCTCTCGCGTGAGACGCATTTGGACGTATTCACTTTCTCCTCTCACTTGAGACGTGTTTGGACATTTTCTCATTCTCCTCTCGCATGAGACGCGTTTGGATGTATTCACTTTTTCCTCTCGGCGTGAGACGCGTTTGGACATATTATCTTTCTCCTATTGTGTGAGACACGTTTGGACGTATTCACTTTATCCTCTCACGTGAGACGTGCTTTGATTTATTCACTTTCTCCTCTCGCGTGAGACGTGTTAGGATCTCGGCTGAGACCTTGGGTGTCCTCGACGGTTGCGTTGCCCTTTGCCTTTGCTACGCGTTGCGTAGTCGAGCTTTAATTTTCTTACATCCTTTCTGTATGAGATATGGTTTGACTTGTGTTTCTCACACATGGCACGTGGTCTTCTTTCCATGTTTGGAATTGTTGTACCTTATTCCAGTTTGTTTAACTGTAGCATTTTCTTTGCATTGCAGTTGCATTTAAAATGTTTCATAGCACAGCCTCATTGCATGATCATAAGTTATGTTCTTGCATCATGCATATTATTTGCATCTTGCCCCTAAACTACGCAGGTTGGATTCCTTGCAAAGGGATACATAGGCAGCCTGCGGGCGCAACCATTTAATCTATGTCTTGCTTTCCTGTCCAAGTCTTACGGCCTTGTCAAAATGGGTCGTCTCTGGGCTTTGACATTCACTCATGTCATTTTTATAACTTTGACCCCTACCCGATCCTCTCCCTGCAAAGCATGACCCGGCTAAGTACTGTGCTTTCCATCAACAAACCGGTCATGACACCGACGGTTGCATCCGTCTCCGCCACGAGATACAAAATTTGATTGACAATGGGGTCATCCCCGCACCAAGCTCTGCAAAGTCTATCGGCACTTGATCAGTGAACCTGTGGGGGGATAATGTGATGTGATCAGGGGATGGACCACCTGCGAGCGGCGCTCAGTTTACTCCAGATGTGGCGTATGGCACGCACCGTTTTGAGCATTTGTGAATGCTGGTTTTTGTACATTCTGACTTGGGTATTGGGTCAGTCTTGTTGTGTTATTTCGAGTCTGTCTCTTTGTTTTGAGTCAGTCTTTTTGTTTTGGGTCTGTCTTGTGGTGGTTTCGAGTCAGTCCTGTTGTATTGGAGTTGGGTGATTCCGGGGATATTACCTCGGATCTCACTATTTTGTTTTGTGTTTGTCTTTTCACTTTCTTTTGAGTCTGTTTCTGCCGAGGAGCCAGTTGTGCCAACAGATTTGAATGGAACAGCAGTGATTTTCATACTCTTGTGTTTGCTTCTGCCGTGTGCCAGTTGTGCCAGAATTTCTAAATGAAATGGCAGTATTTGACTAGAAGCTGTGTCTTTTCTGTGCTTTTAAATCATTGCATTGACCTAAGTTTTTTTGTTTTTTTGTTTTTTTTTTTTGTTTTTTTTTTTTTTTCAAAACTTTTTGAACACTGCGGTGAAAACGAAGAGGGAGGAATTCCTCGGGATTTGCAAAACTTTGATCAAACTAAGAGAAAAAGAGGCATGCTAAGCCCTTAATGAATGAAATCATGCTTGTTAGTGTGAGTACTGGGAAGGACCCTAGCTTTGATCCAGATTGGTTCTGCACTGTCTTCAGCGCGAGCGATTTGTCGTTTTCGTAAAAACTTTCAAAAAAAATGTTTTGCGCGGTCCTGCGAAGACATGTGTGGAATCGCTCTTGAGATTGTGCAGCTTAGGATCGCTCTCGGCCTCGAGACTCAACCCCTTTGCTTTCAAATCTTGAACTTGGATTCAGAACGTTCAAAGGACAATCATGATGTGAGGCCTGTGTGGCCAGATTTGAAACAGACCTCGAACATGAGGCCAGGAAAGTCGGATCAAGAAGATCAGAAGAAGCTTGCAAAGCTAGAACAGAAGTACCCTCCGAACTAGGGGCAAAGATGTCAGACGTGCTCGAAGAGCCGAAGATGAGTCCTCTTACAAATCAACAGCCACTCTCCTGCATACGGATGGCTTTAAAACCCTACAACCATTTGGCATGGACCAAGCTACACTTTTACCCTTTGAGAGGCTCGCTGGGTTGAAAACCCAGAAGGACGACCCAGGCAAAAGTTAGAGCAAAGAAAAATACAAAAAAAAATGCAAAAAAAGAGAAAAGAAAAAAAAAGAAAAATGCAAAAAAAGAAAGAAAAGAAAAGATGAAAAAAAAAAAAAAAAAAAAGAGAAGAAATGAAAAGAAAAGAAAAACAAAGCTCGCAAGGTCGAAAACCTGCAACGGGCGCCTTGGCAAAAGTTAGAGCCTAAAAAGGAGAGGTTAATACCCGAGTGTACCTTAACCCCAAACTACGTAAGGCTTGATTCCCATGTTTGGGATACGTAGGCAACTTCATTCTGAAGTCCAGCCCTAAAACACTTCAAATCCGATCATGTCCATGTATTGGTTTTGATGGTCCTCGCCTTCTCTGTATCCGAGGGTTTAGTTGCGTTCATCACTCTGAGGACTGCCTACAATGCGCCACGGTGCCATCCAAACAAGGGGCAACTTTCCGTTGCCATTCAAAACGCCGCAGTGTCCTTTAGACAAGGGGCAATTTTCCATTATTATGGATTCGAGGTTGCGCATCTCGAGGGTAGGTTCCGCGCTTGTTAAGCATTGGCCGTTTGCAAAATAGTTTTTGAGAATTTTTACTGAGGTTGACTATTCTCTCGAAAATTATTCCATCTTTTCTAAAACTTGACCATTTCTTGGACCAAAAAAAGGAAAATTTTCAGTGCTCATAACCTAACTTGCATGATTTTCAAATTAAAAATCGAACAAGCATGTTAATCTAACTCTCATGTTGGTCAAAACTGTTTTAGTAGAAATCAAAACAAAAAATGGTCAAAATGATGAACTAGGGACACAGTTGAGTCAGGCTTCCTGTCTTTTCCCTGTTGTCAATGCATTTGCCAGAAAGGGCACCATACTTGCCACGAAGGGCACTCTACCTGCCAGAGAGCACAACTGAAGGTAACAACAAATGCCGAAAGCTCTCAACATCCTCCAAGCAACGAGGTATCAAGCCAAGTGCGACGCACGAATTGGAATGGATCAAGATGTTCCACTTCCTCATCTGGACAGATCTAACCGCGTCCAAACTCCCCAGCAAAGCATCATCAACCGATGTCAGCCACAGATTTGCTACACACCCAGTTGTAGCACAACCCCTCTGTGGGAGAAACTCACTGTTGTGAACAAGAAAAAGATTCTAGCGAAATGCTAGGGGCAAGACCCCGTAACTTTCTGTTTGTCCATCAACCACTCAGGGGAGGGCTTGAAAATGAGAGATTGAAGAATAGAGAGATGTGCGATGAGAGAAAAAGTGAGAAAAGGGATTTTTTGAGAAAAACCGAGCTTGAGGGCCGAGTGATGTGAGAATCACAAATGAGAAAAGGGTGGGAAAGCATACCCGGAGAAACTGGCTCCTCGTAATCTGAGGTCTTTTGTTTTTGTAAACACGTCTGTGTGTCGTGTCTTTTGTTTTGTTTTTCTCGATTCTTGCTTTGAGTCGTTCCGAGCGTGTCTCAATGTCTTTAGGTTGTATACCTTTTGTTTTCTATTGTTGAGTCTTTTTGGCTATGGCCAGTCGTAGGCTCAATACCCGGTCGAGAACTCATTTTTTTCAATTTCAAAAATGATTTGTTATGTGCTCAGAGTGCTGTGCCATTCTCCACATTTGTGCAAAAAGGGAATTTGTTCTTTCGAAAACTGTAGGGTCCACCCCCGATAAGTGTGAACAATAAAAGCAGGATCTATCTGAAGCTATATAGGTTCCAGACTGCAAAGCAAAAGAAAAGAGGAAAAAAATCGAAGCATCTGAGTGTGTTTCACCTTCAGCCAACTCTGAGATTGTAGTCCGGATGTACCTCTTTAGACCTTGTCAGTGTTCCGAAAAATGAGCGTGCCTCCATTCCAAGTGTAAGCCTGCTTCAAGTCAGAATGGCAATTAAAGCAGCAGCAAATGTTATCTCTTGCCAACATAAACAGGGTGTCCCCTTTTCAGGCAGAGTGTGTTACAAACCCCTCCGAGAGATAAATCGAGGGTTGTGTTTGAATTGGTCTCGTTAAGGCTTGTATTCCCTTATTCGGCATTTTGTTTCAAATATGCGTTGTCACGCACGTTCCACTTGCATTGTTATGCACCGTTACACCTGCATCGTTATGCACATTATATTTCCATTTTCATACACGTTGCGTGCATACGTGCATCGCTTTACTTACATGTGTTCAAGTTCCTTTTTATACACATTGCGTGCATACGTGCATCGCTTTACTTACATGTGTTCAAGTTCCTTTTCATACACATTGCGTGCATACGTGCATTGCTTTACTTACGTGTGTTCAAGTTCCTTTTTATACACATTGCGTGCATACGTGCATCGCTTTACTTACATGTGTTCAAGTTCCTTTTCGTACACATTGCTCGCGTTGACCGCTTCCTTTACTTACATGTGTTCAATTTCCAGTCTCATTACACATTGTCTGCGCGACTGCATGCTTTACTTACATATGTATTTTCAGATTTCATTACACATTGCTTGCATGCGTGCATCGTTTTACTCACATGTTCAATTTTCCTATCACACACATTGTACACGTTGTTGCGTGTTCTTTACTTACATGTGTTTGTACTTTCATAGCATTGTTATGATTACTCTAAATTGCATTGTTATGCACCCCCCTTCACTTGCACTGTCATGCACGTTTCAATCTCTGTTTCTTCACCTTCTCTCTTTTTCGAAACACCGGGATGCGTCCCTACGTTTCAATTTCTTCGGCAAGGAGAGAGGCGAATCTCAACTTCACACCCCATTTTGAATCAAAGCTATTTTGGATGGTTTTTAGACCTTAAAACCCTCTCTTTCAAAACATTTTTGAAGTAAAATTTCCACGATGTTCCGACGCTCGCATTTCGGTAAATGGTGCGCTTTTCGGTGAAACGAGCAAGGACAAAGTGGAAATGAATGAAAGAGAGATGAAATATTTGAAAAATCTTTCAAAACGCCTTATTTTGGGGTTTGAAGTTGAAGAGAAGAGGAGAAGAGGGGAGAAAACTAGTTTGGGAGAAGTTCAGGATGAATCCGGGTGGGAGAAAGACGAGCAGTCATCGCTAAATCAAGCTTATCTACCTATACACTTGGAGTTGAGCTATGAGGCCACCACCATTGGAAAGAAGACTTCTGGGGCTTCATTTTTCATTCAAGAATCTCCTAAAGCCAAGTCCGGGTGGAGGAGATATGATTGGTTGAAGTCGGGCATCATCCCGGTTGGATCGAGTCTGCGCGGCTTCACCAAAAAGGGCATAACTTTTTCCACAGAAGGAATTTTAATGCAAGGTTTGCGCCATTGGAAAGCTAACTTCCGGGGCTTCAATCTGGACATCCACCGGCACTTTTTGACCTCATTGGACACCCATCGGCACTCTATTTAGCCGACCGGCCAGTACAAAGTGCAGGTCGGCAATTTATTGTGCCGACCGGCAATTTATTATGCCGATGACCCTTTTTCTTGGCCGATCTGACCCTTTTGACTCTCCCAGGCATAATGCATGCCAGCTGTGCCAGCTGGGATGCACAGAACCAGCTCCACGTGCATATATGTGCCTATTTTGAGCCTTTACACCACCTTTGCCCCCTTCTTTGCACCCTTTGCTTAAGGCTTCTTGAGGAAGCCTTGACCCCTTGTCTTGGCTTCCTCAAGAAGCCTACCAGCTGTCCAAGCTTCTTGAATAAGCCTTGACCCCCCTTGACCCTTTTTGGATAGCTTGTCTTGTAAGCTTGGCCTTTACATTGCCTATATAAGAGAGGTCCCTTCTCCTTTGTTTTGGTTGGATGTTTGGAACAAAAAACTAGAGATATATAGATATATCTGATATATACATACATACAACCCTCCATCACTCTCTATATCTATCCCATCCAAGCTTCCAAACACCCTTGGTTCTTGGCCATTTGCACTATAACTCATAGCACAAGCCATCCTTACTCCATTCCAGCAACTTGGGGCTGTTCATCAGAGCTTAGGAGCACCTAAACTTGGTCCAAGAGGTGCTGGTTTGCTGGTCTTCAAGGGTGAGTCCTCATCTTCCCTTTTCTAGTCTTTTCTTGCTTCATATCTAAGCCATAGTTGCTTGCACTTTTGGGCTCCGACCCAAACTGTAAATCATCATATTTTGGGGTCCCCTTCATGTTTGATTGAGGACCTCTTGCTTTTTGAGGACAGCAGCTAGCACTTCCTTCATTAGCCCTCTTATGCCATTTTTCTTGCATAGTATATTTGGCTTGTGTATAATCTGTTTTGGAGCATGATGTAAACTGAAAATAGGCTTATTTTGAGCCCTTCTTCAACATTGAAGAAGGGCTCAACACTGTTTGGAACCTCCATACATGACTTGCCATTGAACCCCTCTTGGGTCCCCTCTTTTGCATGATTTATTAGGCTGTTGTGTCTCTGTTTTTGGACCTTGGTCCGAACTGAAAAAGGGCTTATTTTGACCCCCTCTCCATGTTCCATTGAGGGTTTGTTGCTGTTTGAGACATATTTTGTATACTTCATGTTGTGGCTCTCTTTTTCCCCATATCTTGCATTGCATTTTGAGCATGTTTGTATACTGATTTGGGGCTTGTCATCTACTTCAAAGCATCATATTTTTGGCTCATCTTCAATGTTGTAGAAGGCCCTTTCTCTGTTTGGGGCCAGCATTTGTGGGTTGTCTCATATACCTCTCTTGGCCCCCATTTTTGTATGCCATTTTAGCCCTGCTTGTGCTTGCTATCTTGCCATGATTTGTACTGAAAAAATGCTTGTTTTGGGGCTGCCTTGCTTCTGTCTTCATGCTTCATGTCCAGATTATGCATGTTTGATATAGCTATAGGTCATTTCATGTGCCTAATCTTGCATTTCGGGTCCGTTTCATGCACTTAGTGTCATTTCGCTATGTTTCGGGGCTGTTTTGCATCATTTATCGCCTCTGAAATTCACATGCTTGTATGCCATCTTGCATCCCTTGCCATGCCTTATTAGAGTGGCATTTGATGCCTTAGGTTTGGTCCTCGGTTCGCGTGCATACGTGCACGCATTTTGAGTGTCTCATTTTGCCATGGCCACTGATTTTGGCATGCTTGCGAGCCATCCATGTTAGTTTAAGTCCATCGTTGCATGTTGTTGCATGCCTTGTTTGCTTACATGTTTAGGTTGCGTGTCTAGTCTACTTTGCTCCTTTGCATGCCCATGTTGCATACTAGATCACATGCCTAGGTTGCATCGCATTGGCATGCATGCCTTGCCTCTTGTCAAGTGATAGAGGTTGGGCTTTATGTGTTTGTTTGGTTTGCATGACATTTGAAATCAAAGTTGCTAACTTGGCTTTTGAGCCATCATGCATTGAAACGCGTGATTGATGGCCCGGGGGTCGAGGACCATGCTCCCTTGAGTCCATTGCATGATAGGGAGTGTGTCCATGCACATATTTGCTTGAAATTCCATGCCATGCACTGTCTGTCTGCTGTTGCTGTCAAAACTGTCCTCTGCAGGAATTTTATGCCGACCGGCATTATAGAGTGCCGACCGGCACTATATGGGTGGCTGATAAACTCCTAATCAGCCGGTAGAAATTTTGGATGGCCGGTGGGCACTTCCTCCAGCCGGTGGTGTACAGCAGCATGCAAGGAAGGTATTCTGGGACCTTGGCATTTTTTGGAGAGACAGGGCAGTAAGAACAGAGGCAACAGTGCTATGGTGTGGGTTTTCCGAGCAAGACGGATCGAGCATGCATCATTCGCACATCCCGAAGCGGGGGCTGTGGCCACCTTTTCTATTCTGCATTTATTTGATAATTAGAGTTTTGTAATATTTTATTTTGTATTTGGACTGTATTATTTGGGACTGTATATTCTTTTGGTCCCTCTGTGTGAGGGCATATTTGTAATAAGCGTGGGTGTGTGTGTGTGTATGTCTTCCAACCCCCCATTTCTTTCTTCCCTTTTATTTATCTACTTATGATGGTAGATTAGGGCATTTTTTAAGTTAGCATACCTTATGCAATGCATGCGTGCATCCATGCATTTGTTGACATGCATTGGGCTCGGTACATGATACAAACTGCATTGTATTTCAATTCCAAATTGAATACGTGATATTTGTAGCATTTCACATGCCATGTTTAGGATAGCCGAGCCTATTCTAGTTACATCTTGCATGTGTTGCATTAGCCATCTTAACATGAGCTAGGATCATGCGTTGATTACTAATTAGTTTCTGTTTTGGCTTGGAGTACTAGGTGAGTTTTTGTGCTTTAGCATATCGCATGCGTATGAATGTTGTCATAATGGCATGATTACCATGAGGCTAAATGCTTATGTGATATTACTGCTTGAATGCCTGTGGATGGAGGTCAAAATACTTAAATTGGAACAATGCATGAAAATTGTGAGTTTTTAAGCCCATTGGATAGTGGCAAAATCATCTTTTCTAAAGCCCACTTGAGGGTGACAAAACCTGCATTTTAGCCTACCTGTGAGTAGTAAACCATTTTCAAAACGAACATGTAGTGTTTTGTTCCAATTTAGGCGATTTGGTCTATACTTGTTTGCTGTGCGCATAACATAGTAATTCTAGGCTAATAACCGGAATAAGAATACATAATGTTTTCAAAATTGGATATCATGGTTAGTAGAGGCCGATCTTCGGATCGGGCGAGAGGGGATGCTCATAGCTGACCTTCCCCAATCGTACCCAAGCTCCCGAGCCAAGACAACTTTGGTGATGACGGACACGTGGCCTTCGGCACCAAGTCAGGGTTTCCTAAATTTCCCATTTTAAAAATATTTAGGTGGCGACTCTGTATCTGGCAAAGCAGTCCATGTTTGGCACTTCTTTTCAAAATCTGTTTTTCTCAAAACTATTTGCCAAAGTTGGACTCTTTGGTTCAGATTACGAACCGCAACAAACAAAAAAGGGGAGTCCGAATTGTAGTAGCCGAGGTCCCTCGCAGGCTTGTTACAGTAATGCACGGCCAGCCCTTGGTGTGTGGCCAGCAGTGAAGTTTTGCAGAAATAGAGGCAGTGGCTGAAGGTGAAACAGAGGTAGTCTGGGGCAGACAGAGCAACTTTCAGGCGATGCACATGCATCCTCCATCCATCTTCCTTGGTGTCCATATCAAATGTGTTATTATTTAATTGTTTCATTAGCATAGAAAATTGTATTGTAATATTTAATTAGTCTAATTAGTTGTAGCTAATTAGGTGATGTTGTAATATTTAATTAGCTTAGTCTAGTTAAAGTTAAATTCATTAATTAGCTTAGATAGTTAGTTAATTATTCATTTCAAGTGTTGTAATAATTATTTAATTAGTTTAGCTATTTATTCAAGTTTTGTAATAATTAGCTTAATTAACTTAGCTTAGCTAGTTAGCTTATTCATTCAGACCCTCCTTCGCGAGGGCGTAATATTGTAATAAGTGTACGTACATGCGTGTGCGTATGTCTTCCAACCCCACGTCTTTCTCCCTTTTATTTAATCGCTTTTGATGGTTAGATTAGGGACATATTTCAATTAGCATACCTTATGCTTGCATACATTCATTTTGTATTGCATGCACCGAGGCTCGGCACATCATTCAAACTACATCGCCATTTCAATAATTCTTTGAATACGTGTTTAATCGCATGTTGTTTAAATCGAATCATATGTCATATTAGTAGCCGAGCCTATTAATTTCATATTGCATGTGTTGCAATAAGCATTTTGCATAGTTAGGAATTATGCATATTTTACTAACTCATATCTTCTTAGCTTGGAACATTAGATGAGTTCTACGCTTTAGCATACTTGCATAAGTGTGAATGTTGCCGTGATTAGTATGCTTGCCATGAGGCTTTGTGTTTAAATGCTAAACTGCATGAATACCTGTGGATGAAAGCTTGTTATTTGAATTGGAACGATTCAATGAATGTGTGTTTTAAGCCCACTTTGTTGAGTAGCAAATCGTGTTTTAATCCCACTATGTTTGGTGGCAAAACCGCAATCTTTAAGCCCACTTGAAGTGGTAAATTCAAACCATTTTCGCAAACAAACATGAATTGAATTGTTCCAAATCGAGCAAACTAGTCTATACTTGATTATGCGCATCACATAGTAAAGCTAGCTTAATAACCGGAACAAGAACACATAATGTTGATAAAAAATCATATCATTATTAGTCAAGGCTGATCTTTGATCCGCCGAGCGGGGGTGCTCAATTCATGACCTTCCCCTCTTGTACCTAAGTTCCCAAGCTGAGGCAACTTTGGTGATGACGGACACGTGGCTTTTGGCAAGAGTCATGGGTTTCTTAAATTTTTCAAAAATAAAATATTTAGGTGGGGACTCTGTATCTGGCAAAGCAGTCCAATTTTGGCACTTTTTGATTCAAAATCAATTTTCCAAAACGATTTGTGTGATTTGGACTCTTTGGTGATTATCAATTTCCCATTACAGTTATGAGATTAGATTCAAAACCATGGGAGTCCGAACTGTAGGGCTTTCTTTCAAACCTTCCGAAATGAGGCACGAAAAAGCCGAGCTACAGTTTCTAGCGACTCCACTGGGGATTTAGAGAACTTGACTCGAACTCATGATATGACATTTTATCTACGCTTATGTGTTTCTTTCCATTTACATTTGCATTGGTGCGCCTAAGTCACTATGCTTGCCACCTGCTATTCCTGAACGGTTTGCCGGAGGCTCGCTTGGAAAAGCTTGACAAAAGGCTGACTGATTGCGGGCTCTGCCACGATGGGAACACAGCCCTTAGATCTGGACTACCGCTGTACCGTTTGATCGTCCTTTCACTTCTCGGTGTTAGGAGTGAGAGGTATATTAGGTAGTCTTGCTGAAGTACCCTTTTTGACCAATCGACCTAGTTGCATATTGGAAGCCATAGAGACTGTTCAAAACTAGGACAGGTTCCTTACCCGAATTCAGGATTGTGTGAAACACTTTGTTTTAATAGCTAACCCAAGTTCCTGATGAAACTAGGACAGGGTAACCCTACCCCTTCGTAGGGGTGTTTCGGCTCTCACTTAACTGTTATGTGCTTTTAGAGTGAAACTCTACAAGAATGTATATATCAGTTGCAAGTTTGGGCATCACTTTTTTGGGGGCAGAAATCAGTGTTGAGTGCAGTTCTCTAGTTTTTTATTGCAACTGCGTGTTGTCTGTGTCTGAGCCAGGGTGTTTTGCGGTTTTTGATTTTTATTTTCTTTTGCTTTATTTCTTTTTGCAAGGTAGTTTTTCGCTATTGCTTCGGACGATCCTGTTACCCCCCAAGCACTCTAGACTCGAGTGAGAAGGATTTGCAGATCTGGGGATCTTCTCAGGGGACAACCAGTGTTTGTTTCACTCCCACCGGTTACCAGACGGAGGAGGATCAGGTAGAATTCACTAATCCAATAGTCACCTTTTACTTCGCCTATGCCCTATCAGGCCCAATCTTCTACTTCTACTCCAGAAAGAGAGTATCCGCCAATTCTGGTAGCTCAAAATCCTCCAGTCAACACGGAAGATATGCTTCGTCAGCTCCAGCAGGCCATTGAGACTATGCAGCTAGATGCTGCCCGCCAAGCTGAGGTCACAGCCTGCCAAGCAGAAGTGATAAATAGGCTTCAGTAACAACCACAACTGACAGTAGCCTCTGCATCCTATGCACCCCTAGTGGGTATTCCGACGCCCGAGGTCACAGTCAACGTCTAAGAGAATACAGGTGTTCTGGTAGATCCGATCCCACCTCAAACCTCTAAGACACCAACATACCAAATGAAGGTGCCATTTGAATTCGAGGTTGACCCCACTACATTGAAGGTCAACAAGCCAGAAAAGCTCTTTAAGCAAACACATGGGGTGAATTCAATCCCTAATATTGAGGATGGATATACAGACTCAGCAGCGACTCTACCAGACAGATTCAAGGTGCCACATATAGGCCGGTTCAATGGCTTCAGGGATCCTATGGTCCATCTACGGTTATTTTCTGATATCCTACGACCAATGGGTCTCACCAGACTGCAGAAGTCGTTGCTTTTTGGTCGGACCCTGTCGGGTATAGCGGCCATTTGGTATGCCAGGCTTGAAGACTCTGTGAAGAGAAACTGGGAGGAAATGGCTGAGGCCTTCATCGCGCAGTACTCCTACAATACCTAGATCGAGGTCACTACCCGTGATCTTGAAGTGACCCGTCAGGAGTCAAAGGAGGGCTTCTCGGACTTTGTGACTCGGTAGAGGGCTAAGGCCTCTATGATGACTATCAGGCCATCTGAAAAAGACCAAATCAGAATGGTGGTCCGTAATTTGCAAGGAAGATTATTACAGAAGATGATAGTCTTGCCTTTGTTTACATTTGCTGAGCTCCATGAAATAGGGGTTCAAATTGAGGATGCGATGAAACAAGGACTGATAGACCATGAGAAGGAACAGCCCAAGAGGCCCTTTATACGCAGTTCCAAAGCAACTACGAACAGTAGCACTTTTGCACGGCCTTCGGATGTGAGCATGGTCACCACCACACCCAAGACTGCCAAACCGTTCACCAACACATCCAACACAACTCCACAAACCACAACCAGCCAAACCCGATCTCAAAGGGTCTTTACCCTGCTCTATATGCCTTTGTCCAAGGCCCTAGGGGTCCTGATCAAAAAGGGGCATCTTAAACCACTAGAGCCTCGCAAGTCAGGGATTAGATGACCTAGCTGACCAAGAGGAGGATATAGACAATTTGCAGTTCTTTAATGAGCAAGATCAAGGGGACGTGCATATTGATTGGTTTGATCTGAACAGGTCAACAGACAATTCTGGGTGGCCAAGTAATGAATCCGATAGAGATGAGGGAACTGAATCAAAGCTGAAAGAACAGAAAGCAGGAACCCTTGCAATGGCTGGAACGGCCGATGGAAAGGGTAAACTGTCGGAAAACACCGGTGTAGATAAATTGGCTTAGGAACTAGACATTGTTAGCACTGTACATGCAGAGCAAGAAGCCGCGCTGGAGTGGTTTGGGCAAGAAATGAGTGGAAACGATCAGAAAGCTGGAAAAGCTCAACACCCTACGAGGAATGTTTGTGACAATAGAATAATTTGAACGGAGCCGGACGAGTGCTTGTTGGCTGCCGAAGGAGTCTGGTGGGATGATGATGACCTACACTTGGCCCATATTGATGAGGATTGGGGTGAAGACCTTCTTGACAATACTTGGTATGTAGAAGAAGTCGACCATATGACAAGAAGTGGCCAATAGTTCAAACCACCGCATCTGGACAAACCCGAAGCCTCCGGGAAGGATAAGGAAGTTGACAAATAGAAGGAAAAGTAGTTAGAGAAAGAGGTTGTACTGAAACAGTTGAAGAAGATTCAAGCTGATATATCTATCTGAGGTCTGCTTATGGCTTCGCGAGTGCACAGACAAGCTGTACTGACGGCGATGGATAAAGCTAAGTTGTCCGTCGACACCACCCCAGAACAACTGGTGAGATTAGTCTTCCCGGGAGGCGCTGCACCAACTTTGACCTTTTCAGACAAGGAATTACCGCCAGAAGGCTCTGCACACAACAAGCCTCTATACATATCCGTAGAATGCCGGGAAAAGTGGATACCAGTGGTATTGGTTGACACTGGGTCAACAATCAACGTTTGTCCTTGTCACACGACTTATGCTATTGGTCTGAAACCGGCCAATTTTGTACCTACAGCCTAGGTGATTCAGGCGTATGACAATACAAGCAGAGAGGTGATGGGGACAGTGCAAATTAGAGTGCAGGTTGGCCCAACTCAACAGGATAGCACCAAGTGAAAGCTGTCTCTTCCACCCTCCACCAAATGCTGAAGTACCCCCATGGGAAAGGGGTAGCCATGGTCTTCGGGAATTCATCTATACATCATCCGCCAGAGGTCACTACACATGTGCTGGACATTGTGCATGGTGAAGAGGATGTCTTCCTTTCGGGGTTTACCTTGGCTGAGGCCCGAGTAGTGCAGAATATCTTGGTTGTTGATGAGGGCTTATATTTTAGCGCCCAATCTGTGTACTTCATGAACAAACTCCAACATATGCCAGGAATGGGGCTAGGAAGGAATTGTTGCATTGGCCGATGTGTCACATAACCCGCATGACTTTGGTCTTGGTTATACTCCCACCAAAGAGGACTGGGCGAGAAAAGGGAGAGAAATGGCTAGAAAAGCTAGAGCTAAGCAGACCGAGAAGCGCTACGAACTTGTGCACCGACCAATTCGGGGAACCCTGAATGGTTATTTTGTTCGGGAGGGTGAAGACTTCCCATTTTGTGGTTTCCCTGAACCCTGGTTCAACTCTGAGAAGCAGTGGGTTCCCGGCTTTGAGATTTTCTTTGACTTGCAGCTGCAAGACAGTGATACGAAAGAAAGGGTTGAGCTAATTGCTGCTGAAGCTGCAAAGAGCACAGAAAGTGATTCCGGCAACAATGAACTTAAAGTAGGAGCAGCACTAGCATGTCTCCTTTCAAATCCTTCGATCAACTTAGAGAGCTTGGGGGTAACCTGACCGTTTCCATGATCGAAGACCAACTGGGTGCGAACCTTTCTAGCAGTATCTTGGATGCATCTGACGCACCATCCCTCATTTGGCAGCTGGAGGAGGGCAACCAATTTAATAGTTCTAAGTCAGGTAGTAAACCAGAATCTGATTCCACAGAGTCTATGGAGTCGGAATCAGATTCTGGTTCTTCTGAGTCTGGGTCCTGTATTCCTGGGATTGATAACTCGGATGCCGAGGTTTTGTCCAGGTCGTCCTTTTCTTTTTCTTTTGAGTCAGTTGTAACCGAGGAATTGGATGAGCTAGACCTTTTGAATGAGAATGCCGTTGCGAATTCTGAGTATCTCTCTGTGCCTCTTGTTTATTGAATTGATCATGATTTTCAAAATTTTGATGAAAACGATAAGGAAGGAATTCCTCTAGTCCTGAAAATTTTGATTAATCGAGAGGAGGAGAGGTTTGCAAAACCCCTCGTTGATGAAATCATTGCTATTAATATAGGTACTGAGAATGATTCGTGTCTGGTCCAGATCGGGTCCACGTTGTCTTCGGAGAAGCGCGAGCGCTTAGTCGCTTTATTAAAAGATTTCAAAGATGTTTTCACGTGGTCCTACAAAGACATGCCTGGAATCGATCTTAAGATTGTACAGCGTCGGATCCCACTTGACCTCGAGGCCCGACCCATCAAACAAAAGTTGCGGAGAATACGCCCGGATTGGGCTTTGAAGATTAAAGAGGAGGTCACCAAGTAGATAGACGCAGGGTTTTTGCTAGTATCTGAGTATCCAACTTGGTTGGCCAACATTATTCTAGTGCCAAAGAAAGATGGCAGAATGTGGATTTTAGAGATCTGAATAAGGCCAGTTCGAATGATGATTTTCCTCTGCCGTACATCGATGAATTAGTAGACTTCACCACAGGCCATGCATTGCTCTCCTTCATGGATGGATTTTTCGAGTATAACTAGATTCTGATGGCGCCCGAGGACAAAGAGAAAACTGCTTTCACTATGCCATGGGGAACCTACTACTATCGAGTGATGACGTTTGGCCTGAAGAATGCCGGGGCTACCTATCAACGGGCTGCAACCACAATTCTGCATAATATGATCCATAAAGAGGTCGAGTTGTACGTGGACAACATGATTGTCAAGTCCAAGGAAAAAGAGGGCCACTACACCGCCTTGAAGAAATTCTTTCAACGGATCAAAGAATACAGACTGAGGTTGAATCCGTAGAAGTGTACTTTCGGTGTAACAGCAGGGAAAATGCTGGGTTTCTTGATCACACAGAGGGGCATCGAGGTAGATCCTTCTAAAATCAAGGCCATCCTAGAAATGCCACCACCAAGGACTGAAAAGGAGGTACAAGGCTTTCCGGGTAAAGTGCAATTCATAAGACGGTTTATTGCAAAATTAACCTTGACTTGTGAACCATTATTTGGTCTCCTGAAGAAAGGGAAGAAATTCCGATGGGATGATCAATGTCAAATCGCTTTCGAGCAGATCAAGCAATACCTTCAAAATTTGTCTGTCTTGTCGCCGCCAAAGCCAAGGAAGCCCTTGATTCTATATTCGTCAGTAATGGACACAACGATGGGATGCATGCTTGCTCAGGAATCTAAGGATAGGGTGGAGAAAGCCATCTACTATTTGAGCAAGAAAATGTTGGATTATGAGACCCGTTACACCCCACTGGAGAAAGCTTGCCTAACCTTGGTATAGGCTACCAAGAAGTTGAGGCACTACTTGTTAGCTCACTCTGTAATCCTAGTTTCGAGTTGGATCCCATCAAATATCTCTTTGGGAAACCAGCACTTACGGATAGGCTAGCCCATTGGCTGCTTCTCCTTTCCAAATTTGATCTTAAGTATGTTACTCGCAAGTCTGTCAAAGGGAGAGCGGTAGTGGAGTTCCTAGTAGATCACCTAGTGGAAGGGGTTGAAGCAGTAGAATACCTGTTCCCAGATGAAGTTATTCTGCAAGTCGAGGAAGAGATTTGGAAAATGTACTTTGACGGAGCATCTAACCAATACGGTTATGGGATAGGGCTGTTGCTGATAACACCCGACAATTTCCATATACCCTTGGCCTTCAAACTCCAGTTCAAGGTATCAAACAACGAAGCAGAATACGAGGTGTGTATCGCTGGTTTGGAAGTCACCCTGGAACTTGGGGCAAAAAGGTTGGACATCATTGGGGACTCGAACCTAGTTGTGTCTCAAGCAAAAGGAGATTGGAAGGTTAAAGAAGAAGAGATGAAGATCTATCACCAGACCTTGGATGTTCTGATTCCTAAGTTTGAAAAGCTGACCTTCACGCATCTACTAAGAGAGAACAACAAGTTCGCTGACGCCTTATCAACTCTATCTTCCATGATAGACATCTCGTTCAGAGTCCGGATGCGTCCAATTATCATTGAGCAAAGATATACGTCGACCTACGAGACTATCACCGTAATAGATGAAGTACAAGATCAAAACCTTGGTTCTATGATATCTGGAACTTCTTGAAAAATGAGGTTTATCCACCAGGGGCAAATGCCAAAGGTAAGAGAGCAATACGGCGGATGGCCGTTCAATTTATCATCCGCAGAGATAAATTGTACAAGCGAGGTCATCTGGGAATGCACAAGTTGTGTGTTGACACAGAAGAATCAAAGCGCCTAATGGAGGCCATCCATGGGAGAGAGTGCAGAGCGCACATGAATGGGGTAATGTTAGCCTGGAAGATTCTCAGGCAAGGTTACTACCGGTCTACCATAGAGGAGGATTGTATCGGTTTTGTTCAGCGATGCCACAAATGCCAAATTCATGCTAATCGTATGAATATCCCGACGTCGAACCTGTATAACATGACTTTTCCATGGCCTTTCTCAGTCTGGGGAATCGACGTCATTGGCGTAATCACACCGAAAGGGTCAAATGGGCATGAATACATTCTAGTGGCAATTGATTATTTCACGAAATGGGTGGAAGCTCAGTCTTATGCAATGTTGAAGGTAGCGCATGTGGCTAAGTTTAGCTGAAACAACATCGTTTGCCCATGTGAAGTCCCAAACTAGATTATATCAGATAATGGTTCCCACTTCAAGAAAGAAGTGATCGACTTGTTAGAGAAATACAATGTGGCTTTTCATAAGTCATCCACATACCAGCCGCAAACCAAAGGAGCTGTTGAGGCCGCCAACAAGAACATCAAGCATATTCCGTAGAAGGTGGTCGAGACCTACAGGAACTGGCTAGACAAATTGGCATTTGCACTCTGGGGTTATAGGACTTCAATTCGGACGTCTACTGGGGCAACTCCTTACTCTTTTGTTTATAGGATGGAAGCTGTTCTGCCAATCAAAATAGAAGTTCCATCGTTGCGGCTTATGGCTGAATGTTAGATAGTAGAGGTAGATTGGCAGCAGAGCAAATTCGAAGAACTGATACTGTTCGAAGAGAGAAGACTGAAAGCACTGTATCATGTTCATGGCTATCAATGCAGGATTGTCAGGGCTTTTAACAAGAAGGTTAAGTCCAGGAATCTCAAGGAAGGGAATTTGGTGCTGAAAGACAACCGAGCTCCCATCCATGACCCTAGGGGCAAGTTCAGACCCAATTGGACTGGTCCTTATATTATCAAAACTATCTGGTTGGGTGGAGCTGTTATTCTCATGGACCTGCATGGCCTGGAATTTTCCCAACTGATCAACATGGACAAGTTGAAGAAATATTATCCCTGAGAGGCTCGCTAGGCCGAAAACCCGGAAGGGCGACCTAGGCAAAAGTTAGAGCATAAAAAAATTAGAAATAAAGAAAAACTGAGCTCGCAAGGTTGAAAACCCTAAAGGGCAGCCTTGGCAAAAGTTAGAGCACAAAAGGAGAGTGTTAATACTCGAGTGAATCCAAACCGAACTACGTAAGGCCTGATTCCCATCTTCGGGATACGTAGGCAACTTCATCCTAAAGTTCGATCATAAACACCTCCAAATCAACTGTCCTGTCCATGTGTTTGATCAGGCCATCTTTATCTTTTCTTTATCTGAATGTTCGGTTGTGATCGTCTTTGAGAATTGGTTATAGTGCTGAGTAGTGCTATTCAGACAAGGGGCAATTTTTCATTTTTGGATTCGGGGTTGTACCTCTCAAGGATAGATTCCATGCATGTCAAGTTGTGATCCTTATCGAAAATGGTTTTGAAAAGTTTTAATAAAAGTTGATTTTTGTTCAAAATTTACCTTTTACAACTTAGGCCATTTTTGGACCAAAAGGAAAATTTTTCACTACTCACAACTTCAATTTCATTGATTTCAGTACAAAGTTCTCCAACTCTTAATACAAATCAAAGTTGCCTTTTATTACATGCATAAAACTTGAAAAGTAAGATCAAAGCAAATAAACTAGGGGCATAGATGAGTCAAGTGTTCCTGCGTTCCCGCTTGTGCTTGTGAACGCCTCTGATACCAAAGTGGGCCCAGATTATGCCTCATCTTTGAGCCAAGTCAGGCACTCGTTAGAAAGGGCGCAGCTGAAACTAGGGGCAGGGACCAGAATCTCTCTCGTCTTCCAAGCAGTGAGGTATCTAGCCAAATATGAACCTCGGGTTGGGAATGAAGCCGGGTATTCTACCCCCTCCTCTAGGCAAGTCTGATCGTGTCCAAACTGATGTCTGAACCAGAACGGAAAGTAGAAAACACAGTGTGTTAGGCTGATCAGTTGAATACCATGTTGTCGAGCCATGCTGTAGCTCATTTCGGTTAGATTAAGCCAGGGGTAACACTAAGCAATGTCAGCAACAAACCTGTTACATGTCCAATGGCACCACCATCCCTCATTCGGGAAATCCACTAGCTATTGGCGGAAAAAGTACGCTCGGGCTGAGTATGCGGGGAAAGAGTCCACTACCTTTAGCTTGTCCATTAGCCATATCTAGGAAGGGATGAAAGAAAAGAGAGATTAAAGAATAGAGAGATGTATGTTGAAAGAAAAGTGAGAAAAGGGTTTTGAGAGAAAAACAGAGCATAAGTGCTGAGAAATGTGAGAAACACATATAAGAAAGGGTGGGAAACATTACCTGAAGAAGTACTGGACTCCCTACGAATTTGGTAGTCTCTCGCCGATGGAAAACGTCTAAGCCCATCAAAGTCTCAGCTAACACCAAACCAATGCAACTCTTGCCCTCTTTCAAACCTTGGGCCGCTTCGATGAGTCGAATGCTAGATCTGCCAAAACCAGGGGCAAGAAGGAAATGCACTAGCATACACGAACATAGGGCGTGTTGTCGAAAACCCCGCCAAAGAAGATCGCCTCGGTCGCCAGTTTCAAAAAATTGATGAATTAGACTGGGGATATCCATTTTTCCATTGTGAACAAAGGATCGAGCCTCATGTAGAGTGAGTCCACACATACGTCTCAAAGCTTGGATGTGGCCAAAATGGGGCTAAGGTATGAGTTCCTCATCGCGCCAGGATTCCAAAAGCGCTTGAAATTCTTCGATTGCTGGACATATCTCTTACCCCTTGAAATTAAAGACATGTGTGATTGGATTCCAACATCTAGCCGCAGCATGAAGGAACGGGAAGCAAAGAGAAGTGCGGCTCGAAAGGGAAAGGGCGTTCAAGCCGAAGCCACGAAAATTCACTTTTTTCGAGCTATCCAAAGCAGCTGTCCAGTCTCGAAGTCTGTTGACAAATAATATCTCCATTTTGAAAGAAAAATATCAAGAACTTGTGATTTTTGCCAGAAAAACAGTATGGAAGCATTATTTATAAAGCTTAGGAAAAAGCTGAGTATGACACCTGGACATCACTGACCGACATCACACTGATGGCTAGCCATGCATCAGTGAAGCCCGGCTGGGTCTTGGTTCTAGTCCAGTGCAGGTCTGTTGCAGTGAAGCCTCGCCTTTGTGTGATTGAAATGCAGTTGTACTTTTGAGTTTTTGTTTTGTTTGTACCAAGTGTTTATCAGCTTGTTCGAGTTGTTTTCATTTTATTTTCCGTTATCGAGTTGTATTTTTGTGTTTTGATCGATTGTAAGTTATTATCCGGTCCATTAATCAATCCGAGAGCAAGGCATTTACTGTTTCGAAGATTGCAAACACAAAGGTAATGCAAAGATCATATTGCACAAGGATCATTAAACAAAACTTGTTTTTCATAACTGGTGGGCCCAACCCCGATCATTGTTTTATACAACCAAATAAAATATAGCTTTTGAAAAATAAAAGGACAATCCGAAGCTAGTTGTATAAACTACATAACAAAATGAAAACAAAAGCAAAGAAAAATGAAGTCAGCATCGCTGTCAATAGCCTATCCTCGCTCTCTTCCTCCTCGGGTATGGAAGAGGTGCATCACTGTCATCACTGGGGCTGCTCGACTGTAAGTCCATCTCCTCTCACTCATCTTCAGGGGTCGTGGACCCATCAAAAGACTCCTCGGAAGGCGAGCGCTGCCTCACTCGACCTCTCCCCAAATCAGCACCTCATCGGCCTCTCACTGGGCCCTATTTCCGCCTACTGGCTGTAGAAGGTCCTGCAGGCACTGCTAGCGCCGGCTGAAGCTAAAAAAAATATCAAATATCAGGTAAAGTGATCAGGAGTGTACAGTATGGCAAGGATAGTAAGTTACACACAAAATGTACCTCAATCCCGTGGGTGACTAAGGCAGTCTACCTCCCCCGTACCATGATGAGTAGGCGGTCCATCGTCCGAAGGAGCTCGTTACCGTATGCTTGGGAAATCTTCAAAATAAGAGAAACGGAGAAAAGCAGATAGAAGTAATTGAACAGTGAATAGTAATGGCTAAGAATAAGCAAAAGTGCAGCATGGACTAGCATGAAATGAAAATATACCTGCTCAATGCTAGGGGCAAACACAAGCCTGTGGTCTCTCTCCTCGATGGGTTCGAGTGGGATCTGCTCAATCACTCTATATGGGTGCATGTACATAATCTCGGTGGGAAGCACAGGCAATCCAGGAATGGGAGCAGCGGCAGGCGCGCCTCCAATGGGTGCATCGCCATCCCCAATAGCAGGAACAGCAGCAACCTCTGGTACAGCTCGAGCCATGCCTGGGGTAAGAGGTGCCATCACCCGAGTGTGCAAGAAAGTCATGAAGTCGCCGGGCTTATGGTGACGATCGTCGTCCTCACCTATCATCAAGAGGTCCAACTCAAGACCATCCTGCAAATCATCTACTTGCCTCATGCCAGTAGGAGGAGGATGTGGAACATCAGGGTCAGCCACGCCCCAAGTCTGGCGAATGAATCTCTCCCCCAGGTAGTATGCTCGACCAAAAAGGCCCTCAAACAGGATCCTCAGCGTGGAAGCGTGCCAAGCAGCAGTATAGGTCACCCTCCACACGTGGGGAATGCCTGCCCAAGGGTGCCAGTTGACCTGAGAAAATCAGTGCAATGTCAAATATCAGTGGTGTCAAAATGGCAGTGCGGTGTGTCAGAATGGCAGTACAGTGTCAGAATCAGTGCAGTGTGTCAGAATGGCAGCGCACTGTCAAAAGTCAATACAGTGTGAGAATAGCAAGGTGATACAGTACAAAAGTATAAGAATGATCATATAATGTAGGAAATAGTGCAATACCTGATCTTCTGTGATAGTGTCGAAGAAACGGCGAAAATATGGAAAGGTGCGATCCACAAGGCGACGCCGCTCAAAACATGAGTTGTAGTACTGAGAGCGTGGTATAGACAACTTGATCGGCCTCACTGGAACTGGGGCCAATGAAGTAAAATATGTGTAGACATGTAGACACCCCAATTTTGACTGCTCGTAAGACTTAGGTGCTTTATTCCGAACACCCGATAGTGAAAGTTACACTGTGCAATCTTTTAAATTCTCAGCGAAGAAATTTGAATTCAAGCTCTAATCCCAAACCTCGCACCCCATTTTGGCCAAACTATTTTAAACCAAAACCCTCTTTCAAAATATTTTTCCAAATACTTCTACGATGTTCCTAGGCTCGCATTTCATTTAAAACTGCACTTGTCGGTAAACCGAGCAAGGACAAAGTGGAAGTAAATGAAAAGGAGGTGAACTCTTTGAAAACAAAAAATCTTTAAAACATCTTGGTTAAAGATTTGGAGTTGAAGAAAATTGGAGGAAAGGGAAGAAAACTAGTTGAGGAGAAGTTGGGTATAAAACCGTTAAGAGAAAACTAAGCAGCCTTCATTAAATCAGGCTTATCACTTTCTACACTTAGACTTTAGCTATGAGGCCACCACCATTGGAAAGAGGGCTTTCGGGGCTTCATTTTAGTCTCAAGAATCTCCTAAAACCGAGTCCGGATGAAGAAGATATGGCTGTTTGAAGTTAGGCATAAATCCGATAAGATCAAAACTGAGCAACCTTCACTAAAATAGGCATATCTCTTAGCACACTTCGAATTTAGATGTGAGGCCACCACCATTGGAAAGAGGACTTCTGGGGCTTCATTTCAGATGTAAGAATCACCTGAAATGGAGTCTAGATGATGGAGATATGCATGTTTGAATTCGGGTCTGAATGCAAATTCTGAAGTTCGATCAGACCTCACCGAGGTCATGCCGCCGCTTTTGACTTTTCAAAGCTGTCCAAATGTGCTGATAGTTTGAGGAGCAGCAGCACGAGGCCTTATAAATACAAGGCTCAAAGTGATGTTTTAGGAGGGACAAAAAACATTATCAAGAGTTAAAAAAACAATATCAAGTTAGAAATATCATATATCAAAGAGAAATATCAAGTTATAAATATCAACAAAGAGAAATATCAAGGTGTTAGGCAATATCCAAGAGTTGAAACCATCTTTGCTCTTCCTTGTTCTTCCATCCATCCATACCATACAAGAGCTTGAACTTGAATCTTGATTGAGAATTGAAAATCATACTCAAACTTGAGGGTGCTTTGGAATCAAGTTTGATTTACAACAAGAACACTTCTCTACAAGAGGTAAAGCCTTCTTACTTTCATTTCAATCTTTGTTCATCTTTTTATTGTGTTTTCATATTATTTTGGCACTGTTTTGGGACTGTTTTGAGGGCTGAAACTTGTGATTAAAAGCTACCCAAAGGTGGAGGGGTTAATCACCCTTCTTTGAACCTTATTCCAAGCTTGAATCCTTGTGTTTCCCACTTGTTTTCGCTAATTTTTCCCACTGTTTTGGGGCTGATTTGGGACTGTTTTGGGCTTGTTTTTCAACATCTAAACTATGTGATTTGAAGTTGTAAAAGTTGAGGAGTTAGCCACCCTTCCTTTTACTTGTTTACTAACTTGATCCTATTTAAATTTACTCGCTCTCTATAGCTTAATTTCAGCACTATTGTATAGTATTAGGGGGTTGTTTAATTTATTTCAATGATTTATGTTTTAAGTATCAAGTTTGTTTGTACTAACCAATTAATCAACTTCGCATAATCATCTCTGCAACCTCCCTCTATTCTTTGCTTATTTCGATTAAAAAGTTGTGAAAAATTAAGATTATGGTTCATGTATAAGAAAGGAACTCTTCCATACTTAATGGTTTAATCTCTTCGGAGATTCATTATCAAAGGTATAAAACGCTCTATGCTTAATGGTTTAATCTCTTTGGAGATTCACTACCAAAGGCATAAAACATTTTATGCTTACAAGGTTCATTACCAAAGATATAAAGCGTTCTATGCTTAATGGTTTAATCTCTTTGGCGATTCACTACCAAAGGCATAAAACGTTTCATGCTTAGGAGGTTCATTACCAAAAATATACAACGTTCTATGCTTACTGATTCTCTTAGGGGATTTACTACCAAAGGCATAAAACGTTCTATACTTAATGGTTTAACTTCTTTGGAGGTTCACTACCCCAAATGTATACATGTTCTTATACTAAAACACAATCTTTTATTTTTCATTTCTCTTTATTCATCAGTGTGTTTACTTTTAAGGGACTAATTGACCTTTGGAAATCACCAAGGAAAGTGTCATTATCACTTATTATCAAGTTTGGATTTCAAGTCATTATCACTCAAGTTTGGGTTTTTCTAAGTCATTATCACTCTTTTGAGTTTGACTAGTCCTTGTTGCACATCTTGAGTTTGACTTGGAATCTGTTATCGCTTGTAAATAAGTTTGACTTTTCCTTTGTAATTTCCCCCGAAGAAAATAAGATTTGTTTCTCGAGTTAAGTTGATGCATGTTTCTCTTTAGTGCGTTTTGGACTTAGTGGACATAAATATCACTTTTGCACAAACAGGAGAAAAGATAAAGAAATGGAAAGGTAATAAAAAAAAATGCTAATAAAATTGGTTAAAAGTGGATTACAACCGACATAAAGAACCAATATGCTTAATTGAATTCGGTCGGACGTTATACCGAGTTTATTGTGTCAAGGCTTGTCTTACATCAATTCATGATAATTTGATGAACCTTGAGGTGTCTCTACTTCCCTTCTTGAATTCACTTCATGATAGGAGGGAGGGGTGGTTGTTTATTCATTGCATTTATTGATCATTGTCCAAATTGTATCCGAGACCATCAAGCAATCAACTTGTTAATTAATGGTTTTGGAGATGATTCCAACCCTCTCTTGAGTATTTTTATGATAGAGAATGGTAAAAAAAAAAAAAAAGACAAACATGGCTAGGAATACCTTGTCTGCACTGTTTCACCTCAGGTACAAAAAACAGATTTCCACAAGAAAACAAAGTATTGGATTTATTTGGGCCTCCACTGAGTCACGTTTTGGGGTCGACAAGGCTCCAATAAATTGCAAAACAATACACTTTTGGTCGAAAGCAGTAACTAGGTGTAGACACCCCATTTTTGACCATCCTCAAGACTTGGACGTCATCGTTTGAACACACGATGATCATCCATGCTCGTGTTCGTTTTGAGTTCTCGAAGGTCTCGGCTGCGCGCCTTGCCTTAGGATCTCTCAACTTGTCTATTTTGTGCTTGGTTGTAGACCAAGGACTTGTGGTTTTGCTTCTGAGGGAAGAGGGTGGCTTGTTGGCCATCCCTACAACCTATCGGCCAAGCCTTGTGCTTATCGGCCTTGTCTTCTTGCCATCGGCCATTGGTGGTGGCTGGTCGGCACTCTTTTTGGACAATCGGCCATATCTTTTTGCCGAGGCCTTTCCACCTGCTTTTGCAAATATTTTTATGCCAGCTATGACAGCTGATGAGCACAGATTTCATCCTCCATACACGTGTATGGAGGGATTGAAACAAGTCTCAAGCTTGCTCAACAAGCTTGAGATTTGATTTTCTATAAGAAGGGAGACCCCTCTCCCTTTCCAGAGGTTCTGAAAATTTGATATACAAGTTATATATCACTCTCTCTCTCTACATTTTCTTCCTCTCTCTCTCTATATTGTGCTTGTTTGTGCTTGAAAGTGACTTTTCTTCACACTTTTGCACACAAACACCTAGTGAAACACCATCATTTTGTTACTGAGGTACCTTGAGGTTGGTTTTGGAGTTCTTGGACTGGTTTGAGCTCAGAAAAACTGCTGGAGTTGTAGCTTTGAAATGGTTCTACAAGGGTGAGTCAACTAGCCCTTTAACCTTTTGTTTTGATTAAGCTTTTGGCCCTACTTGCATGTTGTTTTAGGCATGATTGAGATCTGCCCACTTTTGGTTTAAGTCCATTAAGTATGTGGTTTGCATGTTGTTACATGCCAGTTGCATTGCATGACATTGTTGCATGGTTGTTCGCAATGTTGTTGCATGCTTGGGTTATATTGCATGTTTGCATGTTTAGGTTGCATTGTATTTGGCATGCTTATGTTGAGTTGCATTGCATTTCCATGTTGTGTGCTTTGCATTGTATTTGGATAGGGAGTTAGTCCAAACACGGGAAACGAAGGACGTTTCGTACTTGAAGTGACGAAACGTGCATCATTTCTCAGTCGCTGACCCTCTTGATCATGCATGATAGAGGTTAAGGCATTTATGTGTTCTTGTGCATTCATTTGCCATTGACTTGTGCAACTCGGCCTCTTTGGCCATCATGCATTGAAATGCGTGATTGATGGCTCGAGAGTCGAGCATTACACTCCTTTGAGCCTTAGACATGATAAGGAGTATGGTGGCACACACATTTTCTTGCAAATACATTGTCATGCCTCTGTTATTGCTTTGTTGCAGCAAAAGGAGAAGTTTGCAGGAAGAAGTGGCCGATCGACCACTTAGTGTGCCGATCGGCTATCAAAAATTGGCCGATATCCTTGAAATTGGTCGATGACCATTATTCTTTGGCCGATGGCTACACCTTTTGGCCGACTACCCCTCAGATTGTTCCTAAGGTAGGTCAGAAGCATCACAGAAGTTGGCATAATTTTCAGAGGTGCAGAAGTGTGCAAACAGAGACAACATGAGGCATGGTAACGGATTTCCGAGCGAGGCGATCGAGCATGCATCTTCGAACTCTTAGAACTGAGTTGAGGCTTTGTAATTTGTAATTAGCTTTACTTGATCAATTAGCTTTTGAATTTGTAATTAAACTAACTAATTTGTTAATTAGTTAACATGTAATAATCAGCATAGTGTTAGTTATTCAATTTGATTATGTAATAATTAGTCTAATTAGATTACACTACTATAAATACAGATAAAGATCACATTTTTTTTGTGTGATATATGTTTTTTAATCGCACTTTTTAAGTTTTATTAAAGTGTGATCTTTGAGGATGTGATTAAAAAAGGTCATTTTTAATCACACTTTTTAAGTGTCATTAAAAAATGATTCATCACATCTTTTAAGTGTGATTAATAATATTTAGATCACATCTTTTAAATGTGATCTAAAAATTTTTTAAGTGTGATTAATAACTAATAAAACATGTGATAAAAAAAAGAATTCGACATATTTAAAGAATAATCAATATTATTTTTGTACGCGCATTTGAAGAATGTAATACACAAATATATACTATATTTTGAATCACAACCATATATTGAATGGAATAACGTCATATATTTCATAAATGAAAGTTAAATGTTCAAAAGTATATACAAAAGAATTAATAAAAAAAAATTTAACTATGTTTACATATATTAAAAAATGAAAAAAAAACTTCAAAAAAACTAAATTCTTGAATTCTTTGACCATATTTTACATCTCTCCAAGAAATTTCTGACCTAAAAAATAAAAACACAAATTAATTCAAAAACCGCTAGAATCAAAAAATGCATTATGAAAATGAAATAAATCTAAAAAATTGTATAACATAACTCAAGGAAAGAGGAGTCAGAAAGAAAAATATATATAACCACTTCATTTTCAGGAATTAATCATTGCTAATGCTACTAATTCTAAGTCCCAACATAATGGAGATTACATCTAGAATTTCAAAGAGCAACTGCTCAATCACTTCGATAATACAAGTCAAATAATTGAAAATGCAACTTAATATGTTTAAATTCTATCATGATTAAAATGTATATGTTATAATTACAATGGCAATTCATGATCAAATATTTGCAATATAAAACATATGCATGAAATAACACTCACTTTTCATATAGACCCTTCATTTGTCCTTCCAGATCTTCAATGAGAACCAGACTTTTCCTTCTCTATTAGATACCCCTTCAAACGCATGTTCAAAATGTTCCTCACTGCAACAGATAGAAGCAATGAAAATAAGTTTTTAAACCAAGAGATGGGAAGTGACAAAGCATTTTCAAGAGCTGTAAATCTTAACACTACCTGTTAGAATTTTCCTTCCTCTAGATTTTGTCGTTTGAAATTGATGTGATGTTTTCCTTCTTTTCCCCATCACTTCACTTGATTCTATTTGACTCTATTCAGCATTTTACTTGTTAATGAAGTTAAGCAAAGCAAAGGGGCCATTATTCTGTTCATTGATGAGTTGCACACTCTGGGATCAGAATGTAACAGGAAATTTCTGCTTAATTTCTGCTTAATCTCCCATTTATCAGTCAAAGTTCTTACAAAAAAAAAAACTTTAAAAAGCAACAAAATACAGAAATGAAAATTAAATTCACATAAAAGAGAAATATTCAGTAGAAGTTATGAAGATAAACCTCATCTTGACAATTATCAATAATCTTTTTGATCCTCAAGACCTCCCAAAAAATCTGACTCTCTTCTTCAATATCATCAATCAATGCCTCAGCTTCTCCATAGCTGTAATTGCTCACTTGGTTGATATTGAATCTTATCATAGGCTTCTCCATTGCTGTAATAGGTTCGAAAATAACCCAGAAATCAGAATTTTTTCTAGGAGGAATCTATGTGCTAATTCCAAGAATACTATGGCAAAGAAATAGTGAAATACAGGGAAGGAAAATAAACTCCCAGGATTCCAGCATTGTTTCTAACGCTTCAAGAATTAATTACCACAACAATTGAGTAATTGATGCTGAACCTAAAGGTTTTGCATATGGATAAACCTAAATGCCGACAAGCATATGCCAGATAAGGAAAACTTAAGACATATATAGACAAAATGCACAATTCAACATCCCAAAAACACGAGAGAATAAGTTCAACATCCGGACCTAAAAGCAGATTAGAGTACAAGTAAATAATTCCTCCATTTTTTTTAATTTTTTACGTCTACCTTCCATTTGAGAACAACTAGGCTCTTGGTGTGCATCAGAGACTGTGGGATGACCCCATTTGAAGGAGGAAGTACAATCAATCCACTAGGCTCTTGGTGTGCATCGGAGACTATGGGATGACCCCATTTGAAGGAGGAAGTACAATCAGTCCACTAGGCTCTTGGTGTGCATCGGAGACTATGGGATGACCCCATTTGAAGGAGGAAGTCCAATCAGTCCACAAAGTAAAGTCTAATAACACATAAATTAGAAGAGAACATAAGCTCTAGGTAAAGCAAAGCAGATAAGAACAACTGCTAGGAATAGGAGATGTTCAATTGTATATACCATGAATCCCAACAAGAAGATATCATAATGGTAAGCAAAAGGATTCTTGAGATTGAACTCCTTTTGTTGCGCCATCTGTGAAGCAACACTGTGGTCAAAGAAGTAAAGCCCTACTATCATTACAGCTGGAATAAAGGCAGCAAAGATGTAAGCGAGAGGAACTTTGGCCATATCCTGCAGTTATGGTGTAAAAACAATCATCTAGTGTACAAAATGTTCGGAATGAATAGATAACATTTGGTTAAAGATATAGACTAAAAGGGGACTTGATGGACAGTCATAGATTGGTTGGAAGTTCATGAAAGCCATTATTGGATTTGGATTGGTGGCATTATTCCCCATTAGGCCTACACTATAGGCTATAGAGCTTTACCTTTGATAACAGTCCAATGGTACAAAGACGCAGATTCCCAAGGAAAAAGGCTAAAGAGCCTCACAAAGATGCAAATTCACAGAATAATAATAATAATAATAATAATAATAATAATAACAACAACAATAGAAGCAAAACCAAAAGCCTCACAAATTGTAAGACTAAAGTTCTGATAAGAAATGAAGGAAAAAAAATTGCAACCTTGGAACGACCAAAACCCCAGATGAAAAACAACATTACCTGCATATAAACTCAAGTTAAAATATCAAATAGTATGTAAAGCCCCAGAGGCAGCATTTTCAAATTATGCAATTAGCTATCCAACAACTTCAAAACAGACGAAAGCACCTTGTTTTATTTGTGAACTCTTGGATGAGATATGTCCAATCAAGAGCAATTGAGGACAATTAATATGGTCTGGCAATTGATTGTGTTTGTAAATTTTACATTAAAACAACAAATTAAGATCTTCAAAAAAATAAAAAAACTACTTCTACCACACTCTTCCAAGGAATTCTGCAAATTCTTTGAAATTTTAGAGTTTATCACAGATCAAAGGATAAAAAATTTAATCCTACATGACAAAATTTTCAGAACGGTGTAATTATATAAATCATTGTGTTTTATGATTTGTAGCAGGTTCAGAGTATCTAAATATATCCACATACCATAACAATATCTTGGGGATCCACCTACCAAGAAAACAAATATTCAAATGTCATTTAACCAAGTTAAGAGATAATTCTAGTTTCTAAAAAGAAATAAAAATTCCAAAACCATTGAAAAATGAATTTATAATGAGCCATAACACGCGACTAAAATTATGAGCATAATGCTTGACGATGATGTTCCTCATATAATCATTTAAACTAAAAATTCCAGTAACCTGATCAACCAATCACTTTGAAGGCACTTAGTTGTAAACAAGTAAAGCTACCTAAAGATCATTGCAAAGGAGTGTGATGCCATCAGCCAAAATCATGTCAACATATGGATTGCGCAAACCCACAATAATTTCAAAACAACAATACAAAGCAATCACACTTCTCTGGAAAAAAAAATAAAGATCGACCGTACAAACAACCTTGGAGTTGTAGAAACATTATGTTAATAAATTTGATGGGACAAGTCACAAGAGGATCAAGAAGCAACAGCCTTCATTCAGCTTCCAACAATTACCGTGAGCCAAAGAGAGAGAATCATTTTTAGATAATACTTGCCATACCATCACACTCAAGTTGAGAAATGAGAAGCAAAACTCTCTAATATTTTTACAGTGTAAAATATAAAACCTAAGACTTTGACTTCAAAGATCAACAACTCTCTCAAACCCTTATTTACATTCTAAAAGTTAAATCTTAATCAAGATACATATTCACCTACGTATCCTGAGGATCAAGATTAGATATATACTCTTGTATACCATAATCTCCTTGAGTTTTCATCATTTCAAGAACATCAAAAAAAATTGATGAATCTTGGAAAATTTGATTCAATGCAAACGCATTGTGCTTAGTTGGTGTTACTAGTGAAAAAGAAGATGCAGAGTCAAGGAATTATTCATCGTAAGATATCTAAAGAGTTGTGGGTGTTGATATTGTTCCTACAGATCTACAAGGGCGACTTTCTCTTCTAGAGCCTTTTACTAACTTAATTTATCTTGTCAAAAGTTTAAAAGAAAAAGAAATGACAATTTTTGGATACTCGTGAAAATTAATAACATTACCAAAAGCAGATTATACTAAAATTCTTAGGAAAAAGTTCTACAGATTGCCGCAACACTTATGTCCACTAAATGGAAGAAGAAATGGGAAGTATTAGTGTACGCACCATCACTGAGGACCAGAACTAGATCACTGTCAATAACAGCTGGGATACGATGAGCAATAGTGCACACAGTGCAGTCCCTAAACTCTGTTCAGATGATCTTCTAGATAAGATTATCTGTAGCTAAATCAACTGAAGCAGTGGCTTCATCAAGAACCAAAATTCTTGCCTGTTTGAGTAAAGCTCAGCCCAGGGAGCTGCCCACACTCCAATTATCTCCATTCTCTAGAACTATGAATTTCAAACAAATACAATTTATCGACTAGTCTTAGACAAATGCCAAAAGGAAAGCTTCTAGATGTAATATTAATAACACCATGCTCGATCGCCATTAACAAAAAATTTTGATCATGAATTCATCGCACCCAGATCTCCTTTGTCTTTCAATAACAGTACTTACATGTCTCCCCATGTTTTGCCTCCCCTGAAATTCCATTCTGGCTTGCTTGGACCTCATAACACAGTCACTCTTAGTCTAGATAGCAATGATGAAGACGTTGATGATGGTGATGATGATGAAAGTGTGGCCTTGGTTCCAAATGATCCGGGTGGGAATTACTCCGAGGAAGAGGGTTTGAGATATAGTGATGTTGAATCTCTGGAAAAGTCTGTTGAGAAGTCTTATGACAATGACATGTTTGGTTCAAAATTGAACAGAAATTTGAATCAAAGTACAGTTTCTGGATTGGAGGGTGGACAAGGGTCTACTCTGAATAAAGGGTTGTTGACGGAGGATCTTCGGATTGAAGTGTCGGAAAATTATAGAAGATTTACGGATGGGGTATTAGGTTTTGGTATGCATGGTGCACGCCTAAACACTGAATCAGGTGGAAGCTGTCGATTGCATGAAAGAGTTCAATTACACAATGCATATGTAAGATTTGATTTCATTCCCTAATACACTATATATTCATAAGGGTTTTTGGATTGGATTCTAATTGATTTGGTTGGACTTTGTAGAAAGGGTTTTTTGGATTGGAGTCTAATTGATTTGGTGGTAATTGCAGGGTACTCCCATTAGTAATGGTATGCGAAATGATGTGATAGACTTGGGGACTCCTAGTGCACCTCCAATTATAGATATTGGAAGAGAAGGAAACAAATCTGAAGCTAAAAGTGAACTAAGAGAAGATTTTGGAGGTTTGACAGAAATGGAGAGGAGTTTTGATGCGATACACTTGTCTAAAGAATTAGAAGATGGTTATCAAGGTGATAAAGAGGCATGTTCTGATTGGAGAGTACAATCTCAAAAAGATGAACATGTTGAAAGGTATAGCAAATCTTCAGTCCATGAGCCATTATGCATTAAAACTTTGCCTGGAGTTGTTTTCCACATAAAAATTGCAGTATGTTTTGAAAGTTTCTCTTGTACAGGGAAAACAAAACAGTAGCTGGAGAAAAGGAAGCACCGGCCCCTTATCGGCAAACAAATTCATTTGATAATTCACCCCATTATGACGCCAGGTATGATCCATTTTTTTGGCCTTTTTGTTTATCCTTGGTGTTTACTTTAGTTAGAGTTTTTATTGTTTTAACTGCAACAGTCAGACTTGTCTTGGTCACTGCCAAAGTAGTCACATTTTTTTAATACCAAATTATGCATCAACGTTACTGTAAATAGATATGATCATATGACTGTTCAGGATATGTGAATAGGCTAGAAAGGCAAATGGATCTATGCAGCCATCCCCCAAGCAATTGGGATTAAGGCTTTGATGAGTTTTTATGTATCAATCAAGCAGGCTCTACAATTGTTGGACTCAGGGTTGTTTCACTCAAAATGCATGGCAAACTTTAATTGCCTATGATGCATGCACTCACCTTTGCCTAAATGCCTGGGCAAGAGGCTGCACGGAGGCACCTGAATTCCTACACAATGAGTGCCTGGTTCTCCGAAGTGCGTTTGGGTAAGTTGCCTTCTGCTAGTGTGTGAAGTCAATTGTCAGCATTTGTTATTGGTGGTTGTCTTTTCAGTTTAAATGCTAGTTCTCAAATCTAATTAGTGATCTCTCCTTGTTATCTTATTAAATAGGCTGCATAAACTTTTATTGCAACCTCGAGGTGTTCAATCAATGCAAAGGAAGGGTACTTCAAGTACAGAACAAGCAGGCTCTTTGAAAGTAAAGAAAGTAGTTGGAAAGATTAGAGTGGAAGGTATGCTTGTAACTAGATGGGGATTCTAAAGTTCAGTTTACTTTTTACACATATATACTTCAGGTCATATGGAATGGGGTCTTTGACATGTCCATTCAAATGGGCTTCTGGCCATTGTCTGTTGTGTTGTATTTGTATCTAGATTGCAAGCACCAGATTTCTTTGTATTATTTAGTTGCATTTGTTTGCAGCTGCAAGGTAATTTTGATGATTTCAAATTTTCATCTATTAAATATGAAGGTTTATGGAGACAAGGTGGTTGTGTTGTGATAATAATGCAGATCTATTAGTTCTCATACTTCTATTGACATTGATAATTAAAAACAATCGATCTTCTTTTGGACCATCCTGTTAACTGGATTTGTAACCTAAAATTATGAAATAATTGCTTGGCAGTGAGAAAGCTTCGCATAATACCAAGACGGAAACTTAAGAGCACATACTCACTGAGAAGTGCAATGTATATGCAAGTGGGAGTAGAATATGTCCGACATGTTTCATCACTTGTGAAAACCAGCATCAATTCTCTTAAAATTGCCTCATTGTCGGTGACATCTGAAGGTTTGCCGTTCTTGACACATTAATCTATTTTTAATCTTTGCTTTACTTTCTTTATCTATCTAGTTTTTATCAATCACACATAGAAAATCAAGATTGCTTTAAAAAGGATTAAATAATCATGACTAGTTTAGGAACCTAGATACCAAGAAAGATAGTATAATCAGTAAAATTTTCAGAGTAGGCCTCCATTTAAATTCCTAGACACAAACCTTTGGACATCTGAGGACAATAGGAGAAGAGAAATGTCTGTAGGCAGTATTCTTTGAAGGCTATTCCCACTTCACATGCATTCTTCTCTTCTCATTTACACATTTGAATTTTAACTGTGTGTGTATTGAGTATTGGTTTCCCATCTGTATTGATCCAGTTAGATGATTAGAAATTCCTGTCATGTTTGCAGAGCGGCTGTCATGCTTATTTCACCTGAAGAGTTCTACAGAAGATACTCAAGATGAACAAGGTTCTGCTATTTGCTTGAGGCCTCGAACTGGGGATTATCATGTGTGGTAAGTATCTTATTTATGGATGGTGGTTCTTCTGTTTCAAAGCACTGATTTCTAAGTCAAAATAATTCTGTGAATTCATGTTTCTAATATTATAAAGTGACTCTTTATAGTCAAAATAAAGTGAATTGTATTTTGATTTGTTTTATTATTGTAAAAGCTCCTAATTTAGTAGAAAAAATTGTCTGAATGATGGACTAAAAGGAAGATGGAATCCACATTGTAGTAGTAGAAACTAGTTGTGAGTATGATCTTTTGTATTCGGTTGTATTTTATGAAAGGATTACAGGTTGGTCAGTGTCATGCTTACCCACCAACCCAAAGAGTTAGAAGCCACTCAAGTTGAACCATGTTGGCTAGTTGTTAGCAGCTTGAATTGTGGTGATTTTCATGGTCTTTGACATTAAGATGTATACTAGGCATACTCGTATAATGTTTGCTAGTGAACCCTTGAGATTGTGCTCGTTATAAAGGCCAGCTTGAATTTTTTTTTTTTTTTAAACAGAAATTTTTTCACCAATTTTGAACAGAAATTTCAACATAAATTATGCTATAAATCAACAAATCTGAAGCAATTAACAGAAGCAATCAGGTAATTTTTTAAAAAAATAAAAATAAAAATTGGCAATTTCAACAAATCTCAAGCAATCTAAAGCAAATAAATATGAAGAAAATTGCAGCGAATAAATACCTGGGGAAGGATGGAGAGAGAGAGAGTTAACTATTTGTGAAAACAAGGGGAGAGTCTCTCCTCCACTTCCATCATCGTTCTTCTTCTACCATGGCCTCCTTTGTAACCCTAAACACACCGCCTTCCAATCTTCACTCTCTCATCCTTTTGTTTCATTACATCGTTGCTTCTCTCTTTTTCCACTCACCAGGGGCAACTGAAGCGGCGATTAGTGTGCGCTAGCTATGAGGTCGGTGAAGAGGGTTGGAGAAGAGGGAGAGAAAGGTCAATCAGTGAGCGTGAGTGAGAGAAAGGTTTAGGGTAAGAGAGTAAAGCATGTCGGTGGTGATGAGGGATGAAGATGAAGCGCGATAGTCTATTGAAAGAGATGAAAATTTCTTAATTTTAATATTTTTGGCTGAAAGTTTCGTATTTTTCAGTTCTGGCGCTAATTAATTTTTATTTAGCGCCTTTTGTTTTTTAGGAGCAGATTTCATGATAATAATTGTGTGTGTGTGTGTGTGTGTGTTGGGGGGGGGGGGGGGGGGGGGGGGGGGGGGGGTGAAAAATGTAATTTTTTAAGTGGCTGATTTATTGTGTGTCGTGGAAGATTTAATTTTTAATGGTTGGTTTTTTTTTCCTTTTTTGCGTGGTGAAATATTCAATATTTTTAACAGTTGGTATACGCATGTCGTGTATAGTTGATATATTAACGGCATACCATATACACGTCATAGAAAATTTTATTATTTACAGCAAACTTTACAAATCGTAAAAAAATCTCCGTTATTAGCATTCACGACCTACGCAATAGATACGTCATAGTTGGAAAATTATTTACGACATGCAAAAAAAGTAAGTCGTAAAAGTGAGAAATCACGACTTGCATTTACTGTATGTCGTTGATATGAAGCCGTAAAAACCTAATTTTGTTATAGTGTATGTTGGTTTGAGGTGATGAGAGAGAAGCCTCCGAAGACGACAACCGTAAGAAACACTCTGCTACCAACAATATTGAACTCTCTCTCTCTCTTTCTCTCTCTCTCTCATGTACCTTGTGATGAACCCTAGCCTTCTACTTTCCTTTTGATTAGGGGTTTGGTTATGGTGTGCAACTTACACCTTACACCTTACACTTACACCTTACACTTACACCTTTTGTGACAAATTAAACCTTACACTTACACCTTTTTTGAGGTTGCACACCATATGCAACCCACTTACACCTTACACCTTACACCTACACCTTATACTTATACTTACACCTTACACTTACACTTTTTTGTGTAAGTGGCACATGGTGTGCAATTGCACACTTAAGAAAAGTCATTTGATTAGAAGTAACCAAAGAGTTAAATGTATTTTGAATTTTTTTTTTTTTTTTTAAATTTGTGTTTTGGTGTTGGAGCTTTTTGTAAAAAAAATAATAAAATTGGGAATTGTATATTTTATCTAAAAATCAAATTAGAATATTTTATACGATCACACCTATTTAGGGATATATATATACAATCACACTTATTTAAAAAATGTGATTAAAAAGTAATAATGTATATATAATCACACTTTAATTAGAAGGTGTGATTAAAAAATATATAAATAATCACACTTTAATTAGAATGTGTGATTAAAATATATATATATATAATCACACTCATTTAAAAAGTGTGATTAAAAAGTGGTAATGTATATATAATCACACTTTAATTAAAAGATGTGATTAAAAAATATATAAATAATCACACTTTAATTAGAATGTGTGATTAAAAAATATATATATAATCACACTTATTTTAAAAGTGTGATTAAAAAGTAATAGTGTATATATAATCACACTTTAATTAGAAGATGTGATTAAAAATATATATATATATAATCACACTTAATTGAAAAGTGACATAAAAAATAAATATTATCACACTTAATCAAATTAAGTGTGATTAAAATATCAATCTAATTTTTTTTATCACACTTCCAATAAAAGTGAGATTTTTTTTTTTTTTTTTTTTTGTAAAAGTATGATCTTTAACTATTTTTGTAGTAGTGTTATTAGATTAGTTAGAATAGCTTAGCGTAGTTAGCTTAGCGTATTTATTTGGACCCTCCGTTGAGAGGGTCAATTGTTGTAATAAGCGAGCGTGTGTGTGATGCATGTCTCCCAATCCCCATTTCTTTCTCCCTTTTACTTAACTGCTTACGATGGTTAGTTTTAGGGCATATTTCGATTAGCATCCTTATGCTTGCATGCGTGCATCCATTCATCTGTCTTGCATGCACCGGGCTCGGCGCATCATTCAAACTACATTGTATTTCAATACATTTACTTGAATACGTGTTTCCAAGCATGTTATCAAGTGTTGCATTCATATGCCATCTTAGATAGCCAGGCCTATTTTAGTTGCATTTTGCATGTGTTGCATTAGGCATTCTTGACATAGCTAAGATCATGCATTGATTACTAACTAGTTTCTTTTTTAGCTCGGAGTACACTGTAAGTATTTATGCTTTAGCATATTGCATGAGATGTGTATGTTTCCATGATAGCATGCTTGCCATGAGACTAACTGCTTAATCGATTAACTGCTTAAATGCCTGTGGGTGAAGGTTGGATTGCTTGAATTGGAACAATTCATCAAAATCATGTTGTTTTTCTAAGCCCACTTGAGGGTGGCAAAATCCACGACTTAGCCTACTTGCGAGTAGCAAACTTTCAAAGATGCTTTGTTCCAACTTAGGCGATCTAGTCTATACTTGTATGCTGTGCACATCACATAGTAATTCTAGGTTAATAACCGGAATAAAAACACATGTGTTTTCAAAAACAACATATCATGTTAGTAAAGGCCGATCTTTGATCGGGCGAGCGGGGGTGCTCATTGCATGACCTTCCCCTCTCGTACCCAAGTTCCCGAGCCGAGGCAACTTTGGTGATGACGGACACGTAGCGTTAGGCACGAGTCAGAGTTTCCTAAATTTCTCCAAAATAAAATATTTAGGTGGCGACTCTGTATCTGGCAAAGCAGTCCATGTTTGGCACTTCTTTATAAAAATCAGTTTTTCAAAATGATTTGTCGGATTTGGACTCTTTGGTGATTTATCGGTCTCGCATTGCACTTTGTGAGATTAGATTCAGAACCGTGACATGAGTCCGAACTGTAGTGGCAAAAGAAAAAACGATTCACACCCTCGCATGCGGAGCGGTAGTTCGGGCGGTCTACACTAGGGGTGAAACAAAACAAATCCCAGCAAGGCAAACAAAATAATTCCTGAGGAGCATCTAGCAATCATTGCATATTATTATTGTAATAAATTAGACAACCCCTTTCATTTATTATGCATTCGGCTTTGTAATAATTATTTATTCGGACATTTGGACATTCGGACCCTCCTTTGCGACGACAAATATGTAATAAGTTGTATGTCTTCCAACCCCCATTCTTTCTCCCTTTTATTTCGCTGCTTATGATGATTAGATTAGGGACATCACGTTTAATTAGCATTTTCCATGATTTGCATCCATTCGTTTACATGCATAAAAGTTCGGCTCATCATATTATTCCAATGTCAAATTCAAACTCCTTACTTGCATACATGCGCTATCACATGCCTTGAATTGACTCACATGCCATACTAGTAGTCGAACCTTAATTGCACGTTGCATGTGTTGCATTAGTCATTAAATTAGGATCATGCATTTTTTTTCTAACTATTTGCTTTCTTTTTGGACTCGCCTTTGGACATTAAAGTAAGCATTTTTGCTTTAGCATATTGCATAAGTGTGAATACTGTCATATCAAACATACTACCATGAGGCTAACTGCTTATTTAATATACCTGTTTGAATGCCAGTGGATGAAGGCTAATCACTTGAATTAGGATACTTTGATTCTTGTATATATGAGATCACCATTTTAAGTGATACAGATTCAAAACACTTTTTTTCAAAACAAACATGAAATCAAACATTCCAACTTTTCATGAAATTAGTCTATACTTGTATGTTACATATATAGAACAAGAGCATATACTGTACATAAAAACCACATCATGATTAGTAGAGGTCGATCTTTGATCGGGTGAGTGGGGTGTTCAATTATTGACCTTCCCCTCTCATACCTAATGTAACAACCCCCATACTGTTTACCGATAAATCACTGAATTACCTACTGATTACTGTTAAACTGGACTGCTTATGACTGATAATTGAACTAACTGAAGTACTGAACGGACTTATTGAAAATTGGAACTGAATTGACTGAACATATCTATTGTATTGCATTTTTATCTTTTCGATTGTTTGATTATCTGTTCGTGTTCCTATGTTTAAACTACAAATTGAAGGCCTTATCGGCGGCCGAATCGGAAATAGATTGATGTTTTGGAATCATTGGAATTTATGTGATTTAATGGTATATTTATCAAAAACATGATTAGGTATGATTAAATTAGATTAAAATAAGCTAAACATATAAGTTGCCTTATTTACGGAATTGCCATTGAGTGGGCCTTAGTTTATTCTTATGTTGAGCTTCATCACACTTGAATTAAAACATCTCCTCAGCCCCTTATTCTTACTATAGCCGAATTAAGAGAGTGAGAGAGGGAGAGAGTGCATTCATCTTGTTGATTTGCTTGGAAATTAAGAAGATTAGAAGGAGACCTTGCTTGTTTGGGCCTCTACACTTGTAATTGAAGACTTAGGTATGAATTTCAACCCCTCATTGATGTCCTTAAGGTTGATTCTTGCTAGATTCATGGCAAATTATAGAGTTAAGACATAAATTGGTTCTATAGTGTTGAATTAGAACTCATTTCATGCATGCATGGTTGAAATGTTGAAATTTGAGTTGAGTTCATAGTAAATTGCACATGCATGTTCATGTTTAGGCTTGAGTCCATGATTTCATCATGTTCTTGAAGAAATGAGTCCATTTGGACAAGCTTTGAAGGTTGAATTTGGTTTGAATCCATGCATGTTTGCATTTCTCCATGTTCATGAAAATGGGTTTGAAAAATGGTTTTAATTGACTCACCTTTGGGGCTTGAATTCGTAAATTGAGCTTTGAAACTTGTTATACATTGAATTTAGATGTGTTTTCCAGAATTTGGGCCCAAGAGGTCGAGTTTTGAGTGAAAGAATGCTTGGTTTGAGCTTAGGAGACAAATCTGGAAATTCCAGAATTTGGCTTCTTCGCTCGAGCGAAGGATTCTTCGCTCGAGCAACCAACCTTTGTTCGAAGCTACGCTCGAGCGTAGGATTGGTGGCTCGAGCGTAAAATTCGAGTATCCAGTATTTTTACTGTTTCGACAGACCGCTCGAGCGAAGGATTTCTCGCTCGAGCGAAGCCTTTGATTTTGGAAGCTCGCTCGAGCGAAGGAAGGCTCGCTCGAGCGAGGCTCCTATTTTCAGCAAACTTTGCAAAATGTTTTCTCAGTGTATTTTTGCATCCTCATCCCATTCTAGGCATTCTTAGGCCTAGTTTAAGGCATCTTAATGAGGATATAGATGTAGAACACACCAAGGCAAATTAGGGATTAAGTTATGATATTTCCCAACTGTGTAGCTTAGTGTGTGTTCAACCTGTGAACTGTGTAGGGTTGGCGACTGGGGAGACACGCTCTAGCATGCTGTAGCCCAAACTCTGTGAGTAACAATTGTGTAAAGATATGTTCAACTGAGAATGTTTTCTGACTGATTAACCGAACTGTTTTTTGAATTGATTATTGTTAATTGACTGAATGTATGTCCTATATTCTGAAATGTACTGTGGCATCCTTAGCCCCTATTGTTTACTGTTACTGTTACAGAGATCTCTGTCAGTTCCCTCGTGGAACCACTACTGTTTACTGATTGATGGCCATCATTACTGTTCGGTTTTTAAGACCTACTGTTTATTGCTATGCTAATGGATGTACCACATATGGCTGAATAACTATTCTGACTGAAAGATTGAAATACTGTTTAATGAACTGTTTTCATTACTGTAAGGACATTTCATTCCTAACCTCTTTACGCATTATGTTATTCACTGGGCTTTAGCTCACTGTTTATATATATATGTAGGTGCTCAGTCACCAGATCGGAGCTAGGAGCGTGGGTTAGACTCCAGTTTTGTCAAGCCAGCCTATGTGCCTCATTGCGAGGTTCCGAGTTGCCATGTTAGGGCTTTGGGGTGTTTTGTTTTTCCCCCGTCTGTCTCCGTACTGTTTTGAATTACTGTATAGACTGTCAGCTACTAATTGTACTGTTATCAAGGGATTAGGTCCCTTTACTGTGTGACTGTAAATTTTGTATAGACTGTACTGTTTGCATGTGGGAATGCATGAAAAGTCTTTTTGGCATACAGACTGTCACAGCTCAATGGACATTATTTATTTACTGTATTGGCTTCCGCCAGGCCCTGAACTCTGTTTTACTGTACTACTGTTAAGCAGGCCTTCGGTAATCTCGGATTACTGGCCGGTTACGGTGCTAAACCCATAGGGCAGGGTTTGGGTCGTAACACCTAAGTTCCTGAACCAAGACACTTTGGTAACAACAGACTAATGGCCTTTGGCACGAGTCATGGGTTTCCTAAATTTCCCAAAAATAAATATTTAGGTGGCAACTCTGAAATCTGGCAAAGCAGTCCATTTTTGGCATTTGATTCAAACATCAATTTTCCAAAAGAAATTGCCGGATTTGGACTCTTTTTGTGTTTCCACTGTTTCACATTGCACTTGTGAAATCGAAATCAGAACCAACACAAGTGGAGTCTGAACTGTAAGGGCTATTCATTCTTCCAAAAGGGAGCGCAAAAGCCGAGCTACAATTTCTAGCGACTCTGCTAGGGAATTAGAGAACTTGACTCAAACTTCATGATGTGAAATTTTATCTACGTAAATATGTTCTTTGCATTGCATTTGCATTGGTGCGCCTAAGTCCCTGTGTTTGCCATCTGTTATTCATGGACGGTTTCCCGGAGGCTTGCTTACAAAGCTTGCCAAAAGGCTGACTGGTCATGGGCTTTGTCAAGTTGGGAACACAACCCTTGGATCTAGATTACCGTTGTACCGCTTGATCCTCCTTTCACTTCTCGGTGTTAGGTGTGAGAGGTATATTAGGTGGTCTTGCTGAGGTACCCTTTGTGACTATTTGACCTAAAGCATATAGTACGCTCTAGTGACTATTCAAATTAGGACAGGATGCAACCCGTACAGGTGTAGACACCCCATTTTTGACCGTCCTCAAGACTTGGACGTCACCGTTGGAACGCTCGGTGATTATCCATATTTGTGTTCGTTTTGAGTTCCCGGAGGTCCCAGCTGCGCGTCGTGCCTCAGGACCTCTCAACCGACTTGTTCTGTGCTTGGTTTTACACCAAGACTTGTGTGTTTTTGAATTTGAGGGTAGGGAGGGGCTTGTTAGCCATCCCTGAATCCCACCGGCTGCCCCCACACCACACCGGCACTTCCTTTTGGCCATCGGCACTGTTTTCTCAAACACTTTGGCCGGTCGGCACTGTATGTTGCCGACTGGCACTTTTTTGTGCCGGTGACTGTTTTGGCCGGCCGGCATGCACCCTTTGAACCCCTGGGACATGGTGCATGCCAGCTGTGCTAGCTAGAATGCACCATCACACTCCCCCATGCGCAGGTGTGACCATTTTGCACCCTTTGCACCCTTGAACCCCCTAAGCTTCTAAAAGCTTGACCCTTTGGCCAAAGCTTCTTGGAGAAGCTTGGCCAGCTGTCTTGGCTTCTCCAAGAAGCCAAGACCTCTTTACACCCCTTGAACCCTTTTTCTTTTGCTTAGCCACTAAGTCTTAGGCTTGCCTTGGCCTATATAAGCAACCCTTCTCTCCATTTGTTGGAGGTTAGCCATTTTCAACACAAAACCAGAGCTTCTATATCTATATATCTGCCATATATCTCTCTCTCTCTACATTTACCCTCTCTCTCCTCTTGTGTATGTGTTTTTAGGCCTAAAAGTGTGGTTTTACCTTACTTTTGCACCAATACACACACCATTACACCTTATTTCGAGATTGAGTGACTTGGAGGGTTGTTTGTTGAGATTTTGGACTGGTTTTGATCAATAGAAGAGGGCTGCACCACCTGTTCTTCAAGGGTTCTTCAAGGGTGAGCAACCTACTTTAGATTCCCCATTTTTGCAACAAGTTTTTACCTATCTTGCTTTGTGTTTTGGGCTTTGTGTATAACTGAAAAAAGTCTTAGATTTTCTTGCTTTTGAACTTTCATCAAGGTCATTTTGTGGTTTGAGTGCAAACTCACCCTTTTAGGCCTTATTTTGGCCTATTTAGTGTCTTTACTTTGAGCCTTGTTTGCTTTGTTGTTTTTGTCTTCTCATCACTGAAAATCAGAGGGTCTTTAGTGTTGAGGAAAGTGTTTTGAAGTCTTGTATGGGGGAGGGACACCCCTCTCCCCTTTGTCCCTTTCTTGCCTTTGTCTTTGGCTCACATAGTAGCATGCATTTTTAGCCTTATATGCCTTCATTTCAGAGCTTATTTGGGTGTTTTGGATCATATATCATCTCTGTTTTTGGTTGGTTTTGTGGTCCTTAGCATGCTTCTTATACTTGCTTTGTAATGCTCTAGTTTGCCTAGAAATGAGCCATGAGTTTAGGCCATGTTTCTTGCACGTATGAGCCTCACTTCATGAAGATATTAGCATCATTTTGCCATGTCTAGAGGCTGTAGGCCACTGATTTTGCCATGTTTGGTATGTTTGACAAAGTTGTTTTGCATTAAGGCTTGTTAGTCTTAAGATGTGAGTTCTTAGCATGCATTTGGTTAGGCTATTTTAGTGATTTGGAATCATCTAATATGCTATCTCAGTCCTTATGCCATGCTTATATGCCTCCATGTATCATCTCTCCCATCTTTTGAAATGTTGGTCTCTTATGCTTTAAAGTGAGCATTGTGCATGCTTGTATGTTTAGAGCATTTGGGCCGCCTTGTTGTTGGGTTTTGGGGGCTCATTCCATTTGTTAAACTCTGTTTTTGGTGGTCTAATATATCCCATGAGTGGCCATGTTAATGGTAGCAAGGAGTGCTCCCTTTGCGCCTTAACCTTAGGCCCTTTGACTTGCATGTTTGCATAGGCAATTGGTCACCATTTTGGGCATGTTTTGCCACTGTTTTGGGTTGGTTTGAGGGCTGCCCCATTGTGATCTAGTCCACCATCACATGCATGCCTCATGTCTCTCGCTTAATTGATTCATTAAGTGTTGTAGTATGTTGGTCTTATTGCTTGATTGGTCCATGTTTACATGACATTTGCATCTTGTATACTCTAGCATTTTGCATGCTCAACATGGTAGTTGCATGACATTTGGTGTGCTTGCATCCTAATTCCCATGTTGCATCCTAATTCCCATGTTGCATCATTTGAGCTATGTTGCATACATGCATTTCATGGCTTGGTTTGGGGTTGTCAAACCAAGCATAAGGGTTGAGGGAAGTTCACACTACAAGTGGTGCAACTCATTTCAACTCTTGGTCCCCAAGGCCCTTGACCAACACGTGATAAGGTCTTGGTTTCATTTGTGTGTTTGCATGCATTTTTACATTAAAATGCAATCTTGGTTCCTTAGGCTATCATGCACCAAGATGCATAGTTGATGGCCCAAGAACCAAGGGTCATGCTTCCTTGAGTCCCATACATGATAGGGAGCATTGACCATGCTTACATTTGCTCCAAAATCCATATCATGCACTGTCTGCCTGCTGTTGCTGTCAAACTGTCCTCTGCAGGAATTTTGTGCCGACCGGCAGTATAGAGTGCCGACTGGCACTTTATGGGTAGCCGATAACCTCTCAAGCAGCCGGTGATCATTTTACACGGCCGGTGGCCATTCCATCCAGCCGGTGGTGTACAGAAGCAAGCAAGGAAGGTGTTCTGGGACTTTGGCAATTTTTGGAGAGACAGGGCAGTAAGAACAGAGGCAGCAGTGTCATGATGCGGGTTTCCGGGCGAGTCGGATTCGAGCACGCATCATTCGCGCATCCCGAGGCAGGGCTGAGGCCCCTCTCTTTCTGTTATATACTGAATTTAATTTGATAATTAGAAATTTCTGTAATAATTTATTTATTCTGTATTTGGACTGTACTATTTGGGACTGTATATTCTTTTGGTCCCTCCGAGTGAGGGCGTATTTGTAATAAGGGTGTGTGAGTGTGGTATGTCTTCCAACCCCACGTCTTTCTTCCCTTTTATTTATCTGCTTATGATGGTAGACTAGGGCATATTTAAATTAGCATAACAGTATGAAAGCGTGTTTGCATTCATTCATCTGTTTCGCATGCATCGGGCTCGGCACATCATACAAACTGCATCGTACTTCAATTCCAAATTGAATACGTGATAGTTGTAGCATTTCACATGCCATGTCTAGGATAGCCGAGCCTGTCTAGATTGCATTCTTTGCATGTGTTGCATTAGCCACTTAACATGAACTAGGATCATGCATATGATTACTAACTAGTTTTTGTTTTGGCTTGGAGTACTAGGTGAGCTTTTATGCTTTAGCACATCGCATGCGTGTGAATGTTGCCATAATAGCATGATTACCATGAGGTTAGCTGCTTATGTGATATAACTGCTTGAATGCCTGTGGATGGAGGTTGAATTACCTAAATTGGGACAATGCATTAAAAAAAAAAAAACTGTGAGTTTTAAGCCCACTAGTTAGTGGCAAAATCATCTTTTCTAAAGCCCACTTGAGGGTGGCAAAACCTGCATTTTAGCCTACTTGCGAGTAGCAAACCGTTTTCAAAACAAACATGTAGTGTTTTGTTCCAACTTAGGCGATTTGGTCTATACTTGTTTGCTGTGCGCATAACGTAGTAAATCTAGGCTAATAACCGGTATAAGAACACATAACGTTTTCAAAATCGGATATCACGGTTAGTAGAGGCCGGTCTTCGGACCGGGCGAAAGGGGGTGCTCATAGCTGACCTTCCCCGATCGTACCCAAGCTCCCGAGCCAAGACTACTTTGGTGATGACGGACACGTGGCCTTCGGCACCGAGTCAGGGTTTCCTAAATTTCCCAAAATAAAATATTTAGGTGGCGACTCTGTATCTGGCAAAGCAGTCCATGTTTGGCACTTCTTTCAAAATCTGTTTTCTCAAAACGATTTGCCAGATTTGGACTCTTTGGTTCAGATTAAGAACCGTGACAATTTGAGTCCTGAACTGTAGTGACCCAATATCGAACCAGAACCGGGGGGGGGGGGGGGGAGTCGCACCCTCCCCGGGATGCGTTCGGGGACGTCTACAACAGGATGTTATGAAACCACTTGCTTGAAATAGTGCAACCTAGATCATGTCAAAATCTAGGACAGGGTAACCCTACCCCCTCATAGCAGTGGTACAAATGAGCAATCAATCTGAGAACAAAGTTCAGTGGGGATCATAGTTCAGCTGCGTGTTGTGATTAATTGAGAATTGGGGCCAAAGTGCTGTCCCTTTTTTTAAAATATGTTTTCTTTCTTTCTTTTTTCTAGGTAGTTTTTCATCATAGCTTCAGAAAGACTCGATATCCCCCGAGTTGTTTGGACTCGTTCTCGTAGGCTTTGTAAAACGCAAGATCTTGTTGACGGTCAACCAGTGTTAGTTTCTCTCCCGTCGGTTACTCAATGAAAAAGGAATAAACAGTCAGCATCAGTACAAGCACTCAGCAAACTCCTGTTTACTCACCAGCATCTAATTCATCCAGTCCAACAATGGCACAAAACACAGAAGAAGTTACTGCCATGATGGCAGCAGTCCAAAGGACCATGGATACGGTCAACCAACGGCTGGCCGCACAGGATGAAGTCATCGCTGATCTACGACGCCCATCTGGGGCATCTACATCTACTGTACATCCGATCCCAACTGCCCAGCCAAATCCTGATCTCCCTCCACCACTGGAAACTCCTTAGGTCCTAGATCCTCAAGAGATGTTTCCAACAGCTTCAGCTTACAGACCTCCGATACAACCTCCTACGGGAACCATTCCCTTCGATATGAATGAAGTTGATCTAGCCATGATCAAAATTGCTAGGCTCGAGAAAGCCTTGAAGAAATCCCAGGGTTTCAATTCAATTCCTGACATTGAGGACGGGCACACTGAGGCTTCAGTCAGGTTGCCAAAAAAATTCAAAATGCCTCACATCGATAGATTTGATGGGAGCGGGGATCCTATTGTGCATGTCCTCCTATTTTTAGATGTGTTGAGGCCCATGGGTTTATCTAGGGCACAAAAACTCTCATTATTTGGGAGAACCCTGTCAGATGTAGCAGTCATCTGGTACGCCAAACTGGAGGACTCAACGAAGCGGAATTGGGAAGAACTATCTAAGGGGTTTGTTAACCAATACTCATACAATACTCAGATAGAAGTAACAATCAGTGAGCTGGAAGCAACCGCTCAGAACCCTAAAGAACCCTTCATTGATTTTGTGGCAAGATAGAGGGCAAAGGCAGCCAGAATGATGAGCAGACCTTCTGAAAGAGAACAAGTCAGGTTAGTGGTCCAAAACCTTGAGCCAGACATGTTGTAGAGAATGATAGTGGCACCGTTGTCCACAGTTGCTTCCTTACACAAGTTAGGGGTTCAAATTGAGAGCGCCTTCGAAAAGGGCAACATCCACAGAACAAGTGAACCTACAAAAAAGCCATTCACTCGGAGTACTAATGCTAGTACTAGCACTATTCCACGGCCTGCAGATGTTAGTACCATTGCTACATCATCGACTAAGATGGTTGATCCCTTTGCTGCTGCCACAAACTCACAAACCACACAAAATAGTCAACCTTGGAACCGAAGACCTTTTTCCCCCCTCCATATGAGTCTAACTCGCACCCTCAAGGTGTTGATGGACAAAGGGCATCTCAAGCCTCTTGATCCTCGCCCTCTCCCAGACCCACTGCCAGCTAGACACGACCCAACCCAATATTGTACTTTCCACCAACAACATGGCCATCATACAGATTCATGCTATCGTCTACATCATAAGATTCAGAATCTCATTGACAACAAAGTCATCGCCCCTCCTAAATCAAATGTGACAACCAACCCACTTCCTACACAGAACCAAGTTCCTTCCCCCGGAAATATTAACCACATCCAAACACTACCACCTACCTTCAACCCAAGCACATATATTACCTCGTCCTACCTACCGAAACCGGAGGTGGTTATTCCAAAAGGCACCGATATGTGCATGTTGGATCTAACCCTACAAATCCAACCCAAAAAGGTTGTGGCAGGAATAGAGAAAGAGGAGAGTGCATTAAAGACAAGGTTATCTGACACCTGTGTCATAGAAAAGGGGGCTTCGCTTGCAGAGGAGTATGACCCCAGTTTATATATTGTGGCCATTGATCAACCAAAACCAGTGATCCTATTGCCAGATGTTCTCAGTGTCAATGCTATCGGGGAAGGCCAGTTAGTGCAACATCAGAATGATTGGCCTGAACAAGGCTAAATGACTTTGCCGAACTGGAAGAGGATCTAGTTCAGATAGAAGAAGACCTAGCCAACCTCTACTTCTTTGAAGAAGAGGAAATAATCAGTGTCTAGATAGGATGGTTGGATTCAAGTCAGCCGGAAATAAACAACGGTTGGTTTGGTGACGAAGAGCTAGATGAGGTGGAATAGACAAAAAGGGTCAGAGAGGAAAAAGACGAGACCACGCCTAGTATAGAACAAGTGCTAGAATAATTCCAGCAGGAGAGAATGGAAGAAATTCAAAGAAAGATGGCCTTGCCAGAAACCAAAACCATAGTTGAAAAGGAAAGGTATGTTGCTAAGGGGCATGATGTGAACATGCTCCAAGTAGAGTCTGATAAAAGCTTAGCCATGACTGCCGTAGAGTGGTGGGAAGATAATGATCTGAGTCATGCATACATGGACGAAGGGTGGAAATCCAATACTCCCGACGATACGAGGTATACAGACGAAATCAATCACATGACCCGGAGTGGTCGGTACTTCAAACCTGCGGCTGTAAATCAACCAGAATCCTCTAACAAAGAGGTTGATAACACCAGAGAGAAGGACTGTGAAGACAACCTGGTTTTGAAACAGCTCAAGAAGATTCAGGCAGATATCTCAATCTGGGGATTGATAATGGCTTTCCGGGAGCATAGACAAGCATTGCTAGAGGCAATGAATCGCACCAAACTACCTATCGACACTACCGCTGATCAACTGGTGTCGTTAGTCACATTCGGCAATGTTACGCCAGTGATATCTTTCACGGATAAAGAGCTGCCACCTGAGGGTGCCAACCACAACCGGCCCTTGTATGTAACTCTAGAGAGCCAAAAGAAGTGGATTCCGATAGTGTTAGTAGATACTGGATCGGCGATCAATGTGTGTCTGGCATGGACTGCTTATGCCATAGGTTTGAGGCCTGTTGACTTCACACCCACAACTCAAGTCGTCCGAGCTTATGACAATACAAGCTGGGATGTCATGGGAACATTCAAGAGCCATATCCTGATCGGCCCGTCCGAACATGAGGTAGAATTCCATGTAATGGATATTCCGGCTACCTTCAATCTACTGTTAGGAAGGCCTTGGCTGCATCAGATAAAAGCTGTGTCATCAATAGTTCATCAGTTGGTGAAATACCCCTTTAAATGTGGGATTACTACGGTGTGCGGTAATTCGTCGATCCACCCTCCCCAGGGAACTGCCACACCAGTGTTGGAAATCATACACGGGGAAGAAGATGTATTTCTCTCTGGCTTCTCACTAACAGAAGCCCGGGTAGTCCAATCTATCATGGCAAAAGCTGATGGAATCTATATGAGTACTCAGTCCATCTACATGATGAACAAACAGGGCATATACCTGGATCAGGACTAGGCAGGAGTGGCAAGCAAGGAGGCACTGTTACCAAGGAACTGATTCATAACCCCCACGCTTTTGGGCTGGGATACAAACCTACTACTAAGGATTGGCAAAGGAAGTGGGCTGAGTTGAGAGGAAGAATTAAAGCAAAGAATAATGGAAAACAATATGAGTTAGTTCATAAACCAATACAGGGAACCTTGAACAGACGCTTTGTTCGCCAAGGGGAAGATTTCCCCTTCTGTGGATTTCCAGAGCCTTGGTTTGACCAGAAGACGAAGACAATCTATCCCGGGTTTGAGATCTTCTTTGGGCACCAGTTACCGGAAAAGGAAGATGAGCAGATGGACCTGAGTACTAATACAGGTCAAGGCAGGACTGTAACTGTGAACGTTGAAGAAGAAGAGCTATTGGGAAAAACACTGACTGACCTACTAGCAAATTTTACTGTCGGAACTGAGTCTGACAACTTGGGGGATAGTTTTATTATCTCAATGATCGGGGATAAACCAGAAGCAGATTTCTCTAAACTTATTATGGATGCATCTGAGGCTCCACACCTAATCTAGAAATTTGAAAAGGGCATCATCAGCAGTTCTGAATCAGATAACAAGTCCGAATCTGATTCCATCGAGTCGTAGTCAGATTCGAGTTCTTCTAAGTCTGGTACTTCTGGGAGTGGTAACCCGGATGCCAAAATCCTGTCAAAGTCTTCTTTTAGTTTTTCTTTTGAGTCAACTATAATTAAGGACCCAGACTTTACTAATGGGAATGTCATAGAGTTTGCTTACTTCTCTGTGCCTTTAGTTTGTTGCACTGATCTTGATTTTCAAAATTTTGACTTAAACGAAGAGAAAGAAATTCCTCGGGCTTTGAAAATTTTGGTTGAATAAGAGGAGGAGAGACGCGTTAAGCCCTGCACAGATGAAATCACTGCAATTAATATGGGTACTGAGGAGGATCCCCGTTTGGTCTAGATCGGATCCACATTGTCTTCGGAGGAATGCGAGAGTTTAATCACTTTATTAAAAGATTTCCAAGATGTTTTCGCATGGTCCTACGAAGACATACCTAGAATAGACCCTGAGATTGTACAGCGCCGATCCCTCTTAATCCCGAGGCCCAACCAATCAAACAGAAACTGTGCAAAGTTCGCCCAGATTGGGCATTAAAGATCAAAGAGGAGGTCAGCAAACAGATTGATGCAGGTTTCTTGATGGTATCTGAATACCCGACTTGGTTAGCTAATATTGTTCTGGTTCCAAAGAAGGACGGTAGAATTAGGGCCTGCATCGACTTTCGGGATCTAAATAGAGCAAGTCTGAAAGATGATTTTTCATTGCCATACATCGATGAACTGGTAGACTTCACAGCTGGCCATGTTTTGCTTTCATTCACGGATGGGTTTTCCAAGTATAATCAGATTTCGATGGCACCAGAGGACAGAGAGAAAACTACTTTCACCACACCGTGGGGTACCTACTGTTACAGAGTTATGCCTTTTGGACTAAAAAATGCTAGGGCTACATATCAGCAGGCCACAACCACCATTTTGCACGACATGATCCACAAGGAGGTTGAGGTGTATGTGGACGATATGATCATCAAGTCTAAAGAGTGAGGAGGTCACTACACCGCACTGAAAAAATTCTTTGAGCAGATCAAGGAGTATAGACTGAGGTTAAACCCATAGAAAAGCACCTTTGGGGTAACTGCAGGAAAAATGTTGGGATTTCTAATTACACAAAGGGGAATTGAAGTAGATCCCTCCAAAATCAAGGCCATCGTAGAAATGCCACCACCAAGGACTGAAAAGGAGGTGCGCGGCTTTCTGGGTAAGGTGCAACTCATAAGACAGTTTATCTCAAAATTAATCTTGACTTGTGAACCATTGTTTGGTCTATTGAAGAAAGGAAAGAAATTCCAATGGGATGATCGGTGTCAGTTCGCCTTTAAGCAGGTTAAGCAGTACCTTCAGAATCCTCCTGTATTGTCGCCACTAGAACCGGGGAAACCACTGATCTTGTATTTATCAGTAACAAATTCAACCATGGGGTGCATGCCAGCGCAAGAATCAGAAACGAAGATGGAGAAGACCATCTATTAGCTAAGCAAGAAGATGCTAGAATATGAAACTCGCTACACTCCTCTCGAGAAAGCTTTCTTAGCTTTGGTTTGGGCAACGAGGAAGTTGAGACACTACCTATTAGCTCATTTTGTAATTCTGGTTTCGAGCTTAGATCCCATCAAATATCTCTTTGACAAACCAGCACTTACGGGTAAGCTAGCTCGTTTGTTGCTTCTTCTCTCTGAGTTTGACCTCAAGTATGTCACGCGCAAATCAGTCAAAGAGAGAGCTGTAGCGAAATTTTTGGCGGATCACCCAGTAGAAGGAGATGATGAAGTAGTGGAGTATCCATTCACAGATGAAGACATCCTGTAGATAAAAGAGGAACCATGGACAATGTACTTTGACGGAGCATCTAATCAGTATGGTTATGGGATCGGTGTGTTGTTCATAGCACCCGATGATTCACACATACCTCTAGCCTTCAAACTCTGGTTTAAAGTATCCAACAATGAAGCAGAATACGAAGCGTGTATTACTGGTTTGGAAGCTACCCTAGAACTAGGGGCAATAAGATTGGATGTTATCGGAGATTTGAATTGGGTTGTGTCTCAAGCTAACGGAGATTGGCGGGTTAAGGAAGAAAAAAATGAAGGTTTATCATCAGGCCCTGGATGTGTTAATTCTGAGGTTTGAGAAATTGACATTCACGCATTTGCTCAGAGAGAACAACCGATTTGCTGATGCGTTGGCAACTTTATCCTCCATGGTAAACATTCCGCTTGGAGTGAAGATGCACCCAATCATCATTGAACAGAAATATACGCCAGCGTATGAGACCATCGCCGTGATAGATGAGGTTCAAGACACGAACCCCTGGTATTATGACATCTGGAATTTCTTGGACAAAGAGGCATACCCACCAGGGGCAAATGCCAAGGACAAAAGGGGAATACGGCGTCTGGCCATCTAATTCATCATCTGCGGAAACAAGTTGTACAAAAGAGGCCATCTGGGAATGCATAAGTTGTGTGTTGAGGAAGGAGAATCAAGGCGCCTTATGGAAGCTATCCACGGAGGAGAGTGTGGAGGTCACATGAATGGTGTGATGCTAGCTTAGAAAATCCTTAGACAAGATACTATTGGTCAACCATGGAGGAGGACTGTATTGGATTTGTACGGCGATGCCACAAATGTCAGATCCATGCCAATCGCATGAACATTCCACCGTCGAAACTCTACAATATGACTTCATGATGGCCTTTCTCAGTCTGGGGAATTGACGTTATCGGTGCAATCACGCCAAAGGGGTCAAATGGACATGAGTTCATTTTGGTAGCAATCGACTACTTTACAAAGTAGGTGGAGGCCTAATCCTATGTCGTTCTAAAGGCGTCGCATGTGGCTAAGTTCATCAAGAACAACATCATCTGTCGGTATGGGGTGCCCAATGAGATTATCTCAGATAATGGCTCGCATTTCAAGAAAAAGGTGATAGACCTGCTTGAGAAATATAACGTGTTCCGTAAGTCATCAACATACAGGTCGCAGACCAATGGAGCTGTTGAGGCTGCAAACAAAAACATCAAGAGAATTTTGTAGAAAATGGTTGAAATCTACAAGGACTGGCCGGAGAAACTTCCATTCACACTCTGGGGTTACAGAACGTCGATCCGAACATCTACAGGAGCAACCCCTTATTCTCTTGTTCATGGGATGGAAGCTGTTCTGCCAATCGAGATTGAAGTACTGTCGCTAAGAATTATGGTTGAGTATCAGATAGCGGAGGCGGACTGGCAACAAAGTAGCTTTGAAGAATTGATGTTGTTTGACGAGAGGAGGTTGAAGGCATTATATCATATCCAAGGTTACCAGCGTAGAATTGCGGGGGCTTTTAACAAGAAAGTCAAGTCCAGAAATCTCAAGGAAGGAGACATGGTGCTCAAAGACAACCGAGCCCCTATTCATGACCCTAGAGGCAAGTTCAGACCCAATTAAACTAGCCCTTATATCATCAAGTCAATCTGGTTCGGAGGAGCAATTATTCTTATGGATTTGGATGGCCTGGAGTTTTCTCAACCGATCAACATGGACAAGTTGAAGAAATATTATCCTTGAGAGGCTTGCTAGGCCGAAAACCCGAAAGGGCAACCTAGACAAAAGTTAGAGCATACAAAAATAATAATAATAAATAAATAAATAAATTAGAAATAAAGAAAAACTGAGCTCGCAAGGCTGAAAACCCGAAAGGGCAATCTTGGCAAAAGTTAGAGCGCAAAAGGAGAGAATAAATACTCGAGTGAACCCTCTCCGAACTACGTAAGGCCTGATTCTCATCTTTGAGATATGTAGGCAACTTCATCCCAAAGTTCGGCCATCACTATTTTTCAACCCAACTGTCATGTTCATCTAGTTTAATCAATCCGTCATTCTCCACCGTTTGTCGACTTGATTATGATCTTCTGATTTGGCGCTGTACAGCCTTAGGATTAATTTTGTATGTATCCGGTGGTGACCATTTCTGAAAAAAAATAAAAAAATAAAAAAACAAAAAATTGTTTTGAAAAGTTTTAATTCAATTTTTGTTTTTCTTCTCAAAACTTTACCGTTTACAACACAAAAGGAAACTTTTCAATACTCACTTTAATTTTATTGATTTATCACAAGTACATTCTCGAAACCAAAGTTGATTTTCCATAAAAACTTGAAAAGAAAAGACAAAGCAATAAACTAAGGGCATAGATGAGTCAAGTATCAGTTCTCCGTCTCTTTTTCATGCCTGTGGAAGTTTTTGTAACCAAGGTTGGCCTAATCTGTTCCTCATCCTCAAGCCAAACCAAGTATTCGTTAGGAAGGATGGAACTAAAAGTAAGGGCAGGGGCCAGAAATTCTCTCGTATTCCAAGCACTGAGGTACCGAGGCAAGTACGAACCATGAATGGGAAATGAAGCTGGGTACTTTATCCCTTCATCCAGAAAAATCTGAACATGTCCAAACTGGCGTCTGAACCTCAATGGAAAATAGAATACACAGTGTGTAAGGCCAATCAACTATATACCTGGTTGCCGGGATATGCTGTAACTCATCTTAGCCAAGTTAAGCCAGGGGCTACGCCAAGCAATGTCAACCGCAGATTCACTGTGCATCCAGTCACACCACATTTCCTCTGAGGAGAACTCCACGAGCTATGGACGAAGAAAGTAAGTCCTAGCTGAGTACTCGGGGCAAGGATCCATCACTTTCAGCTTATCCATCAACCATATTTGGGGAAAGGGATGAAAAATAAGAGAGATAAAAGAATAGAGAGATGTACGTTGAGAGAAAAGTAAGAAAAGGGTTTTGAGAGAAAAAAAAAAAAAAAAAAAGAGATTGAATGCCGAGTGATGTAAGGATCATAAATAAGGAGGGTAGGAAACAATACCTGAAGAAGTAATAGACTCCCCGCAAATCAAGTAGTCTCTCCTCGTTGAAAAGCATCTAAGCCTGTCAAAATCTCGGCCAACACTAAGCCCATATAACTCTTACCCTCCTTAAGGCATTGGGCTACTTCAATTAGTTTAATACTAACTCTACCGCGACTAGGGGCAAGAAGGAAGTGTGGGAGTAAGCATAAGCAAAGGGCATGCTGACGATAACCTCGCCAAAGGAGGTCGTCTTTGTCACCAGTGATGGAAAATCGACGAATCAAATCTAGAATATCTAGCTCCCCATTGTGAGCCAAGGATCGAGCTTCATGTAAGGTAAGCCCACACAGTCGTCCTAAAGCTTGAGCATGGCCAAAACAGGGTTGAAGCATGATTTCTTTATCACGTTGAGATTCCATCAATGCTTGAAATTCTTCGAGTGTTGGACACATCTCTTGTGAACCGAAACGAATATATATGTGATTGGATTCCAACACTAAGCAGTGGCATGGAGAAATGGAAAACAAAGTGAAGTGCGGCTCAACGGAAAAAGAGCATTTAGGTCGAAACCGCAAAAGTTCATCTTTTCCGAGCCATCCAAAGTGGTTATCCAGTCTTTGAGCCTATTGGTGGGCAACATCTCCATTTTGAGAGCAAAATGTAAAACCCTGCTCTTCTGCCAGAAACAACATTATGGGAGTACCATTTATAGAATTTAGATGGAGTAGTGATGATAGCCTTTGGTGGTGGGTAGGCCAAACATTGTGATGTAGTTTTGGAGTCCACTCCCAGAAGATTCCCTTTGTCCTCTTGTGTCCTTTTGTCCTCTTGTGTTGTGGTTGTATTTTAAGTCTTGTTTTATTACCAAGTCTTTTGTTTTAGTATGTTTAAGTTGTTTTCATTATGTTTCTTTTGTTATCAAATTGTAGTTTTTTCATTTTGTCTGGTTGATATTACTATCCAATTCATGATCCAATTCAAGCGCAAGTGTTCTTCAAAGATTATCATGCAAGTGTTATCCAGTCATCATATGCAAACACAGTACAAGATATTTGCAAGAAGAGATCATCCACAATAACACTTGATAAAACTAGCGAGTCCAACCCCGATCATTGTTTTACAAAATAAAAAACAAAGCCGAAGTCTTTCAAAAAAGAAAAAGAGTCTATCTAAAGCTAGCGTTTAAACTACAAAGCAAATATAAAAAACAAAAGGGGTTTTTGGTTGGGGTTTTATTTTATCTAAAAATAAAACAAAATGGGGTTTTTGTTTGGGGTTTTAGTTTATCTGAATATATATAATAAATAAATAAAAAAAGAAAAAAAAAAAAGAAAGGGTTTTTATTTATCTAAAAAAAAAATGAATGAAAAAAAAAAAGAAGTATTTTATTTTTGTTTTGTTTTCGTTTCTTTTGTCCCGATAGGTCATAATTTATTTTATGTATTACAGTCACAACAAAATTTTGTTTTTGTTGTTTTGTTTTGTTTTGTTTAAATAAAAAACAAAAAAAAAGATAAATAAAGAAAATAATAATAATAATTTCGTAAATTGGTTTTGTGTCCGTTTTGTGTCCATTTTATTCGCAAGTGTGTTTTGCCTAATTTCAGTTCATTGAGTTTTCTTTTACATTTTCAGTAATAGGCTCAAATTGTCCAGTTTAAAATATAACCATTTCTAACATCTAAATATTCAAACCATCCTGATTTGCCATTCGGATTCACAAACAAACTCGTCTTATTAATTTCGGGGATTAACCCCGATCATATTTGTACAAAATATATACAGGAAAAAAAAAACAAAAAAACAAACCCAGAAGAACAAAAAAAACAAAAAAAAAGAGAGAAACAAACCCAAAAAAAGAGACAAAACAAAAAAGGAAAGAGAGAGAGAGTAGCATTTTCTCAGTTTTCCGGTAGCAACTCGGTGACGAAGATTACAACCGGCTTCATTTGCACATAGCTTCGTTGCTTGACTTTACCATCACCTGCCTCGCTTCATCTTTACTCCTTCGAAGCTCTTGAAGACTCTGCCTCGGCCTTGGCAGAGCTTCCGAAGGAGATTATTCCTCGCCAGCCATCAAATTGGTTGTGCGAAGAAACTCCAAATCGAGCCACGGAGGTGGCCTGTCGTTTCAGCTCTTTATTCTGTTTTTTCAGCGCACCAATTTCTACTCAAGCGTCTTTGTACATACATTGAAGGAAGGAGAGTTGTGCATTTAACTGATGCACCTCACACGTCCTATTCAATAGTTAATGGGACAAGTTAGAGACCGCAGTCACGGTCTCCACACATGACCGCAGCGTGTACGAGTTTGCTTCGACGTCAGATTGTGCCGTCATTATTTGTTCAACTGACATCGCTGGAAAGCTAAAAACAAGGGAAGGAGGAGGAACCCGCGGTTGAGGTTCAGGGGAGTCGGAATCGGTCATCTCTATCGTGGACTCATTCAGGTCTGGAAAAAGAGTGAGAGAACCGTGTGAAGAGGCCATGGCAGAGGAGAGTAATGCAAAATAAAGAAGTTGCAGAGTGGTGGCAGAGAAAGTTTGCAGGCTTTTGCTCTGCCTCTCTCGCAAGCCTCAACTTAAGAAGAGGACAAAGCCAAAGAAGAAGACAAAGAGGGAGGAAGGCTGAGACGATCATTGACAATCGGGGCAAGATTGGATAGCCTGTTGGTCAGGCACAGCGATTGTTGAAATCGTGCGCCAGACACAACGCTCGAAGAAGATGAAGGAAGAGAGAGTGAGACAAAAACAGAGAGAGAGGCTAGAGAGTTGTATATGTATATATATATGTGTATATGTATTGTACATCTATGTATTATATATATTTGTTTGAATATTTGGTCACAAGAGTGGCTTGGGCTCAGTGGTTCGGCTCAATGGTTGAAGCCTGAAAGGCTGAGCCTAAGGTCCGAGGTTCGACCCCCATAGCAACGAGTGTTTCTTTTGATTTGTTTTGGTCTTATGTATATATGTCTCGTATACCTATATATATATATTTTTGAATATTTTGTCATAAGAGTGGCGTGCCTCAGTGGTTGAGGACTGGGAAACTAAGTTTGATATCAGAGGGTCGAACCCTGGTATCCATGCATTTTGTGTTTTTCATTTCTTTTTGCGTGTTTTGCATACACGCACTGACGTCAGCAAACGGAATATGCCTTCTCAGTAACGGCATCTTCTCACTGATGGCCGCAAACGAAATATTCCCTGAATCTGTATATGTATACAGTATGTACATATCTGTGCGTATTTTGTCTATATATGTATATATGTATACCGTATGTACATGTCTATGTCTATGTCCGTATATGTATGTATTTTGTCTGTATATGGTATTTGGTTCAAACTTACAATTCCTTCTTTCATTCTGTGCATCTATTGCACAATAATCTCACTTCGAGCATCTACTGCACAATTTCAATTCAATCGCGCTATCTTGCGCATTGCACTATCTTGTGCACTCTCGTGGTCTAAGAGACCTTAAATCCTCTAAAGGCGCAATTCCTTTGGTGTTTGTTGTGCCCGAACAACTTCAATCGGTCTGGTATAGCCACCCGACTGTGTTTGTAATGAGTTCCTAGGAGATCAACTACGACAGTGAAAACTAGAGTTCGAATGGCCGACGCCTAGAACGCAAAGGTTCGGGATTTCCGAGACTAAAGTCTGTTTAAATACCCAGGGGTGTATCTCTAGCTTGAAATCTGTATGGCAGCCCCATAAGTTGAGGTAGCTTGTATGCGCCTCAATTCTGGATACTGAACCAACCTAATCTGTCACCCCGTTAGAGAATAGGGAAAGTTGTGAATATGATCAAAAAAAAAAAAAAAAGCGGCATCCATGGCTTCTACGTATAGAGGTTACCCCTAATCATTCAACTATACCTTCTTCCGTTCACGCGAAATGCGTTTGGATTTTGACTTTACCTTCTCTCTTTTCACGTGAATCGTGTTAAGATTTGATGTTTGTCATTTGAAGTTCACATACTCCTCTCGCGTAAGACGCGTTTGGATCTCAAGATCACATACTCCTCTCGCGTAAGACGCGTTTGGATCTCAAGTTCACATACTTCTTTCGCGTAAGACGCATTTGGATCTCAAGTTCACATACTCCTCTCACGTAAGACGCGTTTGGATCTCAAGTTCACATACTCCTCTCGCGTAAGACGCGTTTGGATCTCAAGTTCACATACTTCTCTCACGTAAGACGTGTTTGGATCTCAAGTTCACATACTCCTCTCACGTACGAAGCGTTTAGATCTCACATTCACTACATCCAACATTTATGCTTTCATTCAGTGTCACATCATTGTCTTGATTGCATTTCATTGCATGATCATAAGTTATTTTTTACATTTCATTGCATGATCATAAGTTATGTTTTACATATCATTCTGCATCTTGCCCCTGAACTACGCAAGTTTGATTCCTTGCAAACGGGATACGTAGGCAACCCTCGGGTTCAACCAATTATTTGCATCTGTTTGTTTTGCCAAAGTCTTACGATCTTGTCAAATGGGTCGTCTTTGGGCTTTGACATTCACTCACGTCATGAAATGACTTTGAGTTCTGTCAAAGAAGGGCAACTGTAGACACCCCAATTTTGACCGCTCGTAAGACTTAGGCGCTTTTTTCCGAACACCCAATGATGAAAGTTACACTGTGCAATCTTTTGAATTCTTAGCGAAGAAATTTGGATTCAAGCTCTAATCCCAAACCTTGCATCCCATTTTGGCCAAACTATTTTAAACCAAAACCCTCTTTCAAAATATTTGTCCAAATGCTTCTACGATGTTCCGAGGCTCGCATTTCATTTAAAACTGCACTTGTCGGTAAACCGAGTAAGGACAAAGTGGAAATAAATGAAAAGGAGGTGAACTCTTTGAAAACAAAAAATCTTTAAAACATCTTGGTTAAAGGTTTGAAGTTGAAGAAAATTGGAGGAAAATGAAGAAAACTAGTTGGGGAGAAGTTGGGTATAAAACCGTTAAGAGAAAACTGAGCATCCTTCATTAAATCAGGCTTACCTCTTTCTACACTTAGACTTTAGTTGTGAGGCCACCACCATTGGAAATAGGACTTTCGAGTCTTCATTTTAGACTCAAGAATCTCCTAAAACCGAGTCCGGATGAGGGAGATATGGCTGTTTGAAGTTAGGCATAAATCCGATAAGGTCAAAACTGAGCAACCTTCACTAAAATAGGCATATCTCTTAGCACACATAGAATTTATATGTGAGGCTACCTCCATTGGAAAGAGGACTTCTGGGGCTTCATTTTAGACTCCAGAATCACCTGAAACGAGGTCCAGATGACGAAGATATGCCTATTTGAAGTCGGGCCTGAATGCAAATTCTGAAGTCCGATCAGACCTCACTGAGGTCATGTCGCCCCTTTTGACTTTTCAAAGTTATCCAAATGTGCTGATATTTTGAGGAGCAGCAATTCGAGGCCTATAAATACAAGGCTCAAAGTGATGTTTTAGGAGGGACAAAAAACATTATCAAGAGTTAAAAAAAACAATATCAAGTTAGAAATATCATATATCAAAGAGAAATATCAAGTTAGAAATATCAACAAAGAGAAATATCAAGGTGTTAGGCAATATCCAAGAGTTGAAACCATCTTTGTTCTTCCATCCATCCATACCATACAAGAGCTTGAACTTGGATCTTGATTTGAGAATTGAAAATCATACTCAAACTTGAGGGTGCTTTGGAATCAAGTTTGATTTACAATAAGAACACTTCTCTACAAGAGGTTAAGCCTCCTTACTTTCATTTCAATCTTTGTTCATCTTTTTCTTGTATTTTCATATTATTTTGGTACTGTTTTGGGACTGTTTTGAGGGCTGAAACTTGTGATTAAAAGCTACCCAAAGGTGGAGGGGTTAATCACCCTTCTCTAAACCTTATTCCAAGCTTGACTCCTTGTGTTTCCCACTTGTTTTCGCTAATTTTTCCCACTGTTTTGGGGCTGATTTGGGACTGTTTTGGGGTTGTTTTTCAACATCTAAACTATATGATTTGAAGTTGTAAAAGTGAAGGGGTTAGCCACCCTTCCTTCTACTTGTTTACTAACTTGATCCTATTTAAATTTGCTCGCTTTCTATAGCTTAATTTCAGCACTATTGTATGTTATTAGGGGGCTGTTTAATTTATTTCAATGATTTATGTTTTAAATATCAAGTTTGTTTGTACTAACCAATTAATCAACTTCGCATAATCATCTCTGCAACCTCCCTCCATTCTTTGCTTATTTTGATTAAAAAGTTGTAAAAAATTAAGATTGTGGTTCAAGTATAAGAAAGGAATTCTTCCATGCTTAATGGTTTAATCTCTTCGGAGGTTCATTACCAAAGGTATAAAACGCTTTATGCTTAATGGTTTAATCTCTTTGGAGATTTACTACCAAAGGCATAAAACATTTTATGCTTAGAAGGTTCATTACCAAAGGTATAAAACGTTCTATGCTTAATGGTTTAATCTCTTTGGAGATTCACTACCAAAGGCATAAAACGTTTCATGCTTAGGAGGTTCATTACCAAAAGTATACAACGTTCTATGGTTACTGATTCTCTTAGGGGATTTACTACCAAAGGCATAAAACGTTCTATACTTAATGGTTTAACTTCTCTGGAGGTTCACTACCCCAAATGTATACATGTTCTTATACTAAAGTACAATCTTTTATTTTTCATTTCTCTTTATTCATCAGTGTGTTTACTTTTAAGGGACTAATTGACCCTTGGAAATCACCAAGGAAAGTGTCATTATCACTTATTATCAAGTTTGGATTTCAAGTCATTATCACTTAAGTTTGGGTTTTTCTAAGTCATTGTCACTCTTTTGAGTTTGACTAGTCCTTGTTGCACATCTTGAGTTTGACTTGGAATATGTTATCGCTTGTAAATAAGTTTGACTATTCCTTTGTAATTTCCCCCCGAAGAAAATAAGATTTGTTTCTCGGGTTAAGTTGATGCTTGTTTCTCTTTAGTGCGTTTTGGACTTAGTGGACATAAATATCACTTTTGCACAAACAGGAGAAAAGATAAAGAAATGGAAAGATAATAAAAAAAGGCTAATAAAATTGGTTAAAAGTAGATTACAACCAACATAAAGAACCAATATGCTTAATTGAATTCGGTCGAACGTTATACCAAGTTTATTGTGTCAAGGCTTGTCTTACATCAATTCATGATAATTTGATGAATCTTGAGGTGTCTCTACTTCCCTTCTTGAATTCACTTCATGGGAGGGGTGGTTGTTTATTCATTGCATTTATTGATCATTGTCAAAATTGTATCTGAGATCATCAAGCAATCAACTTGCTAATTGATGGTTTTGGAGATGATTCCAACCCTCTCTTCAGTATTTTTATGATAGAGAAGGGTAAAAAAAAAAAGACAAACATGGCTAGGAATATCCTGTCTGCACTGTTTCACCTCAGGTACAAAAAATAGATTTCCACAAGAAAACAAAGTATTGGATTTATTTGGGACTTGACTAAGTCGCGTTTTGGGGTCGGCAAGGCTCCAATAAATTGCAAAACAATACACTTTTGGTTGAAAGCAGTAACTAGGGGTGAAACAGAACAAATCCCAGCAAGGCAAACAGAATAATTCCTGAGGAGCATTGAGCAATCATAGCATATTATTATTGTAATAAATTAGACAGCCCCTTTCATTTATTATTCATTCGGCTTTGTAATAATTATTTATTCAGACATTTGGACATTCGGACCCTACTTCGCGACGACAAATATGTAATAAGTTGTATGTCTTGCAAGCCCCATTCTTTCTCCCTTTTATTTCACTGCTTATGATGATTAGATTAGGGACATCACGTTTAATTAGCATTTTCCATGATTTGCATCAATTCGTTTACATGTATAAAAGTTCGGCTCATCATATTATTCCAATGTCAAATTCAAACTCCTTACTTGCATACATGCGCTATCACATGCCTTGAATTGACTCACATGCCATACTAGTGGCCAAACCTTAATTGCACGTTGCATGTGTTGCATTAGTCATTAAATTAGGATCATGCATTTTTTTTCTAACTATTTGCTTTCTTTTTGGACTCGCCTTTGGACATTAAGGTAAGCATTTTTGCTTTAGCATATTGCATAAGTGTGAATACTGTCATATCAAACATACTACCATGAGGCTAACTGCTTATTTAATATACCTGTTTGAATGCCAGTGGATGAAGGCTAATCACTTGAATTAGGATACTTTGATTCATGTATATATGAGATCACCATTTTAAGTGATACATATTCAAAACACTTTTTTTCAAAACAAACATGAAATCAAACATTCCAACTTTTCGTGAAATTAGTATATACTTGTATGTTACATTTATAGAACAAGAGCATATATTGTACATAAAAACCACATCATGATTAGTAGAGGCCGATCTTTGATCAGGTAAGTGGGGTGTTCAATTATTGACATTCCCCTCTCATACCTAAGTTCCCAAACCAAGACACTTTGGTAACGACGGACTAATGGCCTTTGGCATGAGTCATGAGTTTCCTAAATTTTCCAAAAATAAATATTTAGGTGGCGACTCTAAAATCTAGCAAAGCAGTCTATTTTTGGCATTTGATTCAAACATCGATTTTCCAAAAGAAATTACCGGATTTGGACTCTTTTTGTGTTTCCACTATTTCACATTACACTTGTGAAATCAAAATCAAAACCAACACGAGTGGAGTCCGAACTGTAAGGGCTATTCATTCTTCCGAAAAGGAGCACGAAAAGCCGAGCTACAAGACCCAAAGCTGCAAATCAAAGACAGATAGATGGCATGAGAAAATGGATCAAATAAGCAAGAAATACAACAGTGAACAGAATGTAAAGTGCATCAGGAAGGTGAGTGCAGGATGTGCCTGCCAAACCCTTCAGTAGCTGCTGAATGAATCCACCTTGCAGCGGGAGACAGAGCTCATATAGCAGTATAGGATGACTAGACCTACGCCACCCCAATCGTAATCCGCTACCTGAGGAAGATGTACCAGTGCCTCAATAATGTATAATCCCACGGTATTTTCCCTGTTCAGAAATAGGGTAGTACCGAGAAGATATATCAGGAAGCTGCGAGTGTACTGAGCAACCTCATTTGCAGTAGTCGGCTGTGTACCGGAGAAATGGTCATAAAACCAGCTAGAGCGTACCATCCCATGGCTGGTAGTGTCTGGGATCGCCCCGAGAAGCTGGCACTGTGCATCCCTCTACTGGGTCATGTCTGGATCAAAGGGGACTGGGCCACCGACCCCAACTCGTAGACCAATCAACATTGAGAAGTCATACGGGGTCAGTGTCATCTCCTCGGTGGAAGAGAAGTGAAATGAGCTGGTAGTGTCCCACTATCTCTCCACCAAGGCACCGTAAAGCCAAGACTCGATTCTTATCTGTATAAGCCCATAGCAAAAGGGGCCAAAGCCAGCAGCATCTACCAAAGTGCGGACATCTGTGGGAAGTCGCTTATACCAACGTCGGGGGCCAGAGATAGAGCCGTAGCCGCCTATCCTCCTGGAAATCACCTATCAATTAAGAGTTTTATTAGTGTTTTATCAGTGTATGTGCAGCACGGATAAGTGATTTGTTCATCAAGCTCAACATTTCAACATGTGTGTAAAGTAAAATGCAAAGTAAAATGGGGAAAGAATTGTGTACCATGGAAGCATCGGCGGAGATATGCTCCATAGGCTCTCGCAGTAGAGTATCATCATCCAACCCGAGAATAAAGCCCTTGAATCTCAAGATGCCACCAAGAGGTGGCACGTGTGTACGCGGCTGGTATGTGGCCGCATCAAAAGGCCCCTCGGCAAGAGGGAGTAATGTAGCAGCTTCCTCCACCTCCATGTCTGCACCAAGGGTAGTGCCAACACCTATGGCAGGCTCTGGAATGGGAACCTCATCACTAGCCATGAAAAAAATTGAAGAAAAGTGAAGGGGATGAGCAAAAGTAGGTGAAATCCTAAGTTTCAAACCCTAAGAGAGAGAAAATGAAGAGGGAATGGAAAATCAAAAGAGAATAAGACAAGGTTGGGCAAAGATGTGAGAAAATGAGGGAAAAAACAAAGAGAGAACCCAAACTTCAACCAAAACAATTTTCAATCGGTTCAAAATGAAGAGGAGAACAAGTTGTTCTAGGAAATTTTTGTGAGGATTGTTGGGTAAACTCAAGAAAGAGAGGAAATATAGAAAGAAGGGTGGTATAGAGAGAAGGAGAGGGGATTTTCGACCTAGATGATGGTCAAAATGAAAGTCTTTTGTGATTTAAAGAGCCACGGGTGTGGCTTTTGACCAAACTGTCCTTCGTCGTTGTCGAAGGCTGGCCGATGCTATCGAAGCCCGGCCGTGCATCGCCGAGGCCCGGCAGCCTTTGGTGATTTCAATCCCTTTTTTTTTTTCTTTTTTTTTCTTTTCTATTCGGTTTTGTTTTGTGTGTTGATGATTGTTTTTGTTGTTTTTATTTTATTTTATCTCATTATTTTAATTTTTGAGTTTTTGTCTCGGGTTTTAATTTTGAGTTTTAAATTTCTGTTTTGATTCTTGAGTTTGCCTAATTGTTAGTTTTGGTTTGACTTGAATCAAGAGTTATATGTCAACAAAATATATATATATATATAAAATAACAGAAACACAAAGAAAAAGTGCAAAAATATATAAAAGTGTGAAAAAGAAAAAAGAAAGGGAAAAGAAGAGTTGTTGTTCTTGTGTGAGCTCATTTGTTTCGTTTGAAGTTTGTTTATTTAACTGTATTTGTTCAAATGTGTTTGGACTGAATCATGGTTCACTTCATTTCATCATTTCTTATTAGACGATATTGTATGTACGGCTCATTCAGAGGAATTTCAGGTGAAGTCACTCATGCCCTTCAAATCATATCATATTCTCTTTCTCCTCTCGCGTGAGACGCGTTTGGACGTATTCTCTTTCTCCTCTCGTGTGGGACGCGTTTGGACGTATTCACTTTATCCTCTCGCATGAGACATGTTTGGATTTATTCACTTTCCCTCTCGCATGAGACGCATTTGGACGTATTCACTTTCTCCTCTTGCGTGAGACGTGTTTTGGATGTATTCACTTTATCCTCTCGCGTGAGACGTGTTTGGAATTATTCACTTTCTCTCTCGCATGAGACGCGTTTGGACGTATTCACTTTCTCCTATCACATGAGACGCGTTTGGACGTATTCACTTTCTCCTTTTGCGTGAGACGCGTTTAGACGTATTCACTTTCTCCTCTCGCGTGAGACACGTTCGGACGTATTCACTATTTCCTCTCACATGAGACGCGTTTGGACATATTCACTTTCTCCTATTGCGTGAGATGCGTTTGGACGTATTCACTTTCTCTTCTCGCGTGAGACGCGTTTGGACGTATTCACTTTCTCCTCTTGCATGAGACGCGTTTGGACGTATTCTCTTTCTTCTCTCGCGTGAGACGCGTTTGGATGTATTCACTTTATCCTCTCGCGTGAGACGTATTTGGATTTATTCTCTTTCTTCTCTCGCGTGAGACGTGTTAGGATCTCGGCTGAGACCTCAGGTGTCTTCGACGGTTACGTTGCCCTTTGCCTTTCCTACGTGTCGCGTAGTCAAGCTTTAATTTTCTTATATTCTTTCTACATGAGAACTGGTTTGACTTGTGTTTCTCGCATGTGACGCAGGGTCTTATTTCCATGTTTGGAATTGATGTACCTCATTCCAGTTTGTTTAACTGTAGCATTTTCTTTGCATGGCAGTTGCATTTAAAATGTTTCATTGCACAACCTCATTGCATGATCATAAGTTATGTTCTTGTATCATGCATATTATTTGCATCTTGCCTCTGAACTACGCTGGTTTGATTCCTTGCAAAGGGATACGTAGGCAGCCTACGAACGCAACCATTTAATCTATGTCTTGCTTGCTTGTCCAAGTCTTGCGGTCTTGTCAAAATGGGTCGTCTTTGGGCTTTGACATTCACTCACATCATTTTATGACTTTGAGCTCTATCAAAGAGGGGCAACTATAGACACCCCACTTTTGATCGCCCGTAAGACTCAGACGCTTGGTTCAATTCACTCAGTGATGAAAGTTGAATTGTGAATCCGCAGCGATTCGAAATCAGTCAGGCTTCTGAAATAGCCTCATATCTTCAATATTTAACTTGTTTGAACCCTTCGGTTTCATTTTTGGACCATTTCTCACCCTGAGGTGAGTTTGAACCAAAAAAACAAGGTAGACCATCAAGGCCCGGCTGTGTATTAGTGATGGTCGGCCGACCTTCGATGGCGATAAACACTGTTCTGGGTGGGAGGCCGCCAGCTGTCCATTTTTGAAGATATTTATCACATTTTCAGCTCGAATTCTATAAAACCGAAGCTTTGGGATTGTTTTGAGGGTTAAAAAAAATTCAAGAAGAGATATATACACCTTGAGAGCCTTTCACTCCTCCTTCTTCCATTGCAAGCTACCTTGAAGCTAACCTAGCTTTCTTACACCACCTATATACATCATATACAACCTTGCCTTAACATCAAAAAGCCTTGGTTAATCTTGAGGAAGTGTAATTCAAGCTTGAGAATGCATTGAAACCAAGTTTGAAACTCCAAGAACAAGTTTACTTCTTGAAAGATAAAAGCTTGTTTTCCCTTTTCTTGCCTTCATTTCTGTCCTTTACTCCATTATTCTTGTTGTTTTGGTTGGTTTTGTGTTTGTTTGAAGTGTTGGAGTTGGGTTTGAAGGGTTACCAAAAGGGTAGAGAGAGCTTGCTCTTTCTACACCTTTATTCGTAACTCAAACTCTTCTCCTTTTGACTCTTTTTCTTTGGTATTCATACTGACTTTCAGAGGTTTGAAAAGGCTAAAAACCATGTTTTGAAGCTTCAAAAATGGAGGGGTTAGCCACCCCTCCTCATCCTTGTTTACTAGCCTTAATTCTCATCTTTATTGTCTAGCTCTTTAACCCCTTTTCATGCATGTTTCACCTCTGATTTTCATGTATTTAGGACTGTTTTGAGGTTGACTAAGCTTTCTTAATTGGTTTATGCCTTGTTTGATACACTTAAGGTCTCATAAGTTGGTTTGTTTGTTGTTTAATGCACTTTCTTTGTTCATTTCCATGTTTGGAGTCTAAGTTTGCTAATCAACCAATCATTTCATATCTTTCATTCATGAGGATTGTTTCAACCAATTGAGGTTACTCAATGCATGTAAAGGAGACCTACACTTAATGGCTTAATCTCTTCGGAGATTCATTGTCAACGGTGTAGTTTCCTTCTCATGTTTTGGGAGGATCTCTTGTTTGACATCACTTCTCGTTTAGAGGACTTTAACATCACATTTGGACAAATGAACTAATGAATGGCAAGGCCTAAAATAATTGGTTTAAAATTTGGATCAATACACTTAAAGAAAATGGCTTAAATAGCTTGAACTTGGCCGGACGTTATGCCAAGCTCATTGTGTCAAGGGTCACCAAGCATTAATTCATGGTGTTTTGATGTCCTTGAAGCGTTGCAACTTCCCTTTTTGAGCTCATTCCATGACAAAAGGGAGGGGTGGTCCATTTGCATTACATTCATTGATTTTTGGTCCAAAATGACATTCGAGATCATCATGCGATCATATCACTCATTGATGGTTTTGGAATCAATTCTAACCTTCTCTTGAGATTTTCCTATGACAAAGAGGGAGGAAAGAACAAACAGAGCTTGAAAATGCTCTATCTGTACTGATTTCACCTCAGAGCACAAAAACAGAGTTTGCACCAAATCAATGCACAGCCGGCCCTCTGTAGGCCCGGCCGGCCATCAGTAATGCACGGCCAGCCCTTGGTGTGTGGCCAGCAGTGCAGTTTTGCAGAAACAAAAGCAGTGGCTGAAGGTGAAACAAAGGTAGTCTGGGGCAGACAGAGCAGCTTTCAGGCGATGCACATACAACCTCCATCCATCTTCATTGGTGTCCATATCAAATGCGTTGTTATTTAATTGTTTCATTAGTATAGCAAATTGTGTTGTAATATTTAATTAGTCTAATTAGTTGTAGCTAATTAGTTGATGTTGTAATATTTAATTAGCTTAGTCTAGTTAAAGTTAAATTCATTAATTAGCTTAGACAGTTAGTTAATTACTCATTTTAAGTGTTGCAATAATTAGTTAATTAGTTTAGCTATTTATTCAAATTTTGTAATAATTAGCGTAATTAACTTAGCTTAGCTAGTTTGCTTATTCATTCGGACCCTCCTTCGCGAGGAATGTTGTAATAAGTGTGCGTGCGTGTGTGTATGTCTTCCAACCCCACGTCTTTCTCCCTTTTATTTAATCGCTTTTGATGGTTAGATTAGGGACATATTTCAATTAGCATACATTATGCTTGCATATATTCATTTCGTATTGCATGCACCGAGGCTCGGCGCATCATTCAAACTACATTGCCATTTCAATAATTCTTTGAATATGTGTTTAATCGCATGTTGTTTAAATCGAATCATATGCCATATTAGTAGTCGAGCCTATTAATTGCATATTGCATGTGTTGCATTAGGCATTTTTCATAGTTAGAAATCATGCATATTTTACTAACTCATATCTTCTTAGCTTGGAGGACTAGGTGAGTTCTACGCTTTAGCATACTTGCATAAGTGTGAATGTTGCCATGATTAGCGTGCTTGCCATGAGGTTATGTACTTAAATGCTAAACTGCATGAATACCTGTGGATGAAGACTTATTGTTTGAATTTGAACGATTCAACGAATGTGTGTTTTAAGCCCACTTTGTTGAGTGGAAAATCATATTTTAAGCCCACTATGTTTGGTGGCAAAACCGTAATCTTTAAGCCCACTTGAGGTGGCAAATTCAAACCATTTTCGCAAACAAACATGAGTTGAATTGTTCCAACTCAAGCCAACTAGTCTATACTTGATTGTGCGCATCACATAGTAAAGCTAGCTTAATAACCGGAACAAGAATACATAATGTTGATAAAAAATCATATCATGATTATTAAAGGCCGATCTTTGATTGGGCGAGCGGGGGTGCTCAATTCATGACCTTTCCCTTTTGTACCTAAGTTCCCGAGCCGAGGCAACTTTGGTGATAATGGACACGTGGCCTTTGGCACGAGTCATGGGTTTCCTAAATTTTTTTAAAATAAAATATTTAGGTAGCGACTCTGTATCTGGCAAAGTAGTCCAATTTTGGCACTTTTTTATTCAAAATCAATTTTTCAAAACGATTTGCCGGATTTGGACTCTTTGGTGATTATCAATTTCACATTGCACTTGTGAGATTAGATTCAGAACCACGGGAGTCCGAACTGCAGGGCTTTCTTTCAAACCTTCCGAAATGGGGCGCGAAAAAGCCGAGCTACACTTACCAATTTGTACTCTGATTTATAGAACACGTACCATTACCACCTAAAACCCTCATTTACAATGAAAACCTATATCTATAAAATTTCACTAATAATAATCATAATCATAAATATATACACACAAAAGAGGCATAAAAACCAGAGGACTCATCAGAAATTTTAAGAGGTTTTTGATTTCAAAAGACAAACTTCAATGATGGTTTGAGTAAGTAACTTCAATGGTGGTTCGAAGCTGTGATAAAGAAAATGAATTAGGGCCTTGTTTCAGAAACAGAAGGCAATGAAAAGAGATCCAAACTGTTTGGGAAATTCAATCTTGTTGGGAAAGGCAAGAGTCGTTTGCTCTCAATCGTGGGTATAGAATAGGTGCCAATTTGGGAATATGATTTTATATAAAAAATCAAATTGAAATATTTTATACAATCACACCTATTTTAGGGACTGTGATTAAACTATATATATAATCACACTTATTTAAAAAGTGTTATTAAAATAAATATTTTATGTGATGACACTTAATTGAAAAGTGACATAAAAAATGAATATAATCACATGTTATTTAAAAGGTGTGGTTAAAAAAATAAATATAATCACACTTAATTGAAAAGTGATATAAAAAATAAATAATATCACACTCAATCAAATCAAGTGCGATTAAAATATCAATCTAATTTTTATTTTATATTTTATATTTTATCACACTTCCATTAAAAATGAGATATTTTCATTTGTCAAAGTGTGATCTTTAACTATTTTTGTAATAGTGCGATGAAGGCTTAGGGTTAGGGTTCTAGTTATGGGGAGTTAAGGTTTCTGACTCAGATCTGGAAGGTCGATGGTGGTAGGGGGTGTTAATGTATATATGGTATATATTTCTAGATATATTAGGTATTGATTTCCTAGATATATTTATATTTTCATAGTTAGATTTCTTATAGGATACTATTTCTCATAGTTAGGTTTCTTCTTATAGGATACTTTTTTTCAACCTATATATACCGGTCTTCTATTGTATAAGATTATTTCATTGAATACAATACATATTATTTCCTCTCTCTCTCTCTCTCTCTCTCTCTCTCTCTCTCTCTTTCTCTCTCTACTATTGTAACATGGTATAAGAGCTAGGTTAAGTACCTAGTAATTTCGCTTCATCGACGAGTGGCAGCCTTGCCTTGGTCGCTAGACCTCTACCTATTCCACTGTCATATTTTCCTGTCAGTATCGCTTCGTGGTGATCTCTTCCTTTATTCGCTGGTTTATTCCTACTCCAAATATCTCTATCATAGTTTTTTTTTTTTTTACTCGCACTAAGCCGTCTTCTCTAGCGCACAACCCAAGCCACCCCTTGGTACACCACCAAAGTCACCCCCTGGCGCACCATCCAAGCCACGCCCCTGTCGCACTCAGTCATCTGTTGCCATCATTGTTCAGCACCACGTTACAAGTTATGTGTATGTCACGCTTGCTGGTTCAACATTCAGTCTTTACAACAGTTCGACATGACCCCGTAAACTGTTCCGACATTGATTCCGATCAGTTCCTACAACGGTCTGGCATGATTTTAAACTGTCCCGATATTAGCTTTGGCCAATTTCTACAACGGTCCAACACGACCATAAACTATCTCCCGGCATTAGTTCCGATCTCTAATCTATCTCAAGCGCCCTTGCGCTCCCATTCGGACTTTGCAATCTATTTGCCTTTTATTTTATTTAGTTTTATTTGATGTTTTAGTTTTTTTTCTCCAAACTCAAAATGTTTATCCTCCTTGAGTTTGAGGGGAAATGTTAATGTATATATGGTATATATTCATAGATATCTTAGGTATTAATTTCCTAGATATATTTGTATTACCATAGTTAGGTGTCTTATAGGGTACTCTTTCTCATAATTAGGTTTCTTATAGGATATTCTTTCTCAGCCTATATATACGGGCCTTCTATTATATAGGATTATTTTATTGAATACAATGCATATTATTTCCTATCTCTCTACTGTTGTAACAGGAGGGAAAGACGGTGGTGTCAGAGATAAAAATAGATAGAGAGGAAGAGAGAGAGTCACGACTAATTTGTATTGGACTCTTGTAAATGATATATATATATATATGTATATATGGATATTTTGGTCATTTTATTTAAATTTGTCCTTATGAACAGAAAAATTTAGTGTGTGGACCTTTGACAATAGAAAATTCAAATTTGGATTTTTTTTCCCCAAGCGCCCTATTTTTTATTATTATTTAAGTAAATCAAACAAAAGAATTAATATTTTAATGGAATACTCTTTCTATTTCACTTTATTCCAATGACCCAAATATTACTTTAGTTAAAAGAGTTTCAATGATTAAAATTGAAAATGAATGCATGAAATATAATTTAGTGATAATAGAAGTAAACCACGAGCTTGTGGCCTGGTGGCTTGTTCACCGCTGGGTAAGATTCTGAGGTTTGACTGGGTTTGCTCCTCAATTCGAATCCCAACAGCTGTAACTCCTAGTGACCAGCGGCATGCTCCCATTGCAAGTGGGGATTAGTTATGGTGTATGTTAAGCTGGGCCGAACATGGGAAATCACACAAAAAATAAATAAATAAATAATAAAGACAATAGATGTAAAGATAATGATTAAGTAATATGATTGATTATTAATAAGGATGGGGAGCTCTTATTTAAGCTCTAAAGCTCTAGTAGACCTCATTTAAGCTCTTGGTTTAGCATATTGTGCTTGTTTGGTGCAGTTTAAAAGTTACTTATTTCAGCTTTCAGTTTAATTTAAGCTATTTTGATGTGTTTGATTTAGCTTATAGCTTATAGCTTATAGTTTTTTGGAAGTCAGAAATCAGCTTATTCTTTGAGTATGGCAGGAGATGCTTAATTTATAAGTCAGAAATCAGCTTATGTTCATAGTTATAAGTTATAAGCTGTTTAGGCATAAGCTATAAGTACTTTCCCACAGCTCTACCAAACAGGACCATTGTAGTTTTTACAAAGAAACATGATATTTTGTCACATGATGAATTTTATTTCTTTTTTTTTTTTTTCCCCTTTAATCTCTAAAGCTATGTGCAAAAAATAAAAATTATAAAAAATAGAAATTTATTAGGAAATCTTTTTTCAAATACTTGTGTCCCAATTAATCCATAATATATTCTTATATCCTAATAAGTTCTATTATTTAGACATTAGATAATTCTCATATTTAAGATATTTTATAGAGAATTTTACTCTCACAAATATTTTTTGAACTTTTAGGTGCCGTTTGGTAACACTTACGTTTTCAGTTTTCTGATTATATTTACAAAAATTTAAAAAACTCAAATAAAAACTTGTTTGGTAAAATTTTTGATTTATAAATCAGTGGTCTCAGTTTATAAATTTGGTCAAAAAATGAAAACACAAAAAATGTGTTTTCATTTTGAGTTTTGAGTTTTTTTTTTTTTTACCATCCAACACTAACCACCACCAGCCACCATTTTCCACCACCGTCTTCCGCCACCACCACCCACCCCCCACCACCACCTGCCACCACCACTTACCACTACCACCCGCCACCCGTCACCACCAGCCACCACCCGCCACCACCACTCACCAGCCACCACCCACCTGTCACCCACTCGCCACCACCAGCCACCCTTCGTCACCACCACCACCGACCACCCGCCACTACCATCCACCGCCACCACCCGCCACCTACTTGCCACCACCACTCACCACCCACCTGCCACCCACCCCGCCACCACCGGCCACCCGCCACTACCATCCACCGCCCGCCACCTACTTGCCACCACCACCCGCCACCTACTTGCCATCACCAGCCACCCACCACCTGCCACCACCAGCCATCCACTACCACCAGCCACCTGCCACCCACCCGTCACCACCACCCACTCGCTACCACCCACCACCCGCCATCGTCACCCACCCACCCACCCACCCACCACCACCACCACCCACCCACCACCACTCACTCGTCACCACCACCCACTCGCTACCACCCACCACCCGCCATTGTCACCCACCCACCCACCACCACCACCACCAGCTACCCACCACCCACCCTCACTACTTTCCACCACCGTCTTCCGCCGCCACTTGCCACCACTTGCCATTTCTCACTCTTTTTTATATTTTTAAAATTTTTTAAACATTTTGTCAATTATCAAACGCGTTTGTAGTTTATGTTTTTCAAAAAATAAACAAAAACTAGTTTATAAAATTTTTGTAAATATAAACTGAAAACGTAAACGTTACCAAACACAAATGTGGTGTTCATTATTTTGGACTATTTTGTACTTTTTACATATTAAATTTTAAAAATTCATAATTTTTGTTGTATATTTTTTTATATGAAATTTATATTTTTGAAACCTAATTAACGAGATCTATCAATAAAATCTCATTTGAATATGCAATTTTATACAATAAAAATAAATAAATAAATTTGACAATTTGAATGTTCACATTGACAGTGTCCATGTTCCATAATGTGAACATTCACATTAAATAAATAGATAACTTACGTGTAGGTCCTAATAGGTAGATTTATTGTCCAATAGGTTTTGTGAGAATTAATGGCATTTTTCATCAAGCACTATTAAAAAAACGTCACTAATTATTAATTTTTAGCGATAGTTTGAAAATTGTCACAAAAAATGTCACTAATTATAAGTTTTAGCAGCGGTTTAAAAAAATTGTCACAAAAAAGGTCACTAGTTTTAAACTTTTAGTGACAATTTGAAAATTTCGTCACAAAAAAATGTCCCTAATTGTAAGTTTTAACAACAATTTATAAAAATCGTGACAAAAAAAACTCACTAATTGTCAATTTTTTGTAACATATACAAAAAAAGTCACAAAAAATTATTTTTAGAGACAATTTTACTAAGACTTATTTTCAATAGGATTTGATGAAAATTAAGTCCAACTATTATAACCTATTAATGTTTATCCCAAATATAAATTTGACTGTGTGAATATTCACATCACAAAATATTCACACGGTCAATATAAACATTAATATGGGTTTTACTCTATTATTATTATTAGGAATATTTTAATAACTATCTCACTCATAAGAATTATTGGCAGATAACAAAACAATTTAGATTAAATGAAACATAAGTAGATAACAAAATTAAGAATAAATGCCCCAATAAAAAATTACACAGAAAAAATAATTTGTGATCCATATTCATTTTTGGATTGGAAGGAACCACATTCAAAATTTATCTAGGCTACATATTAATTTTTGTATACTTTCTCTTTGCGTTAAAAAATTTAGTAATCTTTTTTGTATACTTTCTCTTTGCGTTAAAAAATAAAAAAATAAAATAAAAAAAAAATAAAAAAAAACATGTTGGCACTCTAAAATTAAGACTCATAAATATTTTAAAAATATTGTAGTAATCTTTGACTCTTCAGATTTTGAAAATTTTCTTCGAAGAATCTACCTTGAAGAATCGGCATAGCGTCAACATCAATAATTGGTACTTCAGCAGAAGAAGACAAAATCTGTGGAAGATAAGGATGCGCGCCAAGATTTTTTTTGATTTTTGTGTTTGTAATTATTTACTTTTGTTAGTAGGATTTTTCTTCACTCACTACTTTAATAAAGCGGATATCTCCTACCCTGCTTTATTAAAGAAAAGCTGTGAAAATCTTTATACTTGTCTTGTAATAATTTATAGTGTCAAAATTTTGTCAAAAAGGGAGGATTGAATGATATGCGATGGGGCCCAAAGTAGTACCCGATATCATTATCCTAATCTTTTATTGATAAAATTTAATAGTGTTTTGAGTCAAACGTGCATATAATTGTATGTATATAAGTTTGTCTTTATTAGGATATTTGTTTTCAAAGTCTAGAAAAGCCTATGGCTTAGGCTTAGTAGCCTTTAGACTTTTGAATCTACAACATTTAACGTAAAGATATTTATTTTGGCTTATATGTATCAACTTCATGTATAAATTGGCATTCTGGCCAACGGAAGAAGCAGAATGAAAAACACCCATTCACTCTGCGTTGTAAAAAATTCCCAACCTCTCTCAAAAAACCCTCTAAGTGTACTAAGTCTTTCAGAATTTCAGAGTCTATAATATAATCTTTGTAAGTATATTTCTTATTAATATGAAGTGTGAGTAGTTTTTCTTTTTCCTTAAATATTTCAAAAGGGTAACTCTTCTATTCTAAAAATTTATTATCTTTTTGGAAAAACTAAGTTTATGGAATGCTTATTTGCTCATTAATATTACATGCTTTGCATCTTCGTAGTATCTGCTATTTTCTATTTTGTTACTGAGTGACCTTAGCTGAAGAGCTCGTGTGAGCCATGGTTAGGCGTTGGAGGGCAAGTTGTAGGCAGAAAGGGAAAAGTAAAAATTAGAAAATAAAAATATACTATGTTGAACGAGACTTAGCTTCAAGGTGGGAGTACATGTAATGAAAATAAACATTGTCTAAAAATCGTTTTTGCCAAAGAAAAAGAATTTTAGAATAAAAGGAGAGCAACCCAAATAGAAATATTAAGGAAATATTGTCCATAAAAGAAATTTAAAAAATCAAAATTTTATGACCTTAGAAGAAAAACTTAGGATTAAAATTAAAATTAGTACTGAACTTATACAAGAATTAGAGGATCAAATATCAAGATATCAGTTTCTTTTATCATTAGCTTCTAGCAGATCTTTAGAAAATTATAGTTTAAAAATTTCTCAGATAAATAAACAGCTAACTGTAAAACAAGAAACCTTAAAACTAGCCATACAACAGCTTGAAGATCTATTAGCATAACTGTAGAATTAATTAGATTATATCCAAGACCAGTGTAGTTCAATCTTACAAAAAAGAACAGATTTAAATTTAGAAAAATTTCCCACTAAGCTAGAAATAGAAACATTAATTTCAGCTACAAATCAAATAGCTAAACAAATAGAACAAATTAATCAAATTCAAGATAATTTAAAATAGAAATTAGAAATTTTAGAACAACTAATAAGATCTTAGTTTATGAGTAGTGATAAAAAAGCTAATAGAGATTATCAAACTATTTTAAAACAGGCAGAAGATTTTCATAATAACCCAGAAGGACTCAGTAGCTATCAGGGTATAAATCAGTCAGATAAAATATCAGTGAGACAAAATAATATAGAAATTTTATTTTTAATTAGGTTGTGTGAAAAATTTGAAGAACTATCAGAACAGCTACACAGTTTAGAAAATTGTTTAGCTTCGTTAAAAGGAATAATACTTCAAAAAGGAAAAGGAATAGAAGGATCAGTCAATAAACCTCAATCCCAGATAAAAGAAGAAGACATAGCCAGATATTTTGAAAAGCTTAAATTACCAAAGAAACCTGTTTGTAGAACTTACAGAAAATAAAAATGTTTAAACAGCTAATAAAAGGAAGTAGTAGCAAAAAGCGTAATGAGGATGAAAATATTAAAATGGAAGAATTTATACATGTAGAACAACAAATAGAAAAATTCAAGAAAGAAAAACTAGAGTTAATTCCAGCTAAATATGTATATAAGTTAGATAAGATTCATAAAAAACAATATCTATTCAAACACTATGGTGAACAAATGATTAGTGTAACACAAGAAGACAAAAAAATAGAGCTAAATTTAATAGACAAAGAAAGCTATAAATATGCAGTAAATGAACATCTTAAAATGACCCACTTAGGATTAGTTGTGGTAGGAGTTAAAGCTTTAACTAAAGAAAATTTAGGAACTAAAGTTTTTGTATGTCTTTATGATGATAGATTTAATGATGTAGGACAAAGCATTTTAGGCAGTTATGGATTAGATATGAATTCAAAAGGAGGGATAGTTTATTTTACACCAGACTTCTTACTACCAACCTCAACCTTTCATAAAAAGATAAAAATAGGAATAAAAAGTAGAGGATACAAAATGAAAAAAGGAGAAAAGAATTTATTAGTCTGCACAGGATTTTTAGGCTTAGCAGTCTCAGAAAGTAATACTCACTATAGACTCACGAATGATTAGATAGTCAAGTTATTAGGCGCAAAAGGAATAAAGGCACTCCCAGCTAAAAAATTTAATTCTGAAGATAATGTAGCATTAGATTGGAAATTAGGAGACTTTTTAGGACAAAAAAGATTAGCCCCTCCAGGCAATTTATTATATCAAGCAGCAGATGGAAATTATGCGGTAAGATTTACTCAATATACTTACGCAGCACCAGAAAAATTGGAAGATGATGAATTCAGTAGTATAGATAGAGAAGAAAATCAAGATAATCGTAGTGAAATAAATCAGCTTTATGTAATGACAGAAGAAAAGACAATCTCACAAAATAAAATATAATATTGATGTGATAGACTTAGAAAATTTCATCCTAACTGATATGAATAAAATATTAGATGCTAGATATTATGAATACTTAACCAGAGGAGATATCCATGATGAAGCAGTATCATTTTTAGACCAAGAATTTCATACTGAATATGTAGATGACATTATAGAAGATAGAACACATCCTAGCAAAATATTTAGAATACCAGAACCATCCAATTTAGAAGATACTTTTTACATGAATACAGAGAGCTCTGGAACTAGTAACCAACTACCAACTGTAGAAGATCCCGTAGAGCCAATGCATTATGCAGTAGGAGGAAGAAGACCATTAGCCAGTTCAGGACACCGTAAAGCAGACCCAAATTAAAGTTATAAATTTCATGGAAAGCGTAGACAACCAGATATGAGTATACAATTACAGCCAGCTAATAACCAAGGAACCCTTTTAGATTTAGCCAGATTCGACCCTCAGATATGGCAGGAAGTAATAGAAAGATGGGAAAAAGATGCTGTAAAGGTATGGATGAGTAATCCCTTTGAATCAACAGATATGTGGGAATATATGGAGACTCTTTTAGGAGATTCGGCTTTTAATATATACTTAACATTTAAAGGAAAATATGAGGAGATAATTAGACAGCTTAAAGAATTAGGAGATAACCCATGGAATTTCACAAGTTTTATAAAAGAAATACTTATAGGATATGACCCTTCTAGACGAAATACTTACACTCAAAGCATAGCATTAACTGAATTAGATCAGATGACATTAGGAAGTTGGAAATATATAGTACCTTTTAGCAAAAGAATATTTAGCCATAGCAGCCAGAACTGGAAAAAGTTTTTATGAAGAGATAGGAAATAAATATTTTAGAAAATTACCCGGAGAATTAGGAAGAGAAATAGAAAATAAATGGTCAATTTATTATGCAAACTTACCAGCCCAAATAGCCTCAGGAGAAGTAAAAATAAAAGGAACCTTAGGAATAGGACCTAGGATAGTTTTTACCTTCCATAGACTTAGAGAAAAATGTGTAGAGGTTAAAATACAAAAGGATTTGAAAAAACAAAATTATGGTTTTTGTAATAGCATAATCTATACCCCTCAGCAATATGAAGATAAATATAATAGAAAAAAATATGAAAAATATAGAAAAGATAAATATTGGAAGAAAAAATATAAAAAACCATGGAAAAAACAAAAATTCATTAGAAAGAGTAGAATTTTTAATAGAATAAATTATAAGCAACTACCTAAAGAAGAAAGAGATAAAAGAAAACAGAGATATGTTAGAAAACCCAATAGTAAAAAATGTAATTGTTTTATATGTGGAGAACCTAATCATTTTGCAAAAGCCTGCCCAAAAAGACAAAGACCTAATACTAAAAAACAGATAGAAAGACTACATGTTATAGAAAACTTAGAAGAAGATGTAGTCAGCATAAATAGTGATGACTCAGAAGTATATAGTATAGTTAGTGATTATGAATATCAAATAGAAGCCATAAGTTCAGATAATGATTCAGAAAGTGATACAGATATAGATAATCTTTTAGGCCAACTTAATCAAGAAATAGGAACATCTCGCTCTCATGATATTTTCTTTATGATGGAATGTAATGCAGATACTGAATGTCAGCATAATTTTCAAATAGGACTAGGATTTGATACCACTAGATGTAGTTATTGTAATTGGTTTCCAGCTAAAGATAAGAGAGCCCAGTGTTTATTATGCAGTATAACCTATTGTATAGTCTGTCTTGAAAAATTAAACATGACGCATAAGATAACATTAGAAAATAACAGAGAGGACCATAGTATAGAAAGCAGATAATTACATTTAACAATTAGAGAATTAGAAATACAAGTAAGAGAACTCAAATTACAAATACGAGAGATAGAAACTAAGACTAGTTTTGACATAGAATGTTTAGAATTAGAAAATAGACAGCTTAAACAGCAGCTAGAACAATTTCACAGTAAATACCCCTTAAAAGATAAACTAGTTGAAGATCATATGAACTCTTTAGAATTAGTCAACTTAGTTGATTCTCAACCCTTTAGTCAATACTCTCAAGTACAACCAGATAATACATATTTACCATTTAATTACCCTGTTATACCCAAGTCAAATTTAGTTGAGATCCCTTGTGTAATTAAATTTGTAGAAAAAACCCTTAGTATCGATGCCATGATAGATACAGGAGTCAGTAAATCATACATTGAACAACACGTAGTTCCACCAGGATGGAGTACAGCTTTAGCAACCCCCGCCTTAGTCAGCATTGCCGATGGCACTAAACAGACATATACACATTGCATCAATGGAGCACAGATTAGTTTTCATCATCTAGGTTCTCAAGATCAGCACATAGAATGGTTCCCATTACCTTAAGTTTGGATAGGAAATACCCGTCAGAATCATCCTTTCATCTTAGGACTTAATTTCATACTTAGCTTACAAGGAGGCATGTTCATCAGCCAACACAATATCAGTTTCTTCAAACGAACTGTCAATACGCCCACAGCTTATGCCCTTAGCACCATAGCCCATTCATCAGAGTTGCGTGCGAAGCGTGGTGGTACCATAGGAGTAAATTCCGCTCCCGCTAGTTTTTTATTCCTTAGTAGAAATATTTTTCCCAAGCTAGGCCAAACTTACATACCTAATGAGATAGCAAATACTTCTTTAGAAAATTTAGATATGGAAAAGTATGAGTTAGAAGATTCCGTTCCCACTGGCTTTTTATTCCCTAGTAGAAATATTTTTCCCAAGCTAGCCCAAACGTACATACCTAATGAGATAGCAAATACTTCTTTAGAAAATTTAGATATGGAAAAGTATGAGTTAGAAGAGTTTGATTTTGAAGAAAAAGGAGACTATTGGAACCTAGAAGATTTTCAACAAATAGCTAACCTAGAATTATTTTTTGCTAAAATAAGGAAATTAAAGAAAAAACCAGTACATAAGAGAACAGAAAATGATTTAGATGAGATAATAAGATTAGCTGAAACAACAGAGATTTTAGGAGAACAGCCCATGAAATATTGGGAAAGAAATAAAGTTTTAGCCAGTTTAGATATAAAAAATAAAGATTACAGGATTACATCAGCACAAATAGATCATACGCCAGTAGATATAGAAGAATTTAGAACTCAGATTAAGAAATTATTAGATTTAGGAGTAATTAGACCTATTAATAGTCCACATAGAAGCGCAGCATTCATGGTTAGAAATCATGCAGAGATAAAAAGAGGGAAAGCTAGAATGGTTATAAATTATAAAAGATTAAAGGATAATACAGAAGATGATAAATATAATATATCAGATAAAGATCAACTCATAAATAGAATACAGACAGCAAAAATATTTAGCAAATTTGATTGCAAGTCAGGATTTTGGCAGGTAAAAATGGAAAAGGAAAGCATACCGTGGACAGCCTTCTGTTGTCCTCAAGGACATTATGAATGGCTAGTTATGCCTTTTGGATTAAAAAATGCACCTTCCATATTTCAACATAAAATGGATAGTATATTTAATAAATATAGTTTTATACTGGTATATATAAATGACATATTAGTATTCAGTCCAGATAAAAATAGTCACATAGATCATTTGTATCTAACATTAGAGGAATTCATAAATAATGGAATAATAATTAGCAAGAAAAAGATGGTATTAAATAAACCTTACATAGAATTTTTAGGAATGGAGCTAGGAGATGGAAAAATTAGGTTACAACCTCATATAGTCAAGAAAATTTTAGACTATCCAGATAAATTAGAAGATACAAAACAACTTCAATCTTTTTTAGGAATTTTAAATTATGCACGAATGTATATTCCTAACCTTAGTAAAATAATAGGACCCCTTTATAGTAAGACCACACCCACAGGACAGAAATATTTCAATCAGCAAGATATAGCTCTAGTTAGAAAAATAAAAGACATTTGTAAAAGTCTACCAGACCTACAACTTCCCTTAGAATCAGAATACATAGTTGTAGAAACAGATGCAAGCCAACTAGGATGGGGAACAATATTATTAGCTAAATCTAGTAAGTATGATAGTAAAAATAAAGAACGCATTTGTAGATACAATTCTGAAAAATTTAAAGAAAAAGATACAACCATAACCAGCTTAGATTTTGAAATATCAGGAGTAGTATACGCAATAAATAAATTTAGATTATTTTTGCACAAACCCTTTAAAATTAGGACAGATTGTGAAGCGATAGTTAGATTTCATAATAAACTTAACGAGCGTAAATTAAGTACTAGAAGATGGCAAAATTTTTAGATTTTATAGTAGGACAAGGATATAAGGTAGAGTTTGAACATATTAAAGGAAGTGATAATAGGCTAACAGATTGGTTAACTAGGAAAATTTATTTAGAAAAAGAAGATAACCAATTTAATTTTTGTGCAGATAATGGAGAACAGCAAGACCATGAACTTTGGGGGATTTTCTCTTCCCATTCATGAAGGCATAACCAAATTCAGACCTTTAACAAGGATTGAATTAGACCCAGTTCAGCAGTGTCTTTTAGATAACCTTTGGAACAGTCAGAACCACCCAGCTAAATGCCTTTCGGCCCTAAACTCTCTCAGTATATATTTTTCAAAAATCCAAAATAAACCTTTGTCAAAAAGTTTTTCTTTCTATGTAGTAGCTAAAGGAACCAAGCCTGGTATTTACCATGACTGGACAGAAGTAGAACCTTTAGTTAAATATTTTCCTACACCCCAGTTTAAAGGATTTTATGATTTTGAGTCAGCTAGTACCTATGCCCGAAGACAAATAGGAACCAGTTACTTTATTAGTCAGATAGCTAAAGATTACCTGGACACATTGAGCAGGATGCCAACCATTCTTGCTACCAGTAGAGTTCCAGCTAGCCAGATATTTGGAAGCAGTAGTACAGGCAGTAGTAGTTCTAACCCTCAGATAGATTCTCAGAATCCTCTCCAAATGTCCAGACAGTGTGAAGGCCTTTCTAGAAATTTCAAGAAAATTATGGATAAAGGCAAAAAGGTCAGTGAAGAGCTAGACCAGCTCCGAGACGAAGAAAAACAATTGAGAGCAACCGTTCGAACCCTAACCAACCAGCTTAAAAAATTAGCTCCAGAAAGAACACCTACCTCCTTACCTAGCCCAGAAATCAAACAACTCACCAGTGAGGAATTTGACCAATTGAGTGCTAGAATGTATTTCTTCAAGCATTCTATCATTCGATCTCTTTGTGAGAAAAACAAAGCAATAGAAGATCTAAAACCCTATATTTACACCTTAGCCGAGGATAGCAGAAATAGCGAGCTAGTCATTATTCAGCAATTTCTTCAGGACCTCTCCTTAGCAAGAGTTGACTGCCCTGGCCTAGCTATTCAATGGACCTATACCTATGAAGATAAAGAGCAACCCTGCTTAGAAGAAGAAAAATGTAACAAGAGGCCCGAACATTTTGGTAGATGTCAGTGTAACCTAGACTTCAGCATTTGCCTTTGCCAGATAAATTTAGCTACATTCGAGCCATTGGAGATAGAAATTAGGGGCGAAACTCGTTATCTAACAGCCCCAAAATTGTTAGATTACGGCTTTGTCTCTAGACTAATTTTCACAGATCCAGATCAGACAGATAGCTTTGGACATAAGCTTGCTCATGCAGTACTGTGCGTAATGGAAGAACATCATCCGTATGTGGAAGCTTTGATAGATAGCAAACTACTAGAGTGGAAGGGAATATGGTGCAATCCAGCTAAACACAATATGTACCTCAGAGGAACCTCTACATTCCCAGGATACCCAGGACTTCTCAATAGGAGACCCTGGCCATGCAGAAAATTTCCACTCAAAGACCAGCTCAATAAATGGAGAAAATTTGCCAGCAATTCATTATTAGCATATAATGGAAATTATGGACATCTAGTCTGTGAAGATAGACATCAGAAAATACATTGTAATTTAGCCATCCCAGGATATCCCTTCAGCAAAGAGACATTTGTCGATGAAAGTCAATACCCTAACTATCAACATGGCGTCTCTCATGAATCACCGGTGATAGGAGAAAATGACCAAGACTGGTACGATGAACCACCCATAGGAGATGGGGATGACTTTTACGACCAACTCTCACCAGCAGACCTGGACAACCTAGCAGACAGAATGTATGGATAAAAAATAAGAAAAAAAACATGGTGGCACTCTAAAATTAAGACTCTATTTTTTTTTTATTTTTTTTTATACATTCTGTCTACTAGGTCGTCCAAGTCTGCTGCTGAGAGTTGGTCGTAAAAGTCATCCCCATCTCCCATGGGTGGTTCATCGTACCAGTCTTGGTCATTTTCTCCCATCACCGGTGATTCATGAGAGACGCCATGCTGATAGTTAGGGTACTGACTTTCATCGACAAATGTCTCTTTGCTGAAGGGATATCCTGGGATGGCTAAATTACAATGTATTTTCTGATGTCTATCTTCACAGACTAGATGTCCATAATTTCCATTATATGCTAATAATGAATTGCTGGCAAATTTTCTCCATTTATTGAGCTGGTCTTTGAGTGGAAATCTTCTGCATGGCCAGGGTCTCCTATTGAGAAGTCCTGGGTATCCTGGGAATGTAAAGGTTCCTCTGAGGTACATATTGTGTTTAGCTGGATTGCACCATATTCCCTTCCACTCTAGTAGTTTGCTATCTATCAAAGCTTCCACATACGGATGATGTTCTTCCATTACGCACAGTACTGCATGAGCAAGCTTATGTCCAAAGATATCTGTCTGATCTGGATCTGTGAAAATTAGTCTAGAGACAAAGCCGTAATCTAACAATTTTGGGGCTGTTAGATAACGAGTTTTGCCCCTAATTTCTATCTCCAATGGCTCGAATGTAGCTAAATTTATCTGGCAAAGGCAAATGCTGAAGTCTAGGTTACACTGACATCTACCAAAATGTTCGGGCCTCTTGTTACATTTTTCTTCTTCTAAGCAGGGTTGCTCTTTATCTTCATAGGTATAGGTCCATTGATAAGCTAGGCCAGGGTAGTTAACTCTTGCTATGGAGAGGTCCTAAAGAAATTGTTGAATAATGACTAGCTCGCTATTTCTGCTATCCTCGGCTAAGGTGTAAACATAGGGTTTTAGATCTTCTATTGCTTTGTTTTTCTCACAAAGAGATCGAATGATAGAATGCCTGAAGAAATACATTCTAGCACTCAATTGGTCAAATTCCTCACTGGTGAGTTGTTTGATTTCTGGGCTAGGTAAGGAGGTAGGTGTTCTTTCTGGAGCTAATTTTTTAAGCTGGTTGGTTAGGGTTCGAACGGTTGCTCTCAATTGTTTTTCTTCGTCTCGGAGCTGGTCTAGCTCTTCACTGACCTTTTTGCCTTTATCCATAATTTTCTTGAAATTTCTGGAAAGGCCTTCACAGTGTCTGCACATTTGGAGAGGATTCTGAGAATCTATCTGAGGGTTAGAACTACTACTGCCTGTACTACTGCTTCCAAATATCTGGCTAGCTGGAACTCCACTGGTAGCAAGAATGGTTGGCATCCTGCTCAATGTGTCCAGGTAATCTTTAGCTATCTGACTAATAAAGTAACTGGTTCCTATTTGTCTTCGGGCATAGGTACTGGCTGACTCAAAATCATAAAATCCTTTAAACTGGGGTGAAGGAAAATATTTAACTAAAGGTTCTACTTCTGTCCAGTCATGGTAAATACCAGGCTTGGTTCCTTTAGCTACTACATAGAAAGAAAAACTTTTTGACAAAGGTTTATTTTGGATTTTTGAAAAATATATACTGAGAGAGTTTAGGGCCGAAAGGCGTTTAGCTGGGTGGTTCTGACTGTTCCAAAGGTTATCTAAAAGACACTGTTGAACTGGGTCTAATTCAATCCCTGTTAAAGGTCTGAATTTGGTTCTGCCTTCATGAATGGGAAAAGAAAATCCCCCAAAGTTCATGGTCTTGCTGTTCTCCATTATCTGCACAAAAATTAAACTGGTTATCTTCTTTTTCTAAATAAATTTTCCTACTTAACCAATCTGTTAGCCTATTATCACTTCCTTTAATATGTTCAAACTCTACCTTATATCCTTGTCCTACTATACAATCTAAAAATTTTGCCCATCTTCTAGTACTTAATTTACGCTCGTTAAGTTTATTATGAAATCTAACTATCGCTTCACAATCTGTCCTAATTGTAAAGGGTTTGTGCAAAAATAATCTAAATTTATTTATTGCGTATACTACTCCTAATATTTCAAAATCTAAGTTGGTCATGGTTGTATCTTTTTCTTTAAATTTTCCAGAACTGTATCTACAAATGCGTTCTTTATTTTTACTATCATACTTACTAGGTTTAGCTAATAATATTGTTCCCCATCCTAGTTGGCTTGCATCTGTTTCTACAACCATGTATTCTGATTCTAAGGGAAGTTGTAGGTCTGGTAGACTTTTACAAATGTTTTTTATTTTTCTAACTAGAGCTATATCTTGCTGATTGAAATATTTTTGTCCTGTGGGTGTGGTCTTACTATAAAGGGGTCCTATTATTTTACTAAGGTTAGGAATATACATTCGTGCATAATTTAAAATTCCTAAAAAAGATTGAAGTTGTTTTGTATCTTCTAATTTATCTGGATAGTCTAAAATTTTCTTGACTATATGAGGTTGTAACCTAATTTTTCCATCTCCTAGCTCCATTCCTAAAAATTCTATGTAAGGTTTATTTAATACCATCTTTTTCTTGCTAATTATTATTCCATTATTTATGAATTGCTCTAATGTTATATACAAATGATCTATGTGACTATTTTTATCTGGACTGAATACTAATATGTCATTTATATATACCAGTATAAAACTATATTTATTAAATATACTATCCATTTTACGCTGAAATATGGAAGGTGCATTTTTTAATCCAAAAGGCATAACTAGCCATTCATAATGTCCTTGAGGGCAACAGAAGGTTGTCCACGGTATGCTTTCCTTTTCCATTTTTACCTGCCAAAATCCTGACTTGCAATCAAATTTGCTAAATATTTTTGCTGTCTGTATTCTATTTATGAGTTGATCTTTATCTGATATATTATATTTATCATCTTCTGTATTATCATTTAATCTTTTATAATTTATAACCATTCTAGCTTTCCCTCTTTTTATCTCTGCATGATTTCTAACCATGAATGCTGCGCTTCTATGTGGACTATTACTAGGTATAATTACTCCTAAATCTAATAATTCCTTAATCTGAGTTCTAAATTCTTCTATATCTGCTGGCGTATGATCTATTTGTGCTGATATAATCCTGTAATCTTTATTTTTTATATCTAAACTGGCTAAAACTTTATTTCTTTCCCAATATTTCATGGGCTGTTCTCCTAAAATCTCTGTTGTTTCAGCTAATCTTATTATCTCATCTAAATCATTTTCTGTTCTCTTATGTACTGGTTTTTTCTTTAATTTCCTTATTTTAGCAAAAAATAATTCTAGGTTAGCTATTTGTTGAAAATCTTCTAGGTTCCAATAGTCTCCTTTTTCTTCAAAATCAAACTCTTCTAACTCATACTTTTCCATATCTAAATTTTCTAAAGAAGTATTTGCTATCTCATTAGGTATGTACGTTTGGGCTAGCTTGGGAAAAATATTTCTACTAGGGAATAAAAAACTAGCGGGAACGGAATCTTCTAACTCATACTTTTCCATATCTAAATTTTCTAAAGAAGTATTTGCTATCTCATTAGGTATGTACGTTTGGCCTAGCTTGGGAAAAATATTTCTACTAGGAAATAAAAAACTAGCGGGAGCGGAATCTACTCCTATGGTACCACCACGCTTCGCACGTAACTCTGATGAATGGGCTATGGTGCTAAGGGCATAAGCTGTGGGCGTATTGACAGTTCGTTTGAAGAAATTAATGTTGTGTTGGCTGATGAACATGCCTCCTTGTAAGCTAAGTATGAAATTAAGTCCTAAGATGAAAGGATGATTCTGACGGGTATTTCCTATCCAAACTTGAGGTAATGGGAACCATTCTATGTGTTGATCTTGAGAACCTAGATGATGAAAACTAATCTGTGCTCCATTGATGCAATGTGTATATGTCTGTTTAGTGCCATCGGCAATGCTGACTAAGGCGGGGGTTGCTAAAGCTGTACTCCATCCTGGTGGAACTACGTGTTGTTCAATGTATGATTTACTGACTCCTGTATCTATCATGGCATCGATACTAAGGGTTTTTTCTACAGATTTAATTACACAAGGGATCTCAACTAAATTTGACTTGGGTATAACAGGGTAATTAAATGGTAAATATGTATTATCTGGTTGTACTTGAGAGTATTGACTAAAGGGTTGAGAATCAACTAAGTTGACTAATTCTAAAGAGTTCATATGATCTTCAACTAGTTTATCTTTTAAGGGGTATTTACTGTGAAATTGTTCTAGCTGCTGTTTAAGTTGTCTATTTTCTAATTCTAAACATTCTATATCAAAACTAGTCTTAGTTTCTATCTCTCGTATTTATAATTTGAGTTCTCTTACTTGTATTTCTAATTCTCTAATTGTTAAATGTAATTCTCTGCTTTCTATACTATGGTCCTCTCTGTTATTTTCTAATGTTATCTTATGCGTCATGTTTAATTTTTCAAGACAGACTATACAATAGGTTATACTGCATAATAAACACTGGGCTCTCTTATCTTTAGCTGGAAACCAATTACAATAACTACATCTAGTGGTATCAAATCCTAGTCCTATTTGAAAATTATGCTGACATTCAGTATCTGCATTACATTCCATCATAAAGAAAATATCATGAGAACGAGTTGCTCCTATTTCTTGATTAAGTTGGCCTAAAAGATTATCTATATCTGTATCACTTTCTGAATCACTATCTGAACTTATGGCTTCTATTTGATATTCATAATCACTAACTATACTATATACTTCTGAGTCATCACTATTTATGCTGACTACATCCTCTTCTAAGTTTTCTATAACATGTAGTCTTTCTATCTGTTTATTAGTATTAGGTCTTTGTCTTTTTGGGCAGGTTTTTGCAAAATGATTGGGTTCTCCACATATAAAACAATTACATTTTTTACTATTGGGTTTTCTAACATATCTCTGTTTTCTTTTATCTCTTTCTTCTTTGGGTAGTTGCTTATAATTTATTCTATTAAAAGTTCTACTCTTTCTAATGAATTTTTGTTTTTTCCATGGTTTTTTTATAATTTTTCTTCCAATATTTTTCTTTCCTATGCTTTCCATATTTTTTGTATTTTTTCCTATTATATTTATCTTCATATTGCTGAGGGGTATATATTATGCTACTACAAAAACCATAATTTTGTTTTTTCAAATCCTTTTGTATTTTAACCTCTACACATTTTTCTCTAAGTCTATGGAAGGTAAAAACTATCCTAGGTCTTTATTTTTACTTCTCCTGAGGCTATTTGGGCTGGTAAGTTTGCATAATAAATTGACCATTTATTTTCTATTTCTCTTCCTAATTCTCCGGGTAATTTTCTAAAATATTTATTTCCTATCTCTTCATCAAAACTTTTTCCAGTTCTGGCTGCTATGGCTAAATATTCTTTGCTAAAGGGTACTATATATTTCCAACTTCCTAATGTCATCTGATCTAATTCAGTTAATGCTATGCTTTGAGTGTAAGTATTTCGTCTAGAAGGGTCGTATCCTATAAGTATTTCTTTTATAAAACTGGTGAAGTTCCATGGGTTATCTCCTAATTCTTTAAGCTGTCTAATTATCTCCTCATATTTTCCTTTAAATGTTAAGTATATATTAAAAGCCGAATCTCCTAAAAGTGTCTCCATATATTCCCACATATCTGTTGATTCAAAGGGATTACTCATCCATACCTTTACTGCATCTTTTTCCCATCTTTCTATTACTTCCTGCCATATCTGAGGGTCGAATCTGGCTAAATCTAAAAGGGTTCCTTGGTTATTAGCTGGCTGTAATTGTATACTCATATCTGGTTGTCTACGCTTTCCATGAAATCTATAACTTTTATTTGGGTCTGCTTTACTGTGTCCTGAACTGGCTAATGGTCTTCTTCCTCCTACTGCATAATGCATTGGTTCTACGGGATCTTCTACAATTGGTCGTTGGTTACTAGTTCCGGGGCTCTCTGTATTCATGTAAAAAGTATCTTCTAAATTGGATTGTTCTGGTATTCTAAATATTTTGGTAGAATGTATTCTATCTTCTATAATGTCATCTACATATTCAGTATGAAATTCTTGGTCTAAAAATGATACTGCTTCATCATGGGTATCTCCTCTGGTTAAGTATTCATAATATGTAGCATCTAATATTTTATTCATATCAGTTAGGGTGAAATTTTCTAGGTCTATCTCATCAATATTATATATTTTATTTTGTGAGATTGTCTTTTCTTCTGTCATTACATAAAGCTGATTTATTTCACTACAATTATCTTGATTTTCTTCTCTATCTATGCTACTAAATTCATCATCTTCCGATTTTTCTGGTGCTACATAAGTATATTGAGTAAATCTTACCGCATAATTTCCATCTACTGCTTGATATAATAAATTGTCTTGAGGGGCTAATCTTTTTTGTCCTAAAAAGTCTCCTAATTTCCAATCTAATGCTGCATTATCTTCAGAATTAAATTTTTTAGCTAGTAGTGCCTTTATTCCTTTTGCGCCTAATAACTTGACTATCTGATCATTCGTGAGTCTATAGTGAGTATTACTTTCTGAGACTGCTAAGCCTAAAAATCCTGTGCAGACTAATAAATTCTTTTCTCCTTTTTTCATTTTGTATCCTCTACTTTTTATTCCTATTTTTATCTTTTTATGAAAGGTTGAGGTTGGTAGTAAGCAGTCTGGTGTAAAATAAACTATCCCTTCTTTTGAATTCATATCTAATTCATAGTTGCCTAAAATGCTTTGTCCTACATCATTAAATCTATCATCATAAAGACATACAAAAACTTTAGTTCCTAAATTTTCTCTAGTTAAAGCTTTAACTCCTACCACACCTAATCCTAAGTGGGTCATTTTAAGGTGTTCATTTACTGCATATTTATAGCTTTCTCTGTCTATTAAATTTAGCTATAGTTTTTCATCTTCTTGTGTTACACTAATCATTTGTTCACCATAGTGTTTGAATAGATTTTTTTTTATGAATCTTACCTAGCTTATATACATATTTAGCTGGAATTAACTCTAGTTTTCTTTCTTGAATTTTTCTATTTGTTGTTCTACATCTATAAATTCTTCCATTTTAATATCTTCATCCTCATTACGCTTTTTGCTACTACTTCATTTTATTAGCTGTTTAAACATTTTTATTTTCTGTAAGTTCTACAAACAGGTTTCTTTGGTAATTTAAGCTTTTCAAAATATCTGGCTATCTCTTCTTCGTTTATCTGGGATTGAGGTTTATTTACTGATCCTTCTATTCCTTTTCCTTTTTGAAGTATTATTCCTTTTAACGAAGCTAAACAATTTTCTAAACTGTGTAGCTGTTCTGATAGTTCTTCAAAATTTTCACACAACCTAATTAAAAATAAAATTTCTATATTATTTTGTCTCACTGATATTTTATCTGACTGATTTATACCCTGATAGCTATTGAGTCCTTCTGGGTTATTATGAAAATCTTCTGCCTGTTTTAAAATAGTTTGATAATCTCTATTAGCTTTTTTATCACTACTCATAAACTAAGATCTTATTAGTTGTTCTAAAATTTCTAATTTCTATTTTAAATTATCTTGAATTTGATTAATTTGTTCTATTTGTTTAGCTATTTGATTTGTAGCTGAAATTAATGTTTCTATTTCTAGCTTAGTGGGAAATTTTTCTAAATTTAAATATGTTCTTTTTTGTAAGATTGAACTACACTGGTCTTAGATATAATCTAATTTTTTATCTTGATCTTTAATTATGCTACGATTATTACGGAGATGTTCTATAGATGAAATAAAAAGATTACTAATTCTATCTATGTCCTTTTTAATATTTTCTGCAAAATTAATCTGATAATCTATGATACTATTTAACTGAGGATTATTTTCACTATGAAGCTGATGTGTAAAATTATCTTCAAAGTTACAATGAAATTTATTTTTATTTATACTAAGACGATGATTATGGTTGCTGAGTTCTAAATCTAGATGTTCTACTTTTTTCATACACAAAATTAAGTCCCGCTTTAAAATTATTAAAAGCTACTATAACATGAAATTTATAACTAAAATGTCCAAAAATAAATACTACTCTATTTCCATAAGCAAAATGCATAAACTAACTAAAAATGTCCTAAAACCGAACACTACTCTGATACCAATTTTTTGTTGGGGGGTGAGTTAGTGGTCTACCACTATTTTGAAATGGGGCTGAGAATTATCTAATTAATTCTACAGTTATGCTAATAGATCTTCAAGCTGTTGTATGGCTAATTTTAAGGCTTCTTGTTTTACAGTTAGCTGTTTATTTATCTGAGAAATTTTTAAACTATAATTTTCTAAAGATCTGCCAGAAGCTAATGATAAAAGAAACTGATATCTTGATATTTGATCTTCTAATTCTTGTATAAGTTCAGTACTAATTTTAATTTTAATCCTAAGTTTTTCTTCTAAGGTCATAAAATTTTGATTTTTTAAATTTCTTTTATGGACAATATTTCCTTAATATTTCTACTCGGGTTGCTCTCCTTTTATTCTAAAATTCTTTTTCTTTGGTAAAAACTATTTTTAGGCAATGTTTATTTTCATTACATGTACTCTCACCTTGAAGCTAAGTCTCGTTCAACATAGTATATTTTTATTTTCTAATTTTTACTTTTCCCTTTCTGCCTACAATTTGCCCTCCAACGCCTAACCACGGCTCATACGGGCTCTTCAGTTAAGGTCACTCAGTAACAAAATAGAAAATAATAGATACTACGAAGGTGCAAAGCATGTAATATTAATGAGCAAATAAGCATTCCATAAACTTAGTTTTTCCAAAAAGAAAATAAATTTTTAAAATAGAAGAGTTACCCTTTTGAAATATTTAAGGAAAAAGAGAAACTACTCACACTTCATATTAATAAGAAATATACTTACAAAGATTATATTACAGACTCTGAAATTCTGAAAGACTTAGAACACTTAGAGGGTTTTTTGAGAGAGGTTGGGAATTTTTTACAACGTAGAGTGAAGGGGTGTTTTTCATTCTGCTTTTTCCGTTGGCCAGAATGCCAATTTATACACGAAGTTGATACATATAAGCCAAAATAAATATCTTTACGTTAAATGTTGTAGATTCAAAAGTCTAAAGGCTACTAAGCCTAAGCTATAGACTTTGAAAACAAATATCCTAATAAAGACAAATTTATATACATACAATTATATGCACGTTTGACTCAAAACACTATTAAATTTTATCAATAAAAGATTAAGATAATAATATCGGGTACTACTTTAGGCCCCATCGCATATCATTCAATCCTCCCTTTTTGACAAAATTTTGACACTATAAATTATTACAAGACACGTATAAAGATTTTCACAGCTTTTCTTTAATAAAGCAGGGTAGAAGATATCCGCTTTATTAAAGTAGTGAGTGAAGGAAAATCCTACTAACAAAAGTAAATAATTACAGACACAAAAATCAAAAAAAATCTTGGCGCGCATCCTTATCTTCCACAGATTTTGTCTTCTTCTGCTGAAGTACCAATTATTGATGTTGACGCTATGCCGATTCTTCAAGGTAGATTCTTCGTAGAAAATTTTCAAAATCTGAAGAGTCAAAGATTACTACAATATTTTTAAAATATTTATGAGTCTTAATTTTAGAGTGCCACCATGTTTTTTTTTTTTTTTTTTTTTTTTTTTTTTTTTTTTTTTTTTTTGTATGCATGTAACATATGTATTTTTCCCTCTCACGTTTGTGAAGTCCATGTCTAGGAAAGGAAAATGATAATTATTTGATTGTTTTATTTTGCTCCATATGTGCATTTCACAAGTTGAGGTGTAACATATGTATTTTTCCCTCTCACGTTTGTGAAGTCCATGTCTAGGAAAGGAAAATGATAATTATTTGATTGTTTTATTTTGCTCCATATGTGCATTTCACAAGTTGAGGTGGCTCAGTTATTTAGGCTGCTGTTTAAGGTTTATTAATATTTAACTTAAAATCTCAAAACACCTTAAATCACTATTCTTCATACAACAAAATATATTATGTAACACTTACTATATATTTTAAAAATATAGAACCCAACATAACACATAAAACCATATAAAAATTAAAAATTTTAATAAAATATTTTAGTAATATATATCAATCCTATCTAAAAAGTTACAAAAATGCTAGAAATTTAAAAGTTCTATCAAAATTCCTATCAAATGTCTCACATGAGTGTGTGTGAGACCCATATGAGTCTCACACTCATATGAGACATTTGGTAGAAATTTTTGTAAAACTTTTAGGCCATGTTTGATTCACAAGACTAATAGTGAATGTATTATTAATCCCATCAAATTAGTGTGATATTCACTATCCAATTGGATTAGTAGGATAAATTATCCCTTGTCCATTGTTTGATTTCCATTGGATAAAAAAAAAAACATATGAATGTAAGATTACAACTATATTTATCTTCTATTCCAATCTTACCCTCCATCAATATTTTTTCACAATCTTTACTTTGTCAAAATTTCTTCATAAACGTAGTTTTGAAAAAAAATAGTTATAAATAAATAAATAAAAAGTTAATTACTTAAAAGTCCTATTTACAAATGTTATGGTAGCTTAGGTCCTATTTAAGATTTTTTGAACCAATAAGTCCTATTTACTAAAACTAAGAATATTATCAAATTTTTTTAATTTTTAAAATTAAGAATATTATCAATTTTGTATAGTAATGTTCCAGATAATTGTTTCACTAACCGATTAAAAAAACAAAGCATAAGATTAAACGTTTTTACGCTTCTACTTATTGGTTTAATTTAACTATCTAATAAAACTAAGAATATTAACAGTTTTTTCCAGTTTTAAAACTTAGAACATTATCAGTTTTTCGTTTTTAAAGTTTTTTTTTTTTTTGCACATCAATGTTCCATCATCATGCTCCTTTATAGATACAAATTTTTTAGTTTTGCACAAAAAAATAATTCAGTTTTCTCAATTTTTTCAAAAAAAAAATAGTTTTTTTTTCATTTTTTTTTTTTTAGTTTTTTCAATTTGAAAATTGATGTTTTAAAATTTTGAAAATCAAAATAAATGTGAAATCATTATGATCCTTCATAAATAATTATAAATGATGAGCAATTATTATTTGAATGGTAATTTGGAGTATTACTCAGGCAGCTAAGGATTGAACCCTTTTTTCCCAAACTGGGTCGGCCCAAGAATGGGTTCGGAGAGATCGGCGAGAGAGATCTGAAGAGATAGGGGAAGAAGATGATGAAGAGAGTGATCTGAAGAAGAAGATCAAGATTAAGCTTAAGAACATGAAGGACCAAAAAGTGAGCTTGGCAAGAGGAGTGGAATTTGAGTTTGTGACTTGAACTTTCCTGGGCTTGATGGGGTGTTATCAATGTGAGACATTTGTTTCAATGGGACTTGAAGGTCTAAAAAATCTTGATTAGGACTTAATAGAGTACAAGTTTATAAATTAGGACTTGTGTGTAAATGCCCCATAAATAAAAGCAAAATAAAAATACAAAATACAAAGCCATGTTTGGTTTTTTTTTAATTTTTTTTTTAAATATAAACTAATTTGATAAAATAAATATCAAAAAATATTTTTAAATTTTAAAAAATTATTTTTAGCCTTCTAAAATATAAAATTATATAAAAATAATAAGTGTTTTAATTTTTAATCAAGCGTAAAAGAGTCTTTTTATTTTATTTCTCAACTCATGATATATAATCTCACTCCTACCCCATTACTAATAATTCTACAAATTTATTGGATTAATTATCTGTTGGATTAATAATCTTAAAAAAAAATTTCAAAATAAATACAGAATTATTAAGCTCATCAATTAATAATTTCAATTTCATACTCTAATCTTGCCAATTAAAAATGCCTCTAGCATTACTTAAAAAGTTATAATTCCCACTATTAATTTTTATTATTTAAATATAATAAATTTTACACATTCACATGAATCGACGCGAGTTGAGAAAACCATGGTGACTACTTTGGTAGAGAGTGGTTGCTTATGTGTTGTTTTTTTGAATGTTGTTATATATATTAATTAATGTATTAATTAGTATGTTAATAGTGATGTGGTATAATTTTAAAAATTTTAAGTATTTATAATTTATATAATAAGCAGAGTTAGTAATAATGGCATAACACTAGTTGGTATACTAGTGTATATATTAATTGGTGCATATAGTACCACCATTGTTTTTCAAAAATACTAGAGACTCAAAAATTCTATCAAAAATTTTACTAAATGTCTTACAAAAGTGTGGGATCCACATGAGACCCACATTGTGTGGGTCCCACATCCATATAAAATATTTAGTAAAATTTTTGATAAAATTTTAGAATCTCTAACATTACTCATTATTTTTTTAGTCTAGAATCTCTCCCATTGATGAAGCATTATAATACTCTATGAATAGGTATTGGAAAAATATCAATATTCTCTTTGGGCTGTCCAGAGGCCCGAATCATTGATCACTCTAAAGGGGCTTTTGACGTTGCATTAATAACTGGGTGTCCATTACAGAATTTGTAAATCCAGTGGGCTACTATAACAGGCCTAGTTCAGCCAGGTTTTGCCTTGCCTACATTGACGTCATTAATTATTTGAAATTTTCCCTTTAATTACAAAGAAATAAATGATCAAAAGTAAAAATAATAAAAAATGAAATGAAATAAATAAATAAATAATGAAAATATTTTTTTTTTGTATATACTTGATTAGGATGAAAATTTCGAATATGTAAATTCATAACAAATTTAAACTTTTTTATTTTTTTTCATACTTTTTTGCAATAAACTAGAAATTTAGGCCATGTTTGTTTGGGTGAACATGTGCTTGAAATTGGACTAAAAATCTAATAAAATTATTAATCCGATGTTTGGTTAAAAAATTAAAGTACGGACTAATAATTCATTCAGATATGATATCCCACATATGATGGATTATTCAATCCCACAGAAGGGAGTAGGATATAAATTGAGAGATTAAGCCAAAGTCTGAACTAATTCATCAAATAATCAAATTAACCTTGATTATATATATATATATATATATTTGAAAAAATTTGATTTTGCAAATCTTTGTCTCTACCTTCTTTGTCTTTCCAGAACCAGTGTTGATTTTCAAAGAAGAAATATCACTACAACTGTAATGATGTGCTATTGTTGTCTTAGGAAATCATAACTAATAGATTTTATTTTTTACCCCATTTAAATATTTTAAAAATATTTGAAATATTTTTAAAAAAAAATCCATATTTTTTTTTAATTTTTAAATATTAAAAAAAATTCCAAAACAATTTCAAAATGCAACTAAGAACATGATATTGATATATTCTTTGGTGGAGATGATCTAAGAACAACACCATGTTTGTTTCCATTTTTTTGAAAACACTTTTCAGAAAATTCTATTTTCTTGTTTTTCGTATTTTTTTGTTTTTATTGATTTTTTTTAATATTTTAAGCAATTTTTTTAATTTTTAGACACACCTAACATAAATACACTTAAAAAGTATAATTTTCGTGAAAAAAAAATCCTTAAAAAATTCACTAAATACCAAAAATACAACAATACAAAAAAAAATTCAATATATTTTTTGCATTTTTGTATATTTATTAATTTTTTAAAATATATTTTCACAAATATTTTACTTTTTAGATACATCTAAATAAAGTGCATCTAATAAAGTATAAAAAAAAATGCTTAAAATTTTAATAATATTCACTATAAACAAAAAAAACACAAAAAATTAAAAAAAAAATCAATTTTTAGAAAACTAAATTCAGAAAACTGAAACCAAAATAATTATAAATGGTAGTAATAATTAATTACCGCCATAGACTTTTAATTCAACATGTCTACAATTGGTATTTTGTATGTATCTTCTCATAAATATATTTGATCCGTTTTCTATATTTTCTCATCATCATTTTTGCTAAATAGCTATATTTCATAGTTGAATAATTTTTGATATTTTTTGTTCGAAAAAAAAGAAATTAAATTTTGTTTAAATGAATGTCTTTTTGAATTTGGGTAGGGAATGGTTGGACAATTAAAATAGCTATGCATATTTTTTAATGGTTACTTGTGTATATAAATTTTATAATTAAATGATTTTTTGATGTTTCCTGTTAAAAAATGGGGGGTTAAATTTTGTTCAAATAAATACCTTTTTGAATGTGAGCAATGAATGATTAAAATAGTCGTACATATTTTTTTAATGGTTGCTTGTGTATATATAAATTTTATTAATGATTTTTTATTTTTTCTATTAAAAAAAAAAAAAGAGCGGGGGTTAAATTTTGTTCAAATAAATACTTTTTTTAAATTTGGGCAATGAATGGTTAGATGATTAAAATAGCAATGTATTTTTTTATTTTTATTTTTTATGGTTGCTTATGTATATATAAATTTTATAGTTGAATGATTTTTTGATTTTTTTTCTATTAAAAAAAAGTGAATTAAATTTTATTCAAATGAATCGAAATAGATGTGGAGCAACAATAGGGAAATTTGCTTTTTAAAAATTATAGCACCTGCTAGTGCAAAATTTTACAATAATTATAATAGGGATATTATGGTTAATATATTGGATGTCCCATGTCCTGTCATGTCTTATCCATTTCAATCTCCTTAAACAAACATCAGATTGGATAATATTTTGTTAATCTTCGTATAATCCTAACTTAATCCAAACATAAGATATGATACACAATCTAAAGGGATTTATAGTTCTAGAACTATTAGTGATGAGAATACTAATCCAACTTAATTCAGTCTACCCAAACAAACATGGCCTTAATTACCATTCTATCATGAGTTGTACAATAAATAAATAGATAAACTTGATTATAACCTCCGTCACCTTCATGCTAAATAAACTCTCTTTTTTTTCTGTGTTTTTTTGTGGGTTTTTTTTTTTTGGGGGGGGGGGGGGGGGGGAGGTTGTCATTTTCCACCATTTCATCCTGACCAAACTTAGCTTTAGAAAAAATTATTGGGAATTCAAATCTGCTTGCATTATTAATACATGAAACATTTTGACAAACTCCAGGGTTAATTTTAAGATTGGGTTTCTCTGAAGTTTCAATATAAATTTCAGCAAATTTGGAGAGACAGTTGGGCCTGCCACAAGTCTAGTTTTGATATTCTGAATCGTTCATTTTGTAAAATCTCCATATGTATCATCCATAAAAAAATTAGATTGACCAGATAATCATAACATTTTTATTTTATTATATTTGTTTCTTAAAAAATAAATAATTTATATTCAAAAGCATTACTTATCGTCCATTTGAAAATTAAATAAGGCAAGAAAATAGATTACTAAATAGTAGAGAAAATCAAATATTGTTATTTTTTTCTTTTTTCTTTTTGTGTGGATAATTTACAAGAGAAATAAAGAAAAATAATGAGTTATGATTTTTATTTGTTTGAAAAAAAATAAAGGGGAGAAAAGAAAATATAATAAAACTTTATAATGCAGGTAAAGAGATACAACTCAAAATCACTTCTCAAAAAAAAAAAATAATAATAATAATAATAATAATGATTAGACTCCTAAAAGAACTCCCCCAATTTCTCACAATGATTTAGCATGGTAGATGTAAATTTTTAATTTGTCATACATTCAATTATACATGGCCTCATTACCTTGTCACATTATTGTGGGTGAATTTAAAGGTCTAAATTGGAGATGTCTAGCATTTCTCTATAAAAAAGAAAAAAAAGTTGGGCACTCAAGTCAGAGGTTCACTTTTAAAATTATTCGGCCAAGAGGCCCAAACTTAATTTTTTTTTTTTCGGCCAAAAAAATATTATTTGTCCAAAAATACACCTATCTATTTGTCTGTTCAAACATAAACTATTTGTTCATCAGTTCAAATGTAATATATCTGTTCAAATATCACTTATCTATACAAGTGTCACATATCTTTCCAAATGTCATATATTTGTATACATTGATATTCACATTTCACCACTATCAGTCGCCACCAACGGCAACTTTTTTGGCTAATTTTGCGGCAACTTTCAACGTTTGTCCTTATCACCAAAATAATAATAATAATAATAATAATAATAATAATAATAATAATATTTAGATCAAATAACATATAGCCTCATAAGTATTGACTTTTCATCAATTAATCCGAAAAGTACATATAAAACTAGCAGTACTGATGCTTTTTTTTTTTTTTTTTTTCTTCCTTGTAAATCTCCCTAGAAACAAAAAAAAAAAAAAAAAGCTATTTTTAAGAAAGACAACTCTCTCCTGCTCACACAACAACAAACAATTTTTGAGAAAGATAACTCTCTCCCACTCACACAATAACCTATCCAGACAAGTCCTTTAGGACGGGAATTCTTTTTATTTTCTTTCCAAATCATTCAACCGAAATTGATTGTCAATGATCTGATTTTTGTTTTTTTGGAATCTCTCCAAGGTAAGGGCATATCGAACCTACCTTTATAGAGTAAATCTAAGAGACTTGCAATCACTTCAAACCATATGTATCAATTAGAATTGAGTACAACAACAATAAGAGTCTTAACTTACGATATTCAGATTTATAGTTGATCCCAAACCAAGCCCTACATGCTAAAAATATGATTTCTCACTATGTAGTTGCACACTTTAGACATACAAAACAATTTTGAGTTATTCCTAAGTACTTTTTTATTCCTCATACCAAAAATCAAAATGAGGTTCCATTAGAAGATTGCAGCTTTATAATTTGTTCATGTGTCTAGTGATATCCGATTAGACTTATTTTTTGCACAACTTATTTTTACGATTAGGCATAGAAAATGAACGGCTCAGATCATTATTGTTGTTAGAATAGTAGAGAGAAAGAGAAAATAATATATATTGTATTTAATGAATTGTATTAAATGTATTATCTTGTAAAATAGAAGGCCTGTATAGATAGGCTGAGAAAGAGTATCCTATTAGAAATCTAACTATGATAAAAAAAATATCCTATAAGAGACCTAACTATGGCAATACATAATATATCTAAGAAATCAATACCTAATATATGTAGGAATATATACCTTACATACATTAACATCCCCCCTCAAACTCAAGGAAGATAAACATCTTGAGTTTGGAGAGAGAAATTAAAACATGAAATAAAACTAAATAAAATAAAAGGCAAATAGATTGCCAAATCGGAACGGGAGCGCAAGGGCACTTGAAATAGATCAGAGAGCCGAAAGACAATTTATGGTCGTGTCGGACCATTGTAGAAACTGGCTGAAACTAATGTCAGGACAATTTAAGGTCGTGTTAGACCATTATAGGAACTGGTTGAAACTAATGCCATGACAGTTTAAGGTCATGTCAGACTGTTGGAGAAACTGGCTGGAACTAATGCCAGGACAGTTTAAGGTTATGCCGGACCGTTGTAGAGACTGGATGTTGAACCAACAAGCGTGACATACACATAATTTATGACGTGATATTGAATGATGATGGCAACAAATGACTGAATGCGCCAGGGGGCGAGTTTGGTGATGCGCAAGAGGAAGCGGCTTGGATTGTGTGCCAAAGGAGACAGCTAGGTGGTTTGTATGGTATATAACCATATTCATCATGATATAGGTATAATAAATACCCCCATCAAACTCAAATAGGTTTGAAGATAGAAACCAATTTGAAGTGAAGCAAAAGGAAAGATAGAATGGAGACAAAAATATATATAAATTACGAGTAAAATATACATATATATATATATATGTGTGTGTGTGTGTGTGATAGAGATATTTGTGGCAGGAATAAACCAGCAGATAAAGGAAGAGATCACCATGAAGCGATACTGATAAGAAAATATGACAGCGGAATAGGTTGAGGTCCGACAGGCGACTAAGGTAAGGTGGCCGCCTGCCAATAAAGCGAAATTATTAGGTAGTTAACCTAGTTTTGATACTATATTAGAATAGTAGAGAGAAAGAGAGAAAAAAAAATATGTATTGCATTTATTGAATTGTATTGAATGTATTGTCCTATACAATAGAAGACCTGTATATATAGACTCAGAAAGAGTATCTTATTAGAAATCTAACTATAAGAAAGAGTATCTTACTACAAATCTAATTATAAGAAAGAGTATCCTATAAGAGACTTAACTATGATAATACCTAATATATTTAGGAAATCAATATCTAATATATGTAAAAATATATACCATATATACATTAACAATTGTGAACTCAAAACGAGGTCTACAAAATAGAATATTGAATAATAGAGGATAATATAGTAGTATGGAGGAGATTGTTCGCTTTTTTTTTGACATTTTTGGTGCGCTGAAGGTTAACCCGCCTCTGTCACTATCCATATTTGAACATAGCAATTTGTTAACTTGTTGGCCTCATCAACAAGCAAATGGATTTTCCACGAGCAATAATGTGTTAGTTTAGCTGCTGATGTTACCAATTAACACGTTTTCACAAAATAGTATGGACTTAGTTCACGATGGAAATTAGGCTATTGAATTATTGTCATAGAGAAAATTCATATACAACCGAGAGAGAAAGAGAGTGTGTGCGCGCATATAATTGTCTAGGAAGTACGAACAAAAAAAAAACTTAATTTTTAAAAAATTGAAACCAAATAGTACATCCAAAAGTTAAGTTATAATGTTGAGAAAGTGACATTTTAACAAGATGTTAACTGACTGCAAGTTGGTGTTTTGTATTGTAGCTAAATTTTGAATTGCAATGTATTTGAGATGTAAATGAACTCTGCAATTTTTGAGAAACAGAAGCAAAAAATAAAATAACATTAAAATCTTGTTGAGTGGGTGCTACCAACAAAACACACAAAAACACCTGTCTAAGCCAGTATGCTATAAGAAATTGTTAATACAAACAAAATTAGACTAGCATTCTCTTACTTATTCCGAATATAAAAATTCTACATCACATGTGCGAGTTCTACATCTCATTTCATTTCATAGTAACGTCTACGTTTGAATATAAACTTTTGTGTTATTTAACTTTTTTTCCATCCTTTTGAAAAAAATTGGCATTAGTGGATTGCATAAGTTCAATTGTATGATGGGTTTTCTTTTTTCTTTTCTTTTTTGTTTTGTTTTTGGTGATCCAAGAATAAGGGAGAAGTTTAAAAAGAATTCCTTTTGTGCCTAATTTAAAATTTTAAAAATTGTTACCTAGAACATTTTAAAATATTTTTAGGAGGCGTCTTTTAATATTTGTTAGAAATATCATAAATCATAACTGTAATTAAGTTTCTAAGTAGTATATGTGATTTTTTATTTTATTTTTTGTCAGGTCTGCCTTAATTTGTTTATAATGTCCCTTTATTTCTCCTCCTAAATATGTTTCTTAAAAACATTCCAAAAAAATTTTTGAAAATGGTATTGTACCCGTACAAAAAATGGGAGTTTTCTGATAGAGAAATGCACTATACCAAATTTGAATACAAAATTTTAAGATACTATTTCATGTATTACAAATACATTGATTTAATTTTTTTATCAGCAAAAACAAAACTTTATTGATGAAAGAGGCAAAATTAAGGGGTTGTTTGGCAATGACTTTTTTAGTTAATTTTTTAATTTTTTTGACTTTTTTAGCTTGAGATTTTTTTGTTTGTTTGATTTTCTTTTTTGGCTTTTTGACATTGGAATAACAAAATTGCCCTCCACTTGAAAATAATTTTTTTTGACTTTTTGTTTGTATATGGGTTAATTTGGGTATTTTGTAGCTTTTTTGTCTTTTTGTGATGTTGTAACCTTTTTTTTTTCTTTCTTTCTTTTTGTGATTATTTAACCTAAATTGTTTGGCAAACCAGGGCTCAAAGCTGCTTTTTGTAACTTGGGGGCAAAAAGCTAGATTAGCTTTTCTAGCAAAAAGTCATTTGAAAAGTCTAAAAAAGCTATATATGAAATTACCATTGGGGGTGTTTGCCGAAGCTTTTTTTAGCTAATTTATGATTTTTGGCTTTTAAAAAGTTATTTTAGACTATTTGGTTAAACTTATTTCAAAGAGCTTCTAATTCTAACAACTTATTTTAAGTCAAAAAAGCTGATTCTGAGAAGCTGCTCACCCCTTACTTCTGATTATCAGGTTCTGTTGTGGACATGTTAATTCACGGTTATACTCTTAGATTTTTTTATTTTTTTATTTTTTTTAAAATAGAAAAAGACACAAATGGACTATAAAATATTATTATTATTTTTTATGGAAAATGTAGACAAATAGTGAATAATAAAAAATAAAAGTTAATTGAAAAAACTATTTCACAGTTTATTTAACAAACATTATTCAGTAACTTAAATCTATAATCCAACAGTTATACCAAACAGATTAACAGCTTCTGATTAAAGTCATAATCTATAATCTGTTAAGCTATAATCTATAATCTGTTTTAACAGCTACACCAAACAGGACCATTATACTCTTCATGTTGTTTAGGGTTATATATGGATGAAAAGGTAAATTTATTAAATTGGATGGGAGTATTTTGGTCATTTGATTGTCATGTGATATCATAAACAAATATTAACTAAAAAAGTCAAAAGTAACTTTTTATCAACTTCTCAAATCACTTTGTAAAAAAATTAAAAAAACTTGATAAAAAATCAAAAGTTAACTTTTTATTATCTTCTTAAAACACTCATTTATCTTATATCAATAAGGGGTTGCTTGGGGTGTCTTAAATAAGTGTACTTTTTGTCTTTTTGGACTAAAAAATTGAGAAAAAAATATGGATGTTTGGGTTAACTTTTTGAATTTTTATGAAAAAATGTGTATTAAAAATTGTATAAATTAGTGTGCAGGAAAAAATTAGGATTGGGAGTTGTGGAGTCATAATTTTTGACTTTTGGTGAATAGTGATATCTTTTTAACTTTTTGAGTAACTTTTTGATTTTTTAACTTTTTTTCAATTTGTCAAACTTGACCTAAATTAATAAAAACTTAAATAGTCAACTTTGGTCATTGCATTATTATGGCTCTCCTTCTTTATTCTGATTAGGAGTAAATTCTCCAATATCATTCCTAAGTCATGACCACTCATGATATATAGGATAATGTTTGAGAGCTCGAAAAATATCCCCCCTAATCCCCCTAATGCCCACAACGATGTCGTTTTGGGCATTATTATTATTATTATTTTTTCTTCTTCTTCTTCTTCACGCAGCTCTGAGACAGAGGGAGAGGGAGAGGGAGAGGGAGAGGAAGAGAAAGAGAAAGAGGGAGAGGGAGAGAAGAGCTCGTCGCAGGGAAGAGCTTCTCGCCATCGCAGGGAAGAGCTTCTCGCCGTCGCAGGGAAGAGCTCCTCGCCCGCCGTCGCAGCCATTGCCTCTGCCTCTGCCTCCTTCTCCGCCCCCCGCCTCCGCCTCCACACCCCAATTTATTTGGTCCCCTCCAGTCCTTCGGCTTCCTCCTCCTCCTCCTTCCTTCTCTTCTTCTTCTTCCCCCTTCCCCTCCCCCTTCCTTCTCCTTCTTCTGTTTTCTGCAAATTCGGAGGATTCGGGGCGTAGCTCTTTCGAGCTACCAAGCATGACCCAATTAATGTAGGAAAATAAGTGAGAGTCTTTTAAAAAAGAGATCTCTATTATTATTATATAATGTATTCATTAATTTGTGTGTATATGTGGACACTATCTGCAATAGGTTATGATGATGTACCAGCATTCATTCATGACTGATATGTACTTGATATGACTTCTGCACTTCACCGCATGTTTGCTCTGATCAGGGAGAAGTTATTTGGTGCTCTAGGAGCATTATAACCTGGCCCGACCCGGCTTGTTCATTCAGACTTGAATTTGGGCCGGCCTATTTCAGCCTTATGGGTTTTTGTTTTTTTAGCGTGCTGGGCCTTAGGTCAAAAAGTAGGCCTAGGCCTAAGTCCACTTGTAATAGGGTCTGGACTTGGGCCTAGGGGCTGGGCCACAGGCTGAGCCTAGGCGAGTCTTTTTAAAAAAAAATAAAAATAAACGATAAATAGAAATAAAAAAAAATTATATTAGAGTATTTTAATTAAGATTAATGAGATGTTTTGTTTGGTTGTGTTTTATAGTGGTACTTAAATTTAATTATGTATGACTTATTTTTTTTAATTATGAATTTATAACCAAAAAAATATGTAATTATGTAATTTTTTTTTTTTTTTGAAATGAATAATTTTATATATATGAAAATAAAACTTTCAATATTACAATATTAAATTAATTACTCTCTTCGTTCTAAAATAATGGTTCCTTTTGGGGAACTCAACTTTTTTGGTAGTACAAGTATTGTACTTTAAAAGAATTGATTTTTTAGAATTACCCTTTGATAGTATATTTTTTTGGAAAATATCAATGTCATAATTATACTTTTTATGTTGTTAATGAATTTTAAAAAAGAGCAAAATAGGAAAGTTATATTATTTTGGTACTTAATTTTTGAAAATGAATTAATATTTTGGAAGAATAATGTTTGAGGGCCACAAAATGTGTGGCTCAAATGGCTCGAAACTGCCAAAACGACGTCGTTTTGCGTCGTTTTGGCAGCAAAACGACGTCGTTTTGATAGTTTCGAGCCATTCGAGCCACAGATTTTTGGGCTTCCTACCAGTGCTGATTTTGGAACAATGAAAAATGGAATAAGGGAGTAATATTTTGGAACGGAGATAGTATATAATATTTATTGAATAAATAATTTTTATTTCAAAACGAAATAAAATATTACAAAAATTTATATTATTAAATAAAATAGATGTAGATTATCGATAATAGTAAAGCAATTGTATCACCATGGGTCAAGTACATCTCAACTAGGTTGGCACCTATTAGCTTACCAATCATTTGCATTATATTCCACCTCAATAATCTAATACAAAAAAAAAAAAAAAAAAAAAAAAAAAAACGAAATGAAATAAAATAGTAAAAAATAAATTGTTGATCAATTATTGGAGGAGACAGACATTTCAGTTGCGTTGCCCGAAGATATGTCATCCAAATTATTTTAAATTCACTCATTTTCCCTATAATTTTGTCTTCTTGTAAGCGCATGCATATGATATCTAGATATCATCAGTACCTCAACTATTTGGAGAGAAAGCTTGCTTCGGTAATCGCTCAGCACACATCCATGTGCACTAAAAACTGTTTTCGAAGCAACTGTGTAGAAATATGAACGGTTAATATATCACGGGCCATCTGTGAAACCACAGGCCACATAATTTCATTTTGTTTCCACCATTCCAAAATGTTAAAATCATCGGAATCATCCACTGACGGGCTTTCCAAATAACGTTGTAGTTTAAAATTACTTACGCTTGTATGTTGAGATATTCCTCTACTTTTTATTGCTGAAAAAACACTTAATCTTCCACCTCGAGATGAGACTACTAGTGTAATGTGTGTAGCTGTATTTACAGATGCAGCTGCCATATATTCTTCAAATAATATGTTGCATGTTTGCATAAGAGGGACAAATTGTGTTTGATCAACGAAAATACGTTCTAAAAATTCTTGTAAACAAATTATTTACCCCTAGATCAATTATTATGGCTAAACCTAAAAGATTAGGTAAATGATCAAAATATTTATTAAATTTTACTTTCATTATAAGTAATAATGGTTACATAATATTCATTACCCATATATTTTACGAAGATTTTAATTATTTCTGCTAACATATGTAAAACAAATGGTGAAATAGGAATATATATATATATAAAAGAAAATAATTTTGCTGAAGTATTAAGAGCTTTTAAAAAATCTTTATACAAAATTACTTGGCGCTAATTAAGTTCTGTGGGAGCCAATACTCCTCCTATTGTTGTCGTTGCAAAAAATAAATCTATTGCTCTTCTTTGTTTGCAAGCTATTTTTAACATATTATACGTTGAATTTCATCTACTATCTACATCTAAAATTAATTTTTTAAATGATATATTTTCTCGTTGACAAATTTTTCTACATTTCGAAATTCGATTAACAGAAGACATAATAGTAACAACTGCATTTTTTATTACAAAATACAGAAGTCTTGTATATATGCATAACTTCTTTAACAATCAAATTTAAAATATGGGCACAATAACAAACATGAAATAAATTACCATGAACAAATAATTGTAAAATTGATTTTAAATGGGTTACAGTTTGATTATAATATGCTGCATTATCTAAACTAATCGTAAATATTTTATTTTGTAAAGTTCACTCATATAATACATTTCTTATTTCTACACCAAGCGAATGACCAGTATATGAAAGTTCAACTAACTTAAATGAAATAATTCTTTTATTTAACTTTCAATTATTATCAATAAAATGTGCAGTGATACATTGATATTCAAAACCATTATTTGATCACAGATTAGATGTTAAACAAACTCTTCCATTCAAATTTTTAAAGATGTCAAATAATTCACTTTTAACATCCTCAAATTTCTTTAAAATCCTGTTTCTAGTAGTATTTCTTGAAAAATTTTGATATTGCAATACAAAAATTCCGTGAATCATTTCGGTAAAATTGAGACATTTACTAGTAGTAAAAGGTTGTTCTTTTTTAATAATATAATCAACTACACAATTTTGTGCACGTATAGGATCATATAAAAATGTTTACAACTTATCAGTTGATGAAGGTCCTAATTGCATTTGACTTCGAATATCAAATTGTGTGACTTTGTAAATGTTTATTAGTATGCTTTTTTAGATGACTAGTACATTCTGTAGATGCAGCACTAAGTAATTGGCACAATATTTACATTTTATTTTAAATGTAATTATACCATCAGGATTATTTATAAATATATATATTTTTTAAATGTTCCCAAACACTACTAGTTTTGCTCCTAGATGATGATCCAATTGTTGAAAGAGGGATATTAGAAAGAAAATCAATAGATTCATGTTGTGTAATATATGTATCAACATCAACATAAACATTAGGAATATTAGAATCCATAGTAAATGTAAATAAAACAATATATAAGAATTAACAATTAATTTAAATAATGTGTAAATATAATAAGTAAAAAATAATAATTAATATATGTGCACAAATAATTAATGAAAAAAATGAGTAGCTAATAAATTTAATTAAACTAATTAATGTTACTGATTGATGAATGCAATACAAAAATTAGTTTATTCTGATAAAAGTTTCTTGTTGCACAATTGCAATTGTCACTTAAGGATGACACTTCAAAATTAATTGAGAATTGAGAGAGATGGAGAGTTTAAGAGAGACTAAGAGAGTTTAAGAGAGAAAGAGAGAAGGAGAAAGGGAAAGAGAGAATTATTTGTGAGATTTATTTTGAAAAATGAAGGATATTTATAATAGTTTGAAAGAGTGAAGTAAATTTATAAATAAATATATATATATATTACCGTTTGAATTTTTATAATTGTTTGAATTTTTTTATGACCGTCTCTACTAATTTACGACTTTTTTTTTTTTTTTTTTTTTTTTTTTTTTTTTTTCATTCAATGAATGAAGAGTGAGTTGAGTGATTGAGATGCAACAGAGTAGGCTAGTAGGGGACGGGATAGGTTGCAAGCAGCAAACCGTTTGAATTTTATTTATTTATTTATTTATTTTTTCATTCAATTGCAATTTCAAATTTGCAAGCAAAGTGAAAGGGGGTGTCAGGTGATGATGTGATGATGCAGGGGTAGGTTGGGCAGGGCAGAGAGAGGGTATAGAATTATTATATATATATATATATATAAAATTCATTCATTATAAGGAAATGACATTAACTGTTATGTTATTTTGTTTTTGTTTTTATTATTTTTATTTTTGTAAGATCAATCTTTTATTTGTTTATATTTTTTATTTTTTTTAATATGTTTCTTGAATTATTTAATTGTTGCAAGTTGTTTTTTATTTTTATTATTTGAAATTTAACCATTGGTAGAGAGAGGGTCAGGTCGAGTGGGTAGGGCTAAGTCGTCCGCAGGGCTCGAAATTTTTTGGGCTGGACCAGGCTTCAAATGGAAGGTCCAGACCCGGGCCCAAGGTACTGGGCTGGGCTTGGGCCCAGGCTTAACTGGGCCGAAACGGGCCGGGCCCACCTCAAGCCTCGAGCGGGCTTCAGGCCGCCCACAAGCCTCGGGCCATTTTTATACCCCTAGCCTTTGTTTGACATAAGTTAAAATGGAATTTTTTTAGCTAAAATAGTTACAAAAAAGATAAAATAGACTTTTTAGCCAAATAAGATAAAATGTCATATTTAAACCATAATCATTTCATTTTTTTCTCTTACAAGAGTCAAAAAAATCAAAAAACTTATCCCAAACGAAGCTTTTAGCCATAGGCTAAAATAGCTAAAAAGTCAAAAATTCAATCCACATCCCAAACGAACCCAAAGATAAGTATCTAATTGTCTCTAGAAGGGAGACAAAAAGATAACGGATCTCACCGATTCAATCAATGATAGTCAAGTTGGAGCACCACATCATATTGTCCTAGGAGCAAAGAATAATTTCAAGGTGGTTATGGTGGGGAGAAATTATTCATTGTCTCTGGAGTGTTGTCCCACCCATTAATGTTTGGACAAGTCTCCAGTTGTCTCCTTCAAAGAAGACAAACAAACAGTGGAACTCACTGTTTTAACTAATAATAATTAAATTCACATACCACCTAAATTTGTCCCTGAAACAATGAATAATTTCTCTATGGTGTGCCATTTGAGTGGACCTATCTGAAACAGAAATTTTAGAAGAAAAAAAAAAAGTGTATTATCAAAATATTTTTTTTTAAACTGGAAAAGTTCAGGATCTATCGACCGGTCAATCGAAAAAGGTTATGGAATGATTTTCACAAAAAAGTTAAAGATTTATCGGCCAGTCAATCGAAAAAGGTTAAGGAACGAGTTTAATGACAAAAAATTGTGGTATGTAACATTGCTCATGAAGACAAAATGACAAATAACACTCATCTTCTTCAAGTTATTAAAAAAAATACAATAATTCATAATTTTAAGATAATTTATTTTTAATAAAATTAAATGAATCAAAATTATAATAGAAAAGATGTAAAAAAAAATATATATATATATTTTAATATAAAATAATGATAATATAATTTTCTCATTTATATGACTAACCTCGCTAATAAGTTCATTCTTATCTTTTCAAAAAGTCATGGTCATGCTGATGCTAACCACGGTTAAATAGCATTTTATTTTTTAAAAAACATGTGCAAGACTTTCTTTTCATTACAGTTATGTATTCCAATCGGACCGTTAATAGTTTGATGTTGATATAAATACTGCCTTCGTTGGCAGCAATTATTGTATTTACATATTGATCCTTGACCGCTCTAATATATTAAAATTTACAATTTTAGTATAATTTCATTAAGATCCTTGAATATTTTAAATCATATAAGATTTTAATCTTATTTTCATCAATAATTTGTCAATCATATAAATGAATTATTGAAGAATAAAAATGACGAATTAATTCGTTAGTCATCAATAAAAATGATAACAAAGCCTGCAGGAGAGACATTTTAACTTTCTTACTGACTGAATCACTGGAATTAGTTGAAAGAGGTTTTCTACAGGAAGAGTTGCGACTCAACGCCAGGGCGAGCGAGGGTTCATAACGAGTGGACATGAACTGTAACCAAACAAACAAAAGTAAGCCAACCACGAAACAAAAGTAAGCCAACCACGAATTCCTAAATCGTAAAGGGAATCACCCTGTAAAGTAAACAGCCACGACTAATGGACCAGACCCGGAGCTAAGAACCAGATCGAAAGCGCAACTTCTCATTCGAAGCATGAAAGTGGTTAGGTCAATTAGAACCGGAAAGAGATAGGAGTAGCCTTATAGAAGATTGAGGGTTGCTAGAAATCTGTCAAATACAAGTCCTTCTTTCTCTATTCAATCCACGGCTCAAACATAATAAAGATAACCAAACAAAGATAGCATAGATAAGAGTCTATCTCCAGTAGACACCTGAGCAGATCTCTAATAAAAAAAGACAAAGAACACCATAAATGAAAACACACTATTTTGTACCTACAAACACTTATTTAAACCTTCTAAAACTCAAAAGAGTCAACGGACTTTTCTATTCTAATCTCTCTGGTCACTGAAAATGACAGCCCTCACAATGAGCTCTTGCTGTTCTTTGAGCAACGCTTGATAAATAAAAATGATGAATTAATTCGTTAGTCATCAATAAAAATGATGACAACATAATTATTTTATTTATGTGGCTAACAAATTATTGATGAAAATAAAACTAAAATCTTATATGATTTAAAATATTCAAGAATCTTAAGAAATTATGCTACAATTGTAAAATTTAATATATTAGAGCGGTCAAGGATCACTGTGTAAATACAATAATTGCTGCCAACGAAGGCAGTATTTATACCAACATCAAATTATTAACGGTCGAATTGGAATACATAACTGTACTGAAATGAAAGTCTTGCACATGTTTTTAAAAAATAAAAAAATAAAATGCTGTTGAACCATCGTTAGCATGACCATGACCTTTTGAAAAATAAGAATGAACTATTAGTGAGGTTTTGGCATATGCTTTATTATTATTATTATTATTATTATTATTATAATTATTTCTGTGAGAAAAATAAATAGGGATGTTTGGGCAGTGCCTAGGAGAACCAAACAATTTTTTCAACTAAGACATTGCAAACTAAAGCACAATTTATAACAATTTCAGAACATAAATATAATATATATTCAATAGAAAAGGTGTGCTTGCTCTAAACTGAGCTAGAAGAGCAAACAGATTACACATGTAATCACCACCCAAAATACAAGCATTCCATTACACAACACTAATCCCATAAAACATTACAAGTCTCAAAAACATTAATACATACATATATATATAGTTTTCCATACTAAACAAAGGACACAGAAAAGGGTTATTTGCAAGTTGTTTCTATATGAACTAATCCCTCGATAAATCTCTTCCTACTTGTATTCCAAAATCATGTTGTTCTCCGGGGCCAGACCAACACAAGCCCTCAGTATGTTCTCCAGCATTGCCCTCTGCTTCGACAGTGCGTTCACCACCGGTGTGCCTGGAGGTACCTGTTTTTTTAACACATACACCATCACATACAATGTTATTCATTTTGAACATCATATTTTTTAATAATTTCTTTTATTTATAAAACAGGATGAAAATTAAAACAAATTTGATATTATCTAAAACTAATTGCAAACAAAATTTACAAAAAAAAAAAAAACAGTTGGGAAAATAACCTATAAAAATAGTTCCAAAACTAGAGCTTAATTTGGGTACTGATATATACATTATCTACATGAATACACGTGGCCATGAAGGACTGTAAAAGTGAGATGAGGCCTTTAAAGGCATTCCTTTACAGTGATAGTCTTGTGAGTGATCATGTGATGCTATTTACTGCCCTGTACTCATCCCATTTCATTGTATTCACACACACACACACCCCAAAAAGGAATGGATTCCGTGTGCCTGTGGACTACAGAGGTCTCTAGACTTACGAATGGAACATCATCAATAAAATCATGATAAAATTTTTATGTGTACACCAACCAATGGTGGGTTGTCATAAATTCTATTTCCTGGCACGTGATCCTCTAACTCCAAAATTCATATCCCCAGTCCTAATGCATTTTAAGGGCATGATCATGATTCAAGATCATTGTGCACCACGAAGTGCATTAGTGATGGGGAAACTTGGATCCTTACCCCAATTTATCTGCAAACATCCTATTTCTGATCACATGCTATGATCAAGTCTCATCCAACAATGTAGAACAACTTATTTATTTATTGCTTTTGATCAAAGGGTAAAAGAAATCGTATTTTTAATGCAACGGGATCAATACTCAATAGGGGTTAGGCAAGGGTCAAACATGTGGAACTTTATAGTACTCTTTTTTGTGTGTCTATTTACAGAGCAAAAACTTGAATTGAAAGATGGAATGAAAAGGACTAATAGTTGTTGTGTAGGAACTTACAAGAGGAGCCTTGGTGAGGTAGCTGAGGATGGTAGCCACAGGGTGGAATGAGTGAAATTTGCCCTGCAATTATAAAAATTGCGTATTAATGATGCATATAGGTATCATCATTTAATATTTGTATGAAAACATATGACCATTGAAGGACTCCAAAGAAATCCATGTTAATTTTAGAAGTGGAAAACAAACCTCTCCTTCAGCTTTGAGTTGAATGCGAGTGCTGAGCTCAGCAAGAAGTACCAAGTCCAAGATGATTGGAGCGGCCAACAAGGAGTCCTCGCAAGTGTTGTGAAGCACTATGGTGCTCTTCCCACCCATGAATATCTCTGATGTGTATTCATCCATTGCCCTCTTGCTATCTCCCACATATGGAACATACTACATCCAAAACACACTCACTTATGTATGACTAGGAAAACAAAATTTTTATACATCATCATCCACCAGAATGGCATGACAGTGATATTTTTGTAAATAAAAAGCAATCTTGATCAGTATACCTTGATGACAACAACATGGTCAGGATGCTCGCCGGGCTCATAAAGGATGGCATTGCTGGAGACCATGTCGTCCACAACGTTGCTTTTGGAGATCTCTTTGGATCGGAAGGTTTGAGGGGCAGACAGATTCATGCCATCATTGTTTCCCAAATGATTGTAACTCACAATTGATGTTGGCTGTCACCACAAACCCATCATCAATTTTCTCAAATTATACTCTTAAAAAGTCTATACTCTCTTTGAAAAGCATTAATTAATCATCAATCACCAAAATTACATGTACAACATACTGTATATGTATGTATGCTACAAATTCAGAAGAAATTTTCAGAATAATTTTGAGAATATAGTTTGGCAGAATGCACTCATTTCTGGTGAAGTGTGGGCACTATGCAGTCAGAAAATTTTTTGTGTTCCTAAACCCCCTTTTCTTGCGAGTAAACATTAATTAAAGAAACTAAAAGATTCAAAACAAATTAAATGTACAAGGAGTTTAACCACTGCCAAAATTGGCAGCATAGAAAAGGGTTCAATGAAAAATAGAAAATTAATTACAAATCAATGGAGTGCAGTAAGACATATGTTTGATGCAAGTAAAAATTGTTTGTCTTCCCTTTCACTCTATTGATTTGTAATTAGTTTTCTCAACCATCACTTTATTTATTAAAAATAAACAAACAAACAAACAAAATAAGGAATGATAAACATACCTTGATACCAGCCCCAACAAGAAAATCAACCAACACAGACTTCATTTTGGTCTGACCACTCTTGAAGTCATCTCCACCAATCAAACTGTTCCTCATAATGGCCAAATCAATCAGTCCTGCAAATACCATATATCCCAATAAACAAACTCATAAGAAACTCTAATTACTAGCATAAAATGGTTAAGTCTGTTGAGTTAAGAAGAGTAAAAACCTGGGACAAAAGTGTTCTGTGGGCTGCCATTAATGAAGGGAATGTTTTCAAGGACACAAGCAATGGCATACAAGGTGGAAGGAGAAACCTCAGCTTCATCCTTATCCACAGAAGCCAAGAGGCTCTCCATTGTGTCATTTAGCCCAACTATTACATTACTGTATCTCTCTGTGTTAGCTGTCCACAGCACCACCACCTTATCTACCTTGTTTTTCTCCTTAAACTCCCTATTTTCATATACACACAAACACTACATTAGCTAACATCAAATTAAGTGTTGTTGAGCTGCAATCAATGATAAATGAGTAGCCAAAACATTTTTTTAAAGTGTTTTTGACTAGTACCTCATATCTTTGATGATTTGTTGAACTTGGTCTTTCTTAGTTCCTTTGATCACGTTGTTAGCACGTGATCCTTGATTGGCAGCAATGAAATCAGGGTCAAAAATTCCAGGGAGTGGGACCATGGATTCCATGTAGGGCCTGAGCTGCTTCTGCAGATCAATGTCGAAAACCTTAGCCCTAGCCATGGCATCTGCCAAGTTCATGTCACTTATGTCCCAACCCCCAAACACTATGTCATCTGGGTTCACCTGCTCATTTCACAATTCATACACTAATTAGTTAAAAAATAATAATAATATAGTAGAAAACACACACACGAAAGTTTGTATTCATATATCTTTGTTCAACTATCTCAACACATTCTAACCAAACCATATAATGAAAATTTCATCATTTTTTATTTTTTTTTTTCCTTTTCAATTAATAGGAGTAGGATACAGAAAGAAAAGGTTGCATCATGGCGTTAGTAAAGTCTTGTTTGGCAACATCACTTTTTAGCCTAAAAGTTAAAAAGTCACTAAAAAAACCAAAAAGCCAATAATATATACCAAAAAGTCAAATATTCTATTTTCTCTCCTTTTTTTACACATCTTTTCGTAAAAAATCAAAAAGTCATCCCAAATATACTAAGTTTTTTCCATCATATTTTAACCAAAAAACCAAAAAGTTACTAAAAAAACTTGTTCTCAAATGAGGGCTAAAACTTAAATTCAAGATTCACATTAATTAAGGAAGCATTTCATTCACTAAACTAATCATTAATGTTATATGATGGGTATTTCAAGACTCTGAAAATTTTAAAATATGATCTTATCTTAGGGCATAAAGTGTATTGAAACAGATAAATTTTGAGTATGATGGAGAATCTTTAAACATACCATGGGTAGTAAGCTCTTGAATGGGGCATAAATCTCCTCTCCATTGAAAGACCCAACTCGGATTGTGGATGCCTGGGTGAGTGACCCAAAATAGTTGGCTTGTTGCACCTTATCTTTGGTTGCCCATGATATTCCTCTGAAATATTTCAACACCCAAATCTTTAATTTCATAAAATTAAAAAACAACATAAAATCCATTTTCATGTATCACATTCACTAAAATACAAATCCAAATATCACATCAGTTTCCTCTCAAATCTTTTTAACCGTCTTATCCCTTCAACTTTAAAAACAGTTTAAACCACTCAACTATTAAAAACCACACAAACATCTCTCATCAATCAATAAATTTTGATGATTGAGAATCTAAATGTACCATTTTAAAGTTGGGTATATAAGATGGGTGAGGGGTTAGAGTATAATTAATTAACCATAATAAAATTGACAAGAATGGAATGAAGGAAACTCACTCCCGATTAGCAATAACACCACCAGTCAAGGTTGAGCCATTGTTTCCTCCCCAACCAACAAGCATAACCCTACCAACAAAAATTAATCACATAATTACACAAAACAGACATTAATATATAAATTGAAGGATTTTGTCCTGATCTCATGTTTCAAAACACTTGTCTACCACACGATCTATATTTTAAATGGTGTCATGGAAAAGAAAATTAGAAACATACAGAGATTTGGAACAGAGAATGGTTATATGATGAATAAAGATATGGAGGAGGGAGTGGAAGCAAACCCTAGTTTGGGGACATGGGTATCAGTTTTGAACTCGTATTTGACAGATTTGGGCTTGATAGTCCATTGATAGGTGCCATTCTTGTTCTCATGAACAAGCTCTGTGGTCTCATAGTTGTACACAGAGTGAATCTCACTCTCTGTGTACCTCACATTAGGGCTTTCTACCTTAAAGTTCTCAATAAACATTTTCCCTTCCTCGCAGTTACCTAATTATTATGAAAATCTTAACAAAACCCAAAACCAAGAAATGAAAAGAATGGAGAGGGAGAGGGAGAGAGAGATAGAGAAACACTCGTAGAGCAAGAATGAATGGACAGAAAACCCCAGAGTGCTGTGTGTAAACTCTCTCCGTGAATTTCGGGTGAGGTGGTGGCGATGTGGTGGTGGTGGTGATCTCTCATGTGGCACCCCAAGGATTACATATATAGGCGAGGAGTGTGGTGCGGAGGTTATACGTGGCTTGATTTAGTGGAGGGTGACCCCACATTTCTAAATTATTATTGGCTCTTACTACGGAGTGAAGTTTGGATCATGCAAAATACTTATTTAAATTTTTAAAACTGTCAGAGATCTTAAAATCCTATTAAATTTTTTATTAAATATTTTTTTTATGGGTGTGAGGCTGGAAAATGATTTGGAGTCCTAAAAACACCCCCTAATTCTCTTAATTTTTAATTTGGGTAACTGTTTTTTTTTTTTTTTACTTGATATGGAAATTAGGGGGATTAAGGGGGTGTTTTTAGGGGGATGTAGCAAGGTCCGTGTGAGGCTCATGTAAAACACACATTGTGTGATCCCACACATATTTGATAAAAATTTTAATAAAATATTTGAAATTTCTAGCATTGCTCTTAAATTTTTTATTAAATTTAAGTAAAAATTTGATTTGATATACTAAGCTTTAATTGTTCCATTAAATTTGATTGGTTGTTCGGCCAGTTGTCTAGACTAGAGCAAAATTTTCCCGAGCCCATCATCCATTTGGTTGTCCCGTCGATCGTTCACCCGATTGACCGGTTGATCGTCCACCAACGATCACCTATAAAATCTAATAAAAGGTTAAACGTTCTTATAAAATTTGGTCTCGCTTTCATTTGATATATTTGATATTATGGTTAAAGTAGAAAAAATAAATGTGTTTCATCAAATTTAAATTTAATAAAATATCTGAATAAGCATTAAAAATGTTCTAAGAACACACAAATATTTTAGGACAAACTTCACTTTAGCTCCTGTGGTTTGGGCGGGGTGCAATTTCCCTCACTGACATTCGGAAATCACCACATAATCTTCATGTGGTTTGTGGATTGAAATACATAGTAACTTCTGTTTACAGAAGTTATAAATTGACAGCTATATCATTCTTCTCTCTCTCTCTCTCTCTTCCTTCTCTTCTTCTTCCTCAATTTCCACATTTTATACATACATATACATATATACATATCAAACCCCGTTCATGGTTTACTGTCCAAATTTTTTCTTCATCATATACAAACCCGATTCACATATATAAATCCAAACTCATTTTTCTGATCATATACAAACCTAGTTCACTCATACAAATCCATACTTTGGAAGACAAGATAGTGTGTTTTGTAGCCAAATATATTGGTTGTTTGTCTGTTAAACCATGGAGTAGATCGTAGAAGAAAAATGGAGTGTTTCATGCTCAAAAGTCCAAAATAGCAGCTGAGCCAGCATATTTGTTTGCGGTCGCGAACAAGTGCACTGCGCCCGCGATCACTTGTTGGTTTATTCAACATCTCTTACATTGATTTTTAGATCACTTTGTTGTAGACAAATCCAAACCTAGTTCAGATCATTTTTCAAATCATATACAACCCAATCAAAGATATATATATATATATATATGTGTGTGTATGTATATATGTATGTATGTATGTATGTATGTATGTATGTATGTATGTATGTATATACACAATGAACTCTCTCTTCCTTCCTTTCTTCTTCTTTTTCCATCTCCATCCATTATATGTATTATATATATATAAAAACATCTTATGCATATGTCTATACATAAATATATGTATATAGATACAAATGTATATACAATGAGTTTCAAGATACACAATGATCTTCTCTTCATTCACAAGATAAAATATGGGTATGAAAATGTTGAAGAGATAACCAGAAAGGGAAAGGAAAAGAGAGATAGTATACAGTAGAGAGGAAGATCTATATACAAAAAAAACAAAAAAAAATAGAGAGAAAGAACAATGGCATTCTTTTGTAAATTTGAAGATATGAAAAGGGTATTTATGTCTTAAACAATGGCTTACTCACCAGATCAGCGCGTCAATGTCACTGCCAATTAACTTAGATGGAAAAGTTAACGGTGCATTTTGGTCCACAATCCATATGAGGGTTATATGGTGATTTTCGAATGTCATGAGGGTAAACCGCACCCGGCCCAAACCACAGGGGGTAAAGTGAAGTTTGCCCAATATTTTATAAATTAGGATATATATGTGAGACAAAAGGGTAGGTCTTGAGCCCTACATTTACATAATGTGATTCATTTTTTTGTTTCGCATGTATATTTCATTTTGTGAACAATAATATTATAAATTTAGAGTTAATTATTTAAAAATTATTTAGAATTATTATTTTGTGATTTAGATTTATTTTACACATAAATTTTATATTAAATTCAATCTCAATCACATATTCTCATTTAAGATAAGTTTGGGATTCATACATTCACTACAAGAAATGACACTTTTGGTGATTAAATTTTTAGTCGCCAAAGGTTAAGTTTTGGCCGCCAAAGGATTTTAGCGACTAAATATTTTGATCGCTAGATTGGTCGTTAATTAATTGTCAGGAAAGGTATTGGCGACTAAATATTTTTTAGTTACCAAAAGTCATAAATTGGTGACTAAATATTTAGTCTCCAAAAGTTTTAAAATAAAATTAATTTTAGTTTTCAGCGACTAAAACTTTTAGTCGTGGATAAGTTTTAGTCATAATATTACTACATTTAGGAACCAAAGAATTTAGTCGCCAAATTTTTTTTTTCCATTTTATTTTATTTTTTGCTGCTAACTATTTAGTCGCGCAAATTCTCATTTATTTTTGGCTACTAAATATTTAGTCGCCAAAAAAAAATATTTTTCATCTTATTTTTTAAGCTATTAAACTATTTAGTCGCCTAAAGTCTCATTTATTTTTGGCTACTAAATATTTAGTCGCTAAAAGAAATTATTTTATTTAGTGCTTTGTTTTTATTATTATTAATTTCTCCACAGTCTGTATTTATTTCATACAACCTGCAACATGTATATAAACAAAACCATACATATACCTGTTTTTATTTCACTTTCAACCATCCAAAAATTTGGTCTTTTAACATTAAATTCTATACAAACTAAATATAATCCATCCCAAAATAATAATTTCATACAAACAGAGAATCATACAAAAATCATTTCCTCTATACACAAAAAAAGAAATATCCACTAGTAATCTATACCACACCAATAGTAATATGTTTCATGCCAAAAGTAATCTTCATCTCGGATCTCGCCTCTTGTTGTGCTGTAGCATTTGATCCATAATGGGAGGAAGAGAGTTATTCTTTTGTGAAACATGTGAATTTTTTAATATAATGTGCAAAATACGCACTGGTAATAATGCTATTTAAAGATTATCTTGGTATAAAATGATGTGTTTGTTTATGGTAGAACGATGTGTTTGATCATTGGGGAGTTTGAAAGGGAAAAATTAGGAAAATGTTGCATTGCACATGTTTTATAAATAAGAACACAAATGTGAGATAAAATGGTAGATCTTATATAGAGCTGCAAACGAACTGAGCTGTTCATGAATAGCTCGAGCTCGGCTCGTTTAACACTCATTTGATCTCGATTCATTTAATAAATGAACGAGCTCGAGCTTGATGTTTAGGTTAGTTTATTAATCAAACCAAACTCGAGTAATCCTAAACTCAGCTTGACAAGACTCGTGAATATAAAAATAAATAAATAAATATTTATTTTTGATAATATATTAAATAAATTTTCAATAATCTATTTTATTTTTTATTTACATTTGGTGTTTGTATAAATTTACATATTTGATTGATGAAATTTATTATTAATATAAGCATTATTGTATATTTTACTCATAATTTTGTATTTTCTTTTTATCTTAATAAGTAAATTAATTTAAATTTAATTTTTTTCAACTCGAGTTCGAACTCGACTCGTTTATGTAACCGAGCAAACTCGAGCCGAGTTCGAGTTAAATAAATATTTGACGGGCCGACCTCGAACTCAATTTTTTAAGCTCGAAAAGAGCTCGGTTTGAGATCGAGCTCGACTAATTCTTAATAAACAAGCTTGAACATTCAAAAGCTCGGTTCGACTTGGCTCGTTTGCAGCCCTGGTCCTATATATGGATCCTACATTATATGAGACTTATCTTTATTTGTGTATTCTATTTTGTGTAATGTATATATATTTCTATATTTATTGATCAGTTGTGTATGTCAAGATTACTTTTCGTCAATTATGATTAGTTCTTTGTTTCTAAATTTTATATGTATTATTAATTGAAATATACAGGATTTTTTTTTGGGGGGGGGGGGGGGGGGGGTGTTGTCAATTGCTGAGAGAATTAAATAGATCAACAATTAACTTAACAAATAGGATCCATAATAATAAAGAAAGAACAACGTAACAAGGCTCACTCATCAACTCAATAAAAAATCTCATAATAATATAAAAATTATGAATTTTCTAACCTCATAAATAAAATGTAACTGACCTATAACTTAGTTAAATATTTGGGACTGCTGAATCATGTAAAAAAATTGATATAAAAATTTTCAAAAAATCATTCAATAAGATAAAATGTTATTTGGTACAGTTTATATAAATTGCTTATAATTTTTTTAAACAAAATTATTTTGAGAGTTTGTTATTTTAGTGTAATTTTTGCTTAAAAATTAATAAATTAAAAAAATTAATTAGTAAAAATATAACCTTAACCTCGACTTTTTAATCATTAATTTCATCTTACAAAAAGTTGCACGGAGCATGTCCAAAGTGTTGGGACAAAAAAAATTAAAATTAAAATTAAAATTAAGAATAATTACCAGTAGATCTTATGGAGAAGACTTATTTACTAATAAGTCCTAAGTTGAATTTTTTTAAAAAAAAAAAAAAAAAAAAAAAAACTTATTTATCCCTTATTTTGATAATAAAAAAAATTTAAGACCTTTTAAATATGTTTTGTATTTGTGGAATAATTATTTAGTATTGGTAATCATAATGATAAATGAAAAATAATTCATCCCCTAATTTTTCCCACCTCCCTCCCTCCCTCCCTCCAATTTCATCTCAATGATGCGGAATTAGGAGGGTCAAAGTTGAAAAGAGAGGAGTGTCTGACCGCTATATATAGGGTCTTAACCACGTCATTGGAGATGGAATTGGGGAATCTCAATTAGGAAGATGTAGCATCTCTCGTGATAAATTTATCAAAGTGATAAATGATTGAGATATTTTTTTTTTCTTTTGTTTATGAGTTTTGATTTATTTTTAATTTATTTGTATTAGTTTGTATAAAAATATGATGTGGGAAGTATAAGTAGTTGAATTGTATTTTTTTGAAATGGAAAGTTCTATAATGCACACCTCAAAAAAAGTGTGTACCATATGTCCAGTTATGATTTTTGTGGTTTTTAGTTATGACCCATTATGATATTGTTATAACTCATTGCGGTGTTAATTATGATTTAGTTATGATCTATCGTAATTTTTATTTTGATTATGACCAAACAAGTTTTTGGTTATGTCTCAAGTTAACCCTTAGTTATAACTCATTATATTATTGATTATGACCTATTATAATTATTATTTTAGTTATGATAAAAAAAGTCTTTAATTATACTTTAAGTGGTATTTAGTTATGAACTATTATGTTTTTTTCGTAATTGAAAGTTTTATTTATTTATGGCATTTGTGATATTATCACTATAAATGTCATAATTTACATGGTACATACTCTAAAAAGCGATAAATTTATGGGAGATTGACCAATAAGTCTAATATTTTGGACTTATAATCCGTATAGTCCGATACATATATATATATATATTGTGATTCATTTAGTTCTTTTGGATGTGTAATGACTCATTTGCCTGTCACATTGGAGTGTCACATTTCGAAAAAGTATACTAAAGAATTTTTCAGTGTTACATCATACCCGCTACGTTGGAGTGTCACATATGGAAAAAGTTCATTAAAGATTTTTTAATTTTTTTTAGAGTTGTTAGGTTTTTGTTATTGGCAATTCTGTTTGACAAAACTCCTTTCAGTTGCAATTTTATTCGATCTTTTATTTCAGTAAGGCTATTAGTGTTTAGATGTGAATTCAACCTGAATTGTGCCTATGCAGAGGAGTTTGTGATCTTAATTCTATCATGTTTGCCACTTCACTGACTATGTCGGGGATCGAGCTGCCTGGTCAGCTCGCGGAGGTCTAGGGGGCAGTGCCCTATGGCGGGTCCGAGGGCAACACCCAGGTGGGGTCGGGGGCAGCGCCCCCGAAGCAAAAAGCAAAATTGCAATTGAAGTTGTTGTCCACTCGAGCGAAGATGCAATCCTTTCAGAAGTTTCACTCGCCTGCAAAAGTATTAGGAGTTGTATTTTTCCGCTCAAGCGGCCTTTCCTATGCTCGAGCATAGACCCTTGTTCTGAAACACGCGTTTTAGTCAGTCTGCTCGATCGGCTATTCCTACGCTCGAGTGGAGATCGCTATTCTGTTTTTTTATAAATCTACGATTAATTCAGTTTCTAAGGTACGGCTTCCAGATCTTTTTCTTGGGTACTAGGTTTTTCATATGAAACTTCTTTGCTTGTTTTCTTTGATATTTGTGAGAGTTTAATCATGAATGAGTGGATTATATCAAAGGGTTTATTGAGTTTGTTTTATTCACAAAAGAGAGAGTTGTTCTTCGGTGGGTTTCGCGAAACTTGAGCTTGAAGCTTGGGTGGATTTCGGAGTGGCTTATCGTCATGGATTCGACATTGGTGTTGTGGATTCAACGTTGGGTAAGACAATTCCGAGATGAAGACGGTGGTGGAAGAGGCATATAGGGGTCGGTTCAATTTGGGCATGGATTCGTTAGGTAATTGAGAGTACACTTGTGTAATTCTTTTTTGTCTTCTTAGTAGATTGTTTTGTGGCTTTTGCCCATAGTTTTTTTTTTTAATCACAATTGGAGGCGCTCTAATTGTTATTTTTCTACTTTAAATTGTTGTGTTGATTTGCCTTTGATTGTTTGATTGTAATTGTTATTTAAAATTGATACATAATCACTGTACGAGCACAAAATAATCTTCTTATATAATCCTGTTGATCAAGTTTGCACTCCTCCAAACGTCGTTGCTTTACTCCCTGAAAACATAAACGTGAGCCAGCCGGCGAGTGTATGCCGGATACCTCTCCGATGCCTAAGTCAGCAAATAGACAATAGACAAAAGCTTTGTGTATTTGAGAATAGAAATTGTGATACTTGTATATAGGTCATGTCATGAGTTTTTATAGATTCCGCCTGGCACAATCCTAGTAGGACTTTGACTCTCTTTAGTAGAGTCCTCTTAGGAGTTACAAAGATAATGCTTTATCTTTCTACACCCTCCTCACTGCTTAACCAAGTGAGATAGTATCACCACGGTCTGATAGCATCACAACCGAGCTAACATTGCTCTGCCTGACACCAGTTTTAACTGTGCTCACTCAGCTCGGTGCTATCATGGCATCGCCCAGCTCGGTGCTCCGTCCACTTATACCTCGGTTCAGAGCACCCAGACCGGGCTATTAACAGATATCTCTGATCGAACGGACAGGATCAAGGATAGAGCCATGCAGGCTATTACCTCGGCCCATAGCTCGGTCCATTTAACGTATGGACTTAGCTCGGCCCAAGTTCATACATAAATTACCCTCTCAATTGCCCCTTAATTCCATCTGCAACTCATGATTTGGGATTATTTTTCTCCAGCCGAGCTAAAACATTCACGCCAACCGAACTAAAATAAGTAACACCACCGAGATTAAAATATTCAACCCCACCGGGCTGGGCTAGCTCGGTCTTCAATATTGTGCTTGTCATAGCCTGTTGTTTCATGTACCTGACACCATGTTGTACCTGTGGCACATGGCAAATGCCTATTGCTTTTCCATACTGTGACAGCCGTCCCACATTTACCAAAAAATGTTTGAAAAGCCTGTCGTTTTCGCGCCTATTCAAAAACCCATTTACTCAAATCAAACCCTTACTGTTCACCTTCTTCCTCTATGCATTTCTAAGACCTGCTCCTGTGCCTCCTGTGCTCCAGTCCCTCCCTCTTCACTTGCTCTCTTGCTGGTTGGATTTTGCTCTCACGCTTAAACCTGTAAGTCGTTCAATACTTCTTTCTAATGTTCCTTTGTACTCATTTCTATACATTCATTTTTCATTCATCATATATATGCATGTGTATCCATAACTGAACATTTGAGCAAATACCACCAACCAAAAAACCTCATGCCTACGCCCAAAGACTTACAATCCAGATTTTGAATCAATGTCAAACATGATTTTTTATACAAAATTGTGTTATGACCGAGCTAGTAACTTGTTTGCAACCTTCAAGGTTGTATCTGACCGAACTAGGACATACTGATCACCAATCGTACTAAAAAACATTGAGTTGGCATTCGCCACTTGACCGAACTACGAAATGGTATGCAACCATTTGCAGCTGGGCTAGGCTTTCTTTTATATTGCCCATTTACTTAGCCCGGTCCAGTTGTTTGGGCATAACACTTCTTTATTTCCACTTTGCAGACTTAACTAGGTTGGCCAGGCACACCTTTGCACCCTGCCCCTAGACGGCTTTGCTCAACCGAGCCAACCAAAGCCTCAGCCGCGCCGTTCTAGGCCATTGTGAACACATTTAACAAATTTTTAAGTTAACATGGGTAAATACCGACTCCTAGTGAATTCGCCTGGAGCCATGGCCGAATTTCGCCGAGACTACCAAATTCCTGATGACGTCCACCTCTTTCTAGTTGAGCTGGACACCACAACTTGGGGTAAACCGGGCTTCATTCCCTTCACTGTGATATCAATCGTAGAAGTCGGGCTTCGGTTCCCCATTCAACCCCTCGTATGCGAATTTCTCAAGCAGACAAGATTATGCCCAACCCAGCTCTCCACCAACACCTATAGAATAATAAATGGCATTGTCGAGCTAAACCGCCAGCTCGGCCTCAACCTCGGATTGGCCGAGCTATTCCACCAATATTCCTTCGGCTAAAATGACGACGGTTGGATGTATTATTTAAGGGTAAGAAGGGGCTAAGAAAAATTATAAAAAACACACCGGATAAAGACTTGAATGACGACGACTTCCTTTGGGTTTCTGGTAATTTTGAAGACCAGGAAGCCCAGATACCAAGCTACAATATAAACTGGAATGAAAGAACTGCTGGTAAGAACACTCTAGTTTATTCATTTTTTGTTGTTCATTTAACCACTGTGCTGACATGTCCTTGTCTTTCTTGTTTGCAGACTTAAACCAACTCAAATCACACTACACTTACGTCAATCAGGACGCCTTCGTGTCGCACTCTGATATCGTCAACGTGATTGGGCCGAGCTACTGAACTTTGAACCAATCTACCGATACCGCGAAAGAAGGAAGACCAGGGTGACTGATTTTCTCCTCGAACCATCACCTAAATTGGACCCAAACTTGCCCCAAATCAACCTTATTCCCTTCACTGAAGAACAAGAAATGGCCAAGCGCCGTGCTGTCCGCACCCTAATCACCGAACAAACTGCAACTCCAGCACCCGAGCAGCAAACCAAGGCACCAACGGACCGGTCAATCACCCGTGGCCCTCCCCACAGCCCGGGCTTCTTCATTTCGGCCAAGCAAAAGGCTACGTACACAACGCCTGAGGGATGAGGATGAACCATCCGAAACTGAG